>OZ035882.1:98651952-99851952 GCA_964034835.1 Muscina levida
GACCATCGACTACCAAGTGATCTATCTGATTCCTCGTCAATTGATCTGGAGATAGCCATGTTGCCTTATGAATATTTTTATGGTCAAATCTAGTGCTGCTAACTACCATATTTCTTGCCGCACAGAAATCAATCAGTCTGATACCATTGTTCGACGTTTCGATGTGCAGACGGAATTTCTCGATGGTAGGCTCAAATGCGGCTTCGATACTTATTTTAGCATTAAATTTTTATACTGTACGAATTAACGCAAGGAATGTTTTTTTGCAAGATGTATCTGAGTTAACAAGGAAAACCTTTGGTGAAAATTTCTTGCATTGATATATATAAAAATTTGCAAAACTTCTCGTCTCATACATTTGCACCAATCTAACACATAATATTGTATTTACTTGACATCAAGTTTTGCAAATCAATGTTTTTCATTTTGGACATAAAAAGTTGTTAAGGTTAAACAAATGGGTGGTACCCTTGACCCGGTTGATGCTAAAATGTTGGTAGTTTTTATGTCAGGAATATATAAGATAATTTTTTTTTTAAATAAAAACCTTGCACCCGGATTCTTCCAAAAACGGTCTAGTATTTAAACATTTGTATAAAAGATTTCATCGTTAAACATTCCAATAGGGCAAATGGTGCGTCAGGGTGGAGTGGATCAGCCTATTTTTTTTTTTGGATTCTTAATAACAGTAACAAATTATTAGCAGGAAAACATCCATAAGAACATGTACACCATTGAAGTTAAAAAGTTATCGAGTCACTGATTTAACGTGACAACTTTACCTTTAAGGTCAATAGCGACTTCATCAGTCGTCGAAGCAATACCAAGACATAAATGTGTACATCTTCTGAGCGAATATATTTTTCATATTCCTATTATTGATGACAGCTGTTACAAATATTTCATTAACTACTTCCTGCACTTTGCGCTGGGAAAAGTTACTTAAATTTTTTACAAAATTGTAGTTTTACTTCATAAAACTGTGGCCAACAAGGGCATATCTATGAAAATTCATATATATTATATATATACATGTTTGCATATAAATTGTTTTGTATCAAAACACAAACTTTTCATACAGCAAAAATCACGTTTCAGCTATTTCAATATTCAAAACACGTTGTGATTAATTGTTTTGTGTTTACACACACCCACACACACACATGCTCGTACTATTTGTCGCACACAACCATGCACACACACGCAATCCTTTTTTTGTCCTTTTGCCTTAAGTTGTATATAGATATGTATAGAACACTCTCACATACGAACTACTCACACCTCTATGGAAACAACGTAAACGAGTCACAGGACATGGTGTACACTAGACCGGGTCACCAAAAAAAATTTCCAAAGTCGAGGGCAAATATTAAAGATCACCTCGAGACAAATTCAAAAAAAAAAATTTTTTCCTCCCCCACCCCCCGGAAAAACAGCCAAAATCGTTTTTTTGTCACTGCTTTTTTGTTTGTGGCTCGATCCTAACATACAAGACATCGGTGTATAGGTCTCGATGAGTACTACATTTGTCCTATAGATGTCGCTGACATACTACATCATCTTGTAATGATGGCCTCATTTAGAGCAATTTCTACCCCTAAAATTTAAATATATTTTTCCCTAGGATTAAAGCCCTTTAAAAACCAAGAACATTTTGCTTTGGAAGTATACACTTTTATTCAAAAACAAAAAAGTTACGTATGAAAAGATGTATTTACAGCATCAACACTAATATTTTTTCCTGTTGCTTGCATTATTACAGAAAATTATTGCATACTTTTTAGCGATATCGAAAAAAAATTAATTACAAGTTATTGCATACTTTTTAGCGCAAACAGTGTTTTCAAATATGCGGATGAAAGTATTCAGTGTCAGCAATATTCAAGAAACGAAATTATAAAGATACATGCTCCACAATGGAAGTATTAATAATAAAATATAGACATAACTTTGCACTTGTATTCTTCCCATGCAATTTGCAACACTGAACATTTGTGCGAAATGTAAGTGAATCAGCGCTTGGAATGACTAATCAAAATGAAAAATTTTTGGAAAATTAGAAAGTCGTGGACGGAATTTGAGTCAGCCAATATTTGCTGTAATTACATACATACCTTTGCTCTTTTTGGGATTTTATTTGTAATAAAAGTTATATTTCGCCGGTAACTATATTAAAAATGAATTATCTCAAGAAAATATTTTAATTTTTTTTCGATGTCGTTAAGACTTATGCAACAATTTAAGCTACAAAGTATGGAATCATTTTTTTTTTAAATTTTCCGTCAGCGCTATAAAGTATGCAATAATTTGCAATAATAATGCAAACAACGTAAAAAAATGTTTTTGTTAATGCTGTAAATACATCTAATCATACGTAACTTTTATGTTTTTCAATAAAACTGTATACTTCCAAAACAAAATGTTCTTGGATTTTAAAGGGCTTAAATCCTAGAAAAAAATATTTTTAAAATTTAGGGGTAGAAATCGCTCTAAATGAGGCCATCATTACAAGATGATGTCCTTTGTCAGCGACATCTATAGGTCAAATGTAGTACTCGTCGAGGCCTATACACCGATGTCTTGTATGTTACGATTGAGCCACAAACAAAAAAGCAGTAATAAAAAAACGATTTTGGCTGTTTTTCCGGGGGGTGGGGGAGGAAAAAAAATTTTTTTTTAAGTTGTCTCGAGGTGATCTTTAATATTTGCCCTCGACTTTGGAGAAAAAAAAATTTTGTATGGGGACCGACCCGGTCTAGTGTACACTTAACTAAATTTGTTTGGAAAAGTGTTGCTTTTGGCCTTGTTTGTTGGTTAGTTTGAATCTTCTTGCCATGGCTAATTGTATTAAATCATGTTTAAGAATCATGTAATCTTTAAGAGGATTTCTGCTTTCTGCTCCTCTAGACAAACAACAAATTGTAGGTGTGTGTGTCCGTGTGAGTACGTGTATATTTAGGATATAGACTTTGTTGGTATTTACGTAAATCTAATAAGAAAGTCAGTAAGTGAAACTATTTGTTTTTATTTTATTTGTGGTCAATTGGATAAAGTCAGAATTTATTATAGTTTGTGTTTAGAGATTAGAGAGCAAAACACACCGACACTTAAGATAAGGTTTTCACGTGTCTTGTGGCTGTGGAGAAGTAAGGTTGATTGAATTTTTATATTTAATGCAAAGAGAGTTTATAGGAAATCTATTAAAGGATACTTCGAATTTTGTAAGGACCAGTTGAAGGTGTTGGTAATAATTTAAGTAAATGTAGTGGTTTCGTACACTAAATGTATAGGGGTTTGAAAATTGGACTACAGCAACCGATTTGTATTTATGAAATGTGGTCATTTAAGACGGAATTCAGTTATGGGTATCAATTTCGGTTGCAGTGAGTGCAATGAGACCTTGTGTTGCATATATTCGTTTAAAAGTTCACACCGTCTCGATATTTCTCATATACTATAGCAACTAATTTCATGTTTTATTAAAATCTGCAGCAACTTGTTTTCTTGCAAATGGAAAGTCGCTCTCAGATAACTTTTCTGCAAAAATATGAAGAAATTATATGAAGAGAAGATCGAATACTACCACGTTTGTTATATAAGATAATATTAAAAGTGCACTTACCTAACTTAAAAAAAGGAGAGGTAAAGGGCGAATTAACCGTTTAATTGAAGAAACGACAGTTGATACATTTCGTTGTAAGTTAATGGTCGAAGTACAGAAGATCTGCTATACAATAAGCGAACATTAATACCCTAAATTCAATGCACTATTTCTGAGGGCATTTGGTAATATTGTATAGGTTTACCGAAAGGGTCTCATACGGTACGAATGGAAAACCAAACAAAAGTATATTAAATTCGAACAAAAATCTTAAAAGAAATAATAATTTCAAATAGTTTACTTAAGTTTAACATATGATTACAAAATATTAAAACTAAACTATTTTCAAAGTTTTGAGCAGTTTCTATTATGAAATTATTGGATACTAGCTGACCCGGGCATACGTTGTTTTGACACAGTTATGGTGCAAAAACACAAAAAAACCTAAATATTGCGCTATCTGTCGGACGAACTTAAAAACTACACAGAAACACTGCTCACGGCTTATAGAGCATGCATACAAAATTTGGTAAAAATCGGTAGTAGTTTTTGAGTTCAGCTATCACGAACATACACTTAATTTTTATATATGTAGAGATATATTAATTTTCGCCAAACTGATTAATTTAAATAGGAGATGCCAGTAGGAGCGGCACAACGTTTCCGAGTTTTTCGCAAATCAATGTTCAATAAACGCTTGTACATTAGGGTGATGACTTTTATACAACCTCGTTTCCCAGTATCATATTTAGAAGAGTTTTTATTTAAGATTAGATAAAATCTTACATATAAGGTGATTCGATAAAAAATACCTCACGCACAATATGATTTTAAAATTTTTATTTAACAGCATTTTGGGCAATTTTTTGAAGTCACTGTAAGAAGATATCTGTGGACATTTGACAAAACGACTTCTCTCGAGATAAGACAATTTGCCAAGATTTTTGTAGTAAATATAAAATTTTAATGCGCTTTTTTTTGGTCTGATCGCCGTATTTCTACGACTTTTACAACATAAGATACGCAATCGACAAATCGACCTCTTTCATGTTTTCCTCCAATTTCAATTTGACAAAACAGCTTCTCCCAGACAATTCAAAAAACTTCGAGAATTCAAACAAAATACTGATAACTGTCATTTGACAAAACAGCCTGTATCCATTTAGTTCTAGCACGCTTTTATCAATCCCCTTCTTTTGAAAGAAGCTGTTTTGTCAAAAGCAAAGTGTAAAAAACCCACCCCTTGTCTAAGACAAGTTGATTTTTAAATCCGTCGATCGCGTGCTGTCGTTGCGACAAAACGTCTTCTGTCGGTAGAAGTTCTTTTGAAAAAACGAAAATTTTAAAAAGTTAAGTCTTATCTCACGGTGCGTCCCCATCGAGAGGACTCTTTGTTCGTCGAAATCATTATTTTTGTTTTGTCCTCGTTGACCGCTAAACCCATTTTTGCTGACTCCTTTTCTAGCGATGAGAAAACTGCAGTAACATCCCGCAGATTTCGGCCAATGATATCTATATCATCGGCGTAGGCTAGTGGCATGTGGCTTTTGTGGAATATGGTGCCAGACATGTTGATGCCAGCCTTTCTCATCACTTTCTCCATAACTATGTTAAATAGTGTACAGGACAGGCTATCGCCATGCCTGAGACCTCTTTCCGTGTTGAATGGTTCAGACTGATCCTTACCAATCTTAACCGAGGATTTGGTGTTGTCTAAGGTACATTTGCAAAGTCGAATCAGCTTTGCAGGAATACCAAACTCAGACATGGCCTCATAAAGCCTATTCCTTATCGGAGAGTCGAAGGCAGCTTTGTAGTCGACAAAGAGGTGGTAGGTGTCGATCTGCTTTTCATGGGTTTTTTCCAGGATTTGTCGTAAGGTGAATATTTGATCCGTCGTAGATTTGCCAGGTCTAAAGCCGCACTGATATGGTCCAATTAGTTTTTCTACAATTGGCTTTAGACGTTCACACAATATGCTTGAAAGGACCTTGTACGCAATTGGTAATAGGCTTATTCCACGGTAGTTCTTACATTCACTACGATCTCCTTTCTTGTATATGGGACATAACAGACTGAGACTCCAATCCCCGGGCATGCTCTCCTCTTGCCAGATGTTCTCCATGAGCTGATGCATGCTCCTAATCAGCTCCTCCCCGCCAGCCTTAAACAATTCAGCAGGGAGACCATCGGCTCCAGCAGCTTTGTTGTTTTTAAGGCGGGAGATGGCCATACGTATCTCGCTCTGGCTCGGAGGTGGACAGTTAATACCATCGTCATGGATTGGAGCGGGGTCTTCTGGAGTGGTGTCAGTATCCAGTAAATTTCTAAAGTGATCTCTCCATATCTTCAGAACGTTATCCGGGTCCGTCACTAGCTGACCATCGCTGTCCTTGCAGGAGGGCAACCCTGTTCCACGCATTCTCGCTTTCACTCTCTTGTAGAATTTTCGGGCTTCCCCTCTACTTTGGAGCAACTCAGTGCACTCGTCCTGCCTCTTCTTCAGCTCCTTCTTTTTTCTTCTAAAAAGACGCGTTGCCTGTCGTCTCTTCTCCCTGTGCCGTTCACGAACAGCTCGCGTTGCCATTGGCTGCAGTTTCGCCCTGTATGCAGCAACCGTCTCTCTCGTGGCATTGCGACATTCATCATCGTACCAGGCATCTTCTTGAGACGGCTTTGAGTACCCAAGTACGCTTCTCGCAGCCCGTTCTAAGGAGTCGGCTATATTTTGCTACTGCGAGGTTATATTGTCAGGGGTTGGAGCATTCCGCAGCAGTTGAGTTAGGTGGTTGGAGTAGGCGTTTCCTACCTCTGTGGTCCGCAGTTTACCGATGTCCAGCTTTCGTTGTGCCTGGTTACGTACGTTTTTCGCCATGCTTAGCCTTGTGCGTACCTTAACTGCGGTAAGGAAGTGATCGGAGTCAATGTTCGCACCCCTAATCACTCGTACGTCCAGAACACTCGATGCGTGCCTTCCATCGACTACCACATGATCAATCTGATTCCTTGTCAATTGATCTGGAGATAACCATGTTGCCTTATGAATATTTTTATGGTCAAATCTAGTGCTGCAAACTACCATATTTCTTGCCGCAGAGAAATCAATCAGTCTGATGCCATTGTTCGACGTTTCAGTGTGCAGACTGAATTTTCCGATGGTAGGCTCAAATGCGGTTTCCCTGCCTATTTTAGCATTAAAATCGCCTAGTACAATTTTAATGTCATGGCTCGGGCTACGGTCATATACATTTTCTAGGCTCTCGTAGAACTCGTCTTTGTCCTCATCGCTTTTCTCTTCTGTCGGAGCATGGGCACATATAAGTGTTATGTGGAAAAACTTTGTTTTGACTCTTATGGTGGCTTGTATTCTTCGAGGACTTCCGCCAGTTGGATAGAGGCACCTGTTCTATACAGTGTTCTAACATTCCAGGTGCATATCCTTAAATCATGGTCCTTAATTCGTTTGCGGTGGTCGTCAACATTTTGGGGGGGTCCATTTTATTATTTTCTTACTTCTTTTCATTGCAATAGTTTATACGTCGGTGGCGGGTTGCAAGCCCAGCGCACCACGTCGCAGTTTTCTCCTCCTGCCAGGATTTTATTACAGCCGCCCATTCTGGGTCAGACGCTGACCAGGGTACCGCTCACTCTGAGCAGACGTGCCTGGGTTTTAGGTTTCGCCCCTCACAGTTAGTCGTGCTCTGACGGGTGTCAGAGGCACGCTTCCAGGCGTCACCACGTGGAGGTACTCCGTCCGCAGTAGTACTACGAATACGGAGCTCTGTGAGTAGACTTGAAGTGCAATTGGCAAGGATCACTCTGGGTTTGCCAAGTTAAACCGATCAGAAGCTTTACCTTGCATCACACTCCCGACGCCCGTGAACGTTGACAATTATTGTTTTGAGGTAGTCGACGAGTTTACCTACCTCGGATCTTCCGTCAACAAGAAAAATAATGTCAGCCAAGAAATTAAACGGAGAATAGTGCTAGCCAATAGATGTTTCTACGGACTTCGGCAGCACTTTAGTAACACCACCTTCTCTCGGAATACTAAGAAACAGCTATACCAGGTGCTTATCTTACCTGTTCTGTTGTATGGTGCCGAATCATGGGTGCTTACTACAACGGACATACAAAACCTGGGAGTATTCGAGAGAAAAGTACTCCGAAAAATATATGGACCTATCTGTGTCGAAGGCCAGTTTCGCCATCGGATGAACCATGAGCTGTATGAGCTTTACCACGACATCGACGTAGCTAAAAGAGTCAGAATCCAACGACTTCGATGGCTGGGACATGTTGCCAGGATGGATGTAAATGCTCCAGCGAGAAAGGTGTTTGAAGGCGAACCTGAAGGACGGCGCAGAGCAGGGAGACCCAAACTCCGTTGGAAGGACCAAGTGGTAGGCGATGTGCCATCATCTGGTAGGACTAACTGGAGAACACACGCAGAAGACCGAAGCGTATAGAATTCTTTATTACTTCAGGCCTCAAATTTATGAACTACGTTTCGTAAATTGTAATTGGCCACTTAAGTAAGTAAGTAAGTAAGTCTTATCTCAACATAAGTGCTTTTTAAAAAGAAAAAAGAAGCTGTTTTGCTGTTTAATGCTAGAATGGAAAATTAAAATAAAAATAAATTAAATAACAAAACAAAATAAATAAATTTGTGGAAATTGGGCGAGGTAAAAAACTGGCGGCTGTGGCCAAAAAAGTACAAAAAGAAGCTGTAAATACGTCTTTGACTCCGACCAAACAACATAAAATAGAAAAATTATGAAAATAATTGGAGTGCTCATGTGAATGGATCGGTTTTAAAGCAACTTCCCTGTAAGACAATCACATCTTTTGATGTCGGTATTTGTGATGATATGTTAACACTACTGAAAAAGCAACAAATAGCTTGGAAAATATGGAAGATGATGAAAACGTTTTTAACGAAACCGATGATTCCGATTATATTCCATAGTAAGATTCAGATTTGGATAATATCTGAGAGTATTCGAGATATGGCTGCGATATTGGAATCTAAACTTACCGAGACCGACTTACCACAAGCTAGCAAAGTACAACTTGTTGATATGCCCACAACATCAAAGAGATTGAATAAATTAAACAAGAATTTGGGGAAAGAATACTACACATATCGGAATAAAAAAGTACCTGCCAAGAAATTTGAGACAATAGGGCATTGCAAAAAAATGTGTCACAAAAAGATTAGCCCTGAGCAGCAGGAAGACAAAATACTGGAATCTGGGCGATTATAATAAGCGACGTTTTTACATTTTAAATATGATTGACATTCAAAATAAGAAATCCGAGACATTTGTCAAGGCATTGAATTGGCGAAATCGACAGTATGTTTATTTGTACCAATTTGAGATACAAGATATCGCGTGTGCAAAAAGTGTTTTTTAAAAGTATTTGGAGAAACGGATTCAAGCATCAAAACCAAAAATAGGCATCAAATAAATCAACTTTTTGGTGGGCTTATATCGGGTGATGGACGTGGCAAACATGAGCCAGCCCACAAGCAACCTATTCATAAACACAATGAAGTAATAGAACACATAAACAGTATTTCAAAGTACGAAAGCCACTACAGTCGTCCTCATACAATTCAACTGTATTTTCAGCGGGGCTTTAATCTTGCAACTTTATATCGGTTGTATACTGAAAAACACTCTGATCCCGTGTCTGAATCGAAGTGTTACGGCGGGAAAGAATAATAGTTATCCAAACGTAGGGAGAAATAAAAACACAAGTAAATTATGAGTTTTTGTATAAATTTCTGGTTTTATTTGGGGGTATTACCTTTGGGTGGTACGCTGGTAATAATCGTATTAGTATCTCATAGTTTGACGTTTCTTTTCTTTTCCATATTCGTTACAATCAGTGATGTTAAAATAGGAACAATTTAAACTTATTATTTATTAGGGTGCCCAGCTAGACACGAAGTATCACGAAATTTTTCGACCTATGAATATAAAATTTAAAAATCCGCAGCGTAATAAGTTTGTAATATTCTTTTATTTAAAAGCGCATTTTTTTTTTTGGTTAAACTTAACAAAATGTTAATTGTTTTTAATGAAAAATTGTCATCTTTAATTAGTTATTTGACTATTGTACTGAAAAAGTGAAGTAAATTTTTAAATTTATTTTTGCCAAATAAACTTCTTTCAGATTTTTTTTACATTTCAATTTGACAAATCAACTAATCTTGATATAAGCGATTAAGATAATTTTCCAATTTAATCAAAACAATTTTGACAAAACGACTTGTGTGGCACAAGCTATTTTTGTTTGTTTAAAATCAATTTGACAAAGTAGCTTATCTTTTTTTGTTGCAGTTTTAAAGAAAACTCTTGCTCTTAAAAGGAAAAAAATGATATCAAAATGTTTATTACATATTTCTGTATAATGTCTTAGTATAAGATTTCTTTCATTTTTTATAAAACAAACTTTGTTGGTAAATTTAACAGTTTCTTCGCTCTACTGGAAAGTTAACGATTTAGAAAGAAGTCGTTTTGTCAAATGTCCACAGATATATAATTGAACACAAGCTTTAGAGCCTCATATATGTAACATAACATAGGATGATGATCACACATAGCAAAATTAAATATTCACGTTGCCATTGGAGAGGATGAATCTCAATGGGAGGTTGCCCTTGTTGCGGCAGGAGTTGTATAAGTCGAGCATAACTTTGATCGCACTCTTACAGCACTGGTTGCTTCGGGCAATGTTGACTGGAGATTCATCTGTTTTCCAGTGGGTCTTCAAGCATTTGAGAGCTTTTGGGGTAGTTATTCAGAGCTACAGATAGCTCTTCAAAATCTTCTGCGCGGTACAGTTGGCAATTGAACAAATTATCAGCCCATGAGTAAGAAATTAATGAACAGATTCTACGCGAACTGTTCCGGGTCACAGTGAGGAAAAAAAAATTTTTCACTGAGTTTAATTTGTAACATATGTTCACATTTATTGAGGTCAGTTCGAAATTTTTAGGACACTTAGTCCAAAAATATTTGACATTAAAATCAAAAATTATTTTTGCATCGGCTTAAATAAATTTAAAAAAAAATAACGGTAAGGAATTCAGAATAAAACCAGTACAGAAATTTCAGTCAGTTAAACTGACTGACAAATACCATCACCCAATATAAGATATTGTTTAAGTCTTGTGTTATTGAAATTAACCGAATTGTAATTAAAACCAGTTAGAAAGTTTCAGTCGGGCAACCCGACTTACATTTACCCTTAACTTACTTAACTTAATTTCCCTTTGCACCCCATGAATGAGGTATGGGATAGCTTCTCGCGTTGTTTCTAAAGTGGGCGTGGATAGACTTCCAATTTTTTTCTCCAAAACTTTATCCTGTTATAGCTTTACTAAAAATAGAATTTGGTTCCGAACACGTTTAATTTATTGATATTATTTCACCATCACTATAGTGGGCGGAAAGATAGATTCGTATGGGAGGTACCAGAATGGGCGTGGCTAGGCTTTCAAAATTTTTTCCAAAACTTTATCCTGTTATAGGTTTACTAAATACAGAATTTGGGGATGATCCCATAGGGTGTATTGATATTATTTCTCGATTTCTAAAGTGGGCGGAATGATGTATTTGTATGGGAGGTACCAGAAGGGGCGGGGCCATGTAGCCCATTTGCAATACCGTAAGTAGTTTTAAGAAAATAATAACTCGTGCAAAATTTCAAAACATTTGGTTACGTCTTTCGAAAGTTATCGTGCGAACCAGCCGGACAGCCACCAGACAGACAGACAGACAGACAGACGGACATGGCTCAAACGACTTAAAAAGTCATGAATCGAATTTGGTTCAAAGAAACCTAGGGTCTAAAGTGACTCCTTCTATGTGTTACACTTTTGTGTCGTATCAAATGATATATACCCTCATCCCTAAGGGTGATGGTATAGAAACGTACATTCTGTGCACAATTTTTTTTTTCCCCCACTGTGCGGGTTTCAGGCATCAGAATAAACGCAAGAAGAGCTAGAATAACACGAGTGTTCCAGCGTGAATTGCAAATGTTTGGGATCTGCTTAAACTTTTCAAAAGGGATCTCACTCCTCTTAGTGAAGTGGCGGAAGACACGAGTGAGGTGGAAGAGAAACTTCATATCGTCTCGCCAGCCGCCTGTTTCCTTTGTCTCAGTTTTACCATTGCTGCCAAGGCTGCTTTCAATTGATCATAATTGCTTATGAAATCCTGCACAAAGAAGTACTCCATGTTTGGTGAGTTAGTCGACCCATTGAGCTCATTGTCCATGACAACGCGAAGAACGCGATCCAGCAAATGGTGCTGATGAACTTTGGTTTACATTACTTTAGATTCATTCTTGGGGACCACGGCCTGATATTCAAAGCTCCCACCGTTGCTGCTCTGTGGGACGACAGCTTTGAGCTTGTAAGAAGGCGTCTACCAATGCCTGTTGGGTTATGCTTCCTTTTGCTCGATAATGCTACATTGTCATCCTCCCAAGGACTATCTGTACTGTTGTCGAATGAGTCCGTGCTACTTTCAGAAAAATCAGGTATCGCTGAGCTGGTAAGTGTGTTCACAGTCGCTTCTATTGCCATCTTTCGCTTGGATAGGTGGACGGTATTGGCACTACCAGGTTTGCCGCTGGAATAACCAACGCGCCATTTTTGCAGTTTGTAGAGGTTCTTATCCATTCGCCTTATACTTTGGTCATGTCAAACAGTTCCTTCGTAGTCTTTCAGAAGTTTTGTTAGTTTTGCACAAATGGCTTCATCAGACATATGCGGGACATATGTATTTTACAAGTCCACTGAATTCAGTCACATTTTGGTTAAGCAAGCAAGATCAGCGGGTAAAATAGTATTTGAGGGCCGAAAGGTCAGGATGATTTGAAAACTCAGAGTGCTGATACCTACAAGAAAATGCCATCAAAACCTAAGTGGAAACTATCGCCCCAATCATCTTTATCTATTGAAATTAAAGATTGTTGTTCCAACAACTAAAGCCAATTTTTACCAACCATATTGGGGTTGAGTGCTATCCAGTCCTCTTCGAGGGTGGTCTCAGAATTGACGTACATATGTCACAGCAGTTTTGAAAAATGGTTACGAAAATCCACAACATAGTTTTAGATACACACAATAGAAGGATCGTGAGCTAGCTGAAATCATAGGCATTTTCAAAAGTCCTATACATCTCATATTAACTGAAGTTTTGGTGATGAGAAATCAGAGCGCACGATGGGTGCCACGTATGCTCGCAATACCTCAAAAACAGCGTTGGGAAGATGTTCCAATAGAATGTTTGGCGATTTCTTCTTTACAATAAAACCGTGTTTCTGCATCGACCCGCTAATATGGATGAGACTTGGGTCTACCACTTCACTAATGAGAAAGGGAATAATAAGTTCTACATTTTGGGTGCGCGTAGGAAAATTTTTATACATTATCTGGAGCGTTTAAGTGGTAAAATAAATAAATGGTCCGCATAAAGCCCAAAAGAAACAAATGTTTCATCAAGACAATGTTAAGTTTGGACATTCATTATGCGACAAATGGTAGTGCTCAGTGATCGGCAAGTTGTTCTGCTTACCGAAGAAAGATATGTCGACCCCAAAATCATAAAGTTAAACTCATTGCATGTGCATAGTTCTATTCTACCTCATATCGATGTCTCTGTTTTTATACCATCACCCTTAGGGATGAGGGTATATATCATTTGATACGACCCAAAAGTGTAACACATAGAAGGTTTCTAGGTTTCTTTGAACCAAATTCGATTCATGACTTTTTAAGTCGTTTGAGCCATGTCCGTCTGTCTGTCTGTCTGGTGGCTGTCCGGCTGGTTCGCACGATAACTTTCGAAAGACGTAACCAAATGTTTTGAAATTTTGCACGAGTTATTATTTTCTCAAAACTACTTACGGTATTGCAAATGGGCTACATGGCCCCGCCTCTTCTGGTACCTCCCATACAAATACATCATTCCGCCCACTTTAGAAATCGAATAGTAATATCAATACACCCTACGGGATCGTCCCCAAATTCTGTATTTAGTAAAGCTATAACAGGATAAAGTTTTGGAAAAAAATCTTGAAAGCCTAGCCACGCCGCTTCTAGTACCTCCCATACAAATCTGCCTTTCCGCCCACTATAGAGATGGAGAAATAATATCAATAAATTAAACGTGATCGTACCCAAATTCTATTTTTAGTAAAGCTATAACAAGATAAAGTTTTGGAGAAAAAAATTGGAAGTCTATTCACTCCCCATCTGGTACCTCCCATACACATCTGGTACCGCCCACTTTAGAAATCGATTAATATTATTAAAAGACCTAACGCGATCGTGCCCAAATTCTGCATTTGGTAAATTTTAAGCAGGATAAAGTTTTGGAGAATAAACCTGGAAGCCTAGACACGACCCTTCTGGTACCTCCCATACAAATGTACCACTCCGCCCACTTTAGAAATAGGGTAATAATATCAATACACTCGACACGATCGTGCCCAAATTCTGTATTTTGTTATGTTATAACAGGACAAAGTTTTGGAGAAAAAATTGGAAGTCTAGCGACGCCCCTTATGGTACCTCCCATACAAATGTACCTTTCCGCCCACTTTAGGGATGTACTAATAATATCAGTACACCCAAGGCAATGGTGCCCAAATTTTGTAATTAGTAAAGCTATAACAGGATAAAGTTTTGGAGAAAAAAATTGGAAGTCTATTCACGCCCCATCTGGTACCTCCCATACACATCTGGTACCGCCCACTTTAGAAATCGATGTATATTATTAAAAGACCTAACGCGATCGTGCCCAAATTCTGCATTTGGTAAAGTTTAAGCAGGATAAAGTTTTGGAGAATAAATCTGGAAGCCTAACCACATCACTTCTCGTACCTCCCATACAAATGTACCACTCCGCCCACTTTAGAAATCGAGTAATAATATCAATATAATAGAAAAGTATTTGTTTTACTGAGGGTAAGGGTAAATGTAAGTTGGGTTGCCCTACTGAAACTTTCTAACTGGTTTTAATTACAAATCGGTTAATTTCAATAACTCAAGACTTAAACAATATCTTATATTGGGTGATGGTATTTATCAGTCAGTTCAACTGACTGAAATTTCTGTACTGGTTTTCTCTGTGATTAACTGTCATATTAGCATAAAATGTTATTATTTTATTCTCATGCGATTTACTTCTCCATATGTGTGATTATTTGTTGCGACGAAACCATATGCTCTCCATTTAACTTAACATAATCAATCACAAATGTATACAACCACGAAATTATAGAAACCAAACAACAATTGTTATTATTATGAGCTACAAAAAAAAGGCACAAGAAGGATATCTACAGCTTTTGACACCAAGAGCAAATTCATATTGGCTTAGGGAAAATGACACTCTTTTCCTTTGTGGTATTTGTTTGGCAATAAAATAATCAAAAAAACACATCATAATAAAAAAGGCAAATACATCACTTTGAACGCGGCAGACAGTTGGGACAGTGGATACACAAGAAAATGTGCAACAGGACGAACAGGAGATTGTACGAAAAAACACTAGCACAGAAAAAAGCAAATAAACTCTGTGATGAAGATTGTTTGCTATAATGACGCCCAAGTTATAGACACTTTCTAAGACGCGACAAAAACAACAGTGAATTATATACCAAAGGAGTCCAAAGGACTGACGATGACGATGGCTGCGACTACGACTACTGCGGTGGTGTAGAGAAAAACGATGCTCTCTGATGGTGTGTAAGGTTACGCAAATAATAAAGTGTAAGTATAGTTTAGATATTATGGCACAAAAGCGTGGTATGAGAGGGCCACGGGGTATAAGGTTGACACCGAGCATTGAACTACAAAAAGAAATCCCAACAAGAAAAAGGAACAAGTTATTGTAAATAGGAAAAGGAAATTGCAGAGAGGTTATTAGACATAAATAAAACTAGATACCGGCAAAGAGGAACAATAGCAAATGAGTTGCTAACCAAAGCTGGCATATGGTGTTATCTCGTTACCGGTAAAACCTTGTTAAGTTAGTTTACAATATTGCAATAGTTTAAAAGTATTAGTTTAAATTTTATTGATAAGTGTATTAATTTCATAGATTCTAAGTTTTTGTAAATATGTTATTTTTATTATTATTACTTTTCTCTCCAAGGCTCTCAGAATAGATTGATCCGCTTGTTACGCGATATAGAACAAAACAGGTAGGATTAGGATTTTTGTTCGTCCAAATTGGGATTTGTCATTAAATCGCTTACTTGCCTTATTGATATCCAGGCTGACGTTATTAATTTTTTTACGACGGTGCCAATGTATTCAAAACCGTCTATCACATCAAAGATATAGTTGTCTACGTTCACATAGTGTCCTTAAGTTGCCTAATTCAATGACCGCAGTAACATGTCTCGGTCCTATGCCAATGACATCTAAATCATCGGCATACGGAGCAGCATGTGACATTTATTAAAGGTGGGTGCTCATAGTTCCAGTCGTGGTTAATGCAGCCTTCCGCATGATCATCTCCATTACGATTTTGAAGATATCGCATGACAGTCTATCGCTTTGCCTTTTTTCACTGACGACTTCGTGTCAGTCAGTGTCTTTTCGTAAAGTTGGTTTAGCTTCGGGAAGATTCCAAAGCTATTCAGCCATACCACCTAAAAATTTCTGTCGTATCGGACTGTCGAACGCAGACGAACAGATAGTAGGTGTCGATCTGCATTTCTTGAGTCTTCTCCAGGATATGTCGTAGTGTGAATATCTTGCCGGTCGTGGATTTACCAGGTCTAAAGCCACAATAATAAGGTCCAATCAGGTTAGCTAGGATGGGCTTTAGTATGCGATGGGTAAAAGGCTGATCCCGAGACAGTTGGTACATATATTTGGATCGTCTTTCTTAAGCACAGGACATAAAACACTCAAATTCCAATCATCGGGCATGCATTCTTGAGCCAAATTGTGTTTATAAGCTGGTGCATGCATGTGACCACCTCATCGCTGCCGGCTTTAAAAACACTCTGCCGGCAGTCCATCGGCCTCCGCAGCTTTAATATGTTTATGCCGTGTAATTGCCTTGCTGATTTCGTTTTGGCTCAGTTGTGGACAATCTACTCCGTTCATCGATGATTTGTATGAATTCGTCACATATGCTGCCTTCAGGAATGAGCAGAGGACAAAAGTGTTTCATCCATATTTGCGGTACACTCTGACTGTCCGTGGCCAGATTTCGTTCCATGTCCTTATATTGGGGATCCCCGTTCCAAAACCTTGCCTCTTTACCTTTTGGTAGAACTTTCGGGCTTCACCTTTATCCCTGTAGTTTTCGATATCTTTTCGCTCTCTTTTCTTCCACAGACACTTTTTCCGCCTGAATAGGCGTTTTATCGCCCTCCTCTTCTCATTAAATAAGTGTTTCATCACCTCTCTCCTCTTCTCATTATATCGCTCCGTCGCCGCAAGCTTTGCCACTGGCTGCAGTTTTGCCTTATATGCAGCATTTATTACCTCAGACATTTTGCGACATTCATCATCGTACCAGGGCTTGTCTAAGCATGGTTTTTCCAGTGCGGTTGTTCCGGCAATGGTGATAGAATACGCAATATGCTGCCAATGTGTTTGGGAACATCGGAAGTAGGGGGTTTGTTTGAAGTAATTAAGAGAGTTGGTTGGAGTAGGCATTGACTATCTCGGTGGTAAGCCGTTTTGTGATGCATAGCTTCGGCGTTTAGTTACGAGCATTTTTAGCACTACTTAGATGCATGCGTACCTTGGATGCAACTAGATGATGTTCCGTGCCACAGCGCATCACACGCATGTCCATAACGCTTGAGACTTGCCTTCCATCAATTACCACGTGATCAATCTGGTTTCTTCTATTTTGACCAGGAGATATAAAGGTGGCCTTGTGGATATCTTTAAGCGGAAATCTTGTTCCACTAACAACCATGAAGCTTACCAGTTTGAATCCGTTATCGTAGGTGTTGTTGTGTAGACTAAATTTTCCGACTGCTGAACAAAGAGCATCTTCCCTTCCCATTTTAGCATTAAAATCTTCCAGAATAATGTTAATGCAGCATCCATTTCCTCAGGCATTACGCGGCTTATAAACTTTTGTAGAAACTAGACCAACTGTGCAGCCTCATCTTTTTTTGAGATTCCTAATGTGAAAATGTGAATAAAATGACCAACACGAGCAGATTCTTATTTTCCATAAAACATCAAAAAACCCGAAGTTATTTGCTATCGCCTTTACCTACATTCCCACTTAACATCCTAACATCTCAGCTGATGCAGTATTTACCACCGAAAACAGACGAGCGGAGGCCACCAGACACGCAAGATTTCAAATAAATAAAAATTAAGTGAAAAATACACAAAAAGGAGTTGCGATTACGATAAGATGAGATGAGCTAAGCTGAGTTGGAACCTCAAGCAACAAGTCCAAACTCTAAAGAATCTAAGTGCAAAAGAAAGAATGCCAAACAAAAACACGAATTTCAAAACAAAAATTGCAAAAAGTGCCGGGGAAAAACGCGTAATCATGATTAATTGCAGGATAAATGACTCTACAGCTCACCCGTAAGGACATTAGTTAAGAGACTCAGCGAAAGGAGGCAAATCTTGTATCCGCAAAGTTGTGGCGGTGGTGGAGAGCCAACATAAAAGATGAACTAAATGCAGCTTTTAAATTATTTACTTGTAAACCACTTGTACGTCTGTGCTCGGACATTTAATGGAATGAATAATGGTGGTATGTACGAGCGAGCACCCCGCCCTAGTCATCAAAGCGTGCATGATGAAATTGAATTGTGTTTTTGTTTTATTCTCTTTCGTTGGTCCCTGACTTAAAACAAAATTGATGCAGGGCAAAGGGCATGCGAAATGTTTTGTATTATTTAATGATATTCTTAAATTAAAGTATTACAAATTGTGTAATACTCCGTCAGTGTTAGTAGTGTTAGTAAAATGATCGAATTCTTAAAATCGATAAATATCTAATGAAAACGTTTCTAATAGTATGTACATTTCTGTGAATGAGTAAATTTGTAAGCACGTAAAAAATAAACTTAATTCCCCATTAAAACCCATGAATGAGGTATGGGATAGCTTGTGAATTAACACGCTTTCTTTTTAATCACAATTACTCTGAAATTTGTCTCAAAAAGCAAACAGGTAGGAAAGTTGTATGGAATAAGGCTGGTACTGAGTTCAATGTTTCATACGAAATGTTGTCAAATTTTCTTACAAATTTATTTGCTACGAAATAAATGTGGATAAATGTTGACGAATCAGTACTAAGTTGTTCTAAAGAAAAGTTAAAAGTGTTCCCAGAAACATTAACATTTTCAATAATGAGCATGCCTATTAGTTTAAAACCAAATGTACATTGAGCAAGGAAAATATGTGGAAAATACTTAAAATATTTAAAACAAAATTTGAATATACTACATCGACACTAGGCATATAACTTTTTACATTTTTGCAAATATGAAAAACGGCATAGCAAAGTCGAATAGAGCATAAAAAATATAAACTCCCATTATTTATTTTTTTCCGAAATTGCAAAAAAGTGTCCGCACCAAACGCAATTACTTTTTTTTCAGATCATAAAGCCTTTCAAGGTTTCCCTACAAATGTTACGTCATTCCATAAGGTGGTGTTACTAAAGTGCCGCCGAAGTACGTAAAAACATCTATTGGCGAGCACTATCATCCGATTGATTTCTTGTCTGACACTATTTTTCTTATTGACGCAAGATCCGAGGTAGATAAATTCATCTACTTCCTCAAAATAATAATTGTCAACGTTCACGGTGCTTCCCCATCGAGAGGACTTTTTTTCGTCGAAATCATTTTTATACCATCACCCTTAGGGATGAAGGTATATATCATTTGATACGACCCAAAAGTGTAACACATAGAAGGAGTGACTTTAGACCCTAGGTTTCTTTGAACCAAATTCGATTCATGACTTTTTAAGTCGTTTGAGCCATGTCCGTCTGTCTGGTGGCTGTCCGGCTGGTTCGCACGATAACTTTCGAAACACGCAACCAAATGTTTTGAAATTCTGCACGAGTAAATATTTCCTCAAAACTACTTACGGTATTGAAAATGGGCTAGATGGCCCCGCCCCTTCTGGTACCTCCCATACAAATACATCATTCCGCCCACCTTCGAAATAGAGTAATAATATCAATACACCCTATGGGATCGTCCCCAAATTCTGTATTTAGTAAAGCTATAACAGGATATAGTTTTGGAAAAAAAAATTGAAAGCCTAGCCACGCCCCTTCTGGTACCTCCCATACAAATTTACCTTTTCGCCCACTATAGAGATGGAGAAATAATATCAATAAATTAAACGTGATCGTACCGAAATTCTATTTTTAGTAAAGCTATAACAGAATAAAGTTTTGGAGAACAAAATTGGAAGTCTCTCCACGCCCCATCTGGTACCTCCCATACAAATCTGGTACCGCCCACTTTAGAAATCGATTAATATTATTAAAAACCTAACGCGATCGTGCCCAAATTCTGTATTTGGTAAAGCTCAAGAAGGAAAAAGTTTTGGAGAACAAATCTGGAAGTCTAGACACGCCCCTTCTGGTACCTTCCATACAAATGTACCACTCCGCCCACTTTAGAAATTGGGTAATAATATCAATACACTCGACACGATCGTGCCCATATTCTGTATTTTCTTATGTTATAACAGGACAAAGTTTTGGAGAACAAATTGGAAGTCTAGCGACGCCCCTTATGGTACCTCCCATACAAATGTACCTTTCCGCCCACTTTAGGGATGTAGTAATAATATCATTCTACCCAACATTCTGTATTTAGTAAAGCTACAATAGGAAAAAGGTTTGGAAAAAATTTTGAAAGCCTAGCCACGCCCCTTCTGGTACCTCCCACACAAATCTACCTTTCCGCCCACTATAGAGGTGGAGAAATAATATCAATAAATCACACGTGATCGTACCCAAATTCTATTTTTAGTAAAGCTATAACAGGATAAGGTTTTGGAGACAAAAATTGGAAGTCTTACTACGCCCCATCTGGTACCTCCCATACATATCTGGTACAGCCCACTTTAGAAATCGATTAATATTATTAAAAGACCTAACGCGATCGTACCCAAATTCTGTATTTGGTAAAGCTCAAGAAGGATAAAGTTTTGGAAGCCTAAACACACCCCTTCTCGTACCTCCCATACAAATGTATCACTCCGCCCACTTTCGAAATCGAGTAATAATACCAATATAATAGAAAATTATTTGTTTTACTGAGGGTAAGGGTAAATGTAAGTTGGGTTGCCCGACTGAAACTTTCTAACTGGTTTTAATGACAAATCGGTTAATTTCAATAACTCAAGACTTAAACAATATCTTATATTGGGTGATGGTATTTATCAGTCAGTTTAACTGACTGAAATTTCTGTACTGGTTTTTGTTTTGTCCTCGTTGACCGCTAAACCCATTTTTGCTGACTCCTTTTCTAGTGATGAGAAAACTGCAGTAACATCCCGCAGATTTTAATGATGTCTATCTATGATGACACCAGCCTTTCTCATCACCTTCTCCATAACTAAATTTAATAGTGTACAGGACAAGCTATCACCCTGCCTGACACCTCTTTCCATGTTGAATGGGTCAGACTGATCTTTATCAATCTTAACCGTGGATTTGGTGTTTTCCAAGGTACATCTGCAAAGTGGCCTCATATAGCCTATTCCTTATCGAAGGCAGCTTTGTAGTCGACAAAGAGGTGGTAGGTGTCGATTTGCTTTTCATGGGCTTTTTTCCAGGAATTGTCGTAAGGTGAATATTTGATCCGTTGTAGATTAACCAGATATAAAGCCGCACTGTTTTGGTCCAATTAGTTTTTCTACAATTGGCTTTAGACGTTCACACAATATGCTTGAAAGGACCTTGTACGTAATTGGCAATAGGCTTATTCAACGGTTGTTCTTACATTCACTACAACCTCCTTTCTTGTATATGGGACATAACTAGGATTGCCAGATTTAAAATTGAAAAATTCTTGACATTCACCAAAAAATATCTTGATTGTGAAAAAAAATCTTGACAATTAAAAATACTCATACGTTAGATGTTGTAAACATCTGAATTTCATTAAATTTCGCATCAATAAGATGAACTGACTGACACATACCCTTACCTTATGTATCATATTGTTTAGGTCCCGATTTAATTAAACTAAACGATTTTAAAATTAAATTATTTATGTACTACAATTTTCCAGCTTGTCGAGCGTAAACGGTTGGAGATAGGACTCTCGGTCATATGGCCACTAATTTACTGACACGAAGTTACACCGTAGAAAGGGTTACAGTGTAAAAAGTGTTCATAAATTGGCCAAAAAATTAAAATTTTAATTCTATATCTCTGGATATATGTTTTTTACCATGGGGGTACCGAAAGAGTCTTTTACGCACAAACTATATTTGGACAGACTATATAGACTATACTTGGTTTTTGGGATATGCCGTCTTCGACAAAGTTGTTTAAATAAGTCAAGGTTATCAAAAAACTCCACTATACCTATAGTTATTAGTGTTGAATAAAGGGGGAAAATATATGTGTTGATAGATTTTCGAATAAATACACTAAAAGAAAACTCTTCACAGTAATATTTCAATGACATTTTCATTTGATTTTTTCAAAACTTTGTGGAAGGAAATGAAAACTTTGAAAAACATATTTACGTTATTTTTGGACGGTCTGTAAAAATCTTGACAAAACATATTTTTTCTTGATTCTTGACGAGCAGTAAAAATTCTTGTAAATCAAGAAAAATCAAGACCGTCTGGCAACCCTAGACATAACAGACTTAAACTATTTAGCAGGGAGACCATCGGCTCCAGAAGCTTTGTTATTTTTAAGGCGGGAGATTGCCACACGTATCTCTCTCTGCCTCGGAGATGGACAGTTAATACCATCGTCATGGATTGGAGAGGGGTCTTCTGGATTGGTGTCCGTATCCAGTGAATTTCTGAAATAATTTCTCCATATCTTCAGAATGTTATCCGGGTCCGTCACTAGCTGTCCTTGCAGGAGGGCAGCCCTATTCCACTCATTCTCGCCTTAACTCTCTTGTAGAATTTTCAGGCTTCCCCTCTACTTCGGAGTAACTCTGTGCACTCATCCTGCCTCTTCTTCTGCTCCTTCTTGTTCCTTCTAAAAAGACTAGTTGCCTCTCTTCTCCCTATGCCGTTCACGAACAGCTCGCGTTGCCATTGGCAGCAGTTTCGCTCTATAAGCAGCATCCGTCTCTCTCGTCGCATTGCGACATTTATCATCGTACCAGGCATCTTCTTGAGACGGCTTTAAGTACCCAAGAACGCTTCTCGCAGCCCGTTCTAAGGAGTCGGCTATATCTTGCCACTGCGAGTTAATATTGTCAAGGGTTGGAGCATTCCGCAGCAGTTGAGTTAGGTGGTTGGAGTAGGCGTCCGCTACCTCTGTGGTCCGCAGTTTACCGATGTCCAGCATTCGTTGTGCCTGGTTACGTACGTTTTTCGCCATACTTAGCCTTAGCTAACTGCGGTAAGGAAGTGATCGGAGTCAATGTTCGCACTCCTGATCACTCGTACGTCCAGAACACTCGATGCGTGCCTTCCATGGACTACCACATGATCTATCTGATTCCTCGTCAATTGGTCTGGAGATAACCATGTTGCCTTATGAATATTTTTATGGTAAAATCTAGTGCTGCTAACTACCATATTTGTTGCAGCAGAGAAATCAATCAGTCTGATGCCATTGTTCGACGTTTCGGTATGTAGACTGAATTTTCCGGTAGGCTCAAATGCGGTCTCCCTGCCTATTTTTGAATTAAAATCGCCTAGTGGAATTTTGATGTCATGGCTTGGGCTACGGTCATATACATTTTCTAGACTCGTCTTTGTCCTCATCGCATTTCTCTTCTGTCGGAGCTTGGGCACATATAAGTGTTATGTGGAAAAACTTTGTTTTGACTCTTATTTATACGTTCACACACCGGGTTGAACCTTGAGACTAGGTGTCGCAGTCTCTTGCCAACCACAAATCCACATCCAAACACGTGCTTGTCCCCATGGCCGCAATGTAGATGTCGTAGATGTCGCACGTCTTCATGCGGGAGTACCCGTGTCCCGTCCACCGCATTTCCTATTAAGCGGTTATGTCAACCTTGTATTCTTCGAGGACTTCCGCCAGTTGGATGGAGGCACATGGTCTATACAATGTTCTAACATACCAGGTGCATGTCCTCAAATCGTTGTCCTTAATTTTGGGGGGTCCATTTTATTCTTTTCATACTTCTTTTCATTTTCATTTTCAATAGTTCAAAAGGAGGTGGCGGGTTGCAAGCCCACTTTCAACATAATTTAATATTAATTTACCTTAATTTCATATTTGCCATATCCGCTAAATATATATACAGAATTTGATGAAAATAATATTTAAACTGTGTTCGGTTCATTAGATAATACTATTAAATGCATATGATATATAAAACACTAATTCTGGGGATACAATTCTAGCAATTACAGCACTTTCCCTTGAGTTAGTCCTTTTTATTCAATTAATTTGCAAACTGAGAATTTTCATTATTAGAAAGTACCTAAAGAAGCTCCAAGCTGTAGCAAGTGAAACCGGTATATAAGTCCCGTGTAAAAGTGAATCATTTACAATTTTCTTTAGCCTTAATCAGCTGATTGTTTTCACTACATATTTCTGTCATTCAGCACAATTCCTAATGCCGATTTGAAAGTTGTGCTACATATAATATTTATTATTATTATTATTATTATTACTATATCGTCTTTGTTTTGCTGCTGTTGATTCCTTTTCTTGCATGAGTAGAAGAAAAAACAAGAACTTGTTAGATTTCACATCAAGTTGTTGTTTGCTTTGTAGTTGTTTTTGTTCTTTCTGTAGTCATAACTTTACAACTGCTGACAACAGGAAATGTTATCTTCATTACGACAGCGTCTCATTTCCTCTGCCACGATGGTGTAATAGACGTAATGCCGTAAAATTCTGTGCTAAGGAGACTAAAGGGGGTAGTATGTACAGCATACCTTCCACTCTCACGCCGACTGGCTTATTGCTGCATAAACCAGCCCCAGATTGGGAGGGTGATATATTACCTGATGTTGATGACGTTGGTTTTAGTTAATATCAAGTCAGCCATTCATTCGGTTTCATTCATTCATTTACTTTATGAAATGTACTTCCTGTTCTGTTTTTATTTTTTTGCTGCTTCTTTGTTTTAGCTGTTCAGTTGTGCAGCTTTTCCTTAAGTTTGCCATCATCATTCATTGTTCGTTCTCGTAAGTAACATTGCTTGAATTTAGCTAATTTACTTTGCCACAACGCCCGTCTTGTAAGGACTGTATACATTTACTGTCGGTATTCTTAAGGATGTTTTCGTCATTTTTGTGCTTATTACACTTATAACAGCATTACTTCTTAAGACCTAACACGGTTTTTTTTTAGAAGAGTAAGGGTACGATAAAAAGGATAAAAAAAACAATATTTTTTGTGAAAGTAAAATTTGCTGCACTGACACCCTATTCAAGTTGCTTTAGAATGTTAAATTTCAAAGTTAGAATTTGTTACAAAATCTGGTATTCCGGTTTATTAGGGTATTCCAATTAACCGTTTGTTATTAGAGTTATATGATTTTTTCTAAAATTAGTTTATTTTGTATGGCAGGTACTTGAAGAGGACGGCCGGTGTAGCCCACATGCATTCCTAAATCAAACTGCCAAAAGCGTTCATCTTACAAAAAAGATATGTATGTGAATCTAATCTTAATAGGGTTATTAGATGGACTACCTACAAAATTGTATTTATACCTAAAGGGGTAAGGCATCCCACTCTGAAGCCAAGGATTTTAGACCAATCAGCCTACCTTCCCTCTTACTCCAGACTATGGAGTGAATAATTGATGCATATATCAGATCATCTCTTAAACCGGAGGTCCTGTCCAGGGCTCAGCATGACTACATGGAAACTGCTTTACATTCGATTACCAGGCTCATCGAAAGATCCCTGAACTACAAGGAATACGCTCTCGCTGCCTTCCTGGACATTGAGGGAGCTTTTAATAATGTCAAACCTGAATCAGTAATTGACTCAATGGAACAACTGGAGATCAACCCAGTGGTCATCGCCTTAGTTGATAATCTACTAAAATTTAGGCGCATTGGATCCAGTCTGGGCGTGTCAAATATTTCCAAGGTGCGGTTCGCTGCACTCCACAGGGAGGAGTACTCTCTCCACTACAATGGAATCTCAACATCAACAGGAAGATGGAAAAAACGTGCTGCACAACCATCGTATATGCGGACGACGTGGCGCTAATAGTCACCGGCAAGGATCCGAAACTACTCTCTGAGCTACTGGAATCTGCGCTGAAACTTCTTTTAAAATGGTGTCATGACTGTGGACTGGGTGTAAACCCGAGTAAAACAGAACTGGTGCTATTCACACGGAGATACAAAATCCCTCAATTTGCCAAATCAAAATTAAATGGAGTCGCACTTACACTCTCTGTTAGTGCCAAATACCTGGGGCTAATATTGGACAGTAAACTGAATTGGAATCTGAAATTCAGACCAGGATTAGCAAAGCGTCAACGGTTCTATACTGCAATCAGCCTCAATTGGGGAATTAGCCCCAACAACATAAACTGGTTATACGAATCATTTATTAAACCCATCTTATTCTACGGATCGACAGTCTGGTGACCGGCGCTAGATAGAGCGTCCCAAAGGCTGAAATTCGAACGCATTATGAGACTGGTGGCAATCATGATAACAGGTGCACTTAGAATTACTCCAACTAAAGCACTGTTCACGATCCTAAACTGGTTACCCCCGGACATTGAGGCGAGGAAAATAGCAGCGAATGCCGCAATGCGTTTAGACGCCACAAAAGCATGGATGCACAGGAACTATCGCCATGCCAAAATCTGAACATAATCAATGTGAGCTGCCACACGGTTACACCATACCTGAACCTCTAGTCGATCCGGGTTTTATAAGGAACATCCCGGATAGGTCCTACTACGATGATAATGGTAAGGGCCTAATTTTCACGGACGGTTCAAAATCAAAGGATAAAGCGGGCTGTGGAATCTTTTCAGAAGAGTTGAATTTGAAACTATCAATAAGGCTACCAGACCACTGTAGCATAGTTCAGGCCGAAATAGCTTCCATAAGAATAGCCGTAGAGAAAGTATCTTGGGATAGTAAAGCGGCTATCAGATCCCTAGAAAACGTGTACACACGGCTCCACGAAAAGCTCCCCAATGAAATAACGCCCAGGAAATAACGCCGAATGAAATAAACCCCAAAAAATAGGAAATAACGCACAAAAACAGTGAATGAAATAACATCCAAAAATAAATGAAATAAACCCCAAAGCGAAAACAAAACAACCCCCAATATTTGGGAGTTATTTCATATGAAATAACACCCAATGATGAAAATGAAATAACCCCCAATGAAATAAACCCCATCAGAAAAAAAAATTAAATTATGCCCAAAATTCATAAAAGAGTCAGTTTCACCAAGGATTTCATGAAGTCAATATGGACCAACAGCAATGTCACATAATTATTGAAATGAATCGTGTGGATTGTAGATCGTTGTAGCCCTGCTCTATTTTTGTAGTTCGAAAGACAATTTTCCTTTTCGTTTGGCCTTTACACAACCACCTCCAGTGTTCACAAGCAAATCAAACTCTCTGCTTTTATTGAATTCTTCCTTTCCTTCCAAATGTAAAAATGATCGGTGCATTTTGTTGATTTTCTAGCCGTCAAATGGAAATATCTGTAAACATTCAAAAGATATTGTAATATATTCAGAGATTAAAAGTTTTCTTGTAAAAGGCCTATTTTTATATAATTATAACCCCTAAAAGCCAACAGCTTTAAAAATGAAATAACCCCCGAATAAAAAATGAAATAACACCCAAATTATTCACGATATGAAACAATCCCCAATTTTAAAAAAATGGTTGGGTGTTATTTCATTGGAGATTATTTCATAATTTGAAAACCCCAAATGATTAATGAAATAATTCCCAAAGAAAAATGAAAAACGACCCAAAAAAATTGGGAGTTATTTCATATGAAATAACACCCAAAAATGTATGAAAAAATTTGGGGAATATTTCATTTCTCGTTTGGGCGTTATTTTATTGGGGGGCTTTTCGTGGAGCCGTACACACACCGCTTCGAGAAATGTTTGACAAAGCTGGTCGTCTCTTGAGGAGATAGCGAGACATTCGACGGTTTCCCCTTCATGGGTTCCAGAACATGGGGACATATATGGTAACCAAAGGGCCGATACGTTGGCAAGGGCCGCCATAACCGTGAACTCGGGCGAAGTTTACGGTCTCATTGGGATCCCTCTCACAACTGGGAAACAGCTCATTGCGGGGAAACTGGGCCTCATTGCTGAAGAGAGATGGGCAAGAGAACCCACCTGCACGGCGACTAAACAAATTTGGCCTACAATGGATATACAGAGGTCACGATTTGTGCTGGAACATCCATGCCTTTATCAGAGCAACGAAATGGCTTGAAAGCGAATTTGACCGAGCAGAATAGGAACATTTGGTGCGAAAATCTTACAACGGAACTCGTACTAGGACCCAAGTGAGTTGTGTTCAACTTGGCTGCCGAATTAACCTAACCTAATAGGGTTATTTGTACGGGAGGTACCAGGTCACACCCATTGACAAAGGTTTCGGTTGTTTGGGGGTTACAAGATGAGGTGGGCGCTTTTCTGCCCATTTGATAAAATTGGCGGTGCGCAAAATGGCCCCAAGAAATATGAACCTAAACTTAAAATGAAGTTGGGACGAAATTTCATTATGAAAATTAACCCCAAAAATGTAGTGCAAAATTGCCCCAACACAATGAAGATATGCCCCAAAATTAATTTTGGGGCCAATGTTCATATACATCCTTACTAAATTGAGGCTTTTTTGCATAATGCAGAAAAGACCAATTTGAAAGAAATGAAAAGTGACCCAAAAAGAATTAAAAAACTGTTATTTTTTATTTATTTGTATTTATTTTATGTATATATTTAATAATACATTGTTATTTAGGTGAAAACTTGCATTGTATCAATAACATTAGATCTACAAAAGGGACACTTGTACTTAACATCATTGTCTTGTATGTGTGCAGCTTGCAACAAAAGATTGCATTCGCTGCATATTTTAAGGTGCTTGCATGGCAACATTACAACGTTTGGGACTCGATCCTGACAAACCACGCACATATTTTGATGCTCGAAGGATTCTACTACTTCTTCTTCTTCTACTACTTCTTCAGATTCATTCTCACACGATAAATATTCATTTTCTTGGAATATATCCGGTATATCATCTGAGCATATGTCATTCTGCTTAAACGCCATTCGTGTCAGAAATGTCGGCACAGTGATCTTTCCTTCTTCCAACATCATTGTAGCTTCCAATATTTTTTGTTTGTTTGCCGATGTTGCAACGTTTCTTTTTTGGTAGGGAAGAACCAGCGCATTCACAAACAGCCTCAAATTCGCGGCTTTTAAAGAATTCCTCTCGTCGAATTGCTGCCACAAATTTGAAAAAGTGTCCGCTTTTTTCAACACATTTCCCTAAAACGCCGTTGTAAGCCTCTACAGCTGATGTTGTTCGTATGGACTCCTTGTAAACGCTGAAGTTACTTGGGCCAACCTAAATTAAATAATTTGAAGAATTAGAATGAAAACCATATTATTTAAAACAAAAATTTTACCTTGCGTATCCATTGCCTTTCAAAATAGTTCAAAAATGAACTAAATTTCTTTTCTCCGTCCATAAGTAAAATAGTGCGTCGTGTGTCCTCCCAGCCAGTTTTTATTAAATTTGCTGGTAACAATGGAATTGCCATCAATTTCCGATATGCTATTTTTGCAGCATCCGACGATCTTATAAAATTTAAGAGCAAATGGTTTTTCATGACATTGCGCCGTAGAGCTTGGCAGTAGTGGAACCTGTTTCAGAATTATATGTACTTTTAATATACGAAAAAAAAAATAAAAATTTTTACAAAAAATTGCGCGATTTTTTGTAAAAAATTTTCGCCTGAGGCGCAGACTGCTACAGCAGAGCACAAAGACCATTTCACTTTTAATTACTATCAACAATTATATACTACTGATAACTGGTAACAACGAAAATTTTTGTAAAAAAATCGCGCGATTTTTTGTAAAAAAATTTCGCATGCGGCGCATTAGCTACTACATCATAACTTTTTTTAACCTTACATATACTTATCTACTTACCAGCACCCTACCAGTTTAACATTACTATAAACTCTCATAATAGATTCCCTCATGGCTTTTTCATAATCCGTTATGAAGACGGCTGGTTTCATATCAAATATGTTGTTTTTTATATACAACAGCAACTCTTCATAGGATTTCTTAGATTTTTTGTCCATTAATATAAAAAATACTGGATAAATCTGTGAAGTAAAAAATAGGTGATTAATTAGTTAAAATATGTTACGTAATTATTACGTACCTCGTCAAAATAGCTTATGTAAATTATAAGTAATTGCTTAAAGCATCCTTCAGGAACAATGCTAAATGTTGCGTCCATAAGGAACTTTCTTTGCTCAGCAGCAATGTTTTCCTTAATGAGGTCAATAATTTTTAAGGATGAAAAAATGTAGAAACTGTATCCATCACCTGTTATACATGCTGTATAAAAAAATTGAGGGTTACTCTCATCTAGTGTCAGCCCAAACTTCATTGAAACTTCTTCATAGAAAAAGGCATTCATGACGTCTATCGGGTTTTTTGGAGACGTTATAAAATGTTTGCTTGCAATATATTGTAAGCTTCTTTTAATTTTTGCAAATTTAATGTTTTTAGTATGCTCTTGGTTTATGTGTAAAAAGAAATGTTAACATATAATAATTCTAATAAATATTAACTTACCTCTGGCATGTGTTCCGGAAAGCCGTTCTAACGCAACTTATCGCAGAAAAATCAGAACCAATATTAGATGCATTATTGGCACACTCCATCTTAATGGAATTTAGTGCATTCAACTCTTCGAATGCATCTTCATCGATTCCATGATTATGCTCAACATAATGTTTGGCCAGTTCACATTTACCATTTGGTAACAAATTAATTCTAGCTTTGCACGTATTGTGCCAGCAAACATATTTAATAACGTCTTTGTAGCTAGATTTTTTTTAAAAATCATTTTCTGTTCCACTAGATATAATAATTTGCAATTATATTTTTTTCCACTAAAAAAAATTCACTCCATTTTCTCGGTCTTTTTTTACGACTGTCGTCAACGCGTTGCACCAGCAAACTAATTCTTTTCTAATAAATTATGCTTCTGCTTTAACAAAACAACAGAATCATAAAATAATACCGTTATAAAATATCATGTTTTGCTTACAAAATTCAAATTTAATAAAAATGCAATTTGGCCCCAAATTTTATATTACACAAATTGGGGCCATTTTTCATTTTCAAAAATTGGGGCTAAATTTCATACTGCAATTTGAACCTACATATAAAAATGAATTTTGACCCCAAATTTGTGGGGTCATTTTTCATTTACATTTTAGGGCCTCAATTCATTTTTCAACATGAAAAAAGGCCCCAAAAGATGAAAAAACACCCCAATTTTTTTCAATCTTTTTTTGGGGTCATTTTTTATTTTTCATTTTGGGGCCAAATTTCTTGGGGCCTAATTTCATAGCGCCGATAAAATTTACAGAATATACAGAATATAGGCACGATCGCGTTTTGTGTATTTATACTATTAATGCGTATGAAAGGTACCAGATGGGGCGTGGCTAGGCTTCCAAGTTTTATCTCCAGAACTTAATCCTGCTATAACTTTACTATATACAGAAAATCGGTCCGATCGCGTTGGCTGTATTGATATTATTACTAGATTTCATAAGTAGGCTGAGGGGTGTATTTGTATGAAATGTACCAGAATGGGCGTGGCTAGATTACAAGTTATAGATATACTAAATACTGAATACAATACAAAATATTGTATGGGAGGTACCAGAAGCGGTGTGGCCATGTAGCCCATTTGGCGAAATATTAACTCGTGCAAAGTTGTTAAACATTTGGTTGCGTCTTTCGAAAGATATAGTGCGAACCAGCCGGATAGCCAGACAAACAGACGGACATGGCTCAAGCGACTTAACAAGTCATGAATTGAATTTGGTTCAAAGATTCTTAGGGTCTCAAGTGACTCCTTCTATGTGTTACACTTTTGGGTCGTATCAAATGGCATATACCCTCCTACCCGTAGGGTAAGGATATAATGGTGCTTTGATAGTTGTCTAAATGAAGCTTTGTTATTGTTCTAGGCAGAATAAGTAGCCCCACCCTTTCTGTATTCATATATGCATCCGATAGCAGAATATAGCTGTTAGTTGCACGTCAATAGGTACTCTTAGAACTTAAACATGCAACAGTCATTTCAATCTACAGTACAATAATTGTTACCCTTTCCTTATCACAACTCAAATGACCCCAGTTAAACTTTGGGATTAACATTGTTTTCTTGTATATCTCCTTAAGCCCCACATTTGTTACTACATAAAGAACTCGGCTGTAATACGTCAAGTTATTTGTCGACTTATACCTTAAAAATTTCCATTTATTTTCACTTTCATTTAAGTTTAACTGATTTATCTTTTTTTTGTACGACTCCTCTCGTCTGCACTTTAAAAGAAAGAAGATTAATTAAGAAAAATATGAAAATTGTTTTGATTCATTACCAGTGAAATTTTTATTTCATGTTTCCTCTTCCTCATGTTTCCGTGTTTATAATTTGTTCATCCTTCTTGCGCAGTTTTTGTTATTCTATCAATTTTCGTAAAACTGAATGTCTAGTGGCACAATCCATTTTTTTGCGAAATGTCTAAGAAAATTACTGAAAAAAAGTAAATGGAAGTAGAAAACTAGCGGAAACTTTTCGAAAATAATGAAGTGCTCAACAGTTAGGGAATTTTATGTTTTTTTTTTCTAAATGATTTTGTGAAGTAACAACTGATGTTAAATTAAAGTTTATACAATTATGATAGAGTGCAGCGTCTTGGTGGTGGATTAATTTAAAAATGTCATTATATAAGTGTAAAGGAGTACTAGTTCTCTACGACAAATATATAAAAATGTATACTTCGTTTTATAACTTAAAATATGCGAGCATGCTAAGCATATTGGGTAGAAGGTATATTTCAGTCAATTTATGTAATTCTCTTATATTTTATTCTTTAAATTATATGAAATACATTTACTATAACCCTCCAATCTGAGTTATTTTTACTATGAAATGCTTGACTACATGACGCATAATGCCAGCTCTGAAATGAATCCGTAATACATACACAAATTATCAATAATTTAATTCACAGACCCATCTTTAACGAGAATTCGTATTATCACAATTTCGCTGTAATTTCAATTTTTCACCAGCTTCAATTCAGCCGGCAGCCGTAACCGCAATACAAAGGCGTGATGTTAAATATGCAAAAGAGATACAATTTCTTAACAATTTGTTCATTGTAACCAAACACCAACATAAAAAACAGGAGGAAACCCCCAAAGAAAATTGCGTATAATACACACAAATTGTCGGTATAAAGCCAACAGCTGCACAACCCTTCTGCTCCTAGGCATGAAAAAAAAAAACACTAATCCCTCACATATAACCAACAAAAAAGAAAAACGCCGTCTCTCGCCAATTGTTATGGTACGAGTGAATGGTTCCGTAATTCACCAAGTCAAGTGACAGTTTAAAAAATTGCCAAATTTTTGTCACCAACTTGCCTTGTTGTCACCACGCACACAATGCCACATTAATGTTAACAAATATTTTCACTTGTTTTTCAAATCCCCTCGTCCTTTCAATGGAAAAAATCAGGCGGAGAGAAAAAAAACGACCATGATGATGTATCTCAGGAAAGCACTTTGATCATTTATTTGGCTGATACAGAATACCAAGAAGAAAAAAAAAGAAACGATGCTTCTTGCATGAAAAATTACTATGAAATGAAGTTACCCGGAAAAGTAGAGCTAAATAAACTGAAAAAATTCACGAAGAAGTACACGCATTCCATTGGTGTAGCACACATTTGGGTGTGAGCGTTTTAAAGGAAATTGTAGCATACCTTAAGGCATACAAAAATAACAATTGATACAACTGCACAGGAGGTGGCGCACAAAATTTTTAGAATTAGTTGTTCTGTTATTTGTTAGTGAATCTGAATTGTTGGAATATTTTAAGAATGAAGGTCAAGTTTGTAATAACATATTTGTTATATTAATTACTAAATATTGATGGGATAGTTGTTATGGTTTCAAATCGGCGTTGATTTGGTTTAAAAGCTCTGAGTAATATTACCTTGAAAATATTTTGATGAATCCTGCACTTTTCGCTAGACAAATATTTAAATTTAAATTTTAATGTTCTTGATTTTGTTTTTTGTTGATCTGCAATGAATTATGATATTGTCATAGTTCGGTTTAAGATCAGTTCTATTGGCAATTATTTATTATTGCCAATAGTTTTTTATTCAAGAGCGTGAAATGTATTATGTTGACAGCAGGTTAGGCGTATGACGTCATTTCGACATTAACCACAATGTCTCGTCAGCGCCCTTTGCTGTGCCTTCTCCTCTATCATCACAAACCTTAAGGGAAGAAAGAATCTCAAAGCTAATGAGAACTTTTCCCAACGGTGCGAAGAAAGCATCCTCGAAGCGCACAACATGCCAACATAATACACACACAAGCACTTGCCTATGCATATGTCCATCGGACACAATTGCACAGGAGTTTTGTTGTTGACAAAGTGCCAACCCCGTTCTGCGTACCGTCAGTGTTTTGTTGTTCTTGATTTTGTTTTTTGTTGATCTGCAATGAATTATGATATTGTCATAGTTCGGTTTAAGATCAGTTCTATTGGCAATTATTTATTATTGCCAATAGTTTTTTATTCAAGAGCGTGAAATGTATTATGTTGACAGCAGATTAGGCGTATGACGTCATTTCGACATTAACCACAATGTCTCGTCAGCGCCCTTTGCTGTGCCTTCTCCTCTATCATCACAAACCTTAAGGGAAGAAAGAATCTCAAAGCTAATGAGAATAAATAATTGCCAATAGAACTGATCTTAAACCGAACTATGCCAATATCATAAATTTTAATTTTTAATTTTAAATTAGTTAATTCTTTTTCCACAACCACTCGTTTGATCAGAATTCTCGCTAGTCTGATTTAGTGAATCGCCTATTTCTTCCGCTCCCAACTTAGATATTCAATAATGCCTTAATAGCTGAAGTCTACTTCATTAGGGGAAAACCACACTAAATTGGATAATCCTTACTTGAGGCGTTTGATTAGGGAGCTAATTAGTTTTATTAAATGCCAAGCACCTGATTCTACCGCTCTTAGATAAATATTCACAACAAATTTGATTCTTGGATAACGCGTTTGGTCAAAATCAATTCCTCTGATTTAGTGACACACCCATATCTTCTGTCCCCAATTAGAGTTTCCAAAAATGTCTTCGCATCGCACTACTACTCTATAAAATGAATATTCACGCCAATATAAGCGTTTCTATCTTTAGCCATTTGGTCTGGGTTATGGTACCAATTTTAATTTTTCTTGGCCTTATGCCTCTAGAAGTACGAATTTCGAGAAATATCTTCAAATCGCACAACAACCCAATAGAATTAAAGCTACATCTAATTTCCGAGATACTACGTTGTGCAGTTTGGTCTATGTGATTGTAACAGTTTTATCCCTTGTTCGACCATTTATTACCTAAAAGTTTTAATGTGTAAAAATCCCTTAATAGTGCATAATTACTCCATGAAATAAATATTCACTAACATTTTTGCGATTGTATGTTACCTTGTGCAGTTTGGTCTGAGTGATGGTACCAGTTTTTTCTGCTTTTTAGCCTTTTTTCGACCTTAAAATATGAATTTCGTCCGGTTGATGGTACCAGTTTTTTCCCTGGTTAATTTTTTTTTTGATTCTAAAAGTACGACTTTTGAAAAACCCCTTTATCTGCCTCTCTAATTCTATACTAAGTAAGCCCATACCCTAATTCTATACTAAGTAAGCCCATACCGATTTTCACGATTGTAACTTTAGCCGTTTGGCCTGAGTGATGGTGCCACTTTTATACCTTGTTGACTATAGCGCTCAAGGATAATGCAGCTATCCTCTGGTGAGATTTATAATCCCCCTTATCACATATGTCGTAGTTGACTTTCGACAAAATTCGATTGTTTTTTATATTTAAACAAAATTAGTAATGACTAAGACGAATGTTTTGTGTTCAGAATTGTTCAGCCATCTGATAAAGAAGAACATGACAGGAGAAAGGACAGTCGTATTTCAGCCGCCAAAAAAAAGACAAAGATTCGACGTGACTGCGACATACATAATATGTGGGAATATACTAGCCGATCCAGCAAACATTGTTCTGCCATACAATTTTCGTTTCTAGTACCGACTCCATTTGTACATAAAATACTTTCTCAGGATCAAACAAACCTTCTTTCTGAAATTCAGTGTTATTGGTCTATCCATACAAAATTTCATAAAGATTGGTCGAGTTGCGGAGAATTGCTGCGACAAACACCGTGACACGATATTTTTATATATTAGATTTTATATTGCAATTAGATTTTCTTTGTGTAACCGGCCCGGCCGTGGCATAGTGGTTAGAAAACGCTACTACCATGCAGGAGATCACAGGTTCAACTCCAGGCTCCAGTCACCTTTAAAAAAAGATAAAAAATGTATTTCATTGCCGGTTCCCATCGAATGTTGTCGACACCAACTTCGCAGTATTAGTGTCGAGACAAACGGCATGTCTAGTAAGAGCTTCTCAAACAGTGACGTTCGCATTCGTCGATAAACTAAAAATCTAAAAATTGAACAACGCGAGAAGCAGGGAAATTAAGTTTAAGTAAGTTGTGTAATACTACCCATAGGACCTGCAAACATAATTGGACAAAGAGGCGTGACACCGCGCACACAAACCTGCATTTCAATAGGTCATATCTAAAGAGCTATTGGAGGTGTGAAGATGAGATTTGTTACTGATACAAAGAGGATTACGTCTCGCTGGAAAACGGGAGGTGCCACGCCCCTCTTAAAAAAATCGTTATCTGGGCGAAATAAATGGACCGATTGCAATGCAATTTTCACTTTGTCGTACTATCCGTAGGGCCTCTTTCATATTCTACATAAAAACATATTTAGACAAAGGGGCGTGGCACCGCCCACACAAACCAAAATTTCAATCGTTCACATTACAAGAGCCATTAAAGGCAAGTAGATGAGATTTGCTACATATGTAAATGGTCTCGCTGGGAAAAAAATTGTTATGTCGGTCATATTAATAAAATCCGATATTTCTGGCTAAAAATATCGTAAAGGAATATCAACATAATAATTTATATGGGCTTGCTCCCTGTAGAATAAGAATGACGCAGACTGGTTTTTGAAATTCGTACTTTTTAAGTGTAAAAAAGGCCGAAAAGGGATAAAACTGGTATTATACTGCTACACGTATAGTCGGAAAAATTGAATTGAATATTTAAGTTGTGCGGTGTCAAGTAATTTTTCAAAATTCGTTCATTAGGTGTAAAAATACCAAAAATGGATAAAACTGACAACTGAACTGCTCCAGACCAAATGCCTGAAGGTTGAGTTACGAAAAGATGGGGGTTTTGGAAATTCGAACATTTGGTGGTAAAAAATGCTAAAAGGGGATAAAACTGGAACAATTACCCAGACCAAACGGCTAAAGCTACAATCGTATATGAGTATGCTCCATATAGAATTAGAGGGTAACAGTCCATTTTAGTTGTGCGATACGAATATATCTTTTGAAATTGGAACTTTTAGGGATAAAAAGGGATTACAGCGGTTCATTCATGCTGTAAAGCTACAATCACCTAAATGTTCGTTTTATGAAGCGTTTGCATTTTACCTGTATTGATTAAATTCTCAAGAATATTCATTGTAAGTACGGGTGAAGCAATGCAAGCCGGGAAGCTAGTTCTGAATATTTACAATCCTAAAACTTTATTATGGAACTTTTATTGATTTAATATTATTATAGACTTTATTCTAAGTTCCATTAAAAAAAATTCATTTCTATTTGAGGTAGTTTTGCAGTTACTGCATAATAACTCGACGCAGTATACCGACGATATGGTTCTAACAAGACGGCGCAACTCGACATACAGCGCGTTAAATCTATACTGTAGTGTGCCAAGCTTTTGCTGACCGAATTAGCTCAAGAAATGGACATGTGAATTGGACACCTCTTTCGTGAGATTTGAAACTGTGGACTACTTTTTTGGGGGTACCTCAAATCTGTGGTCTATCATGATAAGCCAGCAATGATTGATCATTATAAAGCCAAAATTCGATGCACTATTGAAGAAATCCTGGCTCCAGTAATCTAAAAAAATATAAAAAAAAATTTACTTTCATTGCCGGCCCCTTGATGTTGTCGTCAGCAACTTCGCAGCTTCTCAAACCGTGTGAATCTAAAAATAGAAAGCGTGTTAATTCACAACAACGCGAGAAGCTATCCCATACCTGATTCATGGGGTGTTAAGGGAAATTAAGTAAGTATTGCAGAAATAAAACCGGATATGCTCGAAAAATTGGTGCAAAATTTGACCGATAGGATGAGGCTCATAAGGCGCAATTGCGCAGGCTATATGACAGAACATTAAACATTAAATGCTACGAAACTTGTTAGCTAAAAAAAACCAAAATTTAGGTCATTCGATTACATTTGTTGTATTTTATGTATTAAAAAAAAACACAATAAGCTAATAACAGACCAAACGAAACACAAACGATGGTAATAGTTGTATTCGACCGATATTGATTTGGTCCACCTGGTGTAAGTTTCTAACCCACGTAATAAAAATATGTTTGATACATCTTAATTGATATAAAAGCTAAAATTAAAACTGTACCAACAATAGTTTTTATCCACAAAAGCATTATTTACGTAAACATTTTAAAAATTTTTTTGCGGTAATAATGTAAAGTAGTTTCAATAAAATTTTAGTCTAAATTGCAATACATATGTACCTCATGTGTAGTTTACCTCTTGTCATGCCTTTTACTTTTGTGTTTTTCTTCCAATTCTTTCCTCATTGCCAATTGCAACGGTGATTGCTTTTCTTTCGATTTTATTGTGCCTAGTTGCTAAAAATAGAAACTTAATTGATTGTTAGACCACAGTGGATTCGGGCCATAAAATGAATAGATTGTGGTTATGGTTATCCGCAACTTTAATGGAGTAACTTTTTTTATGTCTGTACTAGCACAGAGACTTCGGAGATTTTGTAATTACTATGAAAGAATGATGATCAGTATCCTACGCCATTTGTAATCTTATTATTTATATGACTTAAATTATAAAAACAATTAGTAATAAATCCGTTAATTTTAATGTGTTTAATTTCCCGCTTGTTAATTTTTATTGCTATTTCGAGTGCAATCTGAATACTAATTACTACCGTTAACAGTTAATTATTTTTGTTTGTTTTGTTTTTATATTAAAATATTGAATGTAATTTATAACAATATTGTTGATTTTATTTATATGAAACTTAACTGCATGGTGGTTAAAATTTACTGAAAAAAAACAAAACAATTTTCACACAAAATTCAGAATTGCCTGCAGAAAAACCAACTCAATTTAATGTATTTTACAAGGGAAATGAAAAGAATGTACAAGTTTATTGAACAAAAAACAATCAATTTCATCAGAATTTTTAGCATTGTTGGCATTCGTATGTCACACCGCAATGATAAATTACTTTTGAAATTGCATTTCTATACTCAGCTACGTTAAAACCAACAAATGGGTGGAGGAGCGCATATTGATACAATGTCATGATTATGTGGCAGGAGAACTCTTTACATTATCCAGCCATCGTGGCAGTTACAGAAAATGCTTTGTCTAGTATGCAACGATATTTATGAATTTTTTTAATTATTTCAGGTTTTCGTTAACTTTGATTAATGTAATTTAACTTAGAAATAATCTTAATCGACAATTTTCTTTATCAGCAAATTTAATCAATGATTATTTTTGCAAGGATCATCCAAATTTAGCCACGTGAAAAATTTATGTAAAACAAAAAGAGATCACAACTTCAATAACATATGTATGACTTCATAAAAATACAAATTAAATAATGTTTGTTGGTAAGGGTATGTCTTGAGAATGCGAGGACCGATTTGACTTAAACTTACTCACTATCCCTTTGCACCCCATGAATGAGATATGGGATAGCTTCTCGAGTTGTTGTGAATTAACACGCTTTCTATTTTCGGAAACACAACTAACGGCACCTACTTGTTTATCGACGAATAAACTGGTAATCACTTTCCTGACAGCCTAGAAAGTATCCTTCCATTAGTACCTCTTGGGTCTCACGACTGCTGGTAGTCCAAGAACCATCTGTTCTCTGTATATGGTAGTGTTTAATTCGAGGATAATATATTACGTAGCCGACTAGTATCCAAAGAGATTTCTAAACTAATGCAGAGTTTTCACCATTACTGCCTCTTGGCCTTCCTAATCAGGTACTTCAAACTGTTAACTGCATGCATTCCACGCGTTATCTTGCAATCTCTATATTCCACCAGTGTGGCTTAGCTTTGCCCTTCCTATCGACCCTGCTGCAGGATTTCTCTTTTGCTTCAGCTAAGACGTTAGTCAATAAATCAACAGTGGAGTCCAGTGTAGGTTTATCTTTTAAAGAGGCCGGACACCTGGATAACTTGTTTTCCACAGCCTTCGGAATCCACTTCATTATCCTGTCTACTTGTCTTTTGTTCTCGACTGCATTGGTGCAGGTTTCCTTATCGCCCAAATCACTTAGAGTAAAATTTTTCAAGTTGTTTTTGACCATAATACTTGCTATTGCTTCGGCTGCTTACGAAATAAATTAAGTACACAAACACGGTCTTAATTTATCCATGGCTCTTGGGCGCAAATAATCTCCTCCGAAGCTGGTAATAGTCAAAGGAGAAGAATTGCCGACGCCGCTTTTGAGTGGTGAAGTTTAAATGGTTGACCTTTATTGTACAGTTAGAGATTGTCTCCATCTACTGCTAGTTCATCTTGCCAAGAAAATTTACTCGATTGACAGGATCGTCACATATCCAGGTGCTCTCCTGAGCATAAGGCTTATTTTTATCGTCGCTTTTGTGGACACGATGGAAGATGAATACATATTCATAAAAGAACATGTGTCTCTCTAAGTGGAAACATTGGATCACTGCTTAGGATGATATTGGCTTTTATTTATTCTTTCACCGCTTCAGTAACCTTAAATGCTTTCTAGTCCTGCGTAGGTAGTTGAGGATTACTGAGTTGCAGAATTTCCAGAATTTTCTAAGTATTGGAAGGCTCGGCGGAGATTTTGGTCCATGTGGAGCATCGGCAATATAAATTTCTGCGAATTTCGCACCAAGCCAAACTACGCCGAGCGATTCAATAGCTGTCTTAAACAGTTCGGCTGATCGCTCGTCTGCACATGCTACTAAATAGTTTGATGTGGACCTAATACCATCCCACATCATGACATTGCATCTGTAAATATAAGGTAATATTTGTATTCTAATTGTAAGTAATTGTAAATTTGCGGACGGATTTTAAAATTTCGGTAAGTGAGCGGAGCACGCGCGTGGAAACCAAGCAGACCAAAGATATCGCTATCGAGCTTAGCGTTCCCAAAGTTTGTTAAGTGGAATATGTTAGCACTTAGAACTTTGAGGCAATTCCGTGGGATACGTTACATTTAGTTAATTTTTTAATATGCTTCAATATTCATGTAAGAAGTTAATATCAAAATACCAGTACTTCGTAACGGGAATGCATATATTCGGCCAATACCCAAAGGCCCAGCAGTTGTTGGACATTTTTAAATTAATTTTATTGAGCCCAAAAAAAAAACACAACAAAAAACCAGAAGGGCAATTGTAAATTTCATTATTTAAAATACCGGCGCAAAAAAATATCGATGGTAAACAAATCGAAAGGAAAAGCGATTTTCGGTAGAATATACTATTGTGTTGTTTTTGTCTTTGATTGTATTGCATCAATAGCAGCGGCAGTCAGTGATGTAATGCAAATGACAATATTATTTCAGATACCGACAAAGCGCTACGATGAAGTTGTAAACCGTAAACGTTGAAAAAGGACGCACACACACCCACAGTAAAAAACCAATACAATAGGCGGCATCCTCTTTCAGTTGACCACAAAATATAGACAGGACCTATCACCAGACAGATGACAGTCAATACTGTCACGTACAAAAGCTCAACGAGTACAAAATACAAAACAACAAAAAAAAAACGAACAGCAAGCAAAAAGTGTCGCAACAACCTCTCACATGGATCAAAATATGTTGGCCATGAAACAGATTCGTTATGTTTACATGTTGAATTGTTAACAGACACATTGATGATATACCCATACAAAGATACACTCATGTGAATGCAAAGCTGCATTGGTACATCAAATAAAATACCGATGGCCAAAAGGGCACTGAATGTATAACAAACACACCGAAAGGGTATCAAATTAACATGAATTCATATGTAAATTATCCCCGTACGAGATCTGAGAGCGCGTGCACGTATTCAAGGACTATACAAGTTCAACGGATTTTTTAGTTGTAACAACAGATAAACAAACAAACAATTGAGTTTATAAAGCTTTAAAGTACATATGAGTCAATTACGTTAAATTGAATAGCAGGATAATTTTAATGCTATACAGTTTTTGATTGATTTGATATTCGCTGGTCACAACTTTTTTTTGGCTAATAAAGTATTCTTGAAATATGCTTTAATCTATTATATAAAAATAAGTCGGGTTTTCCTTCCTGACGCTATAACTCCAGAACGCACGAACCGATTTCCACGGTTTTGCATTCGTTGGAAAGGTCTCGGGCTCCGTGAGGTTTAAAAGGTTTTATTTTTTCAAAAAGTGTGCGGTGCCACGCCCCCTTTTGAAAAATCGATCTAACGGCTTTTCTAATAGATCGATTGATACAAAAATTTTACCATGAGGTACTGTTGACCTGTATATAGTCTCAGGCTATATTTGGTTGTGATTGGATAAAGGGGCGTGGCACCGCCCATACAACATTAAAATTAAAAAGGCTATATTTCATGAACTATCAGAGGTATGAAGATGAGATTTGGAATATATGTTGTTGGAGCAGTATTAATTACATCCAGGGAGGAAGTGGGCGGTGCCACGCCCTCTTTTCAAAAATCGCTCTAACGGCTTTTCTAATAGATCGATTGATACGAAAAATTTACTAAGTGGTACTGTTGACCTGTTGATAGTCGGTGGCTATATTTGATTGTGATTGGATAAATGGGCGTGGCACTGCCCATTCAACTTGAAAATTAAAAGGGCTATAACTCATAAACTATCAGAGGTATGAATAGTAGATTTGTTACATATGTTGTTGTTGCAGTATGAATTACAGTAAGGGTGGAAATGGGCTGTTCCACACCCTTTTTAAAACAAACGGTTAAAACTGTAAAAATTCCACAGTATATTGGTGTTCGCCTAGAGATATGAACAGACAGGTGGGCCAATTTTTTTATTCACAAAAATCGTAACCAAAAGCGAAATCTAAATTGAATTTTTTAAAAATTTTACCAATAAATTTTGTGTCTAAAATCAATTCCTAGCTCGCGCTGGGAAGCATGATGATTTCAGATAAAGATTTTTTTTGTTTTTAAATGAGCACAAATCGAAAAATTCGGATATGTATTTTTGAGACCTTTTGCGTAAAACTGACTTCCCAACAAACTAAATGGTTTATTACAGAAGCAAATCTATGTATTGGTTAAAAGTAATGGCCACTGAGAGTTGGCATACAGAAATTAAGTTTTAAAAAATCATTTTTCAGAATATTGGGCGGGACTCCAGACAATGTCAAAAGTATAACATTCTCTTCGTCTTGGTCTCCAAACATGGGAATGGTAGGTACAAATTAGAGCCGCCCCATAGGTCTGAAGTTTTCGATAGTTACTCATTGCTAAAAAAAATATCTCTGCCTGAAATCTTCATGCTTCTCAGCGCGAACTAGGAATTGATTTTAGACTTATAGTTTCTTAGTGAAATTATCTAGGAATTATCGATTACCACGCAATTCAATATTTGGCTTTTAAACTGTATCAAATAATGGTCCGTAAACCAGGCAGTTGAGGACACAAAGTAGCTGCGCAGACTAAAACAGTGATTTGTTTTTAATTTACTTTACAGGTATGCATTTTTCAATTACTTTTCAGGAGAGCGAATCGGTAATAAATCCTATAGATAGAAAAATTAAGCAATATTCATTGTAGTTATACTGGAAAACAACTTTTGTTTGATTGGGGCACAATTTAAATTTGTATGGTATGTTAGGGGTAACATTAGCAACCTTTTGTAAATAACCTATGTATGGGGTATTTTTTTGACGTATAGAACTTCTGGTAGGTATAAGTGTAAATCTATCTGTCATACTAATGAAGTGTAATAAACTTCGTTTCAGTATACTTTGGAAAATCACCATGTAAAGACTACACAAGAACAACGTTTACAAATATTGCAAATTTGTTTTCAAAATGCGCGTTCTGTTCGCCAAACTTATGGAGCCCTTATAAAGCCCTTTGTAAAGTTTACGACGCTGTAGACGTAAGTGTGACAGGTCTTGAATTTTTCGAACGGACGCCGTTCTCAGCAACTCGGTCTCTGCAAATGTTGATTAAAGATCTTGCTTGGCCTACACTCAAGAACTAGAGCCAGTGGACGATCAATTGAATTTTTTTATTTATCATGTCATTAAACATTATTTGAAGGAAAAAAATGGTTCCAACGCAACGGCGTAACATGTCATACAGCGCGTGAGACCATCACTTTGTTAAGCCAAACATTGGTGACCGAATTATCTCAAAAAATGGTAATACGAGTCCAATACAAATATAGTATTCGGGAATATTCTTGACATGTGAGAGAAGAAGACATGGCAAAAGAGGTTTTTATGGCTAAAGGCATGATGCTTCAAACGAAATTTTTAGTGTCGTTCAGTAGGGGAAGAGGGCATGACAAAAGTGTTTTTTACGCCCAAAGAGATAGTTAGTAATCAGACGCCACTACAGATAAAATTAAAAATTGAATTTTGATCTTTAACGGAATGCCTGTTTCCGATGTGTGAAAGATATGACATTGATGATGAACTTTTTACTATCGTCATAGAGCCTATGATATTGAGAATTTAAAACAATAAAACTTAATTGGTTAACTTCCATGTTAAGGAGTCACTTGAAATTAGTTACATAAGTTAATAAACTCAACATATTATTAACGAGCTTAAGTACCGTTTTCAAAGTACTTTGTAGACCTAAATGTGAAATATATTACAAGTTATTATGCAATAGCGAAGCATTGCCGGGCCCACTAGTTATAATTATATTTATATAATTGTTGAAAGCTTCTTGTTGGGATCTATAGGCTTCATTGTCAAAGAATTGGGTAGTTTTCGCATTAATCCAGAAGGCTGTTGTAATTTTACGCGAAATTCAGTCTACTCATGAAAAAGGATCGCCGCATTTAAAGATTTATTATTATTTATCGCTCCGTAAATAGTTCGTCACACCAAGTTTGAAAAAAACCCCTTAATGTGGTCCAACCAACGAAGTTTTGGTCGCGACTTGAGGCATAATCATCATCATTGGATTTGATAAATCCGCAACATGCTATGGTACTCGCTTGGTATGTAATTGACCCTCATAGTTTTACATTATTATCATTGTCCTTAAAAATACTTCGACAGCAAATTGGCATCTTAGTGTCTAAGTCGGAGGCCGAAATAATAAGAGATTTTCATTCGCTACGATCTTATCCATTGAGGCCTACCGAACAGCGTCAGTGATTCTTCTCTCTAGTATTTCCAACGTAGTCTGCGTCTTCTTTTTTCGTGCTGGCCTTCAAGGTTTTTGTAGAATACCTTCGCTATGTAGTTTTCTCATCCATCCTCACGGCATGGCCAAGCCAGCGTAATCGTTGTACTTTGATTCGTTTGACCATATCAATGTCGTGGTATAACTCGTACAGCTCATGGTTCATCTAAATCCTGAAATCGCCGTTTACGCAAATCGGTCCATATATTCTGCGAAGTATTTTCAAACACCGCCAGATGAGTTGCATCCGCCTGTGTAAGCACTCAAGATATGAAATCATATAACAGGACCTGATACATTTGAACTTTAGTGGTTCGAGATAAGGTGGCATTTATGAAGTGCTCGCGTACCAATGAAACACCTGTTGGCCATCAATATTCTTCTTCTTAATTGGCAGCAGCATAAGAAATTCATCTGTCAGTAGCCGCACATAGAAAAGAATTCCAAGTGCTTCGGTCTTTTCGCTCCGTTCAATTGTAGACAACTGCTCTATCACCTGGTCCATCCAACGAAGTTTTGGTCGACCCCTTCTGCGCCGCCCTGCGCATACGTTTCTAGCTGGAACATTTTCATCCATTCGTACAACGTGTCCAAGCCAGCGCATTCGGTCTATTTCAATGCGCTAGACTACGTCGATATCGTTGTACAGCTCATACAGCTCGTGGTTTATTCGACGACGATACTCGCCGTTAACTATGATAGGTCCAAATATTTTGGACTCGAAGAATATTTCTCTCGAAGACTTTCAAAATAGATTTATCCGTTTATGTCATAACCCAGGATTCTGCGCAGTAGAGCAAGACAGGTAGGATCAGAGTCTGGTAGAGTTGAATCTTTATTCTTCGAGAGAGCGCTTTGTCATTAAATCGCTTGCTAAGCGCATAGTAGCAGCGGTTTGCGATCTATACTCGTCTTTTGTATCCAGGCTGACATTATTATTTTTGTTTATGCCGGAGCCAAGGTAGACAAAATCATCTACCAGTTCAAAGTTATAGTTCTCAACGTCCACGCAGTGTCCCAGACTAAAGGATTCTTTGTTCGTTGAAACAAATAACTTGGTATTGTCCTCATTCATCACCAAACCCACTTCCACCTACTGCTTTGCGATGATTAATGAAAAGGCCGCAGTAACATCCCGAAATCGACGGCAAATGATATCTATATTATCAGCATATGTGAGCAGCATGTGACTATTGTTAAATGTGGAACGAGTCGTGTTTATTGCTGCCTTCCGCATGATCATCTCCATTATGATGTTAAAGAGACAGACTATCGCCTTGTCTAAAGCCTCGCTTGGTAGAAAATGGCTCTATTAGATTTGTGCCTCTTTTCACAGAAGACTTTGTTTCAGCGAGTGCCATCCCGCAAAGTCGTATCAGCTTCGCTGGGATACCAAATTCAGTCATAGCATCTAATAGTTTCTGTCGTATCGGTCTATCGAATGCAGCTTTGTAATTGACGAACAGATGGTAGGTGTCGATCAGCATTTCTTGAGTCTTTTCAGAATTTGTCTTAGTGTAAATATCTGGTCGGTCGTAGATTAACTAGGTCTAAAGCAAGATTTATAATTTCCATCAGGGCTTTAGTCTTTCACACAGCATACTAGACAGGACCTCGTATACATAATTTCTGAAATTTTTGTAATGCTTTTTTCCATTAACCTATGTCCAACTTCATAAATTCATAAGTTTTAAATTTACATAAAAATAAAATCAATCTTTGATATTTTGCGACTATGCCATTAGTAAATAATTTTGACTTGCTCCTTGACATAACAATAATCATTAAACCTTCTCAATACTCGCACTGAAGACATCCCACAACCTCTTATCTAATCTCTAATTAGACTAGAGTTCAATGGCCAAACCTAAATTAAATGCCCCATACAACATGACAAGTATGAATACCAAAAATATTCTCCAATTCCAGACTATGTGACACATGAGCAGAATCATCGTCATCATCATCATCAACAACGCTTCGTTGAAATCAAAACTCACGCTCATTATTATCGACATACGGCCAACGTGATTCATAGACTAGACCCTAAACCCTGATTGCATCATAATGGATGGACATGGCTAATTTATACGCAGAGTAGCAGCAACCAAATCAAACAAAGTGAACACACAGCATGACAAAGGATAAATGTTGCATGGTCATTCAGGTTGCACGATGCAAATGAACACTTGAACATTTTGCAAATCTGATGAAATTCCATATCGTCACAGTATCATTATGACTTTATGCGTTGGTGGACGCACCAACACACATTCTGCTGGTAGCAGACATCGGTGGCCAAGTTATAATTGGCCACATGCGTATGGTTGAAACTGGATAGTGCGAGAATAAAAAAAAAACAGGAAAAAATTAAAAATTCATCATTCGTGAATGTTTTTGTTGCTATGGCTTGATTCCTTATATTGCAATAAATCAATATTAAGCATCCACACCACTACTAGGCATATGCGACAATATCGTAGTAATTTCGCTGGAACATTTTCAACATTTGCATAATTTGAAGTTGATTTCGTAAATATGTAGATTTCGTTAGCAGTTACATCATCATTTTGGTGGATTGATTATTATTATTACGTTTGTCTGAAAACTGTGTCAATGGTACCTATAAATACTGTTGGCAAAAAATTAATAATAAATTAGCATTTCTCCAAAACAGTTGCAGGTTGTAGGCTAAAACGTAAACCGGGTTTTATATTTCATCCTGGCGAGTGTTTTCTTAAATATAGAAAGTTGTGTCTAAAAGTAAGATCAATGATATTTGTAAACTAATATATCCGTAAGAATCAAGTTAAAATGTTTTATGATATGCGCAGCAAGGAAGTAAGCAAGGACTTTAAGTAGTAGCTAAGGACTATCCTTCAAAGAGTACCATATCCACTCCGACCATAACCACATTTTAGACCTTCCTGTTGCATTCAAAAACAATTCCAAACTTAAACTCCTATTTACAGTTTGAAACATTTGAAAAAACTTTGCTTATAGTATATGTAAATCGAACAATTACATTATATACAAAATCTGAACTCAATTTAAGCTCACTTAACTATATGTAATGTATGACCCTATAATATTTTTAAATACAAATTTTATACCAAATTATGTGGAAGCCAAACTTCCATGGTCCTCACCTATCACATACACTTCATTGACATCGCAGCCACTGGTGCTACATTTATCACAAATTTCACGTATGAACACGCGCTCACGTTTTTATAAATCCGTTGAAACTGTGATTGAATGCAGCCAAAATGGGCTGCAGTATATGAGATGTGGATGACAGATGAGACGGTTGGTTGGACGTATTAATTGAAAATGTATTAAAAGCGGAAGAGGGGAGAACATACATATATTCAGGTGTTGGCTTTGAATATTCGATGCGAGAAATGTTACCTGTATTCGTGCAAACATTTAAAAGACATATTGTCAATGCATCAAAAGACTGTAGTTATGTAGGTATATTAGGGCAGGTCAAATTTCTTTTCGCAAAATCGTATATTAAAATCGAAATCTACGATGAATTCTAAGAAAATTTCACCAATAAACTATGTGCCTAAAATCAATTCCTAGCTGGTGCTGGGGGCGTAAAAGTTTTAGGTTGAGGCATTTTGAGGTATTTAAAAACTAAAAAAATACCTCTACCTCGCGTAGCCAGTGCCACCTACCGGGACAATTTAAAAAAAAAAATTCTCTTATTCAAACAAACCTACATTCCATATTTCATTTAAATTGATCCATTCGATCCATTTGTAAATAAATGTTTTTCTCATGATTAAACGAATAGGCATTTTAAATTTCAGTTAAATTGGTCCATACGTTCAACACAAAGATTTTTAATATACAGTTTTTGAGTATAATCGGACCATCAATATACATTTTCGAAATTAGTCCACTCACCATATATATATCAAAACTTTGTTCTCATGATCAAACTAACATACATACTGATTTTCAGTTAAATTGGTCCATTCGTTCATACATTCGGTATATATTAACCCCAGCGCCACCTACGGTGTCCATTTGTACATATTTTTCCCCTCATGATTAACAAACATATATTCTGAATTTCAGGCTTATTTGTCTATCGATTCATATTTTCGATATAAATCTAACCCAGCGCCACCTAGCGGTATAACTAATAACTCTAACTTGGCCCAGGAGACCCGTAGGAACTTAAAAATAACATCGTTGGATTCATTTCAGTACCTGCCCATGGGGGGTCATCATAGAACCGAAAGGGGCCTCTTTTTTTTACCCCCCGGGCCCCATGGGCCTGAGCGCCAACTTTGACCTACCATTCCGATGTTTGGGGACCAAGACGAAGACAATGGCATATTTTTTTTTTTAATCCGGCTCCCGCCCCATATTCTGTACTTCAGCCCTTACTTCCCAAGAATGAAGAAATTTGAAGCGAAACTATGGCTTTAATTTTAACATACATCAACATTTAAAATCCAACATTTGCCTTTCTGTTGAACAAAGAACTGCGATATCTAGCAGACATATTATCTATCTCAAAACTCCACTCCATACCATACTTTGTATGTTTTCCTCTATGATACATCAATTGGTTGGTAACGGAAGTTACTGAAACTGAACACAAGTGGTCGCTTAGTGGTTTTGTTACCTCCAAAAGGATCGGGCGCATTTCATACCACACATAAATAATTATCTATCTTCAGCGCTACTTCTCCAATACGTCACACCAAGTTTTGTAAGATACTCAGTGAGTTTTGGTCACCCAATGAAATTGGTCGCCCTCTTCTGCTCCGTACATCGAGTTCATTGTCGAAGACTTTTCGAGCTGGAGCATTTTCGTCCATGCGTACAAAATGAGCTAGCCAACGCAACCGCATGATTCATTCGACGTCGATATTCTCCGTTAACGATGATAGGTCCATATATTTTACGGAGTATTTTCCTCTCGAATACCGATTCATTTTTTGTGTCTTAAACCCATTATTCTGAAATATACATCAAGACACGTAGATTTAGTATCATCGAAAGAGGGCTCTGCCATTAAATCGCTTGCTTAGTCCGTAGTAGCGCAGGTTTAAACCTGGCTCCAATCACCTTAAAAGCTAAAAAAAAAAAATTGTCTTTCGTTGTCGGCTCCCCTCGAATGTTGTTGACAGCAACTTCGCAGTATTAAGCGTCGATTCAATCGTCGTGTCTATTAAGAGCTTCTCAAACAGTGACGTTCGCACTCGTCGATAAACAAGTAGGTGCCGTTAGTTGTGAATCTAAAAATAGAAAGCGTGTTAATTATCAACAACGCGAGAAGCTATCCCACACCTCATTCATGGGGTGCAAAGGGAAATTAAGTTGTTTTTAGTCTGTAGTAGCATTTATTAGCAAGCAGGATTCTTCTCCAGATATCGAGGCTAACATTATTTGTTTTGTTTATGGCGGAGTCTAGGTAGCTACAATTATCTACCACCACGAAATTAAAGTTGTCAATGTCCACGCAGTTTCCCAAACCAGTAGATTCTTTGTTTTTTGAAACTAATGACTTCGTTTTGTCCTCGTTTACCATTAGACCCATTTTCGCTGATTCCTTCTGTATTCTTGAGAAGTCTGCAGTCATATCCCGCAGTTTTCGATCGATGATGTCTACGTCATCAGCGTAACATGTGACTTTTGTTGAATATCCTGCCACTCTTGTTAACTGCAGCTTGCTTTTGGCCCCGTCTGGTATAGAATGGCTCCGTAAGGTCCTTGCCAACTTCACTGAACACTTCGTGTCAGTCAGCGTTATTCTGCAAAGGCGTATTAGCTTCGCTGGAATACCAAACTCAGCCATGGCTTCGATTAATTTCTGCCGTATTAAGCTGTCGAAGGCAGCTTTATAGTCGGCGAAAAGATGGTACGTGTCGATCTGTGTCTCTTGGGTCTTTTCCAGCATTTGCCGAAGTGTGAATATCTGGTCAGTTGTTGTGTTGCCAGGTCTAAAGCTAGACTGATAAGGACCGATCAGGTTGAACAACAGTGGCTTTAGTCTTTCACCTTTCACCGCATGCACCTGTTAAGCCAAACCGTGCATTGAAGCTGGTGCATGCTGGATATCAGCTCCTCGCCACCGGACTTAAAGCGTTCTGCCGGAAGTCCGTCGGCACCGGTTGCTTTATTATTTTTCAGCTGCGATATTACTCTTCTTACCTTGGCATGACTTGGTGAAGGGCAATCTAAACCGTCGTCAACAATTGGAGTGATAACATCATATGCGCTGCCTTCTGGAGCCAGCAGTTGTTGGAAGTGTTCTTTTCATATAGTGTTAATTATATTAATGAATTGAATTAATTGAATTAAATTTTATAGTAATGAATTGTATTGTAAACTTAATAATTGTATGAACGGAATTGTATTTTTAAAAGAAGTTAATGTGATTGTAATATGAATTAAACCGAATGAATTGTATTGTAAAGGTTCCAATGTAAAAGCCCTCATTGGAAAGGTCTTGTAAATGTAAATGTCAAGAGTATAGCCCAGATAGCAACACTGTAGGGTACAGAAGGCCTTTTGGACCTTATCTCTATCCCTGTATTGTTCTTTATCCTCATTCTCCCGTTCCTTCATCTGACGTTTTTTCACTCAAATAGCTGTCTCATCTGTTTTACTGCCACCTTGTGCCGTTGCCTAACAGCCCGGCGTACATATGGCTGTAGCATTGCCCTATAACCAGCATCCTGTTTCTTAGACGCCATGCGACATTCTTCATTGTACCAGGATTCGTCTGAGCGCCGTTTTTCATAACTTTGCACGGTTGTTACGGCGTTTGGCATGAAATGCGCAATATGCTGACCCTGTGTATCGGGAGCGTCAGAAGTAGAGGCGTTGTGTCCTAGTAGTTGGTACAGCTGGTTGGAGTAGGCAGTGGCTTTCTCTGGGGTTTCCAGCTTCGCAATGTTCTGCTTTCGTTGTGTTTGGTTACGTGCGTTTTTTGTTCTGCTTAACCTTGTGCTCACCTTGCCACATGATCAATTTGAGTTTTGGTTATTTGATCGGGGGATAGCTAAGTTGCTTTGTGGATATCTTTGTGCTGAAATCTAATTCCACTCACTAACATGTTTCTTCCCGCTGCGAAGCTAACCTGCCTAAACCTGTTGTGTGACGTGTCAGTATGCAGGCTGAATTTACCGATCGATCGATCGATCAAGAACATTTTACCTTCCTATTTTTGCATTAAAGTCTCTCAGAACAATTTTAATGTCGTGGCCAGTTCAGTGGTCGTATGTTTCCTCTAGGCGCTCGTAAAATGCATCTTTAATCTCATCGTCTTTATCTTTTGGCAGGGCATAAGGACAAATCAGCGTGGTATACAAATATTGCGCCTTGATGCGGATTGCGGCAGCAATGAATCGCGAGATAAGATGTCTGCGTCACCCCCCAAATACAAATCCACATCAAAATTCGTGGTTTTCGGCATGGCAGCTGAAATAGATGTCGCAATTTTAACTTCGCAAGCATCCATGTCCTGTCCATCTCATCTCCTGGATGGCGGCAATGTCAGCCTTATATTTGTTGAGAAAATCCGCCAGTCGGATAGTGGCAACTTCTCTATAGAGAGTCCGAACATTCCAGGTGCATATTATTTAATCGTTAGCGGGGGTCGTCAATATTCGGGGGGTTTCGTTTCTTACTTTTTCTTTCTCCGACGCTATTCATGATAAAAAAAAATATCACGAACAACGTTGCCCAGGTGCCACCACGAAAGAGGTTGTGAGTTGGCTTGAGATGCAAGATTCACTTTGCATCCCCAACGGCACCACATAATCACACTAAGGTGATGTTTGTTTCGACTATAAAGCGGTTTTTAAAGCGAAAGTTTTTAACATTTCCTGATAATCTTCAAGCGATAAGAAACCATTTTGTAAATTTTTAACCTTTAACTTCATATCACTTCACAAATATCAAATTGGTCAACTGCTTTGAAATAATGGAGGGTTAATTGTTCCCATGGCCCAGCATATACATGATATTATTTATAATGACTCCACTTTAACTCAAAAGATAAGTTTTGTTTTCCGTCGTAGTTGTCGTCCAAAGTATTTCTGACTGGAATGTTTGGATTGGTTTGAAAAATATGTCGATGCGCTTAGCTACGTTTATGTCAGGATATAGATTACTGTTCGTTCGACACCTATTCTCCCCTGAAATTAACGATTTTCGGAACAAGAATGTTCTGCCTATCGTGCTATTAAAATCACCAAGAGTAATGTCAATGATATGGTCAGGGTAAAGGTCACATGTATGTACCAGGCGCTCGTAAAACTTGTCTTTGCTCTCTTTGTCCTTTTCTTCCGTCGGCGCATAAGCCTTAGTAAGGCTAATGTAAAGGAACTAGCCAATGATGCGGATAGCGGCCAGCGGATCGAACTGGTGATCAGATGAGGTATACGCTCGTTCACAACAAATTCACATCTGAACTGGTGTTTGCCATCATGACAGCTGTAATAGATGTCACAGTCGTTATATTCTATATTGTGTGTCCTCCTTAAAGTCATCTAATTATTAACCTGCTTTATTACTTCGTTTGATATTTCATTCAGCTATAGAGCATTACATTCATGCTTCCTCCAATTGGCACCACCATGAAAATCACTTCCTTTTTCAAGCAAAGTCATCGCAATACAGTCTTTTCTTTCCCTGAGCTGAACTACAGTCAAGTGTTGGATTGCAACACTAACAAAACGTTGTGGAATCCAAGAAATAATAACTCATAACATTTGTCCACCGGTAACGAGAGTCCTTCACCCAACGAGCGCTCTTGACTGTAAATGGTTGCACACAAAGTGTTGCAATAAAAGTAAGAAAGTGACACACAACATAATGGCTACTTTCCGGTGCAAACGAAGTGCCACACGGCATAAAAGACGAACAAAAAAAAAACGAATGTAATGCGACAGCTCAATTTTATGGCGAAAAAAAGTGGTTCTGGAGAAAAGGTAAAATCATTTATACACCAAAAAGGAGAAAAAAAGGACGCTTGAAAAAACAGAAAACCGATGCTGAAATAAAAATGTCTCATTTTGCACGTCTGCACTTAAATGGCAACACGTGACTTCACATACGCGCACACAACGAATGCGTTGGAGGGCTCAGTGGCACGGGGAATTTTCACTTTTATTGTTTTCGTTAACAATGTGCCCCGATGCAGAGAAGCTAAAGGCAACTGTGTTGCATGCAACACATTTGAAGTAGTCACCACGGATACTTCACAAAACTAACACTTCAGCTTGGTGCTGAAATCGCAGCGTAGACATTGCTGTGAGAAGTGATAGTGACTTTGGTTAAAGGGACAATGCTCACATGTTTATTATTGTTAATTTCTACTTTTTCAGCTTTTTCTTTTGAGCCTTTTTTTTCTTGCTCTTGTGGAATTGTAAAGTTACCATATATTTTGTTGTTTTTTTACCATCTCATACAATTTTCGTTTGTCCTATGTGGAAAGAGAGATATTCATGTTAGGACCACTAAGTCTTTGAAATATTTCACGATAGCCATTAGGCAGCAATATGAGGTGTGACTGGAAAATGTTGGGGAATTATTTAATAAAGCGCAGTTTTAAATTTATTTTTAACTAAATGCGGAAAGGTTTGTGAAATAGGGTGGCAAATACATAAGTTTAACTTACCAACTTAATTTCTCTATGATGGATGGATGCACAGAAAAAAATGCATTCTAAATTTTAGTTTAAAATTCTTACTTTTTGCAGAAAAAGTACTTAAATATTTAAGTACGAATTGTGCTAATTATTCTTAAATCAAGTACAAAACGGGATAAGTTTAAAAATGTAAGCGTAGAAATTGTTAAAATAAGAATGAAATTCTCCAATTAAGTTTGTACGAATGTTTCCTCCCCACAATTAATTCTAAATTTAAGTTTAAAATTCAAATTTTTTTTGCAAAAATCGTACTTGAATTTAAGCCCATAAATTCTCCAATTAAGTATGAAAATTTTAAGAGATTGTGCCAATCAAGTGTCGTGCAATCTTCGTTGATGCCATTTTCGCACCAGTGTGTTTTAACTTCTCATTAATTTCGTAATGATTATAATTATAGTAAAAAAGCAAAGCAAAAGGATACTGATTAGATAGTTTGGCAACTATATAATTAGCTATCCGCATATTATTTAATAAAAATCAAGCCCCAATAGGCTTAAAGTCATCTATAATTAAGAATTCTACACTTAAAAATCATGCCCCATTAGACTTAATGTCATGTATAATTAAGAATTCTATACTTAAAAATCAAGCCCCAGCAGGCTTAATGTCATCTATATTCAAGAATTCTATACTTCAAATTCAAGCCCAAGCAGACTTAATGCCATCTTTACTCAAGAATTCTATACTTAAAATCAAGCCTCATCAGGCTTAATGTAATATATTATTATGAATTTTATACTTATAAATCAAGCGCCACAAGGCTTAATAACATCTACAAATAAGAATTCCAGGCTAGGTTTTTCCGTTCTTGGACCAAGCATTTTGTACTGGATTTTAGAAAATCCGTACTTACCGTACATTTGTCATCGCTTGGAAATGATTTAATTACGGAATACTTGATTTTTTTTAGTGTGAAAGTTCCTCGCATTTTTGTAAATTAAAAAACTTCTATTTTTTGAATCACACAAAGGGACTCACAGTTTAACGACGATTTAAATCTCAGCGATTTAAGAAGATTTAGCTAAACATGGCGATTGACTAGACTACTCGGAAGATAATGTCGACAACACAGAAATGTTAATAGCTGTGTCAGTGCTCGAATCCAGAGCTGGTGCATGGATGTTGCCAGCTCATCATCGTCAGCCTTAAAAAGTCGTCGGCTGCTGCAGGTTTTATTGTTTCTAAGCCTTTCGTTTTGACTCTGTTATGGAGAATTTATTCCGTAGTTGATCACTGGCTTGATTTCGTCACTTATGCTGCCTTTGGGAAAGAGCAGAGTACGATGGTGATCTATCTATATTTGCAGCACACTCTGCTTGTCCGTGCCCAGATTTCCGTTTATGTCATTACAGGTGGCGATCCCTGGTCCCAATCGAATGCTATTTACCTTTTGGTGGAACTTTTGGCCTTTATCTCTGTAATATTCTATATTCTGGCTCTCTATTTTCTCCCACAGACGCTTTTGCCGCCTGAAGTGGCGTTTCATCTCCCTCCTCTTCTCCTTAAGTAGTTCCATTGTTCCGCACGCGTTATCATTAGCTGCAGCTTTGCCGTGTATGCAGCATCCATTTCCTCAGACATTAGGCTACATTCATTATCGTACTAGGGCTAGTCTGAGCATGGATTTTCAGAACCCAGTATGGTTGTTGCGTCAGTGGTCATACAATTCGCAATATGCAGTCAGTATGTGTTGGGATCATCAGAATTTGGGGGGTTGGTTGGTTGGTATGCAGGCATCTCCTTCTTCAAAGGAGAAATTTTGTCGGTGCCACCCCACAAAAGTGATAAGCCTTTGCAGATTTTAAGACGGCAAATTTTGGGTGCGATTGGAGTATGTTTACCAGTACCGCCTTAGGTTTAAAGTTTTTAAGCTCCTACAGCCACGTTTGGGGGGCATAAATCAAAAACGACTAATCAAACTTCGATAAAACAAAAATCTTAAAAAAATTCTTATATGATTTCTCTGCATAATCAACAAAAAAAATTGTATAAAAAAATATATTTAACAAATAATAAAACCAGCACAGAAATTTCAGTCAGGAAAACTGACTGATAAATACCATCACCAAATATAAGATATTTTTTATGTCTTGATTTATTGAAATTAATAAATTTTTAATTAAACCAAAATTACTTACGAACTATTTTTTGCCTGCTTTTAGAGCAAAACCTTAAAAAATTTGACTTATTTGTATTATACAATAAAGGGCAGCACAACGTGTCTATTTTTTCGAAACTCAACGTTCAATAAACGGTTACCTTTGCAAAATTTGACTGATTTCAGTGAACACACAAAAATGATAAGAGTGTGAAAGGGGCAATGTCGGTTATTTATATGGGAGGTACCAGAAGGGTGAATTAACTAACCAAATTTTATTATCCCCCAGGTGCCGGTTTGAAAGTTATGAGAGAAATAAAAATTTTCCAAAAAAAGTTAATTTTGCATGCCAGGTACCAGAAGTAGTGAACCGATATAATCCATTTTGATAACCGTACAACTTACGTACAACTTACGCAAAATTTGAGTGTATTCTGTGTACTGACCAATGGTATTTTTGGTCAAAATTAGAATCAAAGAATATGAAAATCTATGTGTAAAAATACATTTGGGACAGTTCATATATTCGGTGAACTATATTATATATTAAGGGGAATATTTCCTCGGAACATTATAAACCTCTAGCTCCCAACCGTACTTGACATTATTTCTAAAATTTCGGATTTTTGTTTTATCAAAATTGGACTACTCGTTCTTGAGTTATGGTTTCTTGTCTTTTTATTAGGGGATATCCAGGTTGCCTTGTAGTTATTTCAATGCAGGAATCTGGTTACACTCACTACCATGTTACTTACCGACTCTAAAGTCCTCGTCTTTGTTATCTGTCAGGGCATGTCTACAAATCAGCGTGATGTAAAAATATTTCACCTTGATACGGATAGTGACTATTGGGTCACTTTCAGTGTTAAACCGCCAAACCTGATATATAAGCTGTCACGTCTATCGCATTTTCTGTATGGCGTTGATATCAGCCTTGTGTTTGTCAAAGACATTCGTCAATTGGTCAGAGGCACTATCTCAGTCTAGGGGGTCGTCAACATTCATTACTACGTGTTTTCAGTTTTTGTTTAAGGAATGTGGCTTATTAGGCAACCACGTCTGATCCTAGTTTTTTGGGCTAACAAAGGCACTAGAAGGGCCTTTGTGTTGAGCTTCAGTAACTTATGTTATCAGGTCAGGTAAACTGACTGATAAATACCATCACCCAATATAAAATATTGTTTATTGTTTAAGGGTAGTTACAAGAATGTGTGTGTGAAATAGTTAGGATTTCTGAGGATTTACCTCCTCCTACAAGATAAATCAAACCAAATCCCATTATCCGGAAGTTATGAAAGAAATACAAATTTTCCAAAAATAGACCATTTTGTATAGGAGGTTCCAGAAGGGATCACTGGATATAGTCCACATTCAATTCTGAGTCAAATTTTTATAAGCGCGCATCTTACGCAATATTTGACTGAATTTAGTGTATTTACAAAAAAGAAATGAATGTAAAACTATGAGGGTCAGTTCGGTCATTTGTATGGAGGTAACAGATGGGGTGTGTCAAAAAGTTAAGTTTTTTGAGGTTTTGCCTCCTATCACAAGATCAATTAACTGACCAAATCTCATTATCCGCCAGGTGCCGGCTTGTCCGTTTGTAAGTTACGAAAAAATATGAATTTTCGAAAAATATGTAATTTTGTATGGGAGAAGAGATGGGGCTATCCTTCCCATTTACAATCCCATTAGTTTCTTTTGAAAAATATTAATACTGAAAAATTTTCATACCGATCAGCTTAGGTTTACTGAAGTTATACTGCTCACCAGCCTTTCAGCCAGCCATCCACCTAGTCATACAGACGGACATAGCTCAATCGTCTGAAAGACTTAAAAATACTTTTTTTAAAACTGTCCAGCTCAGTAGATCTTAATCCCAGGCACGAATTTGTTTTGGATGCATCATAAATCAAGGCCAAGGTACTTTTTAGTGTTTTAAATTTATTAAATATTAGAGAAATTTTATCAATTATCCTTTTAAAAAAATTCTCGACTACTTAGCACACCAACCTCGAGCTACCACATCCGCAACCAAAATCTTTCACATGTAACGAGTCATTGTGATGTTATGTGGCAAGACACCAGTTAACAGCTACATTTTATACCATCAACCACTGAAACATTTGTGGGTGTCATTTTAGCTTTGAATGTTTATACTGAAATTGTTGTTGCACTTGTTGTTCTTATTGTAGTATAAAGTGACCCTATGTAAGGAAGTGATTGTGGATGTGCCGAATTGGCTTTTATGCTATTACAACATTATTTTTTTATGATTTACATCCAAGGGGGCTAACAAAAATACCACCAGAATAATCTACATCATCCACCAACATGTTGTTCAAATGTACGGCTCTTTTTTTCCTTTATATTAAGGTGGCTCTTAAATATACGTATAAAGTAAATTATTTTTTCCAATATTAAAAAAATTTTATGTTTACAAATTCGTATACTCTTCCAATATTCAGCACATATAAAAACATATATGAATAACATTTATTTTAAAACGCCTCACCTTTTTAAGCCACCTTTAAATCTTTTTCATTTATAACACACAATTTATTTCCCCTAATACAAAAGGGAAATTGTGATTTTGTTAGTTAGCCCCCTGTTTACCTTCTCTGCTGACATAGGACAATAACCAATCTTTACCACATTTCAAAATACAACTTTCAATAACATTGAACTTTGCGACTACTACCCGGAGCACTTTCTACCACAACCATATGTCCACCACCATGAACATGTACAGGTTCTTTCATTCTGGCCGTCTTTAACGTTGCATCATCGTCTGCGGGAATCTCTGCAGGGTCTCTGCTATGCCGTTGTTGCCTCGGTTTACGGCTTACGTTGTTTGGGTTGATGAGTAAGTGTTTCCTTATGGTTATGCAATGCAATTATATCCTGGTGTTTTTGCCTTAGTCGCCGTTTCGCCAATACCCGGTTGTTGTTTTGTGACCAAAGCTGACTTCATCCATGATTTGGCATTCTATTTGGTTTTAACAATTTCTATGTCTCCTTTTGCCGTCCCACCAGCTTTACGTATTGAGCTGGACTCCAGCGTCATTCGTTTAATTTTTTATGTAAAACAGAATATTATAACACATTTTTTCTGAAAGAGAGACAGAAAAAAATAGAAACACTAAAAACAGATTGTCCTTTTAACATTGGCACTTGTTAGATCGCAGGAGAAACTCCAGCCACACAAGGAAGCAATTTTTTCTGCTGTTTTTTGTGCGTTTTCACTTATAAACGAGCAATTTTATATCGTTTGCTGTTTTTGAAAGAAGTCAGAATAATGCAGAAGAGAAGGAGGGTAACGACAGTATTTATGTTGAACTAGTACGACCCAACTGTCCTCTTCTGTGCCTTGTTAAGTTTTTGTACAGATAAAAAATTATAAATATGACTTCTCAAGACAACTGTAGTGATGAAGAAACTCAACAACAGAACCCGATTGACACTAGTTCCCAAATATGTTGTCTTGGGAATAATCTCTACTGAAATGTCACATTCTAGCCTTAGTGCTTAACTAATTCTTCTACATACCTCGTCTTAAATATTATGCATTTCTTTTAATTTACCTTTTTTTTTGCAATTTTTCTCTCCCACTCTGAGATTTTTCTCTCTGGCCAGGATGAATAACCCCTGAGGTCATGAATGTTGCAATTTAAATGGATTTATTCATTTTATGCTTATTTCACAGATTCCCTTAGTTCTGGGTAAGAAAATGTCATATAATAACATTTTTAATGGCGAAATGCGCAGCAAATCTTCATTATAATTCTTGGAATGCTATTTAGCTTGTGAGCGATGGATGGACATCTTGTTTCGAGAAACATCACAGTTGTTGGAAAATTTAAAAATTGATTCACTAAAAAGTTAAGTTTAGTAGGTTATGCAATGTGAAACGCATAGTCAACTTACTGTTTGTTTTATTCGCCTTAGTGAATAAAATTGTTACAGAACTTCCAATAAAATTGTAAACATTTATTGAGTGATATCGTAACAAACCATCACAGTAAGAAAAATACCATGATTAAGGTTATGCACTAGAATGTCCGAACTTTCAACAGCATCTAGATAGTGTATCTACGCAAATTGGCAGATGTGAAACAGAAAGCTGACATAAAAGCTATGGACGGGACAGGGATGCACACTATGAAAGAACTTTGACATCTTTTACAGCTGCCATGCTAAAGACATAAATTGAGATGTGGATTGATAGTCGGCAAGAGACTTTCTGGTCTCGCTGTTTTAACCTGTTAGTGACCGAATATCCACTGTCCGCATCAAGGAGAAACATTTTTACATGACGCTTATTTGTAGACAAAACGAGGACATCAAATATGCATTCTAAGCACTCCTGGAGGTAATATATGCCCTTTGCCCTGACCATGACATTAAAATTGTTCTGACAGATTTTAGTGGTAAAATATGACGGCTCGTGGCTCAGCAGTCCATACGTCCGATTACGGATTCAGACTGGTAAGCTTCACGTCGCAAGAAATATGGTAGTGAGTGCAACCAGATTCTCGCATAAAGATATCCACAAGGGAAACTGGATATTCCCTGACCAAAAGACAAGAAATCAGAATGATCACAAGATAATCGATGGAAGGCATGTCTTAAGCGTTATAGAAGTGCGTGTGATGCGCCGTGCAATAATTGACAATACTTTAGTACTCTTCTTGTTCTTGAAGGTAGCATAAATGATGAAATCGTAACTATCATCGACGAAGGAGTAGATTGTCGATCACGGAGCCAAAACCAGATCAGCACGGCATAATATGACTTAAAAACAATAAAGCTGCGGGTGCCGACGGACTGCCGGCAGATCTTTTTAATGCCGTCGGCGATGAGCTGGCAACTTGCATACACCAGCGCATATACATGTGTTGGCTTAAGAAATGCATACCCGATGATCGGAATCTGAGTTTCCTATGTCCTGTGATTAAGAAAAAGGATTATCGCGGGATCAGCCTTTTACCCATCTACCTTAAAGAGCCTGTTGATAATTTTTAGTGTGGTTTTAGGCCTGGTAAATCCACGACCTACCAGATATTAACGCTACGACAAATCCTGAAGAACATAGAATTGCAGATCTACACTTGCCTTTTGGTTACCGATTACAAAGCTGCATTCTACTGTCCGATTCGACAGAAACTATTATATGCTATGGCTAAGTTTGGTATCCCCGCGAAGCTTTAACGACTTTGCGGGATGATACTGACCGTCACGAAGTCTTCAGTGAAAATTTGCAAAATTTTTACACAGCCATTTTCTACCAAGCGAGACTTTAGACAAGGCGATAGTCTGTCTTGCGTTCTCTTCTCTCGGCAGGCTGCAATAAACAGGAATGGTACCATCTTCAACAAAATATGATATAGATATCATTTGCCGTTGCTTGCGGGATGTTACAGCGGCTTTTCTAGCATTGAAAACCAGTCGGCGGAAGTGGGTCTGACGATGGATGAGGACCAAAGCATGTTATTTGTTTCAACGAACCAAAGTTCACTCGACTAAGACGCTTCTCAAACGTTGAGAACTACAACATTGAAATGGTAGATGATTTTGTCTACCTTGGCTCCGCTATAAACAAAAATAATAATGTCAGCCTGGAAATCAAAAGACGAGTATTGATATAGGCAAGCGATTTAATGACAAAGCGCTCCCTCGAAGATCAAAAATCCAACTCTGCCAGACTCCGCTCATGCCTGTCTTGCTCTACAGCGCAGAATCCTGGGTAATGACACAAGCGAATCAATCTATTCTGGAGGTGTTCCAGAGAAAAATACTACGCAAAATATTTAGACCCATCATCGTTAACGGCGAGTGTTGTGGTCGAATGAACCACGAGCTGTATGAGCTGTACAACGATATCGACGTAGTCAAGCGCGTTGAAATTAACCAAATGCGATGGCTTGGACACGTTGTACGAATGGATAAAAATGTTCCAGCTCGAAAGGTTTTCATCCAAAACTTTGTTGGATGGACGATGTGAGAGCTGTTAGCTACCTTTGGTGGAAATTACTATCTACGAAGCCGAAAAGAGTGCTTGGAATTCGTTTCTAAGTGCGGCTACTAATAGATAAATTTCTATTGCTGCTGCCAATTAAGAAGAAGAAAACCAGAACAGAAACCAGTACAGAAATTTCAGTCAGGTAAACTGACTAATAAATACCATCACCCAATATAAGACATTGAAACTCAAATTTTCATGCGTACAACTTACGAAAAATTTAACTGAATTCATTGTACTTACAAAAAAAGATATGTATGTAGGACTATGGGGTGAGTTCGGTCATTTGTATGGGAGGTACAAGAAGGGGTCCGTCAAATAGTTAAGTTTTCAGAGGTTTCGCCTCCTATCACAATATAAATTAATCGACAAATATGCATTACTCCTCAAATGTCCGCTTGGAAGTTATGGGAGAAATATTATTTTTCCAAAAATAGGTAATTTGGATCGAAGGTACCAGAAGGGGTGACCCGATATAGTCCATATTCACTCCTGATTCATATTTTCATAAGCGTTCAAATTACGCATAATTTGACTGAATTCAGTGTACTTAAAAAAAATATGTTTGTGAGACTATGGGGGTGAGTTCGGTCATTTGTATGGGAAGTACCAGAAGGGGTGTGTCAAATAGTTAGGTTTTCTGGGCTTTTGCCTCCTATAATAACATAAATTAATCGACCAATTTTCATTACCCCCCAAGAGTCCGTTTGGAAGCTATAGGAAGTTATTTCCAAAAATAGGTAATTTTGTATGGGAGGTACCAGAAGGCGTAAACCGATATAGTCCATATTCATTCCTGAGTCCCATTTTCATAAGCGAACATAATACTCCAAATTTGAGTAAATTCAGTTTACTTACAAAAAAGATATGTATGTAAAACTATAAGGGTCAATTATGTCATTTGTATGGAAGGTACCAGAAGGGGTATGGCAAAGGTTCCGGTTTTCTAAGGGTTTGTCTACTTTTGCAAGATAAATAAACTGACCAAATTAAAATATCCTTCGGTCGTGCGTTTGGCAGTTATGAAAAAAATATTAATTATCCAAAATTAGGTAATTTTGTTTGGGAGGTTCCAGAATAGGTGAGGCTATTATGCCCATTTACAATCCTATTAGTTCGTTTTAAAAAATATTAATACTGGTATAATTTCATACCGATCCGTTAAGGTTTACTCGAGTTATCCTGCTGACCAGCCATCCAGCCAGTTAGACAGACGGACATAGCTCAATCGTCTTAAAAAGTCCTGAAATGAATTTGGTCTTACGATACTTGGAGTCTAACTCGTCTCCTTTAAAGCGTTACACTTTTTTTCGTATAAGAAATATAAGAGACCACAAATGATATATAGGAGACCACAAATGTGTCGTTTATCCCTCTTAGATACTTATAGTGGTTATGCAGTTCTTTTAAAAATTATTCTACAATCTACATGGTATTTATTTATAAAGACTCTTTACTTACATGGACTGCCATAAACAAATTTCGTCTAAAGAAAAGTCTTTGAAGAAAAAGGACTGCTGAATGAAATGGAGTTCCAAGATAGATTAATTAATGTATTTTTTTACCCCTAAACGAACTAATTAAGTACGCTCATTATGGTATTTATAATAAGCTCTGCTGTAAATAATAATAACGCAATTTAAAAACAAATTTCGCCTTGCTATTTTATATATAAATTAAAACAAAGCAATACAGACCAATTTTATTGCCAAAGACTTTTCGAGGTAGAGAGTCTTCATCTATCCTCACAACATGTTCCACCTAGCTCGTAAGCTTTACTTGAACTCGTTTCACCACTTCGACAGTACTTTCAGATACCGCTGGTACGTCTATTTGTTTGTTAGTTGTATTTATTATACAAATAATTATTTTTGAATATCAAAATACTAATCGATTTTCAAATTCAAACACCGATTGTTATAGAGCTGACTAACATGAATAATATAACCATAACGACAGTAACTTTGCAGATATTTGATGACCCGATAGAATAAAATAGAAAAAGACGCACTAGTAATAAAGATATGCACGAGTCAATTCATAAGTTCTAATATGCCATGTTAAATGCATCAACATTTCTCGAAACTGCAAAAAAATAATATCCCAACCACTTCCAACAAGCTAAATTGGATTCTTAAATTCCACTGGAAGCAGCGACAAAAAAAATTGTATTTCGTTTTCATTTCCGTTCTAGAGTATTAACAAGTTTGTCGAGATTAAATTTTCATTGGCATTTACAATTTTGTATTTTTTGTGCCCGACACTTTTGCATAAACTTGTTGCACGAGGCAACCGGCACTGGCTACACACTACCTCCTATTTCAGACACCAGCCGGCCCTTCCACTACATACATAGTAACAAAATCCAAACCAAATGAAAATCTAGCTGCAGAAAAAAAAACAGAAAAGAAAAATAAACCCATAACACCAAAGACTTCAATTTACTTGAAGTGTATTAAGTAATGCCCAAGTGGTAGAACTGCGAACGAATTACTTTTGCGTCTTCCCAGCTACTTTTACTCCTGTCTCCGAGCAGTTTTTTTTGCTTCCATCGTTTCCGTTTCACCACAAAACGAAAATTGAGAAATGGCAACGGAAACAAGAAATTTGAATTTTGATAAATTTTTCCAAATCAAATAAAAGACAGCAGCAAATGATGGTAACACCGAGCGACAGCGGCAAACGGAAGCGCATCAAGTGAAACGTGCTAACAATTGTATTTGACATTATTAGACGTAACAAATGAAATCTGAAGGATTTCACTGGTTTTCGCTCGTCATTAAATACGAAGCAAAATATCTTTCCGATGCGCAACAGGAGGGCGATGGCAGACAACATTAAGTCTTCGGAGAGACTCAATGGCATGCACCATATTTTCATTTCATACTTATGAATAGATACGAATAATTTTTTTTGTCGTATTTTGACATTAATATTGACATTTGTATCAGTTTCGCTTGGCACGTACCAGAGCTAACGAGAAAAATTTAATGTTTTATTCAACTAAAGTATTTTGCTATCATGTGGTAGATGTAGTAGTGATGTATTTTGTATTATCGTTCATTTCAGGGGATATAAATTTTGGTATAATTATGTACATGTGCGACGTAATGGACGATGCGTAAGAGAAGTACTCCTTTTATAAAGAAAACTAGCTGACCTCACATACTTTCTCATGTTTCCACAGTTCTTGATAAAAATTTTTCGTACTGTAAAAATTTAGGTTCATTACTTAGATATCCGAAACGCTACAGTTCTATTTTGATTCTATAGCAAATACAAGTGTACTAAATCTCAAATTTATGTATCTAATAATTAGAATTGCTATAGTGTGGCAGCAAAATTATGTTCTTATGTTGAAGATTGAACAAACTTATACCAAATTAATTTTTGATACGGGCATACAATGTCAGTATGGTTAATGTATGGCTAGGTTGGTTAATGTTACATGGTTAAACACCCACATGCGGTTTATTTTTTCCTTTGGGAAAATTGTTAATCAGTTTTTATTGTAATGCTAATTGGTTCACAACATTTTTCGTTTTTCCATTTTCGTTGTAAATATTCAAAACGGATGGTTTTCCAACTCCCGAACAGGCTAATACAGGCTAAAGAAAAATCTGGATACTCTAATACACACCAAAATTCAGTGCCTTATTAATACTAAGCGCAAACGCAAGGCGATCTGGAAACTGAAGTCATTTCAATTCAAATGGCATATCAGATGGAATCATTGGCTTTTCCAGTCAAAATATTGGCTTCGATATAATCCATCAATCTTTTCACATGTACTATTGCACAAACGGAGTCATTAATGATATGGATAGTGACTCCAACTTTCAGTTCGAGATTATGCGGAGGCAATCCTGGTAAATCTAAGGAATTCTGTTGGGTAACTCATAACATTTTCTTCATTGGTAACAGTATCCACAGACGTACAAGACGTTTTCGTCAGGAATTTTGAATAGTACAGTAGGGTGAGTTTACGTTTACGGACTATATATGAAGAAAACAAAAAAAACATAATGCGCTAGGTCAAGGGGCGAGGGAAAAAATATTTTTTTTGAATTCGTCTTTAAAATATCTTTTATTCTAGGGGGTGACCGGTACAACTTTTTTTAACGACTCACTCTACTGTTTCGGTATTAAATCGATATCAAATTATTATAGCACGTAACTTGACAAAACAAATGATGCAGACTTCTTCTTTTTGGGGCTATTTTCACATGCAGTTCTCAGAATTAAGTCCCATAATCATGTGTTGTACTGTGCTATATTAGTAATTAATTCCAATTTGCAACTCAACCTTGCAAATATTTACTTATATACACGAAACTGTAGAAATAAACGATTGCTCGTTTAAATGTCTATAACTCATGAACCACTTATACATACAAATACTGTAGGTAAACAAATGCTTGCTTTTGACTTTATCTTTCATGATAACTTTACAAAAACGAAATCGGTTCACGCATTGCAGAGAACATCATTCGCTGACAGAATGCAACTTATTTTTATATATATACAAAAAAATCTTAATTTCCCTTTACACCCCATGAATCAGGTATTGGATAGTTGCTCGCGTTGTTGCGAATTTACACGCTTTCTATTTTAGATTCACAACAAACGGCGCCTACTTGTTTATCAACGAATGCGAACATCACTGTTTGTTTTTACTAGACATGCCGATTTACTCAACACTATACAGCGAAAATGTTCGATTTTTTTTAAGATGTCTGGAGCCTGGAGTTGAACCTGTGATCTTCCGCATGGTAGTCGCGTTTTCTAACCACTATGCCACGGCCGGTCCCCCTGACGCTCATATAATGCATTTTTAATGTTCTTGTCTTTCGTCGGACGTGTACATAAATCAGCGTGATGGTAAAATATTTTACCTTGATGCTATAGTGACTATTCGGTGCCTTACAGGTTAAACCACGTGACCAGATGTCGGAGTCTCTTGCCGACTATGGTAGTTGTAGAAGAAGTCACATTTTTTTTTCGTCGTGTGCATTCCTGTCTCATCCATGGCGGTGATGTCAGTCTAGTATTTGTCGAGGCCATTCTCTGTAGAGAGTTCGGACATTGTATATCCTTAAATCATGATGCTTATAACTTTAGCGTTGGTCGTCAACAATTGGGGTGGTTTATGTTTTTTCTTTTCTTTGTGTTTTCATAATAGTGTTTTACTTAAGAAGAGGTGCGTGCTTATTGATCTTGTGTTGATGTTCAGTTACTTATGTTACCTACTCCCTAAGACGCATCTGTGGTAGTATGCCATTGGGGTAACTCAACATTGGGCCTTCTTACATACATACATGATTTATTAAAAAACCAGTTTCGTTCGGTTTTTCGGAAGAAGTTAAATAAGGCCAAATATGAATTTAAATATGAAAACATAAGAATATGATATGATACCTTGATTCTAAAGTTTGCTTAGTCAAATTAGAAGGTTTTTAATTGAATACAATTTTAAATTTGGTTTACTTTAAATTATATCCTATTATTATTATAAATGTGAATGTCTGTCTGTTTGTTTGTTTGTATGTTTGTTGCTCAATCACGCCTTAACGGCTGAACCGATTTCAATGAAATTTGGAAGAGAGTTAGTGTACTATATGGAAATTACTATAGGCTATATATTTTGTAATTTTTTACCCTATGGGCGGAGTGGGCGTGGATAAAATTTGATACCCAGATAGAACTCGACAACACGAATATGAATATGCAGACGAAATTTTAATTTTGGACCCAATGGGTGGAGTGGGCGTGGCAAAACTTTTTTTAGAGCTAGAAGGATAAAATTTGATACCCAGATAGCACTCGACGACACGAATATGAATATGCGGACGAAATTTAAATTTTAGACCCAATGGGCGGAGTGGGCTTGGCAAAATATTTTTTAGAGCTAGAGATATAAAATTTGATACCCAGATAATACTCGACAACACGAATATGAATATGCAGACGGAATTTTAATTTTGAACCAGTTGGCGGAGTGGGGGTGGCAAAATTTTTTTTAGAGCTAGAGAGATAACATTTGATATACTCGACAACACGAATATGAATATGCAGACGATATTTCAATTTTGGACCCAATGGGCTGAGTGACAATGGGCTTGACAAACTTTTTCAGAGATAAAATTTTATATCCAGATAGTACTCGACAACACGAATAACATGAATATGCTGACGAAATTTTAATTTTCGACCAGTTGGCGGAGTGGGCGTGGCAAAGCTTTTTTTAAAGCTAGAAACATACAATCTGATACCCAGATAGTGCTCGACAACACGAGTATGTTAGCCCTAGAAAAATCAAATTTGGTACATAGATAGTACTCGGCTACACGAATATGAATATGCTGACGAAATATTAATTTTGTATCAGTTGGCGGAGAGGGCGTGACCAAACGGTATTTTAGCTCCAGAGAAATCAAATTCGGTATACAAATAGTACTCGGCAATACGAATATGAATATGCAGACGGAATTTATATATTCGATCAGTGAGCGAGTGGGCGAAAGGGGCGAGGCAAAACTGTATTTTAGTCCTTGAGAGATAAAATTTAATACACGGATAGTATTCGACAACACGAATATAAATATGTAAACAAAATTTGAATTTTGGGTCAGTGGGAGGATCTGTTAGCTGACATCAAAATTGGTTATACTGAGTATACGAAATTAACTTTTTTGAAGAAACCGGCACACGGTTGCGGAGAAAAAATACATATTAAACGCTTTTCGGTTTCGGTTTAGAACACACTAGCTAACGTTCATCCGTTTAGTGGCACTGCCCTGAAATATCGTAATCGATCGGACGGACGCTATGTTCCCTGTTGAATCTGAGTGTAAGAATCATTCTGTGTAATTTTAGCATCTAACATTGATTTTACAGCTTTAACTGCCAACATCAATTTCGCACTCAAACAAACCCCTAAAAAACTACAGTCTTTCTACAATCTAAAAAAGGCTACGCTGTTCATTACTGAATATACCAGATCATATTACAGTTTTCATAACAGGCAAATAAACATCAACGCAAAAAAAAAAAATGTGGCACCTGCCCAGCTCTGCTTGTGTTATTTGCCATTATGTATTTCATAAAATTGTTATTGCTATGATTATTTTAATATAAAATTAGTTATAATAGGTTTATTGGTTTCACTGGCGATTCGCTCTATGGAATTTTGTGGGGCGCAGATTTGTTAATAATAATCATCTAAGCAATTTTAATATTTATACCATCACCCTTGAGGATGAGAGTATATATCATTGATACGAAAAAAAGTGTAACGCATTAAAAAAGACGAGTTAGACCCCTTGTATCTTAAGACCAAATTCGTTTCAGGACTTTTTAAGAAGATTGAGCTCTGTCCGTCCGTCTGGCTAGCTGGCTGGTCCGCAGTATAACTCGAGTAAACCTTAACGGATCGGTATACAAATTTACCAGTATAAATATTTTTCAAAACGAACTAATGGGATTATCATCATTTCGGTTTTGCTCTACAAGCAGACACAAAATAATACATACATAAGTTTTATTATTTAAATTAAATTACCTGACTGAAATTTCTGTACTGGGTATTTATGTTATCTATCATTTTTTCTGTTTTGATATTTTATACAATAGAAAACTGTTGTACCACTTTATAATATATAATATATATATATATAATATATTACTCTAATAGTTTAGGTTTTTCCTCACCAATGTGTACCATATAAAAATCTGTCAGATTTCCAATAACTTTTTGCTATTCTGTGAAAATTTGTCATTCGGCTTCATTGAAATCTTACTTCCCACCCACATTGAAATTACTTCCTGTCGCTTGTACCCCCAAAGTGTTAATGAACAATCAACACAATATATTTTGTTGTTGACGCCCGCGGGCTTCAAATTTAAAATTTGAATTCACAACAAAATACAAATTCAAGGAAATTTCCTTCCCTGAAATTATAAAATCACAAACCCCTTTTTTAATTGCATTTATCAGATGTTTTAAAGCACAAATACATAAATGTGACCATTTTGATTGCAAATTTTCACACTTGAAGGAGTTTCCTACCAAAATTTTCCTCAATTTGGACGATGGGTAAATATTGTTTCCTTTCCTGTTGTGCATTGAATGTTGGCTAGACCAGCCCAGCACTAGAGAATTATTGCGTCAAATTGGCATTTTATTTAAGGTATTTTAGAAATGCCTTAATTCTTTACGTCTGCGGCATCTTCGTCTTTAGCCCATCTTTTATGATCGTAAATTTTGCCACTGACAAGCATAGCTGGGTTTTCCTGCTTTCATTGGTGAAAAGGGGAAGGGTGGATTTGGGTTTGGTATTTCCTTTAACATTATGGTTTTGGCGTAAAGTAAAGGTTTGGCAATGCCAAAGGGAAACATTTGCTTCTTCGACTGTGGTGTTGTCTAAGTATGGTAAGAAAGCTCTTTGTAGCCGGCAAAGGCTTACCTTTGACTGCCACCCACCCAAATGTAATTAGTTGGTAGTTTTTTTTTGTTTTGCTCCCTTTAGTCTCGGTTTGGATAAATTAAGTTAGTTACAGTCTCGCATAAAGTCAAACATTTGGCGCTTTATTTCTTACCTTTTGCTGTTTTCTGCTCCAGTAAATTGTAAACAACGAATGCACTTTTGATGAAGACAACCCAGGACATCTTGATGCGGCGTTAAGAAGGACTGGTATTGCAGGGGAATAGTTGTTGTGCTGAAATTTATGAAGCCGGTTTAGTTAAATGCATTTTAATTAACTTGAGAATAAAATTTGATGTATTTGAATGGTAAAATGCCAGAGAAAGGCAAATGGTAATGGATGGGTGAAAACATAAAACAAATTACGGGTGGCGGTAGGTTCAGAGACCAATAGGTAGAGGTAACACACTGCAAATATTTGAGTTTGTATAGTTTCTCAAATTTGTTGTTGTTCGGAGTTTCTTTTTTGTTAATGATGAATGACCGCAGCCCAGCCCATGACATTAAAATGGTTCTGGAAGATTTCAATGCTAAAATAGGAAGGGAAGATGCTCTTGGTTAAGCAGTTTGAAAATTTATTCTACGCAACAACACCTTCGATAATGGACTTAAACTGATTAGTTTGGCGTTTGCAAAAAATGTGGTAGTGAGTTAAACCAGATTCCCGCATAAAAAACTATGTGATGCAAGGTGCAAATATTGACTCGGATCACTTCCTTTTTGCAGCCAAGGTACGCAAGCGATTTAGCAGTGCTAAAAATGTTTGTAACCAAACGCAAACGAAGCTACACTGCGTAAAGTTACATACAGCCGATATAGGCACGCCTACTCCAACCTCTCAAGTACTTGAAACAAACCCCAACATTCTAATGTTCCCCACAAACATATTGTGAATTCTATGACCACTACTGCAGCGACCATACTTGATTATGAAAAAACAAACTGAGTCAATCACCTAACGGTAATGGACGCGGTATCAGAACGATACAATGAGAAGAGGAGGATGAAAAATGGCCTCTTGAGGCAGCAAAAACGTCGATGCAATAAATTACAGGGATTGAGGTGAAGCCCGAAAGTTCTACCAAAAGGTAAAAATCAAAGGAGCAGGTATTCCCGCCATTATGGATAAAGATGGAAATCTGTTCACGAACACGAAGTGTGTGCTGCATATGTAAAGGAAAAATTTTGGTACTGTTCTCGTTTCCGAAGGCCTGATAAATGACTAAATTAAGCCAATCATAGGCGACAGAGTAGATTGTCCGTCAATACGAGATCAGCACGGCAATTATACGGCTTAAAAACAATAATGTTGCGGTTGCCAATGAACTGAAGGCAGGGCTTTTTAAGGCCAGCGGCGATAACAGGCAACGTACATGTACAAGCTCATAAACACTATTTTTTTAAAGAAATTCATACCCAATGATTTTAATCTGAGTGTTATATATCATGTTCTTAAGAAAAGCGATCCAAGTGTGTATACTGAATATCGCACGATCAGCACTTTACCCATCGCATAGAAGGTCCTGTCAGATGTGTTATGTGAAAGACTAAAGTCCATTCTGGCGAACCTCATTTGACCTTATCAGTGTGGCTTTAGACTTGGTAAATCCGTGACCGACCAAATATCCACGGCAAATCTAATCTTTGAGAAATCAAAAGAAATGCAGATCGCTCCCACCTCTGTTTATCGACTACAAAGCTGCTTTCGACAATCCGATACGACAGAAACTGTTAGATGATATGGCTAAGTTTTGTATCGCCTTGAAGTTGATAATACTTTATGAGATGACAATGACTGACACGAAGTCTTAAATGAAAATCTTACAGAGCCTTTTCTACCAAGCGATACTTTAGACAAGTCGATAGTCTGTCTGTTATGCCATCACCCTTAGGGATGAGGGTATATATCATTTGATACGACCCAAAAGTGTAACACATAAAAGGAGTCACTTTATACCCTAGGTTTCTTTGAATTCGATTCATGACTTTTTAAGGTGCGCACAATAACTTTCGAAAGACTCAACCAAATGTTTTGAAGTTTTGCACGAGTTAATATTTCCCCAAAACTACTTACGGTATTGCAAATGGGCTACATGGCCCAGCCTGGTACCTTCCATACAAATACATCGTTCCGTCCACTTTACAAATCCAGTAATACACCCAACGGGATCGTACCCAATTTCTGTATTTAAATAAGCTATAACAGGATAAAGTTTTGGAAAAAAAATTGGAAGTCTAGCCATGCCCCATCTGGTACCTCCCGTACCCATCTGGTACCGCCCACTTTAGAAATCGATTAATATTATTAATAGATCTAACGCGATCGTGCCCAAATTCTGTATTTAGTAAAGCAGGACAAAAAAAAAATTTGGAAGTGTAGACACGCCACCTCCTCCCATACAAATGTACCACTCCGCCCACTTTAGAGATGGAGTAATAATATCAATACACTCAACGCGATTGTGCCAAAATTCTGTAGTTAGTAAAGCTATAACAGGATAAAGGTTTGGAGAGAAAATCTAGAAGTTTAGACACGCCCCTTCTGGTACCTCCCACACAAATGTACTACTACGCCCACTTTGGAGATGGAGTAAAAATACCAATACACTTGACACGATCGTGTCCAAATTCTGTATTTTGTTAAGCTTTAATAGGGAAAAGTTTTGGAGAAAAAAAACTGGAAGTCTAGCCGCGTCCCTTCTGGTACCCTTCTGGAACCCACTTTAGAAATCGAGTAATAATATCAATATAATAGAAAATTTGATGTTTTACTGTGGGTGAGGGTATATGTAAGTCGGGTTGTCCAACTGAAACTTTCTTACCGGTTTAAACACAATAACTTATGATAATGCTTTACATCTGGTTAAATTGCAATCAAACGTGCAATTAAGATATTTCCAAATGTCGTGACTTGTTTTAAAATTCTTAGCCAATTTCGCAATATTAGTTTACAAGTACAAGGTGCGCCAAAAGAGATCACCCTATTGGACGATGCTCTTATTTTTGCAAGTGGCCGCCAATGTCAAATCTGTTTTGACACTTGTGGACTAGACTGATGTAGAATACAAGTGAACAAGCAATGGAGCGATACACTCCCCAAGAACGCGGAATAATCGTGTCTATTTTTTTGCGTAACATTTCGTATGTGGTGCAAACACTGTGCCGTTTGGCCACCAATCTTGAAGAGTATGGGATCACACGAGACGTTGTCTGGATTGGCCGGTCCCGGAGCACCCGTTCTGCCGAGAATATCGCCGCTGTTGCCGAGGATGTCGAGCTGCCGCCGGAAACATCGACCAGACGCCGTGCCTCGCAATAAGCCATCAACCGGTCGTCCCTAATTCGAATTTTGGTCAACGACCTGCGCATGTTCCCGTACAAAGTCAAGTCCGTGCATCAGCTGCTGCCTGATGTTTCCAATTAATCGCGATTAATTATTTGTCGTTTAGATTAATCATATGATTAATTAATCGGTTATTCTTTTTTATTTGCCATCACTAAGCATGGTGCGCTTTTCATGCTGCATGAGTCATTAGGCTATTTTTTTCGAGAACGCTGGTGGACAAACGACTAATGTGGACGGTGTCCGCTATAGGGCCATGTTAACCGAGTTTTACGAATTAGGACTGGAGGATATGTGGTTTCAACAGGGCGGAGCAACGGTTCACACTGCGCGAGCCACAACCGACATTCTCAAGGCGGCATTCCCGGGCCGTAAATGAGCCCGTATGGCAACCAATTGTGACGGCGTCAATTTGGCAGATACCATTATTCGTCTTAACCAATAAAATTCTATAGATTCAAATACACATAATCAAAAAAAGAACCGAAGTTTTTCATTTAGAAAAAATAAATAGAGCCAAACAACATCGGATGACTTATATTGGTCCACCTTAAATATAATCAGTTAGTTTACCAAGATTTAATCAGTTCATAATATAGTGCAGATTCTTCGAACCTTCGAAGTTATTCCATTCGGTTTTAGGTTTTAGTTATTTTTATCAACAAATGATGTGGTTGTTCAGGTAATACTGGGACTACAACATTTGCCAAATCCTTGGCAGCAAACTTGACAATTTTTGACCTCTGTAGAACTGATTCAATTTGTAGCCTCTACGCCCCATTCTAAGAACTAAATAACAATGGAATTTACCCATTTATCAGCGAAATTCTGCCCAATAATGTGTCACTTGGTCCGATACACTTCCTGGTACTCAGTGATAGCATTAGTCAGAGGCGCGATTTTCCAAGCAGTGCCTCTGCTTTGCGGCAGTCCAGATCAGGGAAAAGAGGTTTTGGATTATTAGACCCATATTCTTATTATTATTATTCCGCAAATGTTGCGAATATAAGCCCCCTTTAATACCAACTCATAAGCGTCAGCAGCGAAAATTAATTAATTTCAATTTTATTTAAACTTTAAATTCGATCAGAGCAATACTAACATACAAACTTTCTGTATTAATGAATCCTTCAACTATCATGACAGCTGACACACAAATCATAATTTATACCGAATCCAATAATTACAATATTAGACAACCACCGAAATTACTTTTTCCATTAAATACGACAACAATGTTACGAGGGAAATTAAGTGCTTTGAGAATCACTCTTAACAAATTAACTTCAAACTCCCAACCACTATCACAAGTCGCGTACTCTCATTGTCTTCGAAGTATCTCATATTTCTAGCTATCGTTGACTTTCTAAGAAACTGTCAGCAGTCCTGTAATTAATTACAAAAAAGCCTCCATTCATTAATGCTTAACAGCGTTCCATAAAAGGGTCAACTGTGGAATGTTAAGCAGCTAATAACGCTGACGCGCCCTCATATTTCACAACGAAAACGACCGATGCTGACACTAACTGAAGGACGAAGAGGACAGCGATAGAGGAGACCTTGACAGAAATAGCTGCAGTTTGATTCTGCACAAGATAGTATAATTTAATTATAAAGATATTTTGTTACAAATAAGTGGAAAAATGCTGAGTCAAGCGCAGTATCTAAGTTGTCTGTGATATTAATAATTAAATTCAAGGTAACTGAAAAATTTAAATAACAAAATGTTCACAATTTTATAGGAACCAGCCAAATGTGTGGCAATATGAGCTTTTTTGCCCATAGCTTTAATTTTTTTCGATAAATTTAACTTTAAAGAGTCTTCGTTATTAGCACCTTCAACCATTCACATTTTAAATTTAGATTTTCAGTTTTTGCTTTATATTTTGCTTTTTATTCATCATTATTGATTTATGCAGATAAGCCCTATTACAATACAACAACAGCAGACATCAACCTGCAAAACATCTCTGCAGTAGGTATTTACATCTATCTACTCACACCCTTCTCTCCCCTCTGTTTTATATTTTCAGCATCTCATTATGTTGTTAAAGGCAAAAGGAGTCATCATCTTTTAACGTGCTGCCCCACCATGCCAAGGGGTCTACAAAAGGTAAGTGTGGTGGAAAAATTAAAATATGGAAAATTTGTTCATCTTTCTTGAACAGAAAAGATATTTAACACGCTTTAAGAAAAAAAAACTGTAAGGATACCTCGTAGCTGCCAAAAACACGGTCGACATCCTCATCATTAGGCAGCTAGGCGGGTTAGCTAAACAAAAGATTCACAAAGGTTTGTTTTGATTCAAACTTGAATAATAATTTGGCTTCCTAAAATCTTCATTATACGACATAATGATGCAAATACTACTAGCACAGTTAGTAGGCTTGACATCCGAGTATAAAGTGACTTTTAATGAAATATTTAAGATTTTGATTGAAATAAAATTTAATTATTTACTACAGAGTTAATGTGATAAGGAGCAGGCAGCATGCGCTGGGAGCTAAAGATTCAAGTCAGTGTGAATCGATTAAAATATTGCTAGGGGAAGTTAACTTTAAGAATTATGAAAGTAAAATCATTTTAAAATAAAATTACTTATGTATTATTTTTTGTCTGCATGTAGAGCAAAAACATACAAAATTTTTCCTATTTGTACACAAGGTACAATTAGGGGCAGCACAACGTGTCCGACTTTTTTCGTATGTAAAAGGGGAAATATCCCATATATTTATATGGGAGGTACCAGAAGGGGTGTGCCAAACAGTTAGGGTTGCTGAGGCTTTGCTTCCTATTACAAGACAAATTAACTGACCAAATTTGATTATCCCCCCAGGTGCCGGTTTAGAAGTTATGGGAGAAATATTAATTTTCCAAACAAAGTCATTATGTATGGGAGGTACCAGAAGGGGTGATCCGATGTAGTCCATATTCATTTCTGATTAAAATCTTCATAACCGTACACCTTACGCAAAATTTTACTGAATTCAGTGTACTTACAAAAAAGATATGTATTTGAGACTATGGGGGTGGGTTCGGTCATTTGTATGGGAGGTATCAACAGGGGTGTGTCAAATAGTTAGGTTTTCTGAGGTTTTGCCTCCTATCAGAAGATAAATTTACCGATCAGTTTTCATTACCCCCCAAGTGTCCGTTTAGAAGTTATGGGAGAAATATTAATTTTCCAAAAATAGGTAATTTTGTATGGGAGGTACCAGAAGGCGTAAACCGATAAAGTCCATGTTCATTCCTGAGTCTAATTTTCACAAGCGAACATCATACGCAAAATTTGAGTGAATTCACTTTACTTACAAAAAAGATATGTATGTGACACTATGGGGGTGGGTTCTGTCATTTGTATGGGAGGATATTGAGGGATATTGAGGTTTTGCCTCCTATCACGACAAAAATGTATCGACAAATATTCATTACCCCCCAAGTGTCCGTTGGGAAGTTATGGGAGAAATATTAATTTTCCAAAAATAGGTAATTTTGTATGGGAGGTACCAGAATGCGTGAACCGATATAGTCCATATTCATTCATAATTCAACTTTTCATAAGCGAACATCACACGCAAAATTTTAGTGAATTTAGTTTACTAACAAAAAAGATATATATAAAAGTATGAGGGTCAATTCGGTCATTTGTGTGGGAGGTACCAGAATGGGTGGGGCAAAGGTTTCGGTTTTCTTACGGTTTGTCTACTTTTGCAAGATAAAAAAACTGACCAAATTCAAACATCCTTCGGTTGTCCGTTTGGACGTTATGGAAGAAATATTAATTTTCCAAAATACTGATACTGGAAAATGTTCATACCGATCCGTTTAGGATTACTCGAGTTATCCTGCTGACCAGCCATCCAGCCAGCCAGCCAACCAGCCAGCCATCCAGCCAGCCAGTCAGACAGACGGACATAGCTCAATCGTCTTAAAAAGTCCTGAAACGAATTTGGTCTTAAGATACTTGGGGTCTAACTCGTCTCCTTAATGCGTTACACTTTTTTTCGTATCAAATGATATATACCCTCATCCCTAAGGGTGATGGTATAATGACAAGAAAATTGTATGTAAAATTATCAATGACTCCCGCTCTTACTATAGGAAAAACTATAAAATTGTAGACCTCCCCCTAAACTTGTTATGTTATATATAGACGGGCCATAAAAGCTTCTCAAACAGCTGACATTTGTTTTTGTCTATAAACAAGTAGGTACAGCTTTGTGAGTCTGAAAATAAAAAAGTTAATTCACAATAACGCCAGCATATGAAACCAACCACTCTCCACTCACCTCACTATCCGAAGTCTCAGTTGCAATGTGAGATGCGCAGTGGCTTTATTGACAAACCTATGGAAGGTCGATATGTCAAATTCCTCTCGCGTCTTCTGGTGAGCATTTCCACAATTTGCCTCCGTAACGTCCACGTCCGCTCTAAGCTTAAGAAGCATCATTTTTATTGCACTTACCGATTTAAATACTCCCCCAATATTAAGAAAAGCAACTAAAAGAGTCAGAAACCAACGACTTCGATGGCTGGGACATGTTGCCAGGATGGATGTAAATGCTCCAGCGAGAAAGGTGTTTGAAGCCGAACCTGAAGGACGGCGCAGAGCAGGGAGACCCAAACTCCGTTGGAAGGACCAAGTGGTAAGCGATGTGCCATCATCTAGTAGGACTAACTGGAGAACACACTCAGAAGACCGAAGCGTGTGGAATTCTTTATTACTTCAGGCCTCAAATTTATGAACTACGTTTCGTAAATTGTAATTGGCCACTTAAGTAAGTAAGTAAGTAAGTAACCATTGTGTATTCTTCTAAGCCTAAAGATTTTCTTACGTAGCACACCAGGTTATATGGATTATGTAGCACACAAGGTTGAGATTGTTCTCTATTTCCCCCTTTGGAAATAGAGACAAATCTGGTATGCATTCATCCATTGGGTACGTATCGGAGCTTATACACGCGATATACCTCCTGAACAACTAGGAAATGTGAATGTCGAGAGAAGCCTTAAGTTCTTATGACGGTGCTATAAAAAGACAAAGAAATCCGCAGGAGAATCCGCATTGGTTTTTATCCATTGTCCGGGGGTGTCCTTTATATGAAATATGGTATTGTCATATACAACTCTCAGCGTTCGGAGTCGTCGTAAAACTGAAGGTCCCGTTGTGTGTGCCTAAAGATAGGAGCGTATTAACTAACACAAATGCAAGAAGCTCTTCAATATTTCAATAATTGGATGCATGCAAAAGGGAAGCTATGATTTGTTTAATATTCTTATAGATGGTCACAATCGATTCAAAATTACAATCGTTGGATTTCTTTGTTTTGAGGGATCAAAGGTTAGGTTAATTTAACAGCAGCTCTAAATATATCTAAAATGGGTTCTTATATAGGTTCCGTTGTGATACTATTTAAAATCCCGCGTCACTTTTTCGTACACTATTTGTTCAACTCTTTGTGGCCGGCCGTAGCATGATGGTTAGAACACGCCACTATCATGCGGGAGATCCCGAGTTCGATTCTCCCCTCCAGTCATCTACATTTTTCTTTCATTGCCGGTCCCCTCGACGAGTCATTCAAACAGTGACGTTCGTATTCGTCGATTAACAAGTAGGTGCCGTTAGTCGTAAACCTAAAAAAGTAAGTGTGGTAATTCACAACAACGCAAGAAGCTACCCCCCACCTCTGTTATGGGGTGTAATAGGAAACTAAGTTTTTTTTTATTTTTTCAAAGTAGCTCTCAAGATATTTCGTTGCTCTGATAAAGGCGTGGATGTTAAGCCGATTTATGATGTTTCTCAGATGAAATTTGACATGTTCAGCATAAATCATGTCCTCTGCATGTCCATGGTAGCCCAAATCTGTTTGGTCGCTGTGCAGTTGTTCTTTTCTTTAGAAATAAGTTTGTGCTTCTTCGCCATTAGCTGTATCACCTTGTAAGAGGAACACCAAGGTGACCGACGAGAGCGGCCATTGCCAATGCTATTGCTCTTTGGTAAAAAAGGTCGGTGCAAAAAGGTCTCAAGTCCACTTCTTGTGGAATTATTTATGTTTTGTGTGTAAAATTATTTCCTTTTAAAACTACAAAAATATTCTAAATAGATATGAGACTAGTTCTAATGCGCTCGAATTTCAGTTGTATGTTAGCTTTCACTTATGCAGGCCAAATAACTACTTCTTCTTCTTCTTTACTGGCAGCAACAAAAGAAATTCATCTATCAGTAGCCGCACGTAGAAAACCATTCCAAGCGCTTCGGTCTTTTGCGCTCCGTAGATAGTTCGTCATACCAAGCTTACTTAACATTTCCGTCACCTGGTCTATCCATCGAAGTTTTGGTCGCCCCCTCCTGCGCCGCCCATCGAGTTTATTGCCAAAGACTTTTCGAGCCGGAGCGTTATCGTCCATTCGTACAACGTGTCCAAGCCAGCGCATTCGGTCTATTTGAACGCGCTTGACCACGTCGATGTCGTTGTACAGCTCATACAGCTCATGATTCATTTGACGACGGTACTCTCCGTTCACGATGATGGGTCCAAATATTTTGCGGAGTATTTTTCTCTCGAAGACTCCCAGAATAGATTGATCCGCTTGTGTCATTACCCACGATTCTGCGCTGTAGAGCAAGACAGGTAGGATCAGAGTCTGGTAGAGCTGGATCTTTGTTTTTCGAGAGAGCGCTTTGTCGTTAAATCGCTTGCTTAGCGCATAGTAGCAGCGGTTTGCGATCAATACTCGTCTTTTGATTTCGAGGCTGACATTATTATTTTTGTTTATGGCGGAGCCAAGGTAGACAAAATCATCTACCACTTCAAAATTATAGTTGTCAACGTTCACGTAGCGTTCCAGACGAGTGGACTCTTTGTTCGTTGTAACAAATAACTTGGTTTTGTCCTCGTTTATCACCAGACCCACTTCAGCCGACTGCTTTTCAATGCTCGAAAAAGCCGCAGTAACATCTCGCAATCCACGTCCAATAATATCGATATCATCAGCATACGCGAGAAACATGTGGTTTTGTTAAATATGGTGCCATTCCTGTTTACTGCTGCTTTCCGCATGATCATCTCCATTACGATGTTAAAGAGATCGCAGGACAGACTATCGCCTTGTCTAAAGCCTCGCTTGGTAGAAAATGGCTCTGACAGATTTTTGCCAATTTTCACTGAAGACTTCGTGTCAGTCAGTGTCATCCCGCAGAGTCGAATTAGTTTTGCGGGGATACCAAACTCAGCCATAGCATCCAACAATTTCTGTCGTATCGGACTGTCAAATGCAGCTTTGTAATCGATGAACAGATGGTAGGTATCGATCTGCATTTCTTGGGTCTTCTCCAGGATTTGTCGTAGCGTGAATATCTGGTCGGTGGTGGATTTACCAGGTCTAAAGCCACACTGATAAGGTCCAATCAGGTTCGCCAGGAGGGGCTTTAGTCTTTCACATAACACACTAGACAGGACCTTGTATGCGATGGGTAAAAGGCTAATCCCGCGATAGTTGGTACACACACTAGGATCGCCTTTCTTAAGCACGGGACATAGGGCACTCAGATTCCAATCATCGGGCATGCATTCCCTGAGCCAAATCGTGTTTATGAGCTGGTGCATGCATGTTAGAAGGTCATCGCCGCCGGCTTTAAAAAGCTCTGCCGGCAGTCCTTCGGCTCCCGCAGCTTTATTATTTTTAAGCCGGGCAATTGCCGTGCTGATCTCGTTTTGGCTCGGTGGTGGACAATCTACTCCATCGTCGATGATTGGTTCGATTCCGTCACTTATGCTGCCTTCGGGAACGAGAAGAGATTAAAAGTGTTCCCCCCATATTTGCAGCACACTCTGAGTGTCCGTGACCAGATTTCCGTCTCTGTCCTTACAGGTGGGGATCCCTGTTCCAAAACCTTTACTTTTTACCTTTTGGTAGAACTTTCGGGCCTCACCTCTATCCCTGTAGTTTTCGATCCTGGCTCTCTCTTTTCTTCCACAGACGCTTTTTCCGTCTGAACAGGCGTTTCATCTCCCTCCTTTTCTCTTTATAACGCTCCGTCACCGCACGCGTCGCCATTGGCTGCAGTTTTGCCTTGTATGCAGCATCCATTTCCTCAGACATTTCGCGACATTCGTCATCGTACCAGGGCTTGTCTGAGCGTGGTTTTTCATAACCCAGTACGGTTGTTGCGGCAGTGGTCATAGAATTCGCAATATGCTGCCACTGCATGTCGGGAACATCAGAACTAGGGGGGTTTGTGGAGTAATTGAGAGAGTTGGTTGGAGTAGGCATTGGCTATCTCTGTGGTCTGCAGCTTTGTGATGTCTAGCTTCCTTTGCGTTTGATTAAGAGTGTTTTTAGCTCTACTTAATCGTGTGCGTACCTTGGCTGCAACTAGGTGGTGATCCGAGTCGATATTTGCACCGCGCAGCACACGCACGTCCATAACGCTTGAGACATGCCTTCCATCAATTACCACGTGATCAATCTGATTTCTTGTATTTTGATGGGGAGATATCCAGGTTGCCTTGTGGATATTTTTATGCGGGAATCTGGTTCCACTCACAACCATGTTTCTTGCCGACGCGAAACTTACCAGTGTGAATCCGTTATCGGAGGTGTTGTTGTGTAGACTGAATTTTCCGACTGCTGAACCAAGAGCATCTTCCCTTCCTATTTTAGCATTAAAATCTCCCAGAACAATTTTAATGTCATGTGAAGGGCAGCGGTCATATATATCCTCCAGGCGCTCATAGAATGCATCTTTGATGTCATCGTCTTTGTCTTCCGTCGGGGCGTGTACACAAATCAGCGTAATGTTAAAATATTTCGCCCGGATGCGAATTGTGGCTATACGGTCATTTACAGGGTTAAACCGCGAGACCAGGTGTCGAAGTCTCTTGCGGACTATGAAACCACATCCAAATTCGTGTCTTTCTGCATGGCGGCTGTAAAAGATGTCACAGTTCTTCCGTCGTGTGCATCCTTGTCCCGTCCATCTCATTTCCTGTATGGCGGTGATGTCAGCCTTGTATTTGTCGAGGACATCCGCCAGTTGGATAGAGGCACCTTCTCTGTATAGAGTTCGGACATTCCAGGTGCATATCCTTAAATCATGGTCCTTATATCGATTGCGGGGGTCGTCAACATTTGGGGGTGTTCTTGTTTTTCGTTTTCTTCGTGTTTTCATAATAAATTTTTGTTTAAGGAGAGTGGCTTATTAGGCCACCTCTCCCACCGCGGCCAAATAACTACGGATCCGTAAAATTAGATAAAATAAGTTTATATTTTGCCCTTTTGGATTAGCATAGAGCCGTTGCCACTTTGTGGTACTTAACCTGAGTGTTTGATTTTCAATTTAGTTTATTGTCCAATACTTTTTTTTTCATTACAACTCTTGAGAGCATATGACTACAGCTGTTATTTTAGCGTCTTTCCATATAAGATTGCACTGTCCCAGTTCTTGGAGTATCGCTCGTCTCCAGGTGTTCTTGGGTCGACCACGGCTTCTTGAGCGTTTAATTTGCTTCAGGGTGGGTTCCTCGTTGCTAAAGATCTGTGTTGCTAATGGTGTTGGGCCAGAATATTTAGCATATGAATCTCAGGCACTTGTTGACGAATTCCTGTAGTTTTTGAGTGTTTGTTATCGAAACTAGCCAGGTTTCACTTCTATACAATGGTTGGTTCGTCTGGATATGTGAGCCTCTTCATACTGATTGCAATAGTCCGAATGCCGCTCTCGCTTTCATGAGCCTGCTGCTTGGGTCCAATATAAGTACAAGTTATTTGGCATTATCAAATGTGTAAGTGCGACTCCAATGAGTCTGTGTTGGGCAAATTGAAGTAATTTAGGATTGCAAGGTACCTATTAGGGCTACATCATCCGCATATGCGATGTCTTTTGTAGAGTTTTGATGTCCAGATTTCATAGTAGTGGAGAGACTACTCCTCCTCGTGGAGTACAACGAACTGTAAACTTTGGAATATTTGATACACCTAGAGTAAATCCAATGCGCCTACAGTTTAGGAGTTAAGTAGGCATGATGAGCCTTAGACAGAGCCTCCGGTTTAAGGGATGGTCTTATATATACTGCAGTTATATTCTCCAAAGTTTTAAGTAGGAAGGACGATTGGGAATTCGGTCTAAAATCCTTTGCCTTAGTATGGGATAAATACAATTTTTGAGGTTGACCATCTTGTTGGAATGTATCACATCTGCAAACATGCTTTGAAGATTGTCAAAACAAGGGCGTTAAGAACGTCGATAATCTCCTGCAAAATCAGAGTTTTCGATAGACTGGTAATCATTTTCCTTGGATACATTAAAAATGTGCTTCAATCAGCATCTCTAATATATTGGTGGTCTATGAACCATCTGAACCATGGTATTGTTGGACTTGCGGATAAACATTTTGCATAGCCGACTAGTTTCTGAAGAGTTTACCGCACTGTTGCAGAGTTTTCTCCATGATTACCTCTCGGCCTTTCTTATCAGGTTTTTAAAACCGTTAATTGAAGACTTATATGCCATTCAGTTACCGTAAATATTTGCCTTGTTGAACAGTTTACTGCATTCCGATCGTTTACTTGCAATCTTTACATTTCACCTGTAGTGCTTATGTTTGTCTTTTATAATAGTTCTACTGCAGGATTTGCCTTTTGCTTCAGCTAAGATATTAGTTATTAACCCAACAGTGGAGTCTAGTGCAGATTATTATATATCTTAATATATATAAATTACGTGTCACGTTGTTTGTCCGCGATGGACTCCTAAACTACTTAACCGATTTGAATCAAATTTGCACACCGTGTTCGGTTTGATCCAACTTGAAAGATAGGATAGCTTACATCTTAAAGGGGCGGCGCCACGCCCCTTTTTTCAAATATCGCTCAGACGGCTTTTCTAATAGACAGATTGATACAAAAATTTTACCATGAGGAACTGTTGACCTGTAGATAGTTCCTGACTTCATTTGGTTGTAATTGGATAAAAGGGCGTGGCACCGCCCATACAACTTGAAAATTAAAAAGGCTTTATTTCATGAACTATCAGAGGTATGAAGATGAGATTTGTTATATATGTTGATGGAGCAGTATAAATTACATCCAGGGAGGAAGTGGGCGGTGCCATGCCCTCTTTTCAAAAATCGCTCTAACGGCTTTTCTAATAGATCGATTGATACGAAAATCTTACCAAGTGGTACTGTTGACCTGTTGATAGTCCCAGGCTATATTTGGTTGTGCTTGAATAAAGGGGCGTGGCACCGCCCATTAACCTTGAAAATTAAAAGGGCTTGCAGTATGAATTACAGTAAGGGTGGAAATGGGCTGTTCCACATCCTTTTTAAAACAAACGGTTACAACTGTCAAAATTCCACAGTATATTGCTGTTCAACTAGAGATATGAACAGTAAGGTGGGCCAATTTTTTTATTCGCACAAATCGTAACCAAAATCGGAATCTACGATGATTTTTAAGAAAATTTCACCAATAAACTTTGTGTCTAAAATCAATTCCTAGCTCGCGTTGGGAAGCATGAAGATTTCAGATAGATATTTTTTTTGTTTTTAAATGAGCACAAACCGAAAACTTCAGATATATTTTTTTTTTACAGACCTTCTGCGTAAAACTGACTTCCCAACGAACTAAATGAGGTATTACAGAAGCAAATCTATGTATTGGTTAAAAAGTTATGGCCTCTGAGAGTTGGCATACAGAAATTAAGTTTTTAAAAATCATTTTTCAGAATATTTGCTCATTGCTAAAAAAAAAATCTCTACCTGAAATCTTCATGCTTCTCAGCGCGAACTAGGAATTGATTTTAGATATATAGTTTCTTAGTGAAATTTTCTAAGAATTCTTCGTACATTCCAATACTGATATACGGTTAACAGGTTGTTTTTTTTTTGACGCGAACTAATTAATTCGCCCTAATGATCAGGCTATTTCGAATAAAATAAGTTAAAAGTGCCGAGGCGCTGCCCACGCACTTCAATAGTTAACTTTTTACCTTTATCAAATAATGGTCCGTACACCAGGCAGTTGAGGATGCGCAGACTAAAATAGTGATTTTTTTTAATTTACTTTACAGGTATGTATTTTTCAATTACTTCTCAGGAGAGCGAATCGGTAATAAATCATATAGATAGAAAAATTAAGCAATATTCATTGTAGTTATACTACAATGGTTAAATTTTTATAGTATATCAGATGTAACATTAGCAAACAATTGAAAATAACCTATGCATGGGGTATTTTCTTGACATATAGAACTTCTGATAGGTATAAGTGTAAATCTAGCTGTCATACTAATGAAGTGTAATAGACTTTCTTTTAGTATACTTTGCAAAATCACCATGTAAAAACTAAACAAGAACAAAGTTTACAAATCATGAAAATTTATTTTCAAAATGCACGTTCTGTTCGCCAAACTTATGGAGCCCTTTATGAAGTTGAGGGTGCATATAATGATGCATCTGAGCAGCTAATAGAAGCCATCGACGCTGTAGACGTTAGTATGACAGGGGACTCGAATTTATCGAACCGACTTCATTCTCTGGAACTCGGTCTCTGCAAATGCTGAGGAAAGACCTTGGCCTACATTCATATAAAATCCAACTGGTAGAAGAAGTAGAGCCAATGGACGATCAATTGATTTTTTTATTTATCATGTCATTGAACATTATTTGAAGGAGAAATGGTTCTAACACGACGCTGTAACATGCCATACAGCGCGTGAGACCATCACTTTGCTAAGCCAAACGTTGGTGACCGAATTATCTCAAAAAATGGTAATACGAGTTCAATACAAAAACAGTATTACGGATTATTCTTGATCCGTGTGAGAAGAAGACATGACAAAAGAAGTTTTTATGGCTAAAGGCATGAAGCTTCAAACGGAATTTTCATTTGCGGTCAGTAGGAGAAGGCATAACAAAAATGTTTTTTTATGACCAAAGAGATAGTTAGTATACAGATGGTTCACGCTACTACGGATCAAGATAAATAATTTTGATCTCTAGAGATATGTATGTTTCCGATTTGTGAATGAAGTGGTTTTTCGCCCTACATACTGAAAAAACTTAATCTACATTTTTATTAGCATTAACAACAATAAAACTTAAGTAGTAAACTTTAATGTTAAGGAGTTACTTTAAATAAGTTACATAAGTAAATAAACTCAACATATTTTAGTCGAGCTTTAGTGCCGTTTTCAAAGTACTTTGTAGACCTAAGTGTGAAATATATTACAAGTTAATATGCAATAGCGAAGCATTGCCGGGCCCACTAGTATATATATAGAACATCGTGTCTCTCTACTACCCTAAATTTTTCCATGAATTCACAAAATTTGTTCTTACAATCACTATCGGAGAATCCTTTCCTTAAATATTCGAAATGCAAAACAAATCGATAATAATTACAACAAATTTGTGAAAACTTCAAAATCTTAACATACATACATATGCGTAACTATAACATCCTTGTACATAATACCATGACTTTCTTCGCATACGTCTGATGTTGTCGTTGTTAAATCCCATTGAAATTTATTTTCTATCTCTGTGTGTTGTTTCTGTTGCTATTACAATGACTTATAGGGAATTTAAATGGGATTTGTTCATTCATTGTATTCGATTATCTAAGGTCGATTACTGGGAAGGGGGTGGCTGACTTTGTGTAGCAAGATGATCGATACATACACATTTGTATATAAATGAGATTTGTTTTCTTGATTAATTGCTGACATTTCAATTGTGACGTATTTTTTTTATTGATGCTATTAAATGGTATTTAATAAACATAAATACAATTTTATTTATTGAAAAAGTCATCATATGTGTGCGTATGTGTGAATGCGCACAAGTGTGTGTGTGTGCCTGTGTGATAGAGTATGCGTCAATCTGTGAGTGTTTATTTAAATATGTTGCTAATTTGCATATTCAAACAATAAAAGTTCATTGTCACTTATGTCTTGAAGTTAATTAAACATGACATTTATTGTAGTAAGTTATCAAGAGCATCAGGAATGGAAATTTGCATATGCTATGTATATGTAGATGGATATATATTATATATGACTCAAATGCACGAAATTTTCAGTAATTTTTTGCAATCTTCAATCGAATTTCATAAATGTTATAAGATACAAATTAAATTTTGACTTCTATTGAAGCCGTGACAAAGCCATCAAATTCTCCTTGTTGTCGTTCCTCCCCGGAAAACTGTGTTTTTATACCATCACCCTTAGGGATGAAGGTATATATCATTTGATACGAGCCAAAAGTGTAACACATAGAAGGAGTGACTTTAGACCCTAGGTTTCTTTGAAAATTCGATTCATGACTTTTTAAGTCGTTTGAGCCATGTCCGTCTGTCTGTCTGGTTTGCACGATAACTTTCGAAAGACGTAACAAAATCTTTTGAAATTTTGCACGAGTTATTATTTTCTCAAAACTACTTACGGTATTGCAAATGGGCTACATGGCCCCGCCCCTTCTGGTACCTCCCATACAAATACATCATTCCGCCCACTTTAGAAATCGAGTAATAATATCAATACACCCTACGGGATCGTCCCCAAATTCTGAATTTAGTAAAGCTATAACAGGATAAAGTTTTGGAAAAAATTTTGAAAGCCTAGCCACGCCCCTTCTGGTACCTCTTATACAAACCTACCTTTCCGCCCACTATGGAGATGGAGAAATAATATCAATAAATCAAACGTGATCGTACCCAAATTCTATTTTTAGTAAAGCTATAAGAAGATAAAGTTTTGGAGAAAAAAATTGGAAGTCTATTCACGCCCCATCTGGTACCTCCCATACACATCTGGTACCGCCCACTTTAGAAATCGATTAATATTATTAAAAGACCTAACGCGATCGTGCCCAAATTCTGCATTTGGTAAAGTTTAAGCAGGATAAAGTTTTGGAGAAAAAATTTGGAATTCTAGACACGCCCCTTCTGGTACCTCCCATACAAATGTACCACTCCGCCCACTTTAGAAATAGGGTAATCGTGCCCAAATTCTGTATTTTGTTATGTTATAACAGGACAAAGTTTTGGAGAAAAATTTGGAAGTCTAGCGACGCTCCTTATGGTACCTCCCATACAAATGTACCTTTCCGCCCACTTTAAGGATGCACTAATAATATCAGTACACCCAAGGCAATCGTGCCCAAATTTTGTAATTAGTAAAGCTATAACAGGATAAAGTTTTGGAGAAAAGAATTGGAAGTCTATTCACGCCCCATCAGGTACCTCCCATACACATCTGGTACCGCCCACTTTAGAAATCGATTTATATTATTAAAAGACCTAACGCGATCATGCCCAAATTCTGCATTTGGTAAAGTTTAAGCAGGATAAAGTTTTGGAAAATAAATCTGGAAGCCTAACCACACCCCTTCTCGTACCTCCCATACAAATGTAGCACTCCGCCCACTTTAGAAATCGAATAATAATATCAATATAATAGAAAATTATTTGTTTTACTGAGGGTAAGGGTAAATGTAAGTTGGGTTGCCCGACTGAAACTTTCTAACTGGTTTTAATTACAAATCGGTTAATTTCAATAACTCAAGACTTAAACAATATTTTATATTGGGTGATGGTATTTATCAGTCAGTTCAACTGACTGAAATTTCTGTACTGGTTTATCTATCCGGAGTCCCCTTGAGGGAGATTATTTCAAGAGTCAGTCAACGCATTGGTGGGGCTGTAAACGTGGATGCTGCCCCAAAATGCTAATTTCATTCCATTTATCGTCCAGTTACATTGTTATTGTATATCAGAATGTACGTGGGCTCAACACTAAGCTTTCAAAAGTGTATAACAATATATAAAAACAAAACATTTTATAAATCAGACCATTGGCACACTTTTGCTCCAAGGTTTTATTTATCTAAATGTAATAATTAGTCCTGCATATTTTCGCTTTCTTCAAATAATCCATCCTATTTGGCGTATATTGAAAAAGTTTAACAACGTAATATACAGGAATTTTGTTTCATTCAGACTCAACTCACTCCCACAGCTCATTAATACTTTTCGGGGCTCCTTTGTTTCTGCCAGCCCGCGTTTTAGGTAAGCCCATAGGGAACACCTGAGAACTAAGCCTTGGAAATATTTACAGAATGTTTTGGGACGGTGTCATATTGGCAGATGACATTCTCTGGTATATCTGGAATTTGGCCAGCGATATGGGGCAAATTGTCTTGCAAAATGAGAATATAGTCTTCCTTTCGCATTATTCCTTCGATCCGTTAAAGAAGTCTTACACCATCTAGGGTGTATGGGGATGTGTACCCATATCATAATAGAACCGCCTCCCTGCTTAATGGTTTGTGATACATGAGCAGGATTTGGTGCGGATGATCAATTGGCCTATTACTAAACCTTTCCATCCCATTGTTATCTATTGATTTTGGTCCCATCTGACTACACGACCCACAAATTAATCATATATTTAATTTGTATTAGAAAAAATTTAAAGCAAAAACTCACCAGGTGCCAATCTCAAACCATGTAGCACGGAGGTGGTTCTATTATGATATTTGGATGTGTAACCCACTTATACGGATCGAAGGAATAATGCGAAAGGAATTATGTCTCGCATTTTGCAAGACAATTGCGTCATAGCCCTGGCGAAAATGTCAGATAGACCAGGGAATGTCAACTTCCAATATGACAACGACCCAAAACATTCTGCAAAAATTGTCAAGGAATGGCTTAGTTCTCAGGTGTTTGGGGTCAGGGAGTGGCCACCGCAGAGTACACATCTGAACCCGATCGAAAACCTGTCGGCTTAACTAACGCACAGGCTGGCAGAATGCGATGAAGCCCAGAAAAGAATTAATGAGCTGTGGGAAAGGGTTCAGCCTGAATGAAACACAATTCGTGTATATTATGTAGACAAACTTTGTCAATATACACTAAATAGGATGGATTAGTTGAAAAAAGCAAAAGTATACAGGATCTATTATTAAATGTAGATGAGTATGACCTTGGAGCAAAAGTGTGTCAATTGTCTGATTTAGAAAATGTTTAGTTTTTATATAATTACAGTTATGTAAGTTATATTTTGTTTATTGTTTTACATATTTTACAGATGCATATTTTAAATTTAGCAAAAATTATAAAAATCTTATATATAAAAATGAATCGATGTGCAGTTGTCTCACTAAAACTCACAAACGGCTGGACCGATTTTCAAAATTTTTTTGTTGTTTTGTTCGCTATAGCTTCCGGATGGTTTAAAAGGTTTCATTTTTTCAAAAAGTGGGCGGCGCCACGCCCCTTTTTTCAAATATCGCTCAGACGGCCTTTCTAATAAACCGATTGATACAAAAATTTTACCATGAGGTACTGTTGACCTGTAGATAGTTCCTGACTACATTTGGTTGTAATTGGATAAAGGGGCGTGGCACCGCCCATACAACTTGAAAATTAAAAAGGCTATATTTCATGAACTATCAGAGGTATGAAGTAGAGATTTGGTATATATGTTGTTGGGGAAGTATTAATTACAGCCAGGATGGAAGTGGGCGGTGCCACGCCCCCTTTTCAAAAATTGCTCTAACGGCTTTTCTAATAGATCGATTGATTCAAAAATTTTACCATGAGGTACTGTTGACCTGTAGATAGTTCCTGACTACATTTCGTTGTAATTGGATAAAGGGGCGTGGCACCGCCCATACTATTTGAAAATTAAACAGGCTATATTTCATGAACTATAAGAGGTATGAAGATGAGATTTGGTATATATGTTGTTCGTAAAGTTAGAATTACAGAGAGGGTGCAAGTAGTCGGTGCCACGCCCTCTTTTAAAAAATCAATCTAACGGCTTTTCTAATAGACCGATAGATACGAAAATTTTACCAAGTGGTACTGTTGACCTGTTGGTAGTCCCTGACTATATTTGGTTGTGATTGGATAAATGGGCGTGGCACCGCCCATACAACTTGAAAATTAAAAGGGCTATATCTCACGATCTTTCAGAGGTATGAAGATGAGATTTGGTATATATGTTGTTCGTACAGCTAGAATTACAGACAGGGTGCGAGTAGGCGGTGCCACGCCCTCTTTTAAAAAATCACTCGAACGGCTTTTCTAATAGAACGATTGATACGAAAATTGTACCAAGTTGTACTGTTGACCTGTTGATAGTCCCTGGCTATATTTGGTTGTGATTGGATAAAGGGGCGTGGCACCGCCCATACAAAGTAAAAATCGAAAGGGCTATATCTTATGAACTATCAGAGGTATGCAGATGAGATTTGTTATATATGTTGCTGGAGCAGTATTAATTACAGCCATGGTGGAGGTGGGGGTGCCACGCCCCCTTTTCAAAAATCGCTCTGACGGCTTTTCTAATATACTGATTTATACGATAATTTTAAAAAGTGGTACTGATGACCTGTTGTTAGTCACTGGCTGTAGTTAGTTGTGATTGGATAAAGGAGCGTGGCACCGCCCATACAAGTTGAAAGTAAAAAAGACTATATCCCATGAACTATCAGAGGTATGAAGATGTGATTTGTAACATATATAGTTGTTGCAGTATGAATTACAGTAAGGGTGGAAATGGGCTATTCCACACCCCTTTTTAAACAAACAGTAATAACTGTCAAAATTCCATAAAATATTGCTCCTAGAGATATGAAGAGTAAGGGGGGCCAATTTTTTTATTCGCAACAATCGTAACCAAAATCGGAATCTACGATGAATTGTAAAAAAATTTCACCAAAAAACTTTGTGTCTAAAATCAATACCTAGCTCGCGTTGGGAAGCAGGAAGATTTCAGATAGAATTTTTTTGGTTTTTAAATGAGCACAAACCGAAAACTTCAGATATATTTTTTTCGAGATCTTCTGCGTAAAACTTACTTCCCAGCAAACTAAATAATGCAAATCTATGCATTGGTTAAAAAGTTATGGCCTCTGAGAGTTGGCATACGGAAATAAAGTTTTTAATAATCATTTTTCAGAATATTGGTCGGGATTCAAAACAATGTCAAAAATATACTATTCTCTTCGTCTTGGTCTCTAAACATCGGAATGGTAGGTCTGACGTAACTGAAAAATTGCTAAAAATATATCTCAACCTGAAATCTTTATGCTTCTCAGCGCGAACTAGGAATTGATTGTAGACATATAGTTTCTAAGTGAAATTTTCTAAGAATTCATCGTACATTTCGATACTGGTATACGATTACCACGTTTTTTTAGTGCGCTGCCCACGTACTTCAATAGTTAAATTTTTAAACTGTATCAAATAATGGTCCATACACCAGTTACTTTTCATTTACTTTTCAAAAGGGCGAATCGGTAATAAATCATACATATAGAAAAATAAAGCAATATTCATTGTAGTTATACTGGAAAACACCTTTTGTTTTATTGGGGCACAATTTAAATTTTTATAGTATGTCAGAGGTAACATTAGCAAACATTTGTAAATATGGGTTAATTTTTTTTTTTTTTTTTTGATTTATAGAACTTCTGATAGTTAAAAGTTTAAATCTAGCTGTCATACTAATGAAGTGTGATAGACTTTCTTTTAGTATATTTTGGAAAATCACCATGTAAAAACTACACAAGAACAACGTTTATAAATCTTGCAAATTTATTTTCAAAATGCACGTTCTATTCGCTATACTTATGGACTCCTTTGTGAAGTTGAGGATGCATATAATGATCCATCTGAGCAGCTGAGAGATATGGTTCCAACACGACGGTGTAATATGCCATACAGCGCGTGAGACCATCACTTTGTTAAGCCAAACGTTGGTGAACGAATTATCTCAAAAAATGGTAATGCGAGTTCAATACAAAAATAGTATTCCGGAATATTCTTGATCCGTGTAAGAAAAAGACATGACAAAAAAAGTTTTTATGGCTAAAGGCATGAAGCTTCAAACTGAGTTTTCATTTGCGGTCAAGGCACAACAAAAGTGTTTTTTATGCTACTACAGATCAAAATAAAAATTAAATTTTGATCCTTAGCGGAATGTAGGTTTCTGATTAGTGGAATAAGTGGTTTTTCGCCCTACATACAGAAAAAACTTAATCTACATGTCGGCACTATAGATATGACTTTGCTGATGAACTTTTTATTAGCATTTACAACAATAAAACGTAATTGGTTAACTTCCATGTTAAGGAGTTACTTCAAATTAGTTATATAAGTTAATTAACTCAATATATTATTGTTGAGCTTAAGTACCGTTTTCAAAGTACTTTGTAGACCTAAATGTGAAATATATTACAAGTTAATATGCAATAGCGAAGCATTGCCGGGCCCACTAGTAATTTAATAAAAAAAATTTTATTACAAACTTTTTTTAACCCATTGGCTCATTTTTGCACCACAGTGTATGTACCACCTTGTTCTAACATTGAGACTTATAACGATCTATCACAGCGTTTGCTTCTGTGGCTCACTGTCTGGGAAACGATGACTCTATTGTAATACTTGGCGATTTTAACTTACCCAATATCTCCTGGCATTACACTGAGGATTTGTTTTATTTTGACCTTCTACTCTGATAACTCTCTCCTGGAGACTCTCTCTTCTGGAGAATATCTCAGATCTTGGGTTGTACCAAATGAATGGGGTATTGAACTCAATTAACCGTTTATTGGATCTAGCATTTATTGATCGGATATTACGTTACTATTGCGATTAATGTCCAGACTAATTCCGCTAAAAATCGGAATGACATTATTCCTACAACTGTTAAGTTATTTTGATTCAAACGAACCAACTACGTGAAACTTTATTTTTGTCTTAAAGAAAGTACCCATGATTCGGCAGCATACAACAGAACGGGTGAGATCAACACCTGGTATAGCTGTTTCTTAGTATTCCGAGATAAGGTGGTGTTACTAAAGTGCTGCCGTAGTTCGTAGAAACATCTATTGGCTAGCACTATTCTCCCCTTAATTTCTTGGCTGACATTATTTTTCTTGTTGACGGAAGATCCGAGGTAGGTAAATTCGTCGACTACCTCAAAACAATAATTGTCAACGTTCACAGTGCGTCCCCATCGAGAGGACTCTTTGTTCGTCGAAATCATTATTTATACCATCACCCTTAGGGATGAGGGTATATATCATTTGATACGACCCAAAAGTGTAACACATAGAAGGAGTGACTTTAGACCCTAGGTTTCTTTGAACCAAATTCGATTCATGACTTTTTAAGTCGATTGAGCCATGTCCGTCTGTCTGTCTGTCTGTCTGTCTGTCTGGTGGCTGTCCGGCTGGTTCGCACGATAACTTTCGAAAGACGCAACCAAATGTTTTGAAATTTTGCACGAGTTATTATTTTCTCAAAACTACTTACGGTATTGCAAATGGGCTACATGGACCCGCCCCTTCTGGTACCTCCCATACAAATACATCATTCCTCCCACTTTAGAATTCGAGTAATAATATCAATATTATTAAATTCTTTTCAAATTCTTTATTTAGTAAAGCTATAACAGGATAAAGTTTTGGAAAAAATTTTGAAAGCCTAGCCACGCCCCTTCTGGTACCTCCCATACAAATCTACAATTCCGCCCACTATAGAGATGGAGAAATAATATCAATAAATTAAACGTGATCGTACCCAAATTCTATTTTTAGTAAAGCTATAACAGGATAAAGTTTTGGAGACAAAAATTGGAAGTATAGACACGCCCCTTCTGGTACCTCCCATACACATCTGGTACCGCCCACTTTAGAAATCGCGATCGTGCCCAAATTATGTTTTTGGTAAAGTTTAAGCAGGATAAAGTTTTGGAGAAAAAATCTAGAAGTCTAGACACGCCCCTTCTGGTACCTCCCATACAAATGTACCACTCCGCCCACTTTAGAAATAGGGTAATAATATCAATACACTCGACACGATCGTGCCCAAAATCTGTATTTTGTTATGTTATAACAGGGCAAAGTTTTGGAGAAAAAATTGGAAGTCTAGCGACGCCCCTTATGGTACCTCCCATACAAATGTACCTTTCCGCCCACTTTAGGGATGTACTAATAATATCAGTACACCCAAGGCAATCGTGCCCAAATTCTGTAATTAGTAAAGCTATAACAGGATAAAGTAATGGAGAATAAATCTGGAAGCCTAACCACACCCCTTCTCGTACTTCCCATACAAATGTGCCACTCCGCCCACTTTAGAAATCGAGTAATAATATCCATATAATAGAAAATTATTTGTTTTACTGAGGGTAAGGGTAAATGTAAGTTGGGTTGCCCGACTGAAACTTTCTAACTAGTTTTTATTACAAATCGGTTAATTTCAATAACTCAAGATTTAAACAATATCTTATATTGGGTGATGGTATTTATCAGTCAGCTCAACTGTCTGAAATTTCTGTACTGGTTTTTTTTGTCCTCGTTGACCGCTAAACCCATTTTTGCTGACTCCTTTTCTAGTGATGAGAAAACTGCAGTAACATCCCGCAGATTTCGGCCAATGATGTCTATATCATCGGGAAAGGCTAGCCAGCCTTTCTGTCACCTTCTCCATAACTATATTAAATAGTGTACAGGACAGGCTATCGCCCTGCCTGAGATCTCTTTTCGTGTTGAATGGTTCAGACTGATCTTTACCAATCTTAACCGAGGATTTGGTGTTGTCCAAGGTACATTTGCAAAGTCGAATCAGCTTTGCAGGAATACCAAACTCAGACATGGCCTCATAAAGCCTATTCCTTATCAGAGTGTCGAAGACAGCTTTGTAGTCGACAACTAAGTGATAGGTATCGATCTGCTTTACATGGGTTTTTTTCAGGATTTGTCGTAAGGTGAATATTTGATCCATCGTAGATTTGCCAGGTCTTATGCCGCACTAATATGGTCCAATTAGTTTTTTTACAATAGCCTTTAGACGTTCACACAATATGCTTGAAAGGACCTTGTACGCAATTGCTAATAGACTTATTCCACGGTAGTTCTTACATTCACTACGATCTTCTTTCTTGTTTATGGGACATAACAGACTGAGATTGCAATCCCCGGGCATGCTCTCCTCTAGCCAGATGTTCTCCCTGAGCTGATGCATGCTCCTAATCAGCTCCTCCCCGCCAGCCTTAAACAATTCAGCAGGGAGACCATCGGCTTCAGCAGCTTTGGTGTTTTTAAGGCGGGAGATTGCCATACGTGTCTCGCTCTGGCTCGGAGGTGAACAATAAATACCATCGTCATGGATTGGAGCATATCTTCAGAACGTTATCCGGGTCCGTCACTAGCTGACCATCGCTGTCCTTGCAGGAGAGCAGCCCTGTTCCACGCATTCTCGTCTTGACTCTCTTGTAAAATTTACGGGCTTCCCCTCTACTTCGGAGCAACTCTGTGCACTCATACTGCCTCGTCTTCAGCTCCTTCTTTTTCCGTCTAAAAAGACCAGTTGCCTCTTGTTCACGAACAGCTCGCGTTGCCATTGGCTGCAGTTTGGCCCTGTATGCAGCATGTGTCTCTCTCGTGGCATTAAAAAAAAATGCTATTATATTGATATTATTACTCGATTTCTAAAGTGGGTGGAGTGGTAAATTTGTATGGGAGGTACTAGAAGGGGCGTGTCTAGACTTCTAGGTTTATCCTCCAAAACTTTATCCTGTTATAGCTTTATTAAAAACAGAGTTTGGGCACGATAGCGTTGGATGTATTGATATTATTACTCCATCTCTGAAGTGGGCGAAAAGGTACATTTGTATGGGAGGTACCAGAAGGGGCGTGTCTAGACATCCAGATCTTTTCTCCAATACTTTATCCTGTTATAGCTTTACTAAATACAGAATTTGGGCACGATCGTGTCAAGTGTATTGATATTATTATTCCATCCCTAAAGTGGGCGGAAAGGTACATTTGTACGGAAGGTACCAGAATGGGCGTGTCAAGACTTCCAGATTTGTTCTCCAAAACTTTATCCTGCTTGAACTTTACTAAATACAGAATTTGGTCACGATCGCGGTAGTTCTTATAATAATATTAATCGATTTCTGAAGTGGGCGGTACCAGATGTGTGTGGGAGGTACCAGATGGGGCGTTGGTAGACTTCAGTTTTTTTCAGTTTTCTTCAGTTTTTTTTCTCAAAAACTGTATCCTGATATAGCTTTACTAAATTAAGAATTAGGGTACGAGCGCGATAGATTTATTGATATTATTATTCCATATCTAAAGTGGGCGGAAAGGTGAATTTGTATGGGAGGTACCAGAAGGGGCGTGGCTAGACTTCCAATTTTTTTCCAAAACTTTATCCTGTAATAGCTTTACTATGTACAGAATTTGGGTACGATCCCGTTGGGTGTATTGATATTATAACTCGATTTCTAAAGTGGGCGGAATGATGTATTTGTATGGGAGGTACCAGAAGAGCGGAGCTATGTAGCCCATTTGCAATACCGTAAGTAGTTTTGGGGAAATATTAAATCGTGCAAAATTTCAAGACATTTGGTTGCGTCTTTCGAAAGTTATCGTGCGAACCAGCCGGACAGCCACCAGACAGACAGACGGACATGGCTAAAACGACTTAAAAAGTCATGAATCGAATTTGGTTCAAAGAAACCTAGGGTCTAAAGTCACTCCTTCTATGTGTTACTCTTTTGGGTCGTATCAAATGATATATACCTTCATCCCTAAGGGTGATGGTATAATAACCATGTTGCCTTATGAATATTTTTATGGTCAAATCTAGTGCTGCTAACTACCATATTTCTTGCCGCAAAGAAATCAATCAGTCTGAGACAATTGTTCGACGTTTCGGTGTACAGACTGAATTTTTCGATGGTATGCTCAAATTCAGCCTCCTTGCCTATTTTAGCATTAAAATCGCCTTGTACAATTTTGATGTCATGGCTTGGGCTTAGGTCATATACATTTTCCAGGTTCTTGTAGAACTCGTCTTTGTCATCATCGCTTATCTCTTCTGTCGGAGCATGGGCACATATAAGTGTTATGTGAACAAAATTTGATGGACTCCTTCTGGTACTTCCCACACACATGACCGATTTCACCCTCATAGATTTATTTACATATCTTATTTGTAAGTACTCAGAATTCAGTCATATTTTGCAAAGTCTGGAATGAACTATATCGGCCGACTAATTCTTGCACCTCCCTTCTTCTGATGCCTCACATACAAAATAAATATTTCTCCCACAACGCATAAGTAATTTCATTTAAAAATCGATTAATTTCAAGAACTCAAGAGTTAAACAATATTATTCACAGGGTGAAAGGTTATTAGCAGTCACTGAACTGAATCTGACTGATATTTCAGTACTGGTTTTGTTTTTTTTTATCCAAAGAATCATACCTTATACGTGTACGTATACAGTACCTTATGTATAAATTACATGTCCCTATATCAATATCAAATTAACTTTTTAAATCTTTAACCAATATCGTACAATTTGCAATGAACTCGTCAGCTTTGTTTTTAGCAAACGCTGCTAAGGAAATCTCATTTTACAAAAAATTGTGACATTAAATGCTATAAGATCCCTGAGACGGGAAACATGCCGACCCTGTTCATCATGATAAATTACAACGAAATTGTTTGGCAAAAAAATATGTTAACCTTGAAAGAACAGGTGGGGGTGGAGGGACCTAAACCTCAAGCTGATATATATCCAAGAAACCTTAAGTGGGTAAAAGACAAATTGACAATGAAGACAACACAACAACAGCATAAAAAAAAACAATATATTGCAAGCAACATAACATTAAGTTAACATCTTAAAGAACATAACATTGACTTGTAGTCCTTAATAAGGACAAACCATGAACACCAGCCGAGAACGAGGGAGAGAAACCCGCCCTCCTTTTCCTGCTAACAGTTATTTCGCAAGTCGCCTTGCAACGTACGACGGGAGGACATTTGTTATGTTTGTACTAATTTTATTAAACGAAAATCGAGTAGACACTAATAACTTGAAATGACAGGAGGCCGACACACGCACAGAGTGAGAGCAAAAGTAACCCACAAAATACGACAGAAATATGCCATAGCTACGGAAACGAATAAGGGAAAAAAAACGGAAATGGAGATGACAAAACGAAGTAGGGTCTCATATGTCAGGCTACATTCAAAATCAATATGTTTTGGAATTATATATTGTAGCCGGGCGATAAGACGCAGCAACAGATGTGTGCTTGTGTGTGTGTGTGTGAATCTTTGTGAATGTTTGCATGTGTGAGTTTATGTCGATTGAATCACTGACAGATTGAAGTTGACAGAGTGGCCTCATTAAGCTCTCTTTTGATTATTTGAACAAATTTGATTGGGATTTTATTGGAAACAAATGAAATCGTTACGAAGAAGGCAAACAACCAACCAGCTTTCATACGATACAAACAAGATTTTACTATAGGCATATGTATATATTTATACATTATGTACATAGCTAAGAAAATTAGAGATGGGGCAAAAGGGGGGCCACAAAAAGTTTCAGCATCTTGAGTAAAGTGATATGAGTGGAAACTTTTGTGACAGTAATAACATTTAAGAAATCCTATTAATACGCTTAAATCTTAACTTACCATTCAACACATTTTTTTTGGTTGCAACGAAACACGCGGGGAGACCGCGGTTTCTTTTTCAACAGGAGAGCTAACAAGTCCTTCAAAAGAAGACCACAACAAATGAACTTAAGTCAGCACAAAAATATGATAAGTAGGTGTCATTTCAAAAACATCAACACAATAGAGCCCTTACTACCACGAAGCAAAATAATAAGCTATGTTGCCCTTGACAGCGGTACAGTGGAGCCAAATGTGATACATGCTTCTAAAATTAGATTTAAGTGGCTCAGAATTTAATTTCATTGGGCAAAAGTCCGTAGTAAGCTGTTCGTATATCAGCATTATGAATCAAAGTTAATATTAATATTTTTGAAAGAATATTATAAACAATAGAAAGAGCAACATTATTACCCTGCGATAAAATTACGGGTAAAAATAAAATTTCTTCATCTTTACAACATCACCCTTAGGGATGAGGGTATATATCAATTGATACGACAAAAAGTGTAACGCATTAAAGGGGACGAGTTAGACCCCAAGTATCTGAAGACCAAAATTCGTTTCAGGACTTTTTAAGACGATTGAACTATGTCAATCTGTCTGGCTGGTGAGCAGGTTAACTCGAGTAAACATTAACAGATCGGTATGAAAATTTTCTAAAACGAACTAATTTGATTGTACAAAGGCAGAATAGCCCTACATCTTCTGGTACCTCCTATGCAAAATTACCTTTTTTTGGATAATTAATATTTCTTTCATAACTTCCAAACAGACGACCGGAGGATATTTGAATTTGGTCAGTTTATTTATCTTGCAAAAGTAGACAACCCCTAAGAAAACCAAAACCTTTGTCACCCTCCTTTTGGTACCTCCCATATAAATGACCGAATTGACCCTCATAATTTTACATTATTATTATTAGCCTTTAAAACAACTTAACACATATATATATTTATAACTTAGTGCCTAAGTCAGAGGCCGAAATGATCAAAGATTTCTATTCGCTTCGATCTTGTGCGCACCGTCTCCAGTCAGTCCTGCCAAGCAGCGTCAGTGATTCCTCCACCTGGTCCTTCCAACGTAGTCGCGGTCTCCCTCTTTTGCGCCGTCCTTCGAGGTCTTGATAGAATACCTTTCGCGATGGAGTTTCCTCATCCATTCTCACGACATGGCCCAGCCAGCGTAATCGTTGCACTCTGATTCGCTTGACGACATCAATGTCGTGGTATAACTCGTACAGCTAATGGTTCATCCGAATCCTAAACTCGCCGTTTACGCAAATGGGTCACCGTCAGATGAGCTGCATCTGCCTGTGTAAGCACCCAAGATTCGGACGCGTACAACAGGACCGGTAAAATTAGTACTTGGTACAGCTGGACTTTGGTGGTTCGAGATAGGGTGGTGTTTCTGAAGTGCTCGCGTAGTCCAAAGAAACACCTGTTGGCGAGCACTATTCTCCGTTTTATTTCGAGGCTGACACTGTTGTTTTTGTTCATGGCAGATCTAAGGTAGATAAATTCATCCACTACCTCAAAGCAATAGTTTTCAACGTTCACGCTGCGTCCCCAACTGGTGGACACTTTGTTCGATGATACCATTAACTTCGTCTTGTCCTCATTCACTGCCAAACCCATTTTCGCTGACTCCCTTTCAACTGATGAGAAAACAGCTGTTACCTCTCGCATCGTTCGACCGATAATGTCGATATCATCGGCATATATAATATAAGAGCAGCTTGTGGCTCTTATTAAATATGGTGCCAGACATATTAACCGCTGCTTTCCTTACCACCTTCTCCATCACTATGTTGAACAGCATACATGACAAACCGTCACCCTGTCTAAGACCTCTCGTCGTATCGAATGGTGTAGATAGATCCTTGCCAATCCGAAAAGAGGATTTGGTATTCGTAAGGGTACACCGGCGGCAGAGACGAATTGTCTTCGCAGGAATACCGAACTCAGACATGGCTTCGTATAGTCGATGCCTGATGGGACTATCGAAGGCAGCTTTGTAATGTCAGTATGCAGACTAAATTTTCCGACTGTTGGGCTAAAGACATTCTCCCGGCCTATTTTGGCATTAAAATCTCCCAGCACGATTTTAACATCATGGCCCGGGCTACAGTCATATGTTTCTTCAAGTTGGGCGTAGAATTCGTCTTTGACCTCGTCTCTTTTCTCCTCCATCGGAGCATGAGCATATATCAGCGTGATGTAGAAAAAGTTTGCCTTAAGTCTTATGGTGGCGATTCGTTCACTGACAGGAGTAAACCTAGAGACCAGGTGTCGTAGTCTCTTGCCGACCACAAATCCACAACCAGACTCATGCTTTTCCGCGTGGCAGCTGTAGTACACGTCACACATCCTCATCCGCGAGCATCCATATCCAGTCCTCCGAATTTCCGGTATAGCAGTAATGTCAGCCTTATACTCTTCGAGGACATAGTTTTACATACATATCTTTTTTGTAAGATGTTCGCTTATGAAAATGGGACTCAGGAATGTATATGGACTATCGGTTCACGCCTTCTGGTACCTCCCATACAAAATGACCTATTTTAGGAAAATTAATATTTCTCCTATAACTATCAATCGGGCACTTGAGGGGTTATGAAGATTGGTCGGATAATTGCCTTGTGATAGAAGGCAAAACCGCAGAAACTACACCTCTTCTGGTACTCCTCATACAAATGACCTAATTCACCCTCAAAGTATTACATACATACCTTTTTTGTAAGTAAACTAAATTCAGTCAAATTTGCGTAAGTTGTACGGTTATGAAAATTTAAATCAGGAATGATTATTGACTATATCGGCTCTGGTACCTCCTTCGGTCAGGGTTGCCTTGTGGATATCTTAACGTGTGAGTCTGATTCCCCACACTACCATGTTGTTTGCCAACGCGAAACTAACCAGTCTAAAACCATAATCGAAGGTGTGTTGGCTATCCGGTTACTTACATGGTAAACCGCGAGACTAGATATCGAAGTCTCTTCCGGACTATGAATCCACATCTACATTCGTGTCTTCCTACATGGCAGCTGTCACAGTTCTTTCAATTGGATAGAGGTACCATCTTTGTAGTGAGTTCGGACATTCCAAGTACATATCCTTAAATCATGGTCCTCATAACGTTTTCAAGGACCGTCAACATTTGGGGGTTCTTGTTTGTCCATTTCATCGTGTTTTCATAATAATTGTTTTATTTAACGAGAGGGTCTTACTAGGCCACCGCGCCCGATCCAAGTTTCTTGGGGCTGCTAAAGCCATTTGGAGAGTTTTGTGTTGAGCATATACCTCTTTTTCAGTCGTATACATTTTTCTTTCATTGGCGGTCCCCTCGATGTTGTCGACAGCAACTTTGCAGTAAAAGTGTAGAGTCAAACGCCATGTCTAGTAAAAGCTTCTCAAACAGTGACGTTCGCATTCGTCGATAAAGAAGTAGGTGCCGTTAGTTGTGAATCTAAAAATAGAAAGCGTGTTATTACACAGCAACGCGAGAAGCTATGCTATGCCTCATTTATGGGGTGTAGAGGGAAATTTAGTTTTTTTAAGTCGTTTCCAATAACAAAGTGTCCGTCAGACAATGTCTCTCGACAAGTTAAGTAGTTGCTTACTCATATTTTTGTTCACCTGTGACCAGAGATCCCTAGATTGTTTAAAAGTTGGAGAGAGTCACGGTTCACCATTGAAAACACTGTGACCAGAGATCCCTAGATTGTTTAAAAGTTGGGGAGAGTCACGGTTTACCATTGAATAATTTACCCATTTGATCGGTATACTAACACTTTATTTCGCCATAATACCCTGTAACACAGGTTAGGTGAATGAATCACAAGATAGCCTGAACCTTCTATGTGGAACATCCCACTATATCAATAAATTAAAAAACAAATGTAGATCGTCCTTTGTAAGTGACATTTATACACGACCTAGCTGAGCGGAGTCTCATAAAACCATTGGCCAAATCTTGATGAATTTATAATAATATTTACAATATGCCAATATGCTATTTTGTCGATGCAAAGAAGTTAGCAAATTTTAGCATCTATGTAATATGCAGAAAAAATTAGTTGAGTTTTACTCTAAAGTAGCTTAATTTCAGAGTTTTTTCACAATAACGAATAGTTTTATAAGAAATATTTTTGTTTTTATAATAATTCTTAATTTATTATATTTGTGGGTATTACTCACCAGAGAATGACAAAATGTATAATAAGAGTACTGTTGAAGTATTAATGTCCAAACATGTACATGTGTAAAGAGTAAACGATCACACCATGCCCATTAGGTTGATTCTTATTTGGCAAAAAAAAAATGTTTTTGGAATTTTTCATGGGCCAAGTTAAAATTTTATTAAGACGTACAAAAAAACTCTATGTGAATTTTTTTAATTTTTTTCTTAAAGGTTTAGGGGTCGCTACCGGGGTTCGAAATTCAAAATTTTACCGTCATCCTGAGGGATAAGCTGAATAACTCGAGTAAACCTTAACTGATCCTTATGAAAATTTTTCAGTATTAATATTTTCTATAACGAAGTTATGCAATTGTAAATGGGCAGAATTGCCCCACCCCTTCTGGTACCTCCCATACAAAATTACCTATTTTTTGATAATTATTATTTCTCCCATAACTTTCAAACGGGCAGATGGATAGCATTTAAACTTGGTCAGTTTAATTACCTTTTAATAACAGATAAACCCCCAGAAAATCAAAACCTTTGTCACACCCCTTCTGGTACCTCCCATACAAATGACCGAATTAACCCCCATATTTTTACCTACATATCTTTTTAGTAAAAATACTGAATTCAATAAAATTTTGTGTGAGATGAACACATGCCAAAATTTGACTAGTGAGTGACTATGGACTATATAGGCCAACCCCTTCTGGTACCTCCCATACAAAATTACCTATTTTTAACCAAATTATTTTTTACCAATAATTTCCAAATGGACAGCTGGATGGCATTTAAACTTGGTCAGTTTAATAACCTTGTAATAACAGATAAACCCCCAGAAAATCAAAACCTTTGCCACACTCCTTCTGGTACCTCCCATACAAATGGCCGAATTGACCCCCATATTTTTACATACATTTTTTTGTAAGTATGCTGAATTCATTTATATTTTGCTAAAGATATACGCTTATTGTAATTTACTAATGCTTATCTAAAATATAAATCTAGTTTAATGAATGTTATTAGATATTTAACATAGATAATGCAACGCTATTGTCTTGCCCCCTTCACTAATTTGCAGTACAACTTTGGAATTTTTACAGTACAGTTAATATGAAATGATTTATTTCAAATTTGTTCATCAGTTTTTGTTGTATTATTACTTAAAAAGGTACATTTCGAAAATAAAAATTAAATTAAACAGTTAAAAAATAATATTAAAATAAAAATTTAATATATTAATATTAAACATGAATTCATTGCATGAAAAACTTAACCTTAAAAAATATAATTATAATCAACTGTATTACTGCTTACAATTTTCTTTAAATTTGAAAATATTGTAAAATATTATTTACACATGGTAGATTTTTTTGGATCTGAATATTTTTTTCTAAATTCTATCACCAATAATAATAGGAACTGCTTCTGTTCTCCATAATGTGTATGCAATTTATTGTATTCCTGCATCAAGGCCACTCCGTGTTCAGCAATATCATTAACAACCTTCAACCTAGACCGAACTAATTCTTTACTTAATTTAAAGTCTGCATCTTGCTCCCAATCTTCAACATTTTTTTAGGAAACCCGATTTAATACCCGTTATGCTGAAAAATCTAAGAGTATTGTTGGATACAAAATGCTCAAGACTTTTGGAATGTAGTAGGTTTCCATCCACTGTAACTCGTTTTTCTGGATGATCTACTCCTTCTATGTTTAAAGCATTTTCCACCTTCTTCTTAATTTCATGAGAAACTTTGTCATCAAAAATGCAAATACAACTAGCTCTTTCTAAAAATACCAGAGATGACCTATAATTTTTTTAAGGCTATTGCCGCTGTCTCTTTATTAATTGTTGCATAAGACTTCAAGTCTTTTAATACCTGGAGGTCATTTCTTGAAGCAGAAGGTCCAGAAGTGGACTCAAACCAATATTTAAGGTAAATATTAATTATAAAACTGCAAACATCCTGTATTCCACATAATTCGCTTTTGGTTAACTTGAACTGCTCTCTGAATAAATATATTTTTAAGGAATATATTACCTTAGCCTTCCATCTAGCACGGTGAAGACCTGCTGGTGCTCTAAAGAATATTTGTGTTTTTGGAACATCCCGCAGAATATTATTGTCAGCTTAAGTAGCTCTTTGTAGTCCTCTCGTGGCTGAAACTCTTTAAGCTGATTTTCGGCAAAACAAATAGCATTAGCAGAATTCTTTACTTGTCTTAATATGAGATCATCCGATATGCCAGGTTTAAAATTGGAATGATCAACTTTTGTCCAGGCATTTTTAAACCTCTTAAAAAGTAATATTACAGGACCGGTTGATATTCCCGAAATACAATGCATAAATCATATTATATGACTTCTACGTTTAAAACTTTTAAGTTAACCTATGAAAAAAATCAAAATGTTCTGTCAAATAATTAGCATAAATATGTAAAACTATGAGGGTGAATTCGGTCATTTGTATGGGAGGTACCAGAAGGGGTGTGACAAAGGTTTCGATTTTCTGGGGGTTTATTTGTTATTACAAGGTAATTAAACTGACCAAGTTTAAATGCCATCCAGCTGTCCGTTTGGAAATTATTGGTAAAAAATAATTTGGTTAAAAATAGGTAATTTTGTATGGGAGGTACCAGAAGGGGTTGGCCTATATAGTCCATAGTCACTCACAAGTCAAATTTTTGCATGTGTTCATCTCACACAAAATTTTATTGAATTCAGTATTTTTACTAAAAAGGTATGTAGGTAAAAATATGGGGGTTAATTCGGTCATTTGTATGGGAAGTACCAGAAGGGGTGTGACAAAGGTTTTGATTTTCTGGGGGTTTATCTGTTATTAAAAGGTAATTAAACTGACCAAGTTTAAATGCTATCCATCTGCCCGTTTGAAAGTTATGGGAGAAATAATAATTATCAAAAAATAGGTAATTTTGTATGGGAGGTACCAGAAGGGGTTGGCCTATATAGTCCATAGTCACTCACAAGTCAAATTTTTGCATGTGTTCATCTCACACAAAATTTTATTGAATTCAGTATTTTTACTAAAAAGGTATGTAGGTAAAAATATGGGGGTTAATTCGGTCATTTGTATGGGAGGTACCAGAAGGGGTGTGGCAAAGGTTTTGATTTTCTGGGGGTTTATCTGTTATTACAAGGTTATTAAACTGACCAAGTTTAAATGCCATCCAGCTGTCCGTTTGGAAATTTTTGGTAAAAAATAATTTGGTTAAAAATAGGTAATTTTGTATGAGAGGTACCAGAAGGGGTTGGCCTATATAGTCCATAGTCACTCAGGAGTCTAATTTTGGTATGTGTTCATCTCAGACAAAATTTTATTGAATTCAGTATTTTTACTAAAAAGATATGTAGGTAAAAATGTAGGGGTTAATTCGGTCATTTGTATGGGAGGTACCAGAAGGGGTGTGGCAAAGGTTTTGATTTTCTGGGGGTTTATCTGTTATTACAAGGTTATTAAACTGACCAAGTTTAAATGCCATCCAACTGTCCGTTTGGAAATTTTTGGTAAAAAATAATTTGGTTAAAAATAGGTAATTTTGTATGGGAGGTACCAGAAGGGGTTGGCCTATATAGTCCATAGTCACTCAGGAGTCTAATTTTGGTATGTGTTCATCTCAGACAAAATTTTATTGAATTCAGTATTTTTACTAAAAAGATATGTAGGTAAAAATGTAGGGGTTAATTCGGTCATTTGTATGGGAGGTACCAGAAGGGGTGTGACAAAGGTTTTGATTTTCCGAGGGTTTATCTGTTATTACAAGGTTATTAAACTGACCAAGTTTAAATGCCATCCAGCTGGCCGTTTGAAAGTTATGGGAAAAATAATAATTATCAAAAAATAGGTAATTTTGTATGGGAGGTACCAGAAGGGGTGGGGCAATTCTGCCCATTTACAATTCCATAACTTCGTTATAGAAAATATTAATACTGAAAAATTTTCATAAGGATCAGTTAAGGTTTACTCGAGTTATTCAGCTTATCCCTCAGGATGACGGTAAAATTTTGAATTTCGAACCCCGGTAGCGACCCCTAAACCTTTAAGAAAAAAATTAAAAAAATTTACATAGAGTTTTTTTGTACGTCTTAATAAAATTTTAACTTGGCCCATGAAAAATTCCAAAAACATTTTTTAAGACTCACCCTAATGCCCATACCCGCACACACTTGTGCATTGGTATACCCACCCAGCAACGGAAATATTCAGTTTGGAGGCCTCCTAGCAGGCCATTTTTTGGAGATGTTATTACTTCTCGCCTCATACCATCTTCATTTCAAAATTACATAGTGTGAGATTGGTGAGCTAGGTCTTCCCTCTCGCTGCTCAAAAAGGGACCTGCTGAAGGGTTCTCAGATTAATAGCTTCATTAGGTCTCATAAATTAGTCATTCCGAAGTTCTTATTAGAAAGACCTCTGTAATGTAATAAATAGGCTACCTTCAGAAGTTCTTCTGTGGAAGGCCTTCAAAAGGCCATACAAAAAACATCCTTCAGAATGTTTTCCCCAGAAAGCAAAAAAAAAGGCCATAGGATCTATTCATCAGAAGATATATTCATCAAAAAAAGTCGTGCTAAATTTTCAGTTTTTTTACAATTCTTTATTTAAAAATTATTTAAATTATTTAAAAATTCTCTTAAATTCTAAATTTGACTTATAAAGTCATTAATATAATTATCCACATTACTTACAACAATTGTGGCTTCTTTGACAAACACAAAACAACTAAATGCAAACTAGAGATCAAGGGAGCAGACAAAACAATATAAACAAAAAAACTTGATGGAACTTCGTTTAACGGGATTATAACTGACAAAAATTTGTTGTTGTTGCGACTGTGTACCTCGTGTTACTTTGCCCCTTATTAGAGTTCCTTCTTTAGATCTTCCACCAGCAATGAACGAAATGTGTTACAAATGGTTCTTTGTATCTTTTTGGATTCGAACAATAGGACTTCAAAGCTTCAACTATTGAATATTACATACTTGTTTACTCTCCTAAAGAATAACTACTAGATCTCTCTTAAAAGCAAGGAATCAGACCGTGTAGCAGGTGTTTTGTTGCAAATAATAGAAGACCTACTTGATTTCCTGTTAGCAGAACTGCTAGATCTCTCCTAAAAGTTGCGAATAAGAATTTGTAACACATGCTTTTTCGCTGTGATTAGAAGACCTTCTCGATTGTTCCCATAGGAAACGAGAAAGGATTAGTAAGAACATTTTTTTGAAAGGAAGAAGTAGGGATTTTTGCATTACTCATTAAAGTAGGTCTTTTGGTAGGTGTAGAAAATCCAATATAAGACCTACAGAAGGTCGATTTTTGGTAAGGCCTACCAAATTCCGTTGCTGGGCAAGTACACGAGAACCCAGCACATGTTGTTACAAGTGTTGCTTGTGTTGGCTAGTGCTAGTTATACATGTCAAATTTCTATTTCTGTTCCGTAGAGTATGGGAGTGTACAGGAGTACACATGAGTACTCATGTCACTCGTAGTGCTTAGAAGTGTTGACAAATGTAAGAACGATCAAACACGATGATCTATGATGATCATTATCGAAGATAAAAAACTTCATAATTAAGTTGAGTCTGCTTCGGCATCTGACCTCGTGTACGTCGAGTGTATTTTGTGTATACTTGTGTATGAGAAATAAAAGTAAGGGTAGGTAGAGGTAACGATCGTTATAAAAGGTGTGCAAACAGGTGTGTCTTTTACAATGCAAATATGAGTTTGTAAGCATTCTCTGTGTGTTAGGTATAGTTCCACACAAGTTTATAATTTATGGATATGTACTTAAGTATACATTAATGCCGAGTACTTATTGTCATTCTCTGTTACTCACAGCAATAGTAAACCACAAAACACTGAGCCACATATGACATTAGGTAGCATAATTTCCTACATACAACATTTAATGCTATTGTTGAGTATTTGTCCTTAGCCCAATTTATAGAGTTTCAGTATATATGAATTTCCAGCAAGTGCAAATATGAAGTTATTGCACTACTGTCCCCATCCTCATCGAGTCCCCCTCTACTAACCAACAAATATCAACAGCAACAACTAACAAAAACACAACCACCATAACGAGGGATGACATCTTAACTGAAAAACACTTGACAACAACAACAACTTTAGCTCCGCCGCTATCATCAACGCCCTAAAACTCAGAGTGACAACTGTGACAGACGGACAATATAGTGCTTAAAAGTTTTAAGGAAAAATCTGATGAACGTCCGTTGTTGTACTTTCTTATTTAAGCTGATTTCAATTTAAATTCATTTATTCAACACAATCAGCAGCCGCAACAACAGCAACCAGAAAACACTCACATATACATGACTATGAATAGCGAGCTGAGTTTTCAGTAAATCCTATTTGTTGTACAATATGTTTTACAAATATCACAAGCGGATGGAAGAAACATTTAAAATGTCTTTTAAGAATACTATAAGAATTACTCAGATTTGTAAATATGACAAAAACAATATAAACAATTCTTGTGGTTTATAAATATCACTAAGGCAAAAATAAAAACTATGATTCACTAAAAAATAAAGTGGCAAATTTTTGTTACTAAATTGTTAGTTTTTGTTCGCCAAAGCATTTTATCAATTAAATCAAACAAGTTGTTAAATAATCTTTACAGAAATTGTATTCAGCAGAAATAACTTTATTATCATTTATCGAAATCATAGTGGTTAGTCGAAGTCCTCAATATGATTTATAGATAGGAATACCCAGTAGGAAGTTCCGTCATACACGACTTTGTCGACAACGCTGTCCCCAAGGCAAAATGTGAAAAATATATGTACTTGTCGTCAAAACACTCGGTTGACGACAAGCTGACCGGCAAAATACTAATGTTGTCGTGCATCAAACACATTCAACAAAATCATAGGAAAAAAAATATGTCGCTATGATAATGGGACAAAAAAATTTTAGTTTATTAAACGGACGAGTAAACATCAGCAATTTTATAGTTTAAAATCTCGAATAAAGGTGAATGCCGTATTAAAGTTCATATCCTTCACTTTTTTCTTGGTCAGTAGTTTTCCAAAAGTATTAACAGTTAATTAAAAAATTCATCTTTTAAAAAGGCACCAATGTATAAACAAAGTCATACTAATATGGCTTGAATAACAATTCAAGACATACATAGGCATCAACGTCAATTTGACCGAAATTTTCACCCATCAGGTCGTATAGGCGACGTGTCGCTTTAATAGTCATCAACGACAATTTAACCGATATTGTCACCCATCATGTCGTGCATGATAGTGTGGGCGACGGGTCACTTGTATATGCATCCATAGCTGCCAACTGTGACGATTTTATTCATAAAATTTTGACTTGATGAATTTGACGATATTGGCTCTAAAACTAGTACGGTGACGATTTTTTACTTTTGATGTGGCCACTATCAAATATTGTTAAATATTTAACTGCAACTAAGAAAAGTTATTATAATAGAATATATCTAAGAGAAAACCCTATCAAATGTAATATTTTTGACATTTATTGGCTCTGAGCAAATTATATGTTGCCATTTTTAATGGGAACTTTGAAATATTTCTCTTTTAATTCTAAACGAAACTATCAGTTTAAAAAATTCAAAAATCAAAAAATTATCAGTAATTTATTTCACAGCAAAAATAAAACAAATTCAAAAAACTTACTCGGAACTGAATAGATTTAACATTTTTACTAACAAAGAATTCGGAGACAATTTTGATTTTAACAAATTTTTCAATGAAATTATATATTTAGAAAATATTTGCTTTATGGAATATTTCGAAAAGAAGGTTGTAAGCACATCGCTTATGTCCAAGCCAATATTCGGAAAGAGTAACTAAATGTTTGAATTTCTATGTACAACATCTATGTATGTACAACAAAGTTTTAAAACACATACTCGTTATTGAACTAAGAAAAAGTTGCAAGTAAACTACAATTCATCGCATACATACTTAATTTTATTTGAAATAGCAGATAAGTGAGATAATTTTTAATGCTTGTATCTTAGTTCTTTTAAATAATTTAAAAAATTTAAACTTTAGGCACTCAACTGTTTTGCTTTATATAAAGCTTAAGCCATATACCATGTTTCGCCTTTTAGTGAAATATTAAACGTTTTGTATTATATTGTATTTAAAATTTGAATATTATATTAAAGTATTATCATTAATTGTTTAACAACCTAAAATACTGTTATAACTTAAATTCATATTCGACTTGTAACTTACAGGTTCGACAAAGTTTACAAATGTACATTTAACACATGTTGTGAAATAGTTATTCATTTTCTGGGAAACTTTTGAATAATATTTTATATAAAAATTCAGATAAAACAAATAGATTTATTCGAATTTTTGACACATTTACATTTTTTATTCCCTAAAATTCAAATTATTTAGAACATGACGAAATTTTGACGATTTTAAATTTTGTAAATACGATTTTTTGTGTTGTTTGACGAAAATATTGAGGATTTTTCGATAGAAAATGTTGGCAGCTCTGTATGGATCAACGAAAATTCGACTGACATTGTCGCTCATCAGGTCGTGCATGACAAAGCGGACACTTGTATGAAAATTTCGTCGACGATTTGTATGGACGGTCCCTTAAATGTCATAAACGATTTACTATGCACCTAGCCTTGAGGATGTCTTGCAGACACTTCCTACTGGGTATGTTTAAAAATTTGGCAAAATTATTTTGCACAAAATCCAAAATCCAAATTTTAAAAATATTCACTAATGAATATGTTTTTCATTGTTCGGTTTGAGATCTGTTTCTATTACCGCTAATAGAATTTGTTTTACAAGGGCTGTGTGAAATGTATTATGTTGACAGCTGGCAGGGCAGATAGCTATTTCGATGGTTGCCAAACCATCATCATCAGTGCCGTTTGCTGTGCCTTCTCCACTCATTATCACAACCTTAAGTGTTAAAAGCTTCACACAATCAATGTGAAGCTCACACACACCGGTGCGAAAATGGTATCAACGAAGACAACGTCAACATAATCCACACAAGCTCTTGTCTATGCTTTGTCCATCGGACAAAATTGCATAGAATTGTTTTTGGCATCAAATGCCAACCCAGTGCACCTCCCGTGTATGTATTCTCTTGTTTGTTATTGTCGATCTATATAGAATTATGAATATGTTTTTCATTGTTCGGTTTGAGATCTGTTTCTATTATCGCTAATAGAATTTGTTTTACAAGGGCTCAAACCGAACAATGAAAAACATATTCATAATTATATATAGATCGACAATAACAAACAAGAGAATATTCACTAATGTAAATATTTTTGTAGCTGTTCCGGCAGTATAATAGTAATGTAAGTCGTTTTAATTTCATAACCAAAAGTTTGGTACTACTGTTTATAATAAGGAAGGTTATATGTATTTGGACTTTATAAAAACTAGTAAGGTAATTATTTTCTTTCATGCCGAAGCTCAGATACCCTTCACCATATGTAAAAATTTTAATAGAACTGGTTTTTTGCACTACAACTATAATTTATTAAACTTTGCACGGTGAAAAGTGGACGCTACTCTCAACCTCTCACATCCATTTTATATCAATAAATTTTTACTGACCTTGATTTTTATACCATCACCCTTAGGGATGAGGGTATATATCATTTGATACGACCCAAAAGTGTAACACATAGAAGGAGTGACTTTAGACCCTAGGTTTCTTTGAACCAAATTCGATTCATGACTTTTTAAGTCGTTTGAGCCATGTCCGTCTGTCTGTCTGTCTGTCTGGTGGCTGTCCGGCTGGTTCGCACGATAACTTTCGAAAGACGCAACCAAATGTTTTGAAATTTTGCACGAGTTATTATTTTCTCAAAACTACTTACGGTATTGCAAATGGGCTACATGGCCCCGCCCCTTCTGGTACCTCCCATACAAATACATCATTCCGCCCACTTTAGAAATCGAGTAATAATATCAATACACCCTACGGGATCGTCCCCAAATTCTGTATTTAGTAAAGCTATAACAGGATAAAGTTTTGGAAAAAATGTTGAATGCCTAGCCAAGCCCCTTCTGGTACCTCCCATACAAATCTACCTTTCCGCCCACTATAGAGATGGAGAAATAATATCAATAAATTAAACGTGATCGTACCCAAATTATATTTTTAGTAAAGCTATAACAGGATAAAGTTTTGGAACAACAAATTTGAAGTCTATTCACGCCCCATCTGGTACCTCCCATACACATCTGGTACCGCTCACTTTAGAAATCGATTAATATTATAAAAAAAACCTAACGCGGTCATGCGCAAATTCTGTATTTGGTAAAGTTTAAGCACGATAAAGTTTTGGAGAAAAAATCTGGAAGTCTAGACACGCCCCTTCTGGTACCTTCCATACAAATACATCATTCCGCCCACTTTAGAAATCGAGTAATAATATCAATACACCCTACGGGATCGTCCCCAAATTCTGTATTTAGTAAAGCTATAACAGGATAAAGTTTTGGAAAAAATGTTGAAAGCCTAGCCAAGCCCCTTCTGGTACCTCCCATACAAATCTACCTTTCCGCCCACTATAGAGATGGAGAAATAATATCAATAAATTAAACGTGATCGTACCCAAATTCTATTTTTAGTAAAGCTATAACAGGATAAAGTTTGGGAGAAAAAAATTGGAAGTCTATTCACGCCCCATCTGGTACCTCCCATACACATCTGGTACCGCCCACTTTAGAAATCGATTAATATTATTAAAAGACCTAACGCGATCGAGCCCAAATTCTGTATTTGGTAAAGCTTAAGCAGGATAAAGTTTTGGAGAAAAAATCTGGAACTCTAGCTACGCCCCTTCTGGTACCTCCCATACAAATGTACCACTCCGCCCACTTTAGAAATAGAGTAATAATATCAATACACTCGACACGATCGTGCCCAAATTCTGTATTTTGTTATATTATAACAGGACAAAGTTTTGGAGAAAAAATTGGAAGTCTAGCGACGCCCTTTATGGTACCTCCCATACAAATGTACCTTTCCGCCCACTTAGGGATGTTCTAATAATATCAGTACACCCAAGGCAATCGTGCCCAAATTCTGTAATTAGTAAAGCTATAACAGGATAAAGTAATGGAGAATAAATCTGGAAGCCTAACCAGACCCCTTCTCGTACCTCCCATACAAATGTACCACTCTGCCCACTTTAGAAATCGAGTAATAATATCAATATAATAGAAAATTATTTATTTTACTGAGGGTAAGGGTAAATGTCCGGACCGGCCGTGGCATAGTGGTTAGAACACGCGACTACCAGGCGGGAGATCGCAGGTTTAAACCTGGCTCCAGTCATCTTAAAAGAAAAAAATAAATAAAATTTTCTTTCATTGTCGGCTCCCCTCGAATGTTGTTTGACAGCAACTTCGCAGTATTAAGCGTCGATTCAGTCGTCGTGTCTAGTAAGAGCTTCTCAAAACAGTGACCTTCGTATTCGTCGATAAATAAGTAGGTGCCGTTAGTTGTGAATCTAAAAATAGAAAGCGTGTTAATTCACAACAACGCGAGAAGCTATCCCATACCTCATTCATGGGGTGCAAAGGGAAATTAAGTTTTTTTAAGATTAAGTAAATGTTATGTAAATGCCAAACAAACGAGCCTAAAAAGTGACGAATTCATCTATACGATACTTACTAACTTCAAATCGATATTAAATTATTATGGCATGTAACTTGACAAAACGAATTCTTTTTTTTTGGGCTACTTTTTCGTGCAGTTCTCAGCATTGAGTTCTAAATCAATGAACTGAAAAATGTTGTACTGTGTTATTGCCATTAAATATACTGGAAGCTTATTTGTCATCTCGCTATTTTTAAATTTCCTTTATTATATCGAAAAAAAAAATACAAAAAAGCACAAGTTTAAGACTAGCATTCTTACAGACGCACATCACTAATACACTTACAGAACCAACCAATACATATAAGTTATATGCTTAAACCAGTACAGAAATTTCAGTCAGGTAAACTGACTGATAAATACCATCACCCAATATAAGATATTGTTGAAGTCTTGATTTATTGAAATGAATAGTTTTTTAATTAAAATAAAATTACTTATGTATAATTTTTCCCCTGCTTGTGGTGCAAAATCGTCCAAAACTTTACTTATTTGTGTAGGGGGTATAAGTGACGGTTTGGAATTTATGTGAGAAATATTAATTTTTCAAAAAAAATTAATTTTGATAGGGGGTACCACAAGGGGTGAACCGAAACAGTCCTTATTCATTCCTAACTCAAATTTTCATACATACAACTTACGAATAATTTGACTGAATTCAGTGCACTTACAAAAAAAGATATGTATGTAAGACTATAGGGGCGAGTTCGGTCCTTTGTGTGGGAGGTACCAGAAGGGGTGTGTCAAATAGTTAGGTTTTCTGAGGTTTCGCCTCCTATCACAATATAAATACACCGACTAATTTTCATTACCCCTCAAATGTCCGTTTGGAAGTTATGGGTGAATTATTAATTTTCCAAAAATAGGTAATTTTGTAGGGGAGGTACCAGAAGGGGTGACCCGATGTAGTCCATATTCACTCCTGATTCATATTTTCATAAGCGTACAAATTACTCATAATTTGCCTGAATTCAGAGTACTTAGAAAAAGGATATGTTTATAATACTATGGGGGTAAGTTCGGTCATTTGTATGGGAGGTACCAGAAGGGGTACGTCAAATAGTTAGGTTTTCTAGGGTTTTGCCTCCTATAATAGCATAAATTAATCGACCAATTTTCATTACCCCCCAAGAGTCCGTTTGGAAGTTATAGGAGAAATATTAAATTTCCAAAAATAGGTCATTTTGTATGGGAGGTACCAGAAGGCGTGAACCGATATAGCCCATATTCATACCTGAGTCTAATTTTCTTAAGAAAACATCATACGCAAAATTTGAGTGATCTCAGTTTACTTACAAAAAAGATATGTATGTAAAACTATAAGGGTCAATTCGGTCATTTGTATGGGAGGTACCAGAAGGGGTGTGTCAAATAGTTAGGCTCTCTGAGGTTTCGCCTCCTATCACAACATTAATTTATCGACCAATGTTCATAACCCCCCAAGTGACTGTTTTGAAGTTATTGGAGAAATATATAATTTCCAAAAATAGGTCATTTTGTATGGGAGGTACCAGAAGGCGTGAACCGATATAGTCCATATTCATACCTGAGTCTAATATTTATAAGCAAACATCATACGTAAAATTTGAGTGATCTCAGTTTACTTGCAAAAAAGATATGTATGTAAAATTATAAGGGTAATTTCGGTCATTTGTATGGGAGGTACCAGAATGGGTGGGGCAAAGGTTTCGGTTTTCTTAGGGTTTGTCTACTTTTGCAAGATAAATAAACTGACCAAATTCAAACATCCTCCAGTTGTCCGTTTGGAAGTTATAGAAGAAATATTAATTTTCCAAAAATAGGTAATTTTGTATGGGAGGTACCAGAAGGGGTGGGGCTATTCATCCCATTTACAATCCCATAAGTTCGTTTTGAAAAATATTAGTACTGGTATATTTTCATACCGATCCGTTAAGAGTTACTCGAGTTATCCTGCTGACCAGCCATCCAGCCAGCCAGCCAGCCAGCCAGCCAGCCAGCCAGCCAGCCAGACAGACGGACATAGCTCATTCTTCTTAAAAAGTTCTGAAACGAATTTGGCCTTAAGATACTTGGGGTCTAACTCGTCTCCTTTAATGCGTTACACTTTTTTTCGTATCAAATGATATATACCCTCATCCCTAAGGGTGATGGTATAAATATGTATAAAAATGCCATTACAAATGCATTAAATTTCATCATCATCACTTTTTCCGTAGTACATAATTTTCCCCACCACAAAATGGTACATGTGTCGTCTGTGTCATGCGAGTGGAATGCATCTATCATCTCTCAATTTATAACGCATTTCATTTTGTCTTTTTGGCACTGGTGGTGAATAACAATATGTTTGTCACATTTATTGGTGTATGGGTAGTTAAAGGATGACAGAGGACATAAAAAATGACAGCGAGTGCGACGTTTAAAGGATATCCCAGTGAAACTAATGAGTAACAATTTAGTGAATTAAGCATTGGGTGCACATTGTAATATTGGCTTCAAGACAAGGACGGCCTACTTTGTTTCCTGGTAGACTCTATATGTATTTCATATTACACAGAGTATGAAAACATTCTACACGCAATGACAGTTATTACTTGCAAGCAAACTCTGCGACTAAAATTTCTTCTAGACTAAAGCGAATCGAAGTCATAAGAATGAACATATGATTCTTTATGATTAATCGATTTTACGATGATGCCGTCATATTTACAGCCATAAAAAATATTGTGGCAAAAGAATACTTCTTAGACGGTTATATAAAGAAAAATAAAAAAATACTTCTAAGACGTTCATGTTATCACACACACAAACAAATGCTTTATACAGTCTTCCACTCTCTTTCTGTCTCTCTCCTTCACAGCGTTGAAATTCACCCACAAAGTAGGATATTAAATCCTTATAAAAAGGCCAAACTGCGAAACATATATGTATAGTTAGCTTCTTGTTATATTACAAAATATGTATGTGTGTGTGTATTTGTGTCCGTGTCTGCGATTATGTTCAGACACAAATAACAATCACAATAATAATCATATGTGAAATAATAACAATAAACATATTCATTATTATTAGCATTATAAATATTTTTGTGCGTTTTCTTTTCCGGAGTCGAATGATCCCTCTGCTCTGGTTTAGGCTTTTGTTTGACCTTTTATTTTTTTTGTTGCTGTTGTGAACCTTTAACAAAAGGAGGTTTAACTTTATAAAGCTACTTATGTTTCAGTTTTTAAATTCAGATAAAACTTCCACATGTTGTACATCCAGCAGCCAACGTGCAGGGACGTGAGAGTAGAAAAGTTATGATTTTCCATTGTTTCTTCGTGTATGAACATATGAGCAGAAGTTTGTGTGCGCCGTTTAAAATTCTATATATGAAACAGTTCCGAATAGTTTTGCAGAAATAAAAATAATTTAAAACAGGTAATCTGTCTGGTGCGCTGGGCTTGCAACCCGCCACCGACGTATAAACTATTGCAATGAAAAGAAGTAAGAAAAGAATAAAATGGACCCCCCAAAATGTTGACGACCACCGCAAACGAATTAAGGACCATGATTTAAGGATATGCACCTGGAATGTTAGAACACTGTATAGACCAGGTGCCTCTATCCAACTGGCGGAAGTCCTCGAAGAATACAAGGCTGACATAACCGCTTTACAGGAAATCCGGTGGACGGGACACGGGTGCTCGCGCATGAAGACGTGCGACATCTACTATAGTGGCCATGCGGACAAGCACGAGTTTGGATGTGGATTTGTGGTTGGCAAGAGACTGCGACACCTAGTCTCAAGGTTCAACCCGGTGTGTGAACGTATAGCCACCATAAGAGTCAAAACAAAGTTTTTCCACATAACACTTATATGTGCCCATGCTCCGACAGAAGAGAAAAGCGATGAGGACAAAGACGAGTTCTACGAGAGCCTAGAAAATGTATATGACCGTAGCCCGAGCCATGACATTAAAATTGTACTAGGCGATTTTAATGCTAAAATAGGCAGGGAAACCGCATTTGAGCCTACCATCGGAAAATTCAGTCTGCACACCGAAACGTCGAATAATGGTATCAGACTGATTGATTTCTCTGCGGCAAGAAATATGGTAGTTTGCAGCACTAGATTTGACCATAAAAATATTCATAAGGCAACATGGTTATCTCCAGATCAATTGACAAGGAATCAGATTGATCATGTGGTAGTCGATGGAAGGCACGCATCGAGTGTTCTGGACGTACGAGTGATTAGGGGTGCGAACATTGACTCCGATCACTTCCTTACCGCAGTTAAGGTACGCACAAGGCTAAGCATGGCGAAAAACGTACGTAACCAGGCACAACGAAAGCTGGACATCGGTAAACTGCGGACCACAGAGGTAGCAAACGCCTACTCCAACCACCTAACTCAACTGCTGCGGAATGCTCCAACCCCTGACAATATAACCTCGCAGTGGCAAAATATAGCCGACTCCTTAGAACGGGCTGCGAGAAGCGTACTTGGGTACTCAAAGCCGTCTCAAGAAGATGCCTGGTACGATGATGAATGTCGCAATGCCACGAGAGAGACGGTTGCTGCATACAGGGCGAAACTGCAGCCAATGGCAACGCGAGCTGTTCGTGAACGGCACAGGGAGAAGAGACGACAGGCAACGCGTCTTTTTAGAAGAAAAAAGAAGGAGCTGAAGAAAAGGCAGGACGAGTGCACTGAGTTGCTCCGAAGTAGAGGGGAAGCCCGAAAATTCTACAAGAGAGTGAAAGCGAGAATGAGTGGAACAGGGTTGCCCTCCTGCAAGGACAGCGATGGTCAGCTAGTGACGGACCCGGATAACGTTCTAAAGATATGGAGAGATCACTTTAGAAATTTACTGGATACTGACACCACTCCAGAAGACCCCGCTCCAATCCATGACGATGGTATTAACTGTCCACCTCCGAGCCAGAGCGAGATACGTATGGCCATCTCCCGCCTTAAAAACAACAAAGCTGCTGGAGCCGATGGTCTCCCTGCTGAATTGTTTAAGGCTGGCGGGGAGGAGCTGATTAGGAGCATGCATCAGCTCATGGAGAACATCTGGCAAGAGGAGAGCATGCCCGGGGATTGGAGTCTCAGTCTGTTATGTCCCATATACAAGAAAGGAGATCGTAGTGAATGTAAGAACTACCGTGGAATAAGCCTATTACCAATTGCGTACAAGGTCCTTTCAAGCATATTGTGTGAACGTCTAAAGCCAATTGTAGAAAAACTAATTGGACCATATCAGTGCGGCTTTAGACCTGGCAAATCTACGACGGATCAAATATTCACCTTACGACAAATCCTGGAAAAAACCCATGAAAAGCAGATCGACACCTACCACCTCTTTGTCGACTACAAGGCTGCCTTCGACTATCCGATAAGGAATAGGCTTTATGAGGCCATGTCTGAGTTTGGTATTCCTGCAAAGCTGATTCGACTTTGCAAATGTACCTTAGACAACACCAAATCCTCGGTTAAGATTGGTAAGGACCAGTCTGAACCATTCAACACGGAAAGAGGTCTCAGGCAGGGCGATAGCCTGTCCTGTACACTATTTAACATAGTTATGGAGAAGGTGATGAGAAAGGCTGGTATCAACATGTCTGGCACCATATTCCACAAAAGCCACATGCCACTAGCCTACGCCGATGATATAGATATCATTGGCCGAAATCTGCGGGATGTTACTGCAGTTTTCTCATCGCTAGAAAAGGAGTCAGCAAAAATGGGTTTAGCGGTCAACGAGGACAAAACAAAAATAATGATTTCGACGAACAAAGAGTCCTCTCGATGGGGACGCACCGTGAACGTTGACAATTATTGTTTTGAGGTAGTCGACGAATTTACCTACCTCGGATCTTCCGTCAACAAGATGAATAATGTCAGCCAAGAAATTAAACGGAGAATAGTGCTAGCCAATAGATGTTTCTACGGACTTCGGCAGCACTTTAGTAACACCACCTTCTCTCGGAATACTAAGAAACAGCTATACCAGGTGCTTATCTTACCTGTTCTGTTGTATGGTGCCGAATCATGGGTGCTTACTACAACGGACATACAAAACCTGGGAGTATTCGAGAGAAAAGTACTCCGAAAAATATATGGACCTATCTGTGTCGAAGGCCAGTTTCGCCATCGGATGAACCATGAGCTGTATGAGCTTTACCACGACATCGACGTAGCTAAAAGAGTCAGAATCCAACGACTTCGATGGCTGGGACATGTTGCCAGGATGGATGTGAATGCTCCAGCGAGAAAGGTGTTTGAAGGCGAACCTGAAGGACGGCGCAGAGCAGGGAGACCCAAACTCCGTTGGAAGGACCAAGTGGTAGGCGATGTGCCATCATCTGGTAGGACTAACTGGAGAACACACGCAGAAGACCGAAGCGTGTGGAATTCTTTATTACTTCAGGCCTCAAATTTATGAACTACGTTTCGTAAATTGTAATTGGCCACTTAAGTAAGTAAGTAAGTAATCTGTCTGAATGTTGCAGTTTTATACAAAATTTAATATGTTGGAAAGTATGTTGTTGAAAATATTAACCATGTAGAACTTATTGCAGGGAAATATATATATGATGAATTTCATATCAAAACCTATAAAAAAAGGGACATTTTGAACCCGACCCTCTCAGATTTTAATGAAATTTTGCATACAGCTACATTTTACCTATGGAAACAGAACCTCATTTTTAGACATTACATTCTTGGAAATAAGTGGGCGTGGCTAGGTCTCGAAATATATAAAAAGTTACAGTAATAGGTACTTTTAAGCCACGATTACTATGGAATGACTCAACCGATTTGAAAGATCTTGGTGCCATTAGAAAGGTATATAAGTCAGATTAAAAAATAATTTTTCTTACAACCTATGAATGGAATAGCTTCTCGTGTTATTGTGACATAACACGCATAATATTTTTCGACACAATACAACGGCACTTACTGTTTAAAGACTAATGTGAACGCCAGTCTGAGGAAATGCATTCTGCATAATACAAGGCAAAACTGCAACGCGTGCGGTTACAGAACGTTATAATGAGAAGAGGAAGGAGATGAAACACCTGTACAGACAGAAAAGGCTTCTGTGGAAGAAAAGAGACAGCCAGGATCACGAAAATTGCAGGGATAGAGGTGAAGCCCCGAAGGACAGAGACGAAAATCTGGTCACGAACACTCAGACTGTGCGGCAAACATGGAGGGAACATTTTCGTTCTCTGATTGTTTCCGAAGGCAGCATAAGTGACAAAATCACACCAATCCTCGACAACAGAGTAGATTGTGCACCACCAAGCCAAAACGAGATCAGCACGGCAATAAAGCTGCGGTGGCCAATGGACGGCCGGCAGAGCTTTTTAATGCCGGCGGCGATGAGTTGGCAACATGCATGCACCTGCTCATAAACACGATTTGGCTCAAGGAATGCATGCCGGATGATTGGAATCTGAATGTTCTATGCCCTGTGCTTAAGAAAGGCAATCCCAGTGTGTGTACCAACTATCGCGGGATCTGTCTCGTACACATCGCATACAAAATTCTTTTTAGTGTGTTCTTTGAAAGACTAAAGCACATCATAGCGAGTCTGATTGACTCCTATCCTTGTTGTTTTAGACCTGGTAAATCCACCACCGACCAGATATTCACACTTCCTTGATGCGGATAGTGGCTATTCATTCATTTACAGAGTTAAAGCGAAAGTTCAGATATCTCTGTCTCCAACCAACTTTGAATTATTATCCAAATCGTGTCTTTATGCATAGCAGCTGTTAAAGATGACACAGTTCTTTTGTCGTGTACATTACAGTGGTATCGTCCCAGTATTTAAAAAAAAGTTGCACTTGTCGGTCCCTAGATTTGAAGATTAGGCAACAACGATTCTGGGACACAAGAAAAAAAATTTTTTACGCACATCACAATGTGCACAAATGCGGACGCGGACCCGAAACTGATCAGTATCGGATCCGACAAAACGGAATCCGTGGAGTCGGATCCGAAACTGATCAGTTCCTGATCCGACAAAACGGAATCCGCGCAGTCGGATCCGAAACTGATCAGTTCCGGATCCGACAAAACGGAATCCGCGCAGTCGGATCCGAAACTGATCAGATCCGGATCTGACAAAACGGAATCCGCGAAATCATAATTATAGTAAAAATTCTCAAACTTGGTTGAAAATGCATTCATATTATTTTTTTTATTGAAGGAAGTATTATATAATTGTAATTGAATTGTATAATTTAAACATATATAACATAATATTAGTTTAGTTTATTGAATTAGGGGCAAAAAATACAGTGTTTTCCTATATTAATTTTAAAAATCTTGGTTATGTTATGTCAACAACCTACGTGCATCTTTTGGGTAACCAAAAACCACATGTTTTCCTGAAATTTTTTTAATTGTGTAAATTTTGAACACTTTTTCATTACATGATTTCCGTTTTTGAGCGCCATGCGGATCAGTACCGGATCCGATCCGATCTACGGACATTTTATCCGAATTTGGATTCCGGATCGGATCCGGTCCGGATTCGGTCCGGATCCGATTTCGTTTGAAATTCCTTTTTTAGATCGGATCCGTTTTTCATCCGCATTTGAGTCCGATCCGGATCCGGATCGGAAATCATCCTAAAACCGGCCCATTTTGTTTTTTCTGCGCTGTAACGCCATTTGAAGTCTGATCGAGAAATAAAATACAAGGTTGTTTTTGGTTTTACAAAAGCTTTTGGTTTTTTTAATACATCAAGGCGCATTTTTGCGGCAGCTAAAAAAAAACATTTTCTTGTGTCCCAGAAACGTTGTTGCCTAATCTTCAAATCCAGGGACTGACAAGTGCAACTTTTTTTTCGACCCTATCTAGTGTACATCCCTGTTCCGCCCATATAAATTCCTGAATGGCGGTGATGTAATAGAGCCACCATGTCTGAAGCGAGTTTTGACATTCCATGTGCATACCCTTAAATCATGTTCTTTGTAACTCTACTAAAACCTTAGTCAGAGATACAAGGTTCTTGCCCTTTAGTTATCTTAAGCTTTCATCATAGTTGATTTATTTAAGATGATTTTTTGGATCGCCATGCCCTTCCGTGGTATATTTTGGGCTACCAACGGCATTTAGAAACAGTTGTGTTGAGCTTCAGCAACTTCCTTTAGCTAAGTATTTTCAAAGACATATCAACCCATAGGGTTACTCAATATTGATCCATCTCAAATTTACTATCATTAAATGGATGACCAGCGGCATTTCCGGTACAGTTGTTCCAAGCATGGTACGTCCAAGATCGATCGAAAAACTCAAATAAGAAAATTCCCCAATCCTAGTAAGTCCTTGTAAGTTAGTAATCGATACTACAGTTTCGAATATAGCGGAACTCTTGGTCCGGCCGTGGCATAGTGGTTAGCACACGTGACTTCCATGCTGGAGATCCGTGGTTAGATTCCCGGCTCCAGTCATCTACATTTTTTCTTTCATTGCCTGTCCCCTCGATGTTGTCGACAGCAACTTCGCAGTCAATCGGCATGTCTAGTAAAAGCCTGTGAAACAGTGACGTTCGCATTCGTCGACAAACAAGCAGGTGCCGTTTGTTGTGAATCTAAAATGGAAAGCGTGTTACCTCACTCTTCAGCTGACATTTTCATTCGAAATTATAATGTAGTGTAGTATTAGTACTTTGAGCCAACTAAAAAATGTGTAAAAGAATTTAATTCGGCAATTCATTTCATATCATAAATACAGTTTGTTCGCTTTAAAACTTTTTAAATTTCAAGTATTTTCACAGCTATTAAAAAATTACTTTCGCAACTGATCGCCACTTCTTAGGTGGAGTGAGAAATCCTTCCGCATCCGAACAATTTATGTTGCAAAATTTTTAATCCGCATTTTGTAACATAATATCTTGAAAGTTTTGCTTAAATTGTTCCGTCATTAGCCGTGTGTAATTAATTGCATCGTTATTAATATTTGTCCGACGAAAATATACAACTGAGTGTCCCATATGTCCACATTTCACTCATTAAACATCAATCTTTATATCCTGTCGCCTGTTTGGTTGGCTTTATTTCTGCCTTTCTGAGATTTTTGTTTTGTTTTTTTTTTTTTTTGCAAGGGATTTTTTTTTGACAAACATACATATGGCCTTTTCAGGGGAAAGTAAAAAAGACCGAGGCAGTCGCCCCTGCTCAGCCAACACATAAACACATCTTTTATCATAAAAATGCCTGTTTTTGTCGTCATCGTCATCATCGACGTTGTCGCGGAAGCGTTTTATGAGCATTTTACACTGCATTTAATTTAATGAGCCTTTGGTTGTCGTATCGCTTGCTTGGTAGCTCCCCCCGTCATCAGTCTGCGTAAACCTGGCATATTGCTATTTAGAGGTTCAAGTTTTATAACCAAACTGCCACGTCATAAAACATCGTTAAAATCGTTTCACTTTCTCATACACAAGTACATACATATATTTCGGCTCCTCCATTGCCATTGTCTTGGCTTATGCCCTATCACCACCCACAGGCTACTGTGTTGTGCCGTCTCGCTTCAGCGCAACATTCTTCTTCTTTAGTTTATGGTTTTCACGTATCGCTCCGTTGCAGAAAATGCTGCTATGGAATTTATGATTGCGGGAGATGGTAGATAATGAAAACATTTTACTGATGCTTACTTTTTATGCTAATTAAGTGTTTAACGTTGATTTCTCGTCCGGCTCCTCTACCGGGAATCCTTTCAACAGGTTTATTTCGTAAGCAATCGCATTTTTATGTGATTGAGTGGTTTTTATTGGGAAGACGAACTTTTTAGTGGTCGACAATTATTTGAATTGGAGGAAATGAAAATTTTACCTTTATGACTGAAACGTGCAATGGCATGGGGTGTGGGAGGCAGTATACTGGGGACCAGATTTAAATGAGGCATGGAATATGCTGCAGTCAATAAAATATTAATAGTTATTTGGAAGAGAAGCGTATTAATGAAGCTCATAGAAGTGTGCTATTAATGAAATGGCTTTTGCATTAAGTCAATGAATTTTGTAATTATTTGTAGTATTAAAGATGTTGCTCTAGTATCAATTTGTACAATTTGTTCACAATAATGAATTTTTATGCAATGAGTATTTAGTACAGCGGAATCATTTAGATTGATCCAAAAAGCTCAGAATGATTTTTATGCTCTATAAAGCCAATTCGTTCAGGTGCTTAAAAAAGTAGGAACTTATTGTTGTCATTCTCCAGGTGCATAGTGCTGGCCATGTACAGAGGAGAGCTTAAAGTATTCTTCATTTTCCTCATCATGAAAGCTGCTACAGAAGTTCATTGATATGACCTTCAGACTGTAATGTCAAGACTGACACAGATATTGACAGCTTCGGTTTGGACGGTGGCAAATGGTTCATCTCCCTTTGCTCACCATTTGCCGCATGTGTCTTGATTGTAACAATTGTTGGTTGTTAACCACATTCGTTGCAGAGTCTTCTTGCAGAATCTTCTTACATATTCCTAAAGGCATACCAGCTCGTTGCAACTCCGTTGAAACTTGTAATGTAGTCCCACTTTGGCAAGCTCATCCACAGTCCCTTGGAATGTTCTTGTGTCCTGATTATCATATAAGGAAAATATCGTACTGCTAGAATATCTCATAAAGAGATCAGCGGCATTATGTTGAGTTCAGTAATAAATCTTCTTCTTCTTATTATTAAAAAATAGTTCCAAGCACTGCGGTGTCTTGCGGGCCGTAGATAGTTTGCCCCACTAAGTTTAGGTAACAGCTCTTTCATCTGGTTCATCAAACGAAGATTTGGTCGCTCCCTCCTGCGCCGCCCATCGAGTTTATTGCCGAAGACTTTTCGAGTTGAAGCATTTTCATCTATCCATATAAAATAATTTAACAAGCACATTTGGTCTATTAAAACGCGCTTGACTTCGTCGATGTCGCTATACAGCTCATGATTCATACGACAATGGTACTCGCCGTTACCAATGATGGGTTCAAATATGTTGCGAAGTATTGGGTTCAGTAATACTGATTACACGGATTAAATAGCAGCCTGACTATCAGAATAAACATTATCTCCCATTGCTGTTCGTCTATTATCATTTGGCAAACTTTTAACTTCTTTTATAGCAAATATTTTCATTTGTTATGTACACCAATGCGCAGCCAGTCAACAAATTTAACCCGTCTGTGTATAAATCCACGCATCCCTATCCAGGGAATAATCCACATATGCCAGAATGTTTAAAGTGTCTTCGAGCACTGTTACATGACCAGCAATCACTGTTTTCCATTGCAAATTGTAGAAGCTTATGTGGTAGCAATACATGGCGCAATTTGAATCGCTTAATGTCCACCGGCAACAGGTTTGGTGTAATGCCTAGCAGATGTTACGTATGATCAATGCATAATATCACCCATACGTAAGTTGTTGCAAAATACAATGCGACATTATGCCCGCTGTTTACTGTGAAAAGTGAATTTCTTAATCGGAATGATACTTCCATTTTCTATCACCCACCGTTTCGCGGGACCGCCATATTTTTATAAGAATATCTAAGTACACAGAATTAAGTCATATTTTTCCCAAGCAAAATGCTTATGATCTGACACATGACTGAATACGGACAATATTCGCCTACCACTTCTGGTATCTCCCATATGAAATGAAATATTTTTTGAAAATTAGTATGTCCCCATTTATTCTAAACAGAGAACTGCAGGACTTTAGCATTTGGTTAGTTTGATAACATTTTACTAGTAGGTAATACCTTAGAAATACCACACAAATGAACCAATTCACCCACATAGTTATACAGTCATGTGCCAAAGTATATGGAAATCTGATTCAGGAATGAATATGGACTATATAGGCTGACTCCTTCTTGTGCCTCCTATACAAAATTAGCTATTTTTTGAAAGTTAATATTTTTTCATACTTCCAAGTTATTTATCTTATAATAGTAGACAAGTCCTCAGAACATTTGGCACACCCCTTCTATTATCATTCATACAAATTACTGACATCACCCATAGTATTGCATTGAACACTGACAGCGAAGAAGTGACAGACAAGCGAAAGCATATCTATTATATGGGAAAAACACTATAACAATCATCCCAACCATGAGCAACCACTTTGCCTTCTCACATTCGAAGGAAACCATCTTAAAATCATAAAACAGCAGGTCGAGATTACATCCCAGCAGAATTGTTTAATTCTGACCCACAACTCACCGCAACTAATATTGAGCCGATCGTACGAAGTTTTTAGATAAATGTCTTCACACCGGCCGGCCGTGGCATAGTGGTTAGAACACGCGACTACCATGCGGGAGATCGCAGGTGCAAAACTGGCTCCAGTCATCTTAAAAAAAAAGAAATAAAATTTTGTTTCATTGTCGGCTCCCCTCGAATGTTGTTGACAGCAACTTCGCAGTATTAAGCGTCGATTCAATCGTCGTCTCTAGTAAAAGCTTCTCAAACAGTGACGTTCGCATTCGTCGATAAACAAGTAGGTGCCGTTAGTTGTGAATCTAAAAATAGAAAGCGTGTTAATTCACAACAACGCGAGAAGCTATCCCATATCTCATTCATGGGGTGCAAAGGGAAATTAAGTTTAAGTAAGTCTTCACAGTAGCATCAAGAATGGAAAAATAATGAATCTTCTTAACTAGGGCAACCTCCAAGAGTACTGTAATTGGCAAGGTCTCACGCTTCTGGACACCATCAGCGGATCATAGAAACTCTCTACGCATCATATATGACATTATGCAGGAAATCCTTTGAATCAAGGCCGAAACCCTATCTAGTCCTCATTGACTCTTCACCATAACTCGGTCGTCGAAGCCCTACGAAGTATGGGCCTTCTTCAGATTATCAGGGTTCTGCATAACATGTACGAGGGCGCATTGTATTCAGTTGTTCATGACGGAACACATCAAGATAGGCGTGCTTTAGGGCTACATATTTTCACCTCTTCTTTTTTAAATAACCCTTTTTGCCATTATGAGACAAGCATAACCTATGACTTCTGTTTGCTCTCTTCCGCTTACACGAATATGTAGAATACGCTTGGCGGTGTAAGGCGGTAGTATAATCTCAGTCAATGGTGGTAGTAAGAACGATTTTAGCAACCGCATTAACAAGACCAAAAACTACTTCATGAGTAACAGTCGTTACTCTTGAGCACCCAGTGTGAGCAAATCACAATGTGCTCATTAGAATTCTCATTCACTTCAGGCGCCTCATTGTATAAGTATACTGGTTTGACTAGTAGCAGTTGTCAATCGCTAGCCGAACTTCAACCAGTGCAGACCATAAGCCAAGGGTTACTTTCAGAACTTGTGACTACGTTTTTTTTTTACATAGCCTGTCTCTTCTAATACATACTCACAGAGACTTTGATCATCTGCTCCCCCTGCCTTCGATTGTCTGTTCCCGCACAGCTACTTCGGTTGTCTGTTTCCCCACCGCGACTTCGATTGTCTGTTCGTAAGGTATTTTATAATTATATTATAAGACAGATGTAAGTATAGCAAAACTTGTAGACCGAAGCCGAGCTTTTTATACAATCTGACACCCGAACTTAAAACCACACTTGAAATCCGAAACTGCTAGTCGTAGCCGAGTTCATTCGACGATCCCGAGCTTACTCCACGATCCTGAACCTGTTATTCGAATCTAATACCAGATCTGGTCCCACGCAGCTTCGGCTGTATGTTCCTCCACAGCGACTTAGGTTGTCTGTTCCCTCACAGCGGCTTCGGTTGTCTGTTTGTAAGGTAGTTTATATTTATATTACAAGAACAAATGTATGTATAACAATATATGGTAGGCCGAAGCCGAGCTTATGCTACAACCTAAACCCGGTCCTGAAATCTGAACCTGCTAGTTGTAGCCGAGCTTATTCCGCCATCCCGAGCATACTTCACGATCCCGAACCTGCTATTCGCATCTAATACGCGAAAACGAACCTGAAACCCTAAACTTGAAATCCGAACTTGAATCCGAAGCCGAACCTGGTAACCGGACCTTATGCCAGAATTCCATTAACCGCATCAATACTGGGCTAATTAAATAGTTCTCGATTACCTGCAAATCGACATCGTTAGCGACTCGCAAGTGTATCCAAGGCCGATATTTGGACTCAGCCCGAAAAGCAGTTGTTTTTTGTCGTAAACCAATACGCAATTTGTCCTATTTCTACCACAAATGTAAGAAAACAAAATCAAACCATTTACTCGCACTAGTCAGGGCAATCACTTGTGTTCTTATATCGTTAAGTTGGTGGGCCCTTATGCAAACTCTATATGAGGTTAATTATACATACCCCAGACAAAGAAAAACCCACGCTACAATGCCTGTACATCATACTTCGGGTATATTGGCCGCTTACCTTCAGAAATGTTGAACAGTGGTATATAACAAGGAAAGCCCCTATCGCCGATTAAATCAAAGATGACGTTACGGATGGGTCAGACATACTGATACTCAGAAAACCATCTGACGATATATCAGAATATATGACTTCAACCCACAAAGAAGAAATGGATCCGGCAGCAGAGAAATGATGAGCTAAGAGCAGTCCAAAAAATCAAACACAAAGACAGGCACCATTTATAGGGTCCAATAAGAAAACTATACTATCATCGGCTATTTTCTAATTTCATAATAAATGTCTTAACCAGTACAAACATTTTAGTTAGGTAAACTGACTTTGAAATACTCTCAGCCAATATAAGATATTGCTTAAGTCTTGAGTTATTTAATTATTTACTCAAATATGCCCAAATATGCATTGAATTCAAATTCATATCAAAAAAGGTATGAATGTACAACCATGAAGGTGAATTCGGTTTTTTGTATGGATGGTACCAGAATGGGAGTGACAAAGGTTTCGAGACTACTCTGCCCATTTACAATCCCATTACTTCGTTTCAAACAATAAGTATTACTGATGGTCATCTAGCCATCCAGTCGGACAGACGGACATACTCAATCGTCTTAAGTCCCAAAAGCGTTACACAGAACCTATATCCAGAACAATACCTAAACAATTCATGACAGTCTTACACTACAATTTTACAACACAATTTTACGTTTGATTAATGTTTAAAAACGATAAAAGATAAATAGGATTTAAATTCGTATCCCTGGCGCTTTTGATTATAAATAACATTAATAGACTCCTAATATTGTTACAGTTACTGTATCAATTTTGGAAATAATCCAGACATAATCTATAACGCAGCTTTGCGAAAATTTAACGTCCCCCTAATACCATCTATACAATTGCACGAAGAAAATCCGAAGAAAGAAATCAGTGATTATGAGTGACATTTAATGTCTGTCGTCAGTTTTGATTTTTATTAAGTTCATATAACGACCGAACTTTTTTATGATACATTTTTATTGAACCCTAAGATTTCTGTACATTTTTTATCTATATTTCATTTAATACTTAATGATGGATATGTGTGCGTATAGATGACTGTAATACCAGCATGATGGATATATTAGTATGGATGGATATTAGTGTGGATGTGTGTTTGTACGTATTTTTCTGAGAATATGTGTGCTGAGCATTTGTATTTATGTGTGTGTGTAGCTGAGTGATGTTAAGGCATAAAGAGGATAAATATTTGCCGTGATTGAAACAGGACCAGCTGGTGATGATAATGATGAAATTGCAAAAAAGAAACAAAAAACGATTGCTAAATTTGATTCACTGCTATTAGTTTGTAATGCGCTTACAGTGTAATGAATTCCTGCAATCGGTGATTACATGAAAATATGATGATGTGATGGAGGGGGAAGTGTTAATGCTTAACAATTTAATTTACTTCATTTATTTATTTTTAATTAACTTTTTAGCTGATGTTTACGAAAGACGCTGGAAAAGGAACAACAAATATCAGGAATTTTTATAAGTTATTAGGGATGAAATGGAAAGATTGTAAAAAGAAGGTTAAAGGTGCGTTAAGCAGTGAAGGTAGAGGAAGCGTTAACAGAAACATGTCATCTGCCACCTGGCTAAGGTATAGCGTGAAAGCAAAAGAATAAAAAAAACTTCTATAACAATCTAAACCTTGCAGACTTTAGTATGTATTTCCCACATATAGAAATAAGTGTATATGAGAAAATATCAAGAAAAATTTAAATTCTGATTAAATCTATATATATAAAAATGATGTGAAAAATTAATATTAATTCATCAATTGAGAACGGCTGGCCGATTTTTCCACTTTTTCCTCCGGAAAAGTAGGGAAATTGGAAAAAGCGAAAATTGATCTTTCTGAGATCTTTAGATCTTTCGAGAACCACTAGTCCGATTAAGCTAAAAAAATTTAAAAAAATTAAAAATTTAAATTCCTTTAACCTGTTTATAAAACGTTTCCCTACATAACCAACAGTTTTACTTTTCCATTCATCAAATGATTTTGAACAGATTTACTCCGTGGCGTATGATTTACGTGGAATATTACTTATGATAATCATACGCCACCATATAACAACAGACACTGACACTGATCCTACCTGTCTTGCTCTACAACGCAGACAGCAGGGTAATAAGCCACGCGGATCTTTCTGTTCTGGAAGTTTTGGAGAGTTAAATACCTTGCAAAATATTTGGACCCATCATGGTTAACGACAAGTACCTTCGTCCAATAAACCATGTGCTGTATGAATTGTACTACGACATCAACGTAGTCAAATGCATTTCAATAAACCAACTGCTCTGGCTTGAACACGTTGTACTAATTGCAGAAAATGATGCAGCCCAAAAGGCGGTGCAGGAGGAGACGACCCTAACATCAATGGATGGACCCGTTAAAGGACTGTTATCTAAGCTTGGTGTGACAACCTATCTACGGAACGCAAAAGATCGAAGCACTTGAAATTTCGCATTGCCAAAAACAATTATCTGACTATCTGTTATTTTGCTTAGCAAATTTGACTCGTTTTGATCGATTATGGGTAATCTTGTCGTCGTCGATGATTGTGGTGATTAACTCATAGCAGCCCATGATCAATTATTAGACATCCTCGTTCCACGAAATCATGTGTTACCATTGCACAGTGGTTGCCGTTTCATAAAAAGAGCGGCCAAAAATAGAAGGAATTTTCTTAGGTGAATAATATTTTGTACATCTCACAGTCTCTTTCAATGACACCAATTTCTAAAATTTTGTTAAAATTCAAGGACCACTCTTAGATCCTGAAAATTTAAATTTCATAGTAGGCACACTAAAGTTGGCATATCCATTAATTCCATCAATCTATGACTAAATCTAAAATTTGGTCAATGTCGGACAAAGGATTCAAGGACCTCTCTTACATCCTGAAAATTTAAATTTAATAGTGGGAATATCAAAGTCGGTATATCCATTGATTTCATCAATCTATGACTAAATGTACAGTTTGGTCAATGTCGGACAAAGGATTCCAGGTCCTCTCTTAGAGTACGCAATCAAAAAAATGACACCGATAACGGTGAGGACGCTTTGTTCTATTGAAGATAACTCAACAATCCGCAAATTTCCGCAGCTGAAAATTACATCATATAATCTCTAAATATTGGTAAACATTTTACAACAAATTTGGTTGTCAACTTCGATCGCCTTCGCAACTAAAACTCTAAGTGAAATTTAAGTCTACACACGAGTTAGTACTGAAATAGGCACATATAATAAATTAATTTAATAAAATAGACACAGCATGCTGAGAAGTTTTTAATTCTTTTAAATAATAGTAAATTCCTTTCTTTACAATATTTAATTCTTCCATTGTTTAAGCAATCCTTCACTTGAAAGTTACTCATGCTACGAAACAAAATTATTTTCATAGTCTGCCTTTGGCAGCTATTCTTAAAGAGGACATGTGGACTAAAGCTAAAACAAAAGTAATTTGAAAGAGCAAAATCTATTGTGAGATAGTGTTGTCATAGTATTACCCAGAATTTTGACTTAATTTTTTTATTATTGGCCAATGGGAACGACCACTGTGCATTGGCAGCCCCGTATGCTGCATCCTTTTTATACCCTTACCCTACGGGTTGTAGGGTATATATCATTTGATACGATCCTAAAGTGTGACATTTTAGAATGAGTAATTTTAGATCCTAGGTTTCTTTGAACCAAATTCGATTCATGACTTTTTAAGTCGTTTGAGCCATGTCCGTTTGTCAGGCTGTCCGCCTTGTGCTCACGATAACTTTCGAAGGACGCAACCAAATGTTTTAAAATATTGCACGAGTTAATATTTCCCCAAAACTGCTTACGATATTGCAAATGGGCTACATGGCCTGGCCGCTTCTGGTACCTCCCATACAAACACATTATTTCTTCCACTTTGAAAATCGAGTAATAATATTAATACACCCAAAGGGCTAGTACCCTAATTCTGCATTTAGTAAAGCTATAACAGAATAAAGTTTTGAAAAAAATTTGAAGTCCAGCCATGCTCCTTCTGGTACCTGCCATACAAATTTACCTTTCCGCCCACTTTAGAAATGGAGTAATAATAACAATAAATCTAACGCGATCGTACTCAAATTCTTGATTTAGTAAAGCTTTATCAGGATACAGTTTTTGAGAAAAAAAAAACTGGAAATCTAGCCATGCCCCATCTGGTACCGCGCACTTTAGAAATCGATTAATATATTTAATAAAAGTCCCAACGCTATCGTGCCCAAATTCTGTAATTAGTGAAGCTCAAGCAGGAAAAAGTTTTTAAAAAAAAAACACGCCCCTTCTGGTACCTCACATACAAATGTAACACTACGACCACTTTAGAGATGGAGTACTAATACCAATACCACTAATACCTAGATCTGATCGTGCCCAAATTCTGTATTTTATTAAGCTATAACAGGACAAAATTTTGAGAAAAATAATGGATGTCTAGCTGCGCCCCTTCAGGTACCTCACATAATGTGTACCACTCCGACTACTTTGGATATGGGGTAATAATATTAATAATAGGATAAAGTTTTGGAGAAAATATCTGGAAGTCTACACACGCCCTTCTTGTACCTCCCATACAAATGTACCACTCAGCCCACTTTAGAAATCGAGTAATAATATCAATATAATAAAAAATTGTATGTTTAACTGACTGAAACTTTCGTTTCAAGACTAGTCTCTTTGTGGTTTCCCATACCCAAGTATAGTTGCTGAGGCAGTGGTCAATATGCTGTCACTGAGTGTTAGGGGATTTTGTTTGCTTTAATTGAAAGAGTTGGTTTGGAATAGACATTTGCTGTCGCGGGGGTATGTGGCGAGGAATCAAACTTCCAAGATGACTAAGATATGTTTTCTTGACTTTTAATGAATTTATATCCATATAGCCTTTTGGATATCCTATGTTAAAAACTCTCTTTTCTTATTTTTGCATTCTAGTCTTCAGGCGCTCTTAGAATGCATCTTTAGTGGCCTCGACGTATACATCGCGATGTGAAAATGCAACGACTTTTTGCGATTAGTGGTCATTCAGTAGCTTACAGGATTGAAAAACGAGACCAGTTGTTCCTAGGGGGTTCTATGTTTGCCTTTGTGTGTTCTGAATCAATATTTAATTTATGGAGAAAGGTTGCATAGGCTACAGCGCCAGAAGCTAGATACTTGTGAAGTTTCAATGATTGCTGTTGCGGGAGAACGAACCCGCGATCCCACGAATGGGTTGTGGTATAGCTTCTCGCATTGTTGTGAATTAACACGCTTTCTATTTTTAGATTCACAACTAACGGCACCTACTTGTTTTTCGACGAATGCGAACGTCATTGTTTGAGAGTCCTTTTACTAGACATGCCGATTGATTCAAGACTATACACCGAAGTTGCTGTCGACACCATCGAGGGGTCCGGAAATGAAAGAAAAATGTAGATGAATGGAAGTGGTAATCGAACTACGCATGGCTATGGATCTCACGCATGGCGGTAGCGTGTTTTAACCATCATGCCACGGCCGGTCCTGAACAATGACAATATCCAATGACATTATAGTGCTTTCTGGGTTTAATAATTTGGGAAATTGACTCACCCAAATTACGTGCAAAACTTGCGAGGTAAATATATATATATACAATGTATATTATACATAAGTCATACCATTAAGCCGAGGCCTACTCTTAAGATATGATCATAAATTTCTTTAACTACTTTTCAAATTTTGTAACAACATTACAAACATTTTACCTTGCTACAAGTTCACATTCAATATGATTCCTTTAATCAAAGACTTATTAAAAACTTTTTGAAAAAGTAATACATTTAACAGATGATGGAAAGTAATACATTTAATCAACTTTCTTCGGTAGCTCCGGCAACCATTACAAACATTACTATTAGCACTTTCAATGTCGCCAAGCAAATGCGATAAAACTTAAAATTAATTCCAACAAAATCATCTTGACTGCCCGACTAAGACTCAGCACCCTTCCAACCACCTTTACATAATCCAAAATGTCATTGAGTCGACGTTATGCTGCCACGCATAAAATTAAACAAACATTAACAAGAACTAAGTGGCAGTAGATGGAGAGGGAAAGTGAGCTGCATCCTCTGTGTCACAAACTCAAATTCAAATTAACTGTAGTTGACGCCGATGTCATCATTGTCGCTAGTGATGATGTTGGTGGTGGTGGTGGTGGCATCAAACTCTTTCTCATTACACTAGTTCAATGTTTAGTCTGTCTGTCTGTCTGTCTCGGTGTCGACTTATTGCCATTTTCATGTTGTACTTAATGACAGTGATGACAGTTCAAAAACACTATGCAGGCAGGAAGACGGGAAATGTGTAAGACAATTGTTGGGCTTCGTCTTCTTTGTATACTCCCTTCTGGTTTTTAGCGAAGTAAGGTTGAGTTCCCATTTTAAAAGAAGTTAGGTCAAATACTATTGCCGGTGTGTGTGTGTGTGTGTGTTTGTGAGGATAATTTGCAAATAATGAATTTGTGTTGCATGCCCCCACACAGCCAAAGTCAGTCAACCGTTTTATTAAATGTAATTAACATTTCACCATTTAACTCAATATCTGATTACACAACTTCCGCAAACATCCAGAGATGCCTGGCAAAAATTATTTAGTAGATGAGATGAGTTTTTGATTCGAAAACTTTTTGGAAATATTTTACAAGGAAACTTTCTCATAATGTGGTCTATGCAGCGAATAATTGTTTAGTCTATACCAGTATCAAGAGAACGGACAAAAAAAGACTCCAAAATATTAAGAAAATTTCCAAGTAGTTTCCACTGCCGATGCAAGAGTGACATTAACATAGTTTTTCTCGGCTAACTTAAGTCATGATTAAGTTAATTACAGTTATTAATAAATGTGATTAAGAGTCCGCTAATTACTATACTGTGGAATCAATTAATTTATAATATTGAAAGAAAAACACGATTTGAAAGTTGTATCACTGATATATCGGTCATCGACAAGATTTGCCGTTGTCATCAACAACTTTTCTTGACAAGCCTTTGTATATGACCATGTCAATTTCTTTGACTAATTTTATTGTTAAACAAATTTATTCGCTTGCTAAAAACAGATTACATATTTCATTTAAACTCATAAATGAAGTTATCAAACGTTTTATGTGCAAACGCTATATTTGCATAACTCGAATGCAAAATGGTCTTCTCACTGGTTTAACAAACCAAAATTGAATTTTGTTTTATTTTATCGTCGTCCTTTATTTTCATTACTCATCAAATCCCCTTTTGCTCTGGTTTCTTCTTCGTTGAACGCGTAAATTGTATTTAAAACTCATTTCATATGGGGCGGATACTTTGACGGCCTACTAACGACAGCTAACGCACAAATTGCATGATTTGAATAAGAGAAAATTATAATAAAAAAAAAACAGAATCTGGGATCGCGGGTCCGTTATATCAATTCATGGCTGATGCTGATGGAAATACAGGAAATCAAGTGTAAAAATAAAATGAAATTTCTAATAAAATTTAAAAGTTATAAACATCAGGAGTAGGCAGAAAAAAAGAGAGAGAAAAACATTGTGAATTTTTGATTGGCTTCCCTTTCATTAAATGCACAGCAAAACACGCACAGAAGAAGCCAATTTTTAAGCAGAAAAAATAACAAATGATATTTAAAACGAATGACCATAAAAAGGGAAAACTTTTATTTATTTCGCTTAACCTTGGAAGCACACCGGGCTAATGTTTTCTGTAATCTAAAATTTTTTAACAGGTTTTTAGTGCAGATAGGTAAATTTGTTGGAGAAAAAATAACGTCCTCTATTTTCAAACTCCCTTTAACATCAACGTAAAAGTGTTAACGTTTACAAAGTTAGCGGGAGGAAAAGGTTGAGTATTCTGTATCGCTAAATAAAAACACGCGAAGTGTGGAACATTATCCCGTTCGGTTTGTATAATGATTATAAAGGGTGGTTAAATTTTAAGGGCCGATGTTGATTTTAAATTAAACACAAAATAACACGGCCATTGAATTTGTCACGCAAAAGAGCCATTGCTTCATTAGCTGTGTGCTAAGTGGCACCGTCCTGTTGAAACCACATATCGTCTACGTCCATATCTTCCAATTCGGGCCATAAAAAAAGTTCGTTTTCAATTTACGATAGCGAACACTATTCACAGTAAATGCCTGACCGGCCTCATTTTGGAAACAAAACCAGTACAGAAATATCAGTCAGGTAAACTGACTGATAAATACCATCACCCAATATAAGATATTGTTGAAGTCTTGAGTTATTGAAATGAATAGATTTTTAATTAAAATAAAATTACTTATGTATATTTTTTCCCCTGCTTGTGGTGCAAAATCGTCCAAAACTTTACTTATTTGTGTAGGGGGTATAGGTGCCGGTTTGGAAATTATGTGAGAAATAAAAATTTTTCAAAAAAATTGGATTTTCATAGGGGTACCACAAGGGGTGAACCGATACAGTCCTTATTCATTCCTGACTCAAATTTTCATACGTACAACTTACGAATAATTTGACTGAATTGAGTGCACTTACAAAAAAAGATATGTATGTAAGACTATAGGGGTGAGTTCGGTCCTTTGTGTGGGAGGTACCAGAAGGGGTGTGTCAAATAGTTAGGTTTTCTGAGGTTTCGCCTCCTATCACAATATAAATTAACCGACTAATTTTCATTACCCCTCAAATGTCCGTTTGGAAGTTATGGGAGAATTATTAATTTTCCAAAAATAGGTAATTTAGTATGGGAGGTACCAGAAGGCGTGAACTGATATAGTCCATATTCATACCTGAGTCTAATTTTTATAAGCAAACATCATACGCAAAATTTGAGTGATCTCAGTTTACTTACAAAAAAAGATATGTATGTAAAACAATAAGGGTCAATTCGGTCATTTGTATGGGAGGTACCAGAAGGGGTGTGTCAAATAGTTAGGCTCTCTGAGGTTTCGCCTCTTATCACAACATTAATTTATCGGCCAATGTGCATAACCCCCCAAGTGACTGTTTTGAAGTTATTGGAGAAATATATAATTTCCAAAAATAGGTCATTTTGTATGGGAGGTACCAGAAGGCGTGAACCGATATAGTCCATATTCATACCTGAGTCTAATATTTATGAGCAAACATCATACGCAAAATTTGAGTGATCTCAGTTTACTTGCAAAAAAGATATGTATGTAAAACTATAAGGGTCAATTCGGTCATTTGTATGTGAGGTACCAGAATGGGTGGGGCACAGGTTACGGTTTTCTTAGGGTTTGTCTACTTTTGCAAGATAAATAAACTGACCAAATTCAAACATCCTCCGGTTGTCCGTTTGGAAGTTATGGAAGAAATATTAATTTTCCAAAAATAGGTAATTTTGTATGGGAGGTACCAGAAAGGGTGGGGCTATTCAGCCCATTTACAATCCCATAAGTTCGTTTTGAAAAATATTGATACTGGTAAATTTTCATACCGATCCGTTAAGGTTTACTCGAGTTATCCTGCTGACCAGCCATCCAGCCAGCCAGACAGACGGACATAGCTCATTCTTCTTAAAAAGTTCTGAAACGAATTTGGTCTTAAGATACTTGGGGTCTAACTCGTCTCCTTTAATGCGTTACACTTTTTTTCGTATCAAATGATATATACCCTCATCCCTAAGGGTGATGGTATAAATACGGCCGATGATGCTGCCAGCCCATAAACCGCACCAAACAGTCACTCTTTTTTTTCTTGTGTTTTATTATGTGTTTCTACGAGTTTTTGACATGGGAAATTCAAATACGTAATCAGGCATAGTTTTTTAGTTATTTGAAAATAAGTTTTGTTTTCCATTAAAAATTTGTATGGAGGCGATTGTTTAAAAAATTAAGTAGAAACAGGTGGCAACATCAGCAACATGCCTTTTCGGTTGCAATTATCGCCCTATTCTATTTTTTAATCACCTTATTCTCTTTTTAATATTCTACGTAAAATTGTGATGCAACATATCCTTGAAAGTACATTTTTGCCTCTCTTATTTGGATTTATTTTATAAATGCTGCAGCGACGTGTCCGATGAATATGGTAAAGGTTCCACAAAGACATATTAACTTTAGAAAAGCGTTACGATAGAAAATATATGCCTAATATATTCGCTGACTGCTTCTGGAACATTTTAGGAGACTGCAAGGATATTCAGCATAAAATAAAAAAACTTTGTTAACTAATGGAAAATACATATTTGTTCTTCTTATTTTTCATGTTTTAAGCTCTATTAGTATCGGTTATTGTATTGAGAAAAGATTCTATTGGATCAAATATAATTTTCATTACATTTATGCAAAATGTATATTAATGCAACATAAAAAAGCTGAAAAAATTAAAATCCAAATAACTAAAAAACTGTACCTGATGAAAAAAATCTGAAAACATTTTTGAGATCATGATATTAATAACCATGAAATCACAATTCAGATACCCAGAAAAATATTCTCTGACTGCTCTGGAACATTTTAGGACACTGCAAGGATATTCAGCATAAAATAAATAAAAACCTTTCTTAACTAATGGAAAACACATATTTGATCTTCTCATTTTTATGTTTTAAGCTCTACTAGTATCGATTATTGTATTTAGAAAAGTTTCTGATGGATCAAATAAAGTTTTTTTAATTACATTTATGCAAAATGCATTTTAATGCAACATGAAGAATAAATAGACCGAAAAAATCACGATATCCATTTTGATCTGAACGCCCATTTTCATAATAAGACTGAATAATTTTAACGCGTTCTTCGATTGTGTATCCTTCCACTGTTCCAATTGAGTTAGTCTGAAATTAAGAAATGTCAAATGAAATTCAGAAAAGAACTTGACGTTTAGGTGTGGTTCACTTTCAACATCGGCCTTTACAATTTAACCACCCTTTACATACGTAGTAGTTCACTGAATCTTTTTTTTTTAAATTTTCATCCATTTTCATCCATGTGTGCAACATGGAAGATACGTCGATACTCTCCGATAACGATGATGGGCCTAGATATTTTACGCAGTATTTTTCTTATGAATACTGCCACAACCGATTCATCTGATTGTGTCATAACTCAGGATCCTGAACCATACATCAAGACAGGTAGAACCAGTATCTGGTATAGCTGGATTTAAATTTGTCGAGAGAAAATCGCCATGTTTTTTTATGGCGGAGCCTTTGTAGATTTTTTCGAAATCAAGCAGTACCCGAAATGAGTAGATTCTTTTTTCGTTGAAACTAATTACTTCGGTAGCAGTCACATCCTGCAGTTTTCTGCCGCTGATGTTTACGAACTCAACGTACGCAAGTTGCATGTGGCTTTGTTTGAATATCGTGCCACTCGTATTATTCAGCTTTCCCCAATATCAACCCCATCAAAATGTTGAAAAGGTCACACTGGTATAAAATGGCTCCGTAAAACCTTGCCGATCTTCACAGAAAACTTCCTGTCAGTCAGCGTCATTCATCTTTTGTATTTGTTTAAATTGCTGCCTTACCTGTTATACTGTGTTCTTGTGCCAGTCCCTAACACTCCCGGTTTCAATTGGCTGTACCGTTGTTCAATAAGCAACATCTTGTTCCTTAGACACCATGCGACGTCAAGATTTCTTTGTTCTGCTCAACCTTGTGCGCACCTTAGCTGCAACCAGTTCATTGTAACGTATACGTAAATTAGTATTGTTTTAGTTGTATTCCTTATTTTTGACCGTTACCAACAGCTTCCGGTGTGAGACCTACTTCGGCCCCACGTTGGGCGCCATATTGTAACGTGACGTAGTATATTCTATTGTTGACTGCATTGAGCTTGCTTCTTCTTCTTGCATCAAGGTTTCATGACGTCATAATAGTCGAACGGCTTCACAACACCTGCTTCCATCCATCACCCTATGACTCCCTAATAAGACTTACGTCTGCCTTATATTAGGCGTCACGTTGAGACGTAAAAACGATATTCTTACTATGACGACGATAATACTCAATACCCAATACTAACCGTGTTCCAATGACGTGAATGAAATTGCTTCCACTCTTAGCCTATCCCCTGCTGGGGGTTTCGCTTCCATCAGTTTCCAGAACTCTTTCTCCATGGCACCATACGAGTGTATCAGTCTCGGCAGCCGACTTCCTGTCCTGTCTGCGGGCCAATGAATATTCATAGTTTCCGATAATCCGCTCTAAGTTGTGGTTGCTGATGTTCGCCTCTACTGACCTTCCAACCGCACTGACATGCTGGCGTCTTGCGCAGCTATAACTCGCCGGACGGGGTGGTTCTTGTTGGTAGTGCCAGTCGCTTTCAGTCACCGTTACAAAAAAATTCATGTCAGCTATCAATTAGTGACCCCACTAATCGAATAATGATACGAAAAAATTACAGAGCCCAAGTTGATATTCCTACCTAACCTTCCATGTTTTAGATCACCTTTACTTACTTATGACGTTCGCTGTAGAAAATTCTCATGTTCTTGTGTTGTGATCGGCGCTAGATTTTATGGCCGATGCCTGTTCCCTCCCCAGTAAGAGTGTGGTTTAACACCTCTTCCTTTGGCATTGCTAAGAGGCATAGAATTTGTAGCAACGCCCCAAAAACGTTCTTATCGACTCTTTATCTACTTGACACCACTCATCTCCATCGGTTACCTATCTAGTATAATATCTAATCAGACATTATGCGAAATTATAACACACGTCAAAATATTCAGTTTTCGACTCTTAAAGTTAATTTATTCACAAAAACAATCTAAGATAATCTAGCAAATCTTTAAACCCTAATCTGATATAATAATGAAAAAGTATAGTTTCGTTAATTTTCATCTTACTTTAACTGTCAATACTTATTAACAAACGAAATATAATTATCTTAAACTTGATAGATATCAATAAACACAACGCCTAAAAATATGTTACTTTTCTCAACATATTTTAAATGATTTTGTTTGTTATTTATGTATGTAGAAACGTATATATTTATATACCCAACGGCTGGATATTGTTATATGTACAATTGTCTTATGTTCACGGGAAAGAACAATAAGAATCACAACGAATAAGTTAGATTTACACCGACCGATACTGAACCCTACAGTCCCTGAGCGCTCACGTACCTGGAGTTGGTATGGTTTATAACTCTATATGTATTCGCGACGATTGCTTTTTGTCTTTTTCGATCACAACGCGGATTATTTAATTTTAACCGGTAATCTAATTAAATTGGTTTTTATATCGCTCAGCGATTATAACGATAACAAATTATAACAAAATCTATTTAAAAACATGCTGAAATAGAAAGGTAAGTATAAATGTGTAACAAATGAAATGTAAATGGTTATGTAAAAATGTAAAAATGATTATAAAAATTAACAATATAGTGTAAAATGGTAAGTATAGATCATAATAAATTGGTTTCGTAGAAAATGGTAAGTATTTAGGTATTTCTGACGGTAAGTAAATTCGTAAATTGATGTAATCTATAACAATATATACATTTGCCTCGTGATTTGACAATTATGTATAATGAAAATTAGTCTCAATATCGAATTTCATTAAATTTAGAGTATTTAACGATACTTTGCTTCTTGGAATTTGTTTGGTATTTCGTAATGTAAACAATATATTAACTTTTTCTTGACTTTATAGTATTTAACAATATGTTGCTTCTTGGAATTCGTTCGTCTAGTATATATGAGGTTTTCGGTGGATATGACGTTGCTCCACTATGGTTTTTGCTTCACGTTTTTATGCTTAGATGGTGAGCTTGGTGATGGCCAGTCACTAGTTATGCGTTAGCCTCTTCTTGGACGTTTTTCGATGTATTTAAAATTGCGTACTTTGGACGGATGTTGGATAATAATTATAAAGTGATACCTGGTGTTCCTTTAAAATGGTCTTACGGACTTTACACTACTGTGGTTTGCTTGACAATTTCCCACGTTGCTGAGGAGGGCCGTCCCCTACACTCAGGTAGTGTTGATTGGTGACGTTTTTGGAGTTGATTGATGACGCTTTCGAGGAGGGCCAGTCCCTGCTCTCGAACTGTTGTACAAATTAACATAAACTGGAACTTACACTTGTGCTGCTGCTCGTGCTCCTGTGGCTCGCTAGGTTGGCGAATTCCACGTCCTCTGCAGTTGCCGTTGTTGTTGTTGTTTGCTATTTCACACAATAAGGGTTGTTCTGCTGCTGTGCGGCACACTTGCATGCACCTGTGGCTATGGTTTCGGGATGCTGTGTCGCTGCTGCTGCTGTCACGATAAGGGTGGTTTTTCACTGGCACACTTGCATGCACCTGTGGCGATGTTGTTTCGGGATGCTCTAGGTGTCCCTGCGGCTATACCGGCATGCGGTTGTTACTGATGGCACGCGCTCGTATGACCGTCAAAGTTTGCACGCATGTGCTTTGCACAAAAATGAACGAGTTGCGCGATAACAATCTTGAAATATTTCGGCAATCCTTGCGTCTTATTGGTTTTTCACAACTCCCAGTTGTGAAGGATGAGTTTTTGCACAAAATTGACTTGTTATTAGGTTTCTTACACTGCACTTATACTGACTTTAAAATTATTTTATTTCCAAGAAGATTTTACGACGAAGATTTTATTTCGGAACTTTACTCCATGGTGTTCAAAATCAGAAGTTGTTTCCTCGACGAAGGTTAAATCCAGAAGAAGGAAACGATGATGGCGAAAAATACTCGAAACTTCGGTTTCTTTCTCACCCGTTCCGATTTTTGAAAGTTTGCAAAACTTACAATGTTGCCACTCCTGTTTTAGAACATATGACAGGGGTGCATTCTGTTTGCCATCTGATGAGTGTTGACGCCGTTGGTATTTGGTGTACGCCGTTAGTGTCAAACAGATTTGTCGTTATGTTTGAATGATTTGTGTGCTAATACGCGCCTGCCACAAACCCAACCATCCTGATAACATCCTTGTTGAAGGATGGGAGGGAAAATAAAGCTAGGGATCAAGTCACGATAAATCTGAGAAAAGACATTTCCATGGAGTAATGGTCGGTAAGAGAACAATTAAGTTACCCGTGACGCACCACTCGATGAAAGTCAATATCAAATCTAACGTCCCTTCACCTTCACAATAGCTTCTCTCCATCCCTGCAACAGGAAGAAAAAGACAACTAACCTCACAGAATTGACTCATAGCGAACTCTGTTCTTCACTACCCCACGATCACCTGGTCAGTAAAGGAACAATTAAGTTACCCGTGACGCAAGCTCACGAAAGAGAGTTAGGGCAAGAGTTAACTAATCCTCGCATCTGCTTGGAAAGGTTACTTTTTACTCCCCGGTGACATTCTGTCCTTATCTGGGATGTGGTTGTTTGTAATCGCTTTGGTGTTCTGCGATGTCTTCATTCAATTTTAATTTATTGCATCACTCTTGGTGATTGCGTATTACATTGCAGCTGATATTGGCTCTGGCTCAGTGTGCTCGCTCAGGAGTCTCCACTGTCGTTGGCTCGGGGTCTTTTCTTCCGGTTGCCTCCAGAAGCTTCCCACTCTCGAACTCGTTCTGCCACTCGTTCGACCATGGCCAATACATCACCGTCATTACGGACTTCAAAGGTTTCGGCTACTCCAGGAAGATTAACTACTACCTGATCATTTTTGAGGCCTAGATGTTTCACGCCTTTCTTGCCGCGAAGATGAGAACATGCACGTTCATAGAATTCTCCTACCTCCATGCTGTCCTGCAGTTCCAATTGTCGCATAGCCTCCTCTGCATGTAATCGTAGCGTTGAGAAACGTGCTAGCAATTCTAGTTTCAAACTGGGGTCCAAACAATCAATGATGATAATGTGTCTCTCGCGGACAACCTCCAGTTCTGCGCATGCGACGATCGAAAACCGTACTGGGCTCGGATCAATTCTAAGCACATGCATCACGCGTTGCAGAGCTGCTATAGCACCATTGGGTAGAGGTGACTGAAATCCTCGGATACTCAGCTTGTATCGAGCGAATGCATTACCTTCAGCTCTCGGATGAAGTCTACGATAAACGCTGCTGGTTGCCTCACTGCATTCACGCAGGAGTTGGTTTCGGTCTACAAGCCTCTGGTTACGTGTCCTTAACCGCTCGTTTTCAGCTTCGACCTGCCGTAGTCTTTCTACTTCGCTTACAGTACGATAGTGTTGGTAGTGCACATCGTCCAATGTTCGCTCAGTCTCCCTCAACTGTGCTCTCAAATTCTCCAGATGCGTCTCATACTGAGTTCGCCGCCGGTTTAACTCTTCTTGCAGACGTTCTTGCTCAGCCTCTAACGTAGCAATAGCGCGTTGCTCAACCATAGCAGATTCAGTCCGGAAATTGATATAGAGTCTGTGTACGTCAACTCTTGGCTCCCTACATACTGGACAGTCTCTATTTCCCCGTCTCCAGGTTTGAATACAGCTATAGTGGAACACATGCCCACAGCTGGTAGAGTACACTTCTTCCTCTGTCTCACCTAAGCTGCCTAAACAGATCAGGCATTCCAGGAACCCTGACATGTTGCTTCGTCTGTTTGTCCGATTTAGGTTGCTGTAATGAAACAGATGGTCTGCAAACTTCAAAACAAAATCTTAGTAAAATGAAAATAAAAGGAAATTTTATAGTCAATTCTACATAAGAAAATGTTAAGACAAACTACAAAAAGAAAAAGAAATAAAAGATTTCCCTTCTTTTCGAAAATATATTTTTCAGTTAAATCCGTCGTCATACACTCGAATTCGTGGATGGTAAGGAGGCGTTTAGATAAACAAGTTTAACTAATTCTGTCCGTATCGCACAAACGAAAGCATAGATTTAAGAAAAATCTGAAAAATATTTTTCCGAATGAGACCGAACTCGCAGCATAATAAGTTATGAGAGTTTACACCCGTAAACAAACCTAACAAATTATTGCTTTAAATCCTTCCCATGAAAAACTCCTATCATGCGACCTTGCAAGTCTTCCACTTCATAGAGACTATTGCCAACTGGTCTCACAATCCTACATTTCAAAAACTTTCGCGCCAATTTAGCGTTGTAATTGTTTTTGAATTCGCTCTGCCTAAAATTGCGTCGATAGACTTCTTGACCTGGAACAAATTTAACCGTTCGACATCTGGTGTTGTATGTTTTCTCGTTTCGTAGATACGCTTTATGTAAGTTATCTCTCATTTGATGACGTACGATGTCCATTTTAATTTGATTAGGAACAATGTTGCTCTCTGGATCGTCTAACAACTTTAATTTTCTGGCTAAAGCATAAACGCTGCCGTGATTTATCATATTCATACCAAAAAGTGCAAAGTAAGGTGTAACTCCTATCGAACCGTGTATTGATGATCTTAAAGAACACTCAACTTCTGATAGATGTTTATCCCACTCGCTGTGATCTTCAGATAAATATGAACGAATCGCTGACAAAATAGATTGATTTACGCGTTCACTTGCGTTTGCTTGTGGTGCGTAAACCGCTGTTCTTTCATGTTTAATTCCAAAATTCTTAACCATATCTGCAAATTCTTTAGAAATAAACTGTTTCCCATTATCAGAAACGATAATTTCTGGTGTACCAAATTTATGAAAAACTTCAGAAATCAAAAACTTAATAACATTGCGAGTATTCGCCTTGTTCATAGCTTTCAATAGAACATATTTAGATAAATGATCTAACACAATAAAAATAAAAGAGTTCCCTGCTTTTGACCTAGGATATGGTCCTAAAAAATCTATAAATATCCGCTGAAACGGTCTCTCTATAGTTCTTTCTTTTCCCATTGGGGGTCTCAATGTTTTATTAGCACTTTTAGACTCTTTGCAAATCTGACATTGTTTGATGTAATTCTTAACCTGCACGCTCTGATTTGGCCAGAAGAAATATTCTCGAACTCTTCGAAGTGTTTTTGCGAATCCTCCGTGTGCTGCTTGTGGTGGATTATGAGCTTTCTCAATTACTGAATGCGTTAATTCGATCGGAACCCAAAGTTTCCAAGCAAATTCTTCATGCAATGGTATGCCGTCATATGGCATGGTACGTTTGTAAACATATCCATCATTCACTCGAACATCTGGTAACTGCTTCTCATTCTCTTCAATATTCTTGATAAGTTCTAAATATTCTTCTGATTTAAATTCAGGTGCTTCCAAATTAATTAAATTTACTACTTCTGCTGCGATTTCATCCATGTCGTATCTCGATAATGTATCTGGAACCACGTTCTGCGTACCCTTTCGGTGTTCAATGGAGAAATTGTACGGCTGTAAATGTAAACTCCATCTCGCAAGTCGTCCACTCAAGTCTTTATTGGACATGAGCCACTTCAAACTGCTATGATCCGTGATTACAGTAAACGGTAGCAACTCGATGTATGGTCGAAATCGTTTAATTGCCAAAACTACTGCGAGACATTCCCTCTCTGTGACCGAAAAATTTCGCTGTGCTGACGTTAACTTGTGAGAGAAGTATGCTATTGGATGTTCTCCCTCAGTGTCGTCTTTTTGAAACAATACTGCTCCAATGCCAACGTCTGATGCATCACATTGTAGGTAGAAATGTTTCTCAAAGTCTGGATGATTTAATATTGGGCTGGTTACAAGTGCTTGCTTCAAGAAATCAAAAGCTACTTCGGCTTCCTTACTGAACACAAACGCTTTTCCCTTTTTAAGTGTATCGAAAATTGGCGCTGCTATGGTCGCAAAGTCAGGCACAAAACGTCTGTACCATCCACAGGCTCCCATGAAACTGCGTACTTGTTTTGGTGTTTTGGGGTATGTGTAGCGAGTGATGGTGTCTACCTTTTCTGGATCTGGCTTTAATTGTCCACCTCCAACGATGTAACCCAAGTACCGCAATTGTTTGAAACAAAACTTAGACTTGGCTACGTTGATAGTCAATCCTGCATTTCGCAAACACTCTGCTACTTGCTCCAAAATCTGCATATGTGTCTTAAAATCTGGCGATACCACTAATAAGTCATCTAAATAGACAAAAACTCTTTCGCGTAGATTGGAAGGAATAACCTTGTCCATTAGACGGCAAAGTCGCTGGGCCGCATTACAGAGACCAAAAGGCATGACGGTATAGTGATATAACGGCCGCCCCGGTACTGTAAATGCCGTTTTCTCCCTGCTGTTTTTCTCCAAAGGTATTTGCCAAAAAGCATCTTTTAAATCCACGCTCGATATATAGAAGGTATCTCCAAGTCTGCTGAGCAAGCCCTCTATATGAGGTAGTGGATACGCGTCCTTTACTGTAAGCGCATTCAACTTCCGAGCGTCTAAACAAAGTCTATTTTTTTCTCCTTTCCTCACCAAAGTTACGGGGTGACTCCATGGGCTTTCACTTACTTCGATTACTCCCATGTCTAACATTCGATCGAGCTCTGCATACATCAGCTTCTGCACTGCTGGCGATACTGGATAATGCCTATCCTTAACTGGTGTAGCATCTTCTGTGTCTATATAGTGCTCTTCTAAATTAGTTTTCCCCAATCCTTCTTTCGTGAAGCATGGAAATTGTTGCTTGATCTCCTCTAATTGTTGTTGTTCTTGAATAGATAATGTGTGTATCTCTTTGCGCTCCTCCAATTCTGCTTCTTCACAAAGATCTACTCCATTAGTTGTTATACTCTCTATGTCTGCAAAACATTTAAATTGTTTCATGAAGTCTACGCCGAGAAATAGTTCACGATTTAAGCTTGGCACAAGGTAAAAATTAACCTCATGTGTCATTTTGTTAAAGGTTACGTTAGCTCGAACTCGACCAATGATTGGATGCGCGCTCCCATCTGCTGTACGAACTGATGAACTAAAGCTGTGCACCACCAAACCTGCTTTCTTTGTAAACTCTAAACTGTTTTTGCCTAGACAGGTTATCGTTGCTCCGCTGTCTAGCAATCCTTCTATAGACTGGTCATTGATGTTTATTCTCACGTAAAACCTCGAATCTTCTCCTTCAAAGAGTGTCGCTGCGGCGATTTCCCTTCGACGTCTTTTTCTTGCTTTATATCGCTCCCGTGCTTTCTTCACTTTATTTGATATATATCCAAAAATTCTGCATTTTGCTTCCTTATATTCTTCAATTCTTTTGTGTAATGGTTTTATTTCAAATTTCTTTGATATTTCTGGTTCTTTAATTGGTCTATTTTCATTTTTCAAAATTGTTAATACTATAGGGTGTTGTTGTTTATTCTCAAAATTCGTTGTATTATTTCCGTTCGTTTCATTATGATTAGCTGTTGTCAATTCTTCACAATGTTGTTCTTCTTCTCCAGTAGTTGGTGTAACTACTATTGATTTATTTTCATACTCCTGACTTGTTTTAGGTTCATTTTCCAACCTCATATTATTTTCAATAACTACTTCAGATGATAGTTGATTCTCCTTCAGCTTCTTATTTCCATTATCGGCGGTGTTTTCCTGATTGTTTGCTACTGTCTTGGTTACTTCGTTACTCGTTGTTACTGGGCTGGTTCGGGAGTCGACCTCGCCTCTCCAGTGCGAGACGGAGGCTTCAATCCGTTTCCCTTGCATTTAGGACATTTGGGCGAAACGACATTCTCTTGTCCGCATTTATAACAAAATAATTTCCGAACTGTGGCTGTGCAATCTCTGAACCAGTGTCCAGAGGCTTTGCAATTCCAACATATCATTTTAGAATCTGCTTTCAGTGCATCTATCTCTATATCCATTTCATCCACAGGTTGATCCCATTCAATCTCGTTCAACTTCTGTGGTCCTGCTTGTCTGTTATAGTATTGTTGTTTTTGATACATTAATTGTTGATCTGCCGAGCGTACGATTTTACAAAATTCTGCCAGAGACTGAGTGTTGACAGCAAAGATCATGTTCGCCAGGGAAGGTTTAAGATTACTTCTCAATACTGCCATGAGTTTAACCTCGTCGTACGGACTTCGTTGTTGATTGTTGAGTCCAACTATCGTATTGAAAAATTCTTCAAAACTCTCCTGCGATCCTTGTCTGCGACTTAGCATCTGCCTTTGAATTTGTACATCATTTTCGTAGCTTTGGAATTGGTTCCTGAGAGCAAAAGTTAACTCCTCCCAAGTCTGAAACTGCACCATCTTCCTGTGGTTCCAATACCAATCCAGTGCTGGCTTATCAAGTAACTGATGAAAATTTGTAAGGAACTCTACGTCTGAGTACCCATAGTCTCTCTTCAACTCAATTGATCGAAATAAAAATTCTTGTACGTTAAGCGTTTTACTAGTGCCGTCGAATTTCAATCCCCACTTAGACATATTAACTCTTCCATGAGAATCTCCTTGTGACTGCGCTGACTGTCGATTGTACGTTGGCTGAGGTACATAACTATGTGGTCCAAATCCGAAGAATGCTCCTTGAGATGGATTATTTGGTTGCGACTGTGTAAAACCTTGGAAGGCCTGCTGCGGCGCTGCTTGTCGCGGCTGCGGCTGCTGCTGCTGTGTTCCAGTAGGAATGTTTGATCTGAAACCGGTGTTTAAGTCTGGTCTTCCGATGTTAGGTCTGGTTGTATTAGTTTGTGTATGAACTCCTCCTGCTGCTGCTGAAGTTGTTCCAAAAACTGTCTGTGAAAAATTTGGTAATGGTAGGCTTGGAGCTGGTAATTGAACTGGCGTGTAACTTAGTTGACTGGGTCCATAATCCCGATCAAATCTGCTGGTGTTTATATTAGGTGCTGGTCGTAAAGGTGGTAGTGCTGGTGCCTGAGCGGTTCCATTGCTCAATGCATCTAGACGTCGCGTTTCAGCTATGATCGATGGAATCATTTGTTGAAATTCTACTCTAGCTAGCCCTACTGAAGAATTTATAATCTCCCTTACTCCTGCGCTAATTTCAGTTCTATTACTAGATCTATTACTGTTACTTCTAAAATCACGTTGTACATTACGCGCGGTCAAACTACTGAAAGAAGGAGCGATGAGCGAGTCATCTCCATCGAAAACATCCTCCACGTCAACTCGATTGGTAGCTGCTTGTCCTGGCGGCTCACTCTCATCGTTGCGACTGGTAACTGGTAAATTTCGCGATGGTGAATTTACTCTCCCTTCATCTACTGCTGTATCCATTTGTCTTTGGGTAATAGCTGCTTGCTGACTTGTCCCTAAACCTGGATTATCTTCTTCCATATTATCTGTATTTTCACTCGTTCCACGACGACTAACTCCTCGCGTTTGTGCAACTGATAAACGGAAAAAACTAAAGAAATTTAAAAAAAATCGATAAAAATTTATCGTCCCGAGACGAAACCACCGCACCATTTGTCGAACGGTTTATTTGCCCTGGTACGAAAATAAAAAACTGTACTGAAAACAAAATTATTAACCTGAAACAAAAGTTATGATTAGTATTATTAATTCGTCGACCAACTTTCATCAACCTGAACGACGAAGACTAATGTATTTATCGAACAGCTTTCATCAACCTGAACGATCACTTAACCCTTTCAAAAAAAATTAATAAACTAACCTGCCTTAAATTTAATTTATAACTAAAAATTGAAAATTGTGTTGTATATCTCAAAAACTCAACTAAACTCAACTTTAGCCTTCTGATGAGTTCACGTCTGACTCTTCAGAAGCTAAAACAAACTCAAAACTCAAAAAAAGAACTCAACTAAACTGAACTATAAACCTTGGCCTCACCACGAGTTCACGTCTGACTCTGGTGACCCAAGAACAAAATCAAAAACTCAAATAATCTCAAAACTAAAAACCTTAGCACTCGATTGGATTCACATCTGACCCAAAAGAATCTAAGAAAACTAAACTCAAAAACTAAATACCTTAGCACTCTTTTGGACTCACACACATCTCATCCAAAAGAATCTAAGAACTAAACTCAAATAAACTCCAAAACTCAACTAAAACCTTAGCACCCTCTTGGATTCACGTCTGACCCAAAAGAATCTAAGAAAACTATACTCAATATATCAAAACTCAAAACTAAATACCTTGGCCTTACCTTGAGTTCACGTCTGACTCAAAATAACCCAAGAAAAATCTAAACTGAACTAAAAACTTAGCATTACAATGAATTCACATCTGATTCAATGCAATCTAAGAAAAATCAAAATCAAAACTAATGATCCAAAAAAAAAAACAAAAAGATCAAAAACTTTAAACTCAACTAAAAATTTCGCTTCTACTAGGTAACTTCCGGAGAGAAAGTGTAAGTAGAGGTCGATAAGATAAAGATTTCGCGCTAAAAATTATAGCACTGCACAACAAGAACATTTGCGAATCGTCGGTGTTAAAATAGATTCCTAAAAAGAAAACATAAATTCGTTTAGGTGTCTAAACATTTGTCTAAAATTTTAGTAAAGCTTAAGTCACATCAAATAACAAAACGTCTTTGTCATCTAAGACTTGAAAACTAAACTGAGTGAAAATTTTTCTGTTCCACGGAGTCGTCCGTAAAGAAACACATCCCATGCTATTCGTGCAACGCGATTTGAAAGTAAACTTAAAATATCGGGACTCCGAAAGATGAGACACATAACCACAAAGACTCACGCTAAACAACTATTCTATGAAGGCACAACTAGTATATAGTAAAACCGAATACTAGGACTCTTCAAAGATCTAGACAGCACAAGAGAGAAAAATTAGATCAGGATCAGCCATCGCAACGCGTTGAGGACTCTTAAGACAACTCAAACGGGACTTATGGACATCTCCTAAAATAAAACTACTCCCTACCTAAACAAACAAAAATTAATGTAGAAATTAAAGCGATGTTCTATTAATCCTGCGTCGCAACGCGCCTAAACATACTACTAGCTTACGACGGGACTTACGCGGACAATAACAACACGACTAAAGATCCTACAGAAATTTCAAAAACAAAATATACGTTCTAGACAAGATTGACAATCCTGCCTCAGCTCCTCCGATGTAAATTGGAACTTCCATCAACTCAGGCCCCACGTTGGGCGCCATATTGTAACGTATACGTAAATTAGTATTGTTTTAGTTGTATTCCTTATTTTTGACCGTTACCAACAGCTTCCGGTGTGAGACCTACTTCGGCCCCACGTTGGGCGCCATATTGTAACGTGACGTAGTATATTCTATTGTTGACTGCATTGAGCTTGCTTCTTCTTCTTGCATCAAGGTTTCATGACGTCATAATAGTCGAACGGCTTCACAACACCTGCTTCCATCCATCACCCTATGACTCCCTAATAAGACTTACGTCTGCCTTATATTAGGCGTCACGTTGAGACGTAAAAACGATATTCTTACTATGACGACGATAATACTCAATACCCAATACTAACCGTGTTCCAATGACGTGAATGAAATTGCTTCCACTCTTAGCCTATCCCCTGCTGGGGGTTTCGCTTCCATCAGTTTCCAGAACTCTTTCTCCATGGCACCATACGAGTGTATCAGTCTCGGCAGCCGACTTCCTGTCCTGTCTGCGGGCCAATGAATATTCATAGTTTCCGATAATCCGCTCTAAGTTGTGGTTGCTGATGTTCGCCTCTACTGACCTTCCAACCGCACTGACATGCTGGCGTCTTGCGCAGCTATAACTCGCCGGACGGGGTGGTTCTTGTTGGTAGTGCCAGTCGCTTTCAGTCACCGTTACAAAAAAATTCATGTCAGCTATCAATTAGTGACCCCACTAATCGAATAATGATACGAAAAAATTACAGAGCCCAAGTTGATATTCCTACCTAACCTTCCATGTTTTAGATCACCTTTACTTACTTATGACGTTCGCTGTAGAAAATTCTCATGTTCTTGTGTTGTGATCGGCGCTAGATTTTATGGCCGATGCCTGTTCCCTCCCCAGTAAGAGTGTGGTTTAACACCTCTTCCTTTGGCATTGCTAAGAGGCATAGAATTTGTAGCAACGCCCCAAAAACGTTCTTATCGACTCTTTATCTACTTGACACCACTCATCTCCATCGGTTACCTATCTAGTATAATATCTAATCAGACATTATGCGAAATTATAACACACGTCAAAATATTCAGTTTTCGACTCTTAAAGTTAATTTATTCACAAAAACAATCTAAGATAATCTAGCAAATCTTTAAACCCTAATCTGATATAATAATGAAAAAGTATAGTTTCGTTAATTTTCATCTTACTTTAACTGTCAATACTTATTAACAAACGAAATATAATTATCTTAAACTTGATAGATATCAATAAACACAACGCCTAAAAATATGTTACTTTTCTCAACATATTTTAAATGATTTTGTTTGTTATTTATGTATGTAGAAACGTATATATTTATATACCCAACGGCTGGATATTGTTATATGTACAATTGTCTTATGTTCACGGGAAAGAACAATAAGAATCACAACGAATAAGTTAGATTTACACCGACCGATACTGAACCCTACAGTCCCTGAGCGCTCACGTACCTGGAGTTGGTATGGTTTATAACTCTATATGTATTCGCGACGATTGCTTTTTGTCTTTTTCGATCACAACGCGGATTATTTAATTTTAACCGGTAATCTAATTAAATTGGTTTTTATATCGCTCAGCGATTATAACGATAACAAATTATAACAAAATCTATTTAAAAACATGCTGAAATAGAAAGGTAAGTATAAATGTGTAACAAATGAAATGTAAATGGTTATGTAAAAATGTAAAAATGATTATAAAAATTAACAATATAGTGTAAAATGGTAAGTATAGATCATAATAAATTGGTTTCGTAGAAAATGGTAAGTATTTAGGTATTTCTGACGGTAAGTAAATTCGTAAATTGATGTAATCTATAACAATATATACATTTGCCTCGTGATTTGACAATTATGTATAATGAAAATTAGTCTCAATATCGAATTTCATTAAATTTAGAGTATTTAACGATACTTTGCTTCTTGGAATTTGTTTGGTATTTCGTAATGTAAACAATATATTAACTTTTTCTTGACTTTATAGTATTTAACAATATGTTGCTTCTTGGAATTCGTTCGTCTAGTATATATGAGGTTTTCGGTGGATATGACGTTGCTCCACTATGGTTTTTGCTTCACGTTTTTATGCTTAGATGGTGAGCTTGGTGATGGCCAGTCACTAGTTATGCGTTAGCCTCTTCTTGGACGTTTTTCGATGTATTTAAAATTGCGTACTTTGGACGGATGTTGGATAATAATTATAAAGTGATACCTGGTGTTCCTTTAAAATGGTCTTACGGACTTTACACTACTGTGGTTTGCTTGACAATTTCCCACGTTGCTGAGGAGGGCCGTCCCCTACACTCAGGTAGTGTTGATTGGTGACGTTTTTGGAGTTGATTGATGACGCTTTCGAGGAGGGCCAGTCCCTGCTCTCGAACTGTTGTACAAATTAACATAAACTGGAACTTACACTTGTGCTGCTGCTCGTGCTCCTGTGGCTCGCTAGGTTGGCGAATTCCACGTCCTCTGCAGTTGCCGTTGTTGTTGTTGTTTGCTATTTCACACAATAAGGGTTGTTCTGCTGCTGTGCGGCACACTTGCATGCACCTGTGGCTATGGTTTCGGGATGCTGTGTCGCTGCTGCTGCTGTCACGATAAGGGTGGTTTTTCACTGGCACACTTGCATGCACCTGTGGCGATGTTGTTTCGGGATGCTCTAGGTGTCCCTGCGGCTATACCGGCATGCGGTTGTTACTGATGGCACGCGCTCGTATGACCGTCAAAGTTTGCACGCATGTGCTTTGCACAAAAATGAACGAGTTGCGCGATAACAATCTTGAAATATTTCGGCAATCCTTGCGTCTTATTGGTTTTTCACAACTCCCAGTTGTGAAGGATGAGTTTTTGCACAAAATTGACTTGTTATTAGGTTTCTTACACTGCACTTATACTGACTTTAAAATTATTTTATTTCCAAGAAGATTTTACGACGAAGATTTTATTTCGGAACTTTACTCCATGGTGTTCAAAATCAGAAGTTGTTTCCTCGACGAAGGTTAAATCCAGAAGAAGGAAACGATGATGGCGAAAAATACTCGAAACTTCGGTTTCTTTCTCACCCGTTCCGATTTTTGAAAGTTTGCAAAACTTACAATGTTGCCACTCCTGTTTTAGAACATATGACAGGGGTGCATTCTGTTTGCCATCTGATGAGTGTTGACGCCGTTGGTATTTGGTGTACGCCGTTAGTGTCAAACAGATTTGTCGTTATGTTTGAATGATTTGTGTGCTAATACGCGCCTGCCACATCATGACGCGAGCCTCCGCGGATCATGCGAACGATCATGACACTAGATACTTGTCTTCCAATGATTACCGCATGATCAAATTGGCTATCATTATGCTAAAATCTGGATCCACTTATTACTATTTTATCAGACGTGTCGATAACCATAATGTACCGATGGACCAAGAGCATTTTCCTTTCTACTTTTACATTTAAATCTACCAGGACAATTTTAATGTCGTGACCAGGACAGCGGTCGTATGTTTCCTCTATGCTCTCTGTCCATCGGGACAGGTACACAAATCACTGTGATGTAAGAATATTTCGCCTTGATGCGGATTAGGGGTATTCAATCCTTAACAGGATTGAGCCGCAGGACAAGATGTCTCTGGCCGAACACAAATTCACATCCAAATTCGTGCCTTTCCTAATGGCAGCTGTAAAAGATGACGCAATTTTTACGCCTCAAGCATCCCTGACCTGTATTTTTCGAGGGCATCTGCCAGTCTGATAGTGGCATCTTGTCTATAGAGAGTCCGGTGCATTTCCTAAAATCATTATCCTTTTTACATTTACGGCGGTCGTCAACATTTGGGGGGATGCATTTGTTACTTTTTTCTTTTTCGTGGTTTCATAGTCAGTATATTACCTGAAGGCGAGTGCCTAACCCAACCATCAGGGTTTGTCGCCCACTATTTGACGCTATTCATAACAAAAATATCGCGAAACAACGTTGCCTAGGTGCCACAATGTGGAGGTTGTGAGTCGGCTTGAGATGCAAGTTTTACTCATCATTTCCAATGGCACCACCACTTGACTTACCTACTTACCACACTTCTAGTGGTTGTACGATGCTAGTTTTAAATACAAACTAGTACAGAAATTTCAGTCAGTTAAAATTTGACTGATTAATACCCTCAACCTGTTTATGATATTGTTTATGGCTTCAGTTATTGAAATTAACCGATTTATACTTGAAATTACTTTTATATTATTATTTGCCTGCTTGTAGAGAGTAAACGGTTAGAGGTTGGAGGATAAAGTGTAAAAAGTGTTATTAAGTTCGTCAACAAGTGCAAAAAGTATACGGTAAATTTGGTCAGCTATACAGAAGGTCATGTTTCAATCGTCTTAAAAATTCCTGAGTCGTATTTGGCCTCTATGTGTCGTAATGAAATAAAGATCCTACTTTGGGGCTTTATTTAATTTTAGTTTTGGGGCTTTACTTCATTGGGCCTTTATATCATAGAGCCACGAATTTGACTTACAGAATATTTTAATTTCTTTAGATTTATAACTTTGTTATAGTTGATAAGACCTCAGGATCCCAAAACATTTGTAAAACCCCATATTCTATCTCTCTCTCTCTCCTTAAAAAGTACCAAATATAGTTTTAGATGTAAATTATTTTTGTATGTACACTGATTTCAGTAAAATTTTGCGGTTATCATGCTAATCTTAGAACTTAACTTCCTCATAGAGAATAAAAGTTCGGATGTCAAATTTAAGCTCGATAGATCTTAAAAAAGGGGGAGTTTGTACTGGAGGTGGTAGTAGTTTTTGACCGATCATGCCTATCTTAGAACATAGCTTTAAATTTATGGCTGGGACAGACAAAAAATGCGATGAAATCCAGAAAAATGTGTTCTAAAATAAAAAATACATTAATAATAAAAATATATAAGCACTAGCTTTCTCGGCTCGCGTTGTTTCACCCGTACTTATAATGAAACTTCTTAAGAATGTAATCAATACAGATAAAATGCTAACGCTTCATAAGACGAACGGACACACATTTATGTAGCTTTATCCCATTGGTCTGAGTGATTATACCGCTTTAACCCCTTTTATCCCTAAAAGTTCGGATTTCAAAAGATACATTCGTACAGCGCAACTAAAATGGACTTGTACCCCCCTCTAATCCTATGCCCATACACAATAATAGCTTAAGGCGTTTGATTTGGTTGATGGTACCATTTATATCCCCTTTCGGCCTTTTATACCCCCAAAAGTTCGAATTTATAAATATCCCATCTGGCGGCTCTCTAATTATATAGGGAGCAATGCTAAATACATTTTCGTAGCTCTAGGTATTTAGGTATTTGGTCTGGGCGATAGTACCAGTTTTATCGCTTTTTCAGTTTTATATTTACACTAAAGAACGAATCTTGAAAAATGACTTTACATCGCACAACTAAAATATTCAATTATTGAGACTAATCCTTTAGCAGTTTAGTACCAGTTTTATTCATTTTCGGCCTTTTTTACCCCGTAAAAGTGAAAATTTCGAGACCCCTTCCTGCTTCGTTCTAATTCCAGATGGAGCAAGCCCATACAAATTATCATGATTACATCCCTTTTCGATATTTTTACATAAAAATATCGGATTTCGAAAAACCTCCAATCTAATTTGATAGTGAGCATGCCCATATCAGTTTTCGCGATTACAGCTTTAACCGATTGGTCTGCTACGCCCCTTTGTCTAATAATTTTTTTAATGTAGCCTATAATAGAGGCGCTATGGATAGTACTACAAACTGAAAATATTATTGCAATCGGTCCATTTATTTCGCCGAGATAACGATTTGTTAAAAAGGGGCGTGGCACCGCCTATTTTCCAGCGATACGCAATCCTCCTTGAACCAGTAACATATGTAGCAAATCTCATCTTCATACCTCTAATGGTGCTAGAGATATGACCGATTGAAATTTCGGTTTGTGTGGGCGGTGCCACCTTTGTCCCTTTGTCTAATTATTTTTGTATGTAGGCTATAATAAAGGCCCTTTGGACAGTATCACACATAGAAAATTCAATTGCAATCGGTCCAATATAACTTTTTTTTTAAAAGGGGTGTGGCACCGCCCGGGCGTCGGGAGTGTGATGCAAGGTAAAGCTTCTGATCGGTTTAACTTGGCAAACCCAGAGTGATCCTTGCCAATTGCACTTCAAGTCTACTCACAGAGCTCCGTATTCGTAGTACTACTGCGGACGGAGTACCTCCACGTGGTGACGCCTGGAAGCGTGCCTCTGACACCCGTCAGAGCACGACTAACTGTGAGGGGCGAAACCTAAAACCCAGGCACGTCTGCTCAGAGTGAGCGGTACCCTGGTCAGCGTCTGACCCAGAATGGGCGGCTGTAATAAAATCCTGGCAGGAGGAGAAAACTGCGACGTGGTGCGCTGGGCTTGCAACCCGCCACCGACGTATAAACTATTGCAATGAAAAGAAGTAAGAAAAGAATAAAATGGACCCCCCAAAATGTTGACGACCACCGCAAACGAATTAAGGACCATGATTTAAGGATATGCACCTGGAATGTTAGAACACTGTATAGACCAGGTGCCTCTATCCAACTGGCGGAAGTCCTCGAAGAATACAAGGCTGACATAACCGCTTTACAGGAAATCCGGTGGACGGGACACGGGTGCTCGCGCATGAAGACGTGCGACATCTACTATAGTGGCCATGCGGACAAGCACGAGTTTGGATGTGGATTTGTGGTTGGCAAGAGACTGCGACACCTAGTCTCAAGGTTCAACCCGGTGTGTGAACGTATAGCCACCATAAGAGTCAAAACAAAGTTTTTCCACATAACACTTATATGTGCCCATGCTCCGACAGAAGAGAAAAGCGATGAGGACAAAGACGAGTTCTACGAGAGCCTAGAAAATGTATATGACCGTAGCCCGAGCCATGACATTAAAATTGTACTAGGCGATTTTAATGCTAAAATAGGCAGGGAAACCGCATTTGAGCCTACCATCGGAAAATTCAGTCTGCACACCGAAACGTCGAACAATGGCATCAGACTGATTGATTTCTCTGCGGCAAGAAATATGGTAGTTTGCAGCACTAGATTTGACCATAAAAATATTCATAAGGCGACATGGTTATCTCCAGATCAATTGACAAGGAATCAGATTGATCATGTGGTAGTCGATGGAGGGCACGCATCGAGTGTTCTGGACGTACGAGTGATTAGGGGTGCGAACATTGACTCCGATCACTTCCTTACCGCAGTTAAGGTACGCACAAGACTAAGCATGGCGAAAAACGTACGTAACCAGGCACAACGAAAGCTGGACATCGGTAAACTGCGGACCACAGAGGTAGCAAACGCCTACTCCAACCACCTAACTCAACTGCTGCGGAATGCTCCAACCCCTGACAATATAACCTCGCAGTGGCAAAATATAGCCGACTCCTTAGAACGGGCTGCGAGAAGCGTACTTGGGTACTCAAAGCCGTCTCAAGAAGATGCCTGGTACGATGATGAATGTCGCAATGCCACGAGAGAGACGGTTGCTGCATACAGGGCGAAACTGCAGCCAATGGCAACGCGAGCTGTTCGTGAACGGCACAAGGAGAAGAGACGACAGGCAACGCGTCTTTTTAGAAGAAAAAAGAAGGAGCTGAAGAAGAGGCAGGAGTTGCTCCGAAGTAGAGGGGAAGCCCGAAAATTCTACAAGAGAGTGAAAGCGAGAATGCGTGGAACAGGGTTGCCCTCCTGCAAGGACAGCGATGGTCAGCTAGTGACGGACCCGGATAACGTTCTAAAGATATGGAGAGATCACTTTAGAAATTTACTGGATACTGACACCACTCCAGAAGACCCCGCTCCAATCCATGACGATGGTATTAACTGTCCACCTCCGAGCCAGAGCGAGATACGTATGGCCATCTCCCGCCTTAAAAACAACAAAGCTGCTGGAGCCGATGGTCTCCCTGCTGAATTGTTTAAGGCTGGCGGGGAGGAGCTGATTAGGAGCATGCATCAGCTCATGGAGAACATCTGGCAAGAGGAGAGCATGCCCGGGGATTGGAGTCTCAGTCTGTTATGTCCCATATATAAGAAAGGAGATCGTAGTGAATGTAAGAACTACCGTGGAATAAGCCTATTACCAATTGCGTACAAGGTCCTTTCAAGCATATTGTGTGAACGTCTAAAGCCAATTGTAGAAAAACTAATTGGACCATATCAGTGCGGCTTTAGACCTGGCAAATCTACGACGGATCAAATATTCACCTTACGACAAATCCTGGAAAAAACCCATGAAAAGCAGATCGACACCTACCACCTCTTTGTCGACTACAAAGCTGCCTTCGACTCTCCGATAAGGAATAGGCTTTATGAGGCCATGTCTGAGTTTGGTATTCCTGCAAAGCTGATTCGACTTTGCAAATGTACCTTAGACAACACCAAATCCTCGGTTAAGATTGGTAAGGATCAGTCTGAACCATTCAACACGGAAAGAGGTCTCAGGCAGGGCGATAGCCTGTCCTGTACACTATTTAACATAGTTATGGAGAAGGTGATGAGAAAGGCTGGTATCAACATGTCTGGCACCATATTCCACAAAAGCCACATGCCACTAGCCTACGCCGATGATATAGATATCATTGGCCGAAATCTGCGGGATGTTACTGCAGTTTTCTCATCGCTAGAAAAGGAGTCAGCAAAAATGGGTTTAGCGGTCAACGAGGACAAAACAAAAATAATGATTTCGACGAACAAAGAGTCCTCTCGATGGGGACGCACCGTGAACGTTGACAATTATTGTTTTGAGGTAGTCGACGAATTTACCTACCTCGGATCTTCCGTCAACAAGATGAATAATGTCAGCCAAGAAATTAAACGGAGAATAGTGCTAGCCAATAGATGTTTCTACGGACTTCGGCAGCACTTTAGTAACACCACCTTTTCTCGGAATACTAAGAAACAGCTATACCAGGTGCTTATCTTACCTGTTCTGTTGTATGGTGCCGAATCATGGGTGCTTACTACAACGGACATACAAAACCTGGGAGTATTCGAGAGAAAAGTACTCCGAAAAATATATGGACCTATCTGTGTCGAAGGCCAGTTTCGCCATCGGATGAACCATGAGCTGTATGAGCTTTACCACGACATCGACGTAGCTAAAAGAGTCAGAATCCAACGACTTCGATGGCTGGGACATGTTGCCAGGATGGATGTAAATGCTCCAGCGAGAAAGGTGTTTGAAGGCGAACCTGAAGGACGGCGCAGAGCAGGGAGACCCAAACTCCGTTGGAAGGACCAAGTGGTAGGCGATGTGCCATCATCTGGTAGGACTAACTGGAGAACACACGCAGAAGACCGAAGCGTGTGGAATTCTTTATTACTTCAGGCCTCAAATTTATGAACTACGTTTCGTAAATTGTAACTGGCCACTTAACCCTAGAAGGGTAATCATATTTTACACACACTAAGGGTAATCTTCGTCGAATCGACGAAGTCCTACTTTACTTGGAAATTCTTATTAAAAAATCAAGCGTACCAGTCCGAAGCATCATATTTAATCAATTATAGACTCTATCGAAGAAGAAAACACAAAAACTATATATTTTAAAAGCTATTTGGTTTATTTTCAAGCATGTCTCTTTTCAGCCCATTTTTTTTGGTCTCAAGTATATACTAGTATTTAAATAGTTCTTTAGTATAAAATAAAATAAACATGACATCTCAAATTGTGCAAAAAAATTTACAATACACTTAATTTTATCAATTAAAACAAAAAACACTTCGAAAAATTATTTCTTTGTATAGTAGGCACAAGTTAGAATTTGTGCTTCCCACATACAGGTATAACAAAAAATCTTTTGCATTTTTCTTTTTTTCGCAAGAACAATTTTTACAAAATTAGCGTTTTTTGTTCTTCTTTTTCGTTTCCAACATTCGACAATTTCATAAATAGTTGTTTTCAGAATTTTTTTTCTACTATTATTGATTAAAGATGCTCAAAAAGGCCAGAATTTATTTATTCAAAAACTCGTGTCGTTGAACGGGATTCTCAATTTCAACATTCTTCTAATTTAGAATTTGGTCCGAAATATTATCGCATTCGAATTGTTAGAAGTACGATAAGGGGTTAGTTCGGCCAATTGCTTCACTAGTCGGTTCTCACCTTTGATCCAATATATTTATTCCACGCCTTAAATTATTTTATTTTTAGTGGACCAAAAATTTTATTTGTATCCCAAGAATTGTTTTTTTTTTCATATTATTAGTAATTTTGGAACAAATTTAGTGGCTCACTATTATTTTCATCACCCGAATCTGGCATAATATCGTCATCGCAGTCGTACTCCTCCTCATGCAAAAATACATCTTCCTCGAACTATTTTTTCAATTTGCTCTTCGATCATTGAATCGCAATTGGAATCTTCAGGAGCATTTTCACAATTTTCAATTAAATCATCTGGTAATTCCGATATTTTAAATATTTTAATTTAAAAAATCAAAATATTTTTTGATTTGGTGACTTTTTTTCAAGAGCAAAAAGTCACACAAAAGGTAACCTTCGTCGTTCCGACGACGCGAGTTTTTGTTTATTGCAAAAATATAACAATTACGCTTAACTAATGCTGTTATATGCCAGCATAGTTTGAAAAAAACATCACAAACTAACGCTATTGCAAAAGGCAATAGAATATTGTGAAAAATAAGAGAGATAATTGAAAAAAAAGCAACAGTGTTCGTCGAATCGACGAAGATTACCCGTCTAGGGTTAAGTAAGTAAGTAAGTGGCACCGCCCACTTTCCACAATCAAAGTATTTTTTCTTACACGACCGATATACGTACCAAATCTCTACTTCGTACCAATAATGGTTTAAACCAGTACAGAAATTTCAGTCAGGTAAACTGACTGATAAATACCATCACCCAATATAAGATATTGTTGAAGTCTTGAGTTATTGAAATTAATATATTTTTAATTAAAATAAAATTACCTATGTATAATTTTTTCCCTGCATGTGGTGCAGAATCGTCCAAAACTTGGCTTATTTGTGTAGGAGGTATAGACGCCGGTTTGGAATTTATGTGACAAATATTAATTTTTCAAAAAAAGGTAATTTTGATTGGGGGTACGAAAAGGGTTGAATCGATACAGTCCTTATTCATTCCTGACTCAAATTTTCATAACTCAACCGACTAATTTTCATTACCCCCTATGTGTCCGTTTGGAAGTTATGGGGGGGAAATATTAATTTTCCAAAAATAGGTCATTTTGTATGGGAGGTACCTGAAGGTGTCATCCGATGTAATCCATATTCATTCCTGATTCAAATTTTCATAACCGTTCAACTTGCGCAAAATTTGACTGAATTCAGTGTATTTTCAAAAAAAGATATGTGTGTAAGACTATGAGGGTGAGTTAGGTAATTTGTATGGGAGGTACCAGAAAGGGTATGTCGACTAGTTTGGTTTCCTAAGATTTCGCCTCCTATCACAACATAAGTTAACCGACCAATTTTCTTTACTCCCCAAGTATCCGTTTGGAAGTTATGGGAGAAATATACATTTTCAAAAAATCGGTCACTTTGTATGGGAGGTACCAGAAGGCGTGAACTGATATAGTCCATATTCATACCTGAGTCTAATTTTTATAAGAAAACATCATACGCAAAATTTTAGTGATCTCAGTTTACTTACAAAAAAGATATGTATGTAAAACTATAAAGGTCAATTCGGTCATTTGTATGGGAGGTACCAGAAGGGGTGTGTCAAATGGTTAGGCTCTCTGAGGTTTCGCCTCCTATAATAACCTAAATTAATCGACCAATTTTCATTACCCCCCAAGAGTCCGTTTGGAAGTTATAGGAGAAATATTAATTTTCCAAAAATAGGTAATTTTGTATGGGAGGTACCAGAAGGCGTTATCTGATATAGTCCATATTCATACCTGAGTCTAATTTTATAAGCAAACATCATACGCAAAATTTGAGTGATCTCAGTTTACTTGCAAAAAAGATATGTATGTAAAACTATAAGGGTCAATTCGGTCATTTGTATGGGAGGTACCAGAATGGTTTCGGTTTTCTTAGGGTTTGTCTACTTTTGCAAGATAAATAAACTGACCAAATTCAAACATCCTCCGGATGTCCGTTTGGAAGTTATGGAAGAAATATTAATTTTCCAAAAATAGGTAATTTTGTATGGGAGGTACCAGAAGGGGTGGGGCTATTCAGCCCATTTACAATCCCATAAGTTCGTTTTGAAAAATATTGATACTGGTAAATTTTCATACCGATCCGTTAAGGTTTACTCGAGTTATCCTGCTGACCAGCCATCCAGCCAGCCAGCCAGACAGACGGACATAGCTCATTCTTCTTAAAAAGTTCTGAAACGAATTTGGTCTTAAGATACTTGGAGTCTAACTCGTCTCCTTAAATGCGTTACACTTTTTATGAGGGTATATATCATTTGATACGAAAACCAGTACAGAAATTTCAGTCAGGTAAACTGACTGATAAATACCATCACCCAATATAAGATATTGTTGAAGTCTTGAGTTATTGAAATGAATAGATTTTTAATTAAAATAAAATTACTTATGTATATTTTTTCCCCTGCTTGTGGTGCAAAATCGTCCAAAACTTTACTTATTTGTGTAGGGGGTATAGGGGCCGGTTTGGAATTTATGTGAGAAATATTAATTTTTCAAAAAAATTTAATTTTGATAGGGGGTACCACAAGAGGTGAACCGATACAGTCCTTATTCATTCCTAACTCAAATTTTCATACGTACAACTTACGAATAATTTGACTGAATTCAGTGCACTTACAAAAAAGATATGTATGTAAGACTATAGGGGTGAGTTCGGTCCTTCGTGTGGGAGGTACCAGAAGGGGTGTGTCAAATAGTTAGGTTTTCTGAGGTTTCGTCTCCTATCACAACATTAATTTATCGACCAATGTTCATAACCCCCCAAGTGACTGTTTTGAAGTTATTGGAGAAATATATAATTTCCAAAAATAGGTCATTTTGTATGGGAGGTACCAGAAGGGGTGAACCGATATAGTCCAAATTCATACCTGAGTCTAATATTTATAAGCAAACATCATACGCAAAATTTGAGTGATCTGACTTTACTTGCAAAAAAGATATGTATGTAAAACTAAAAGGGTCAATTCGGTCATTTGTATGGGAGGTACCAGAATGGGTGGGGCACAGGTTTCGGTTTTCTTAGGGTTTGTCTACTTTCGCAAGATAAATAATCTGACCAAATTTAAACATCCTCCGGTTGTCCGTTTGGAAGTTATGGAAGAAATATTAATTTTCCAAAAATAGGTAATTTTGTATGGGAGGTACCAGAAGGGGTGGGGCTATTCAGCCCATTTACAATCCCATAAGTTCGTTTTGAAAAATATTGATACTGGTAAATTTTCATACCGATCCGTTAAGGTTTACTCGAGTTATCCTGCTGACCAGCCATCCAGCCAGCCAGCCAGCCAGCCAGCCAGCCAGCCAGCCAGCCAGCCTGCCAGCCAGCCAGCCAGACAGACGGACATGGCTCATTCTTCTTAAAAAGTTCTGAAACGAATTTGGTCTTAAGATACTTGGGGTCTAACTCGTCTCCTTTAATGCGTTACACTTTTTTTCGTATCAAATGATATATACCCTCATCCCTAAGGGTGATGGTATAAAAAGTGTAACGCATTTAAGGAGACGAGTTAGACCCCAAGTATCTTAAGACCAAATTCGTTTCAGAACTTTTTAAGAAGAATGAGCTATGTCCGTCTGTCTGGCTGGCTGGCTGGCTGGCTGGATGGCTGGTCAGCAGGATAACTCGAGTAAACCTTATCGGATCGGTATGAAAATTTACCAGTATCAATATTTTTCAAAACGAACTTATGGGATTGTAAATGGGCTGAATAGCCCCACCCCTTCTGGTACCTCCCATACAAAATTACCTATTTTTGGAAAATTAATATTTCTTCCATAACTTCCAAACGGACATCCGGAGGATGTTTGAATTTGGTCAGTTTATTTATCTTGCAAAAGTAGACAAACCCTAAGAAAACCGAAACCTTTGCCCCACCCATTCTGGTACCTCCCATACAAATGACCGAATTGACCCTTATAGTTTTACATACATATCTTTTTTGCAAGTAAACTGAGATCACTCAAATTTTGCGTATGATGTTTGCTTATAAAATTAGACTCTGGTATGAATATGGACTATATCAGATCACGCCTTCTGGAACCTCCCATACAAAATTACCTATTTTTGGAAAATTAATATTTCTCCTATAACTTCCAAACGGACTCTTGGGGGGTAATGAAAATTGGTCGATTAATTTAGGTTATTATAGGAGGCAAAACCCTAGAAAACCTAACTATTTGACACACACCCTTCTGGTACCTCCCATACAAATGACTTAACTCACCCCCATAGTATTACAAACATATCTTTTTTCTAAGTACACTGAATTCAGTCAAATTATGAGTAATTTGTACGCTTATGAAAATATGTATCAGGAGTGAATATGGACTATATCGGGTCACACCTTCTGGTACCTTCCATACAAAATTACCTATTTTTGGCAAATTAATAATTCTCCCATAACTTCCAAACGGATATTTGAGGGGTAATGAAAATTGGTCGATTAATTTAGAAAACCTAACTATTTGACACACCCCTTCTGGTACCTCCCACACAAAGGACCGAACTCACCCCTATAGTCTTACATACGTAAGTTGTATGTATGAAAATTTGAGTTAGGAATGAATAAGGACTGTTTCGGTTCACCCCTTGTGGTACCGCCTATCAAAATAAATTTTTTTTGAAATATTAATATTTCTCACATAAATTCAAAACCGGCACCTATACCCCCTACACAAATAAGTAAAGTTTTGGACGATTTTGCACCACAAGCAGGGGAAAAAATATACATAAGTAATTTTATTTTAATTAAAAATCTATTCATTTCAATAACTCAAGACTTCAACAATATCTTATATTGGGTGATGGTATTTATCAGTCAGTTTACCTGACTGAAATTTCTGTACTGGTTTTCGTATCAAATGATAAATACCCTCATCCCTAAGGGTGATGGTATAAAAAGTGTAACGCATTAAAGGAGACGAGTTAGACCCCAAGTATCTTAAGACCAAATTCGTTTCAGAACTTTTTAAGAAGAATGAGCTATGTCCGTCTGTCTGGCTGGCTGGCTGGATGGCTGGTCAGCAGGATAACTCGAGTAAACCTTGACGGATCGGTATGAAAATTTACCAGTATTAATATTTTTCGAATCGAACTTATGGGATTGTAAATGGGCAGAATAGACCCACCCATTCTGGTACCTCCCATACAAATGACCGAATTGACCCTTATAGTTTTACATACATATCTTTTTTGCAAGTAAACTGAGATCACTCAAATTTTGCGTATGATGTTTGCTTATAAAATTAGATTTAGGTATGAATATGGACTATATCAGATCACGCCTTCTGGTACCTCCCATACAAAATTACCTATTTTTGGAAAATTAATAATTCTCCCATAACTTCCAAACGGACATTTGAGGGGTAATGAAAATTGGTCGATTAATTTAGAAAACCTAACTATTTGCCCCACCCCTTCTGGTACCTTCCATACAAATGACCGAATTGACCCTTATAGTTTTACATACATATCTTTTTTGCAAGTAAACTGAGATCACTCAAATTTTGCGTATGATGTTTGCTTATGAAAATTAGACTCAGGTATGAATATGGACTATATCAGTTCACGCCTTCTGGTACCTCCCATACAAAATGACCGATTTTTTGAAAATGTATATTTCTCCCATAACTTACAAACGGATACTTGAGGAGTAAAGAAAATTGGTCGGTTAACTTATGTTGTGATAGGAGGCGAAATCTTAGGAAACCAAACTAGTCGACATACCCTTTCTGGTACCTCCCATACAAATTACCTAAATCACCCTCATAGTCTTACACACATATCTTTTTTTGAAAATACACTGAATTCAGTCAAATTTTGCGCAAGTTGAACGGTTATGAAAATTTGAATCAGGAATGAATATGGATTACATCGGATGACACCTTCAGGTACCTCCCATACAAAATGACCTATTTTTGGAAAATTAATATTTCCCCCCATAACTTCCAAACGGACACATAGGGGGTAATGAAAATTAGTCGGTTAATTTATGAAAATTTGAGTCAGGAATGAATAAGGACTGTATCGATTCACCCCTTTTCGTACCCCCAATCAAAATTACCTTTTTTTGAAAAATTAATATTTGTCACATAAATTCCAAACCGGCACCTATACCTCCTACACAAATAAGCCAAGTTTTGGACGATTTTGCACCACATGCAGGGAAAAAATTATACGTAGGTAATTTTATTTTAATTAAAAATATATTAATTTCAATAACTCAAGACTTCAACAATATCTTATATTGGGTGATGGTTTTATCAGTCAGTTTACCTGACTGAAATTTCTGTACTGGTTTTCGTATCAAATGATATATACCCTCATCCCTAAGGGTGATGGCATAAATATACAGCCTTTTTAAAAGTTCCAGTTGTATGGGGCGGTGCCACGCCCATTTTACCCCTTGCAGTCCGAATTTCCAAAAATCCATTCTTAGTGCGTGCTTATCTCACAAAAGAAACCTACATTCTAAATTTCACTGTTCTAGCTTTAGCCGTTTGGGCTGTGGAGTGATCAGTCAGTCACCCAAGCCTTTTATATATATAGATTATTTTAATGTTTATTTTTTTTGTCAGCGTTGCAAAATCAAACTTTAAATGCGTGTAAAAAAATCTCGCACTAAACAAAAAAAACCCTTGAGGGTTTTGTTATACAAAATATCGACATTCATTTGGTTTTAGTTTCCGATTAGGAAAGTTACATTTTGTGTCACTGCGTTATTAGACTCACATATCGGAACCTACAGTTTATGGACGAATCCGAACGTCAGCTGTTTAAGAAACATTCACTAGTTTGTTGCTGCTAATTTACAACGGGCAACATCGGTGGACCGCCGATGAAACAAAAATTAAGGTAAAAAGAGAATTATGGGAAAAAAATATCCTCCATTCTCTTGTTGAATATAAACTGTCAAATTTAAGTATTGGTGTTGGACATTTTCGGCTGATATCTACATCGCATGTATACGTTTGACTTAATGGAGACATATTTACAACTGATGATGTACCAGAATGTACCAATTCATCACAAAGGGGTCTGAAGATGAGCTCGTCACGGAGTTCGAAAAGCGTCATCCTAGTGCGTGACACTGAATTGATCATTAATATTTGGTTTCTTATTTGAAACACTTACACAAACTGATAAAAATGAAGATGACTGAGACAAAAATCAAACCATGGTAGTCGCTTGTTTAAAACTGTACGTGTGTTGTGACTGAACTCCTCCTAAACGGATTTACAATTCGGTCCAATTGGACAAAGGGGCGTGGTACCGCCTATACAACTTGAAAATCAAAAGGGCTATATCTCATGAACTATTAGAGGTATGAAGATGAGATTTGATATACATGTTGTTGGAGCTGTATTAATTACATCCAGGGTGGAAGTGGGCGGTGTCACGCCCTCTTTTCAAAAATCGTTCTAACGGCTTTTCTAATAGACCAAATGATACGAAAATTTTACCAAGTAGTACTGTTGACATGTTGATATTCCCTGACTTCATTTAGTTGTGATTGGATAAAGGGGTGTGGCACCGCCCATACAACTTGAAAATCAAAAGGGTTATATCTCATGAACTATCAGAGATTTGGTATACATGTTGTTGGAGCAGTATTAATTACAGCCAGGGTGGAAGTGGGGGGTGCCACGCCCCCTTTTCAAAAATCGCCCTTACGGTTTTTCCAATAGACCGATTCATACGAAAATTTTACAAAGTGGTACTGATGACCTGTTGATAGTCTGTGGCTATACTAGATTGAGATTGAAAAAAGGGGCGTGGCACCGCCCATACAACGTGAAAATTTAAAAGGCTATATCTCATGAACAATCAGGGGTATGAAGATGTTACATACGTTGTTGTTGCAGTATGAATTACAGTAAAGGTGGAAGTGGGCTGTGCCACACCCCTTTTAAAATAAACAGTTATAACTGTCAAAATTCCACAGTATATTGCAGAGATATGAACAGTAAGGTAGGCCAATTTTTTTATTCGCAAAAATCGTAACCAAAATCGGAATCTACGATGAATTGTTAGAAAATGTCATCAATAAACTTTGTGTCTAAAATCAATTCCTAGCTCGCGCTGGGAAGAAGACATGGCAAAAGAGGTTTTTATGGCTAAAAGCAAGAAGGTTCAAACGAAATTTATATTTGCGTTCAATAGGCGGAGAAGGAATGACAAAAGTGTTTTTTTTACGCCCAAAGAGATAGTTAGTATACAGATGGTTCCCGCTACTACAGATTAAAATAAAAATTTAATTTTGATCTTTAACGGAATGTCTGTTTCCGGTTTGTGAAAGATATGACTTTGATGATGAATTTTTTACTATCGTCATAGAGCCTATGATATTTAGAATTTAAAACAATAAAACTTAATTATATTTTTATTTAGCTTAAGTACATTTTCCAAAGTACTTTGTAGACCTAAATGCGAAATATATTACAAGTTAATATGCAATACCAAAAGCATTGCCGGGCCCACTAGTATTATATAAATTATTTTCCGAAAATTAATATTTGATCAATAATTCCTAAACCCAACTCTTCGGGACAGTGCAAATAGTTTACTTTTAATGTCTTGAATTTATAGGTAAAACCTTAGAAAACAAGAGATTTACAATACCCATTCTGCTCCCCCTTAAAATTTAAGATAATTCTAAAGAAAAACTAGTATTTAAACCAGAAGTCAAGATTAAGAGGGTGTTAGGAAACTTTGGTATACAGGGTCATATTCTACTCGACTAGACCTACAACATGCACTAGGTCACTCCCCAAATTCCAAATGACTGTCACATAGTATAATTTTGTCTATATCTGTAAACAGGAGATAAGGTTAATTTTAAAACTTTTTCGACAGGTTTAGAGGTACTCAAAATAAGGCAAAAAAAAATTGTTCAGAAACTCATATATCCCGCCCGAGGGCACTGAATTTTGGGAGTAAGTATGGCTTCTTTGGATCAGTTTAAACCACCTTACACACGAGGAACGAAAAAAATAATGGCAACTCTGAATTCGTGAGACGAACGCCTTTCGTTTAAGTACCCATACTTGCCCCCTACCCAACGGTCCCTAGGTGGACCCTTTTTTTGGAAAATGTGGCTCCGATAGGTCCAATTGGGAGAAAAAATTTGGTTTTGGATACTTTCAACCAAAATTTTCAATCTTAATCATTTCTTAAACAAGAGCTAACCTAAAAAAATGGTTAGCACAACTGAAAAATGTTAAAGGTCATAAATTACCTCTTGTCAATCTTTAGAGCCATAAAGTTGAAATATTTTCTGAGTTAAAAAAAAGGGTAGCCAATTCAAGCTAAATTTAACTTAAATGTTCACTACCATGTCCATATTGACATTTATTTAACGTCACCATAGCAAAAGTCACAATTTATCTACATGCATTCTATTAATCTAACATTTTTCTGCGCAAGTATTTCTGTCTACACTTAAAATAACCAACACCCTAATGTAACGACTTCAATATGAACTGCGTTGAAAATCATAACAAAATAAATGGTCAGAAATCAAAAAGCGCGTTTGAAAATAATTAAAAAGAACACCGCACCGTGTGCAGGTAAACTGCAATATATCTGAAAGCTGTAAAACTCATTCAAACTCCCACAGTTTTATGGCTGTTCTTTTTTAGACTTCCTTCTCTCAGAGTGGGGGCGGCAACAACACGTTGTTAGGGTGTTGGATGGCAGCGGCGTTTGGCGTGAGAAGATGAAGAGGTTTTAAGCAAAAACTAATTAAAACTTGTGAGACAAGCATTTTTTATCCTTAATACCTTTGTTGTGATTGTGTCTGTGTTTACGCTATGTTTTACACTTTCAGCACTGACACCCACACACGCTCACGCCCCCTTCTTTGTCACACTTCTAAGTAGCAACACCAACAGAATTGAGTTTTTTTCCCTTCACAGGAGTTGCAACAACACTTTAAGCAACAAGTAAACAACAATTTTTCAGTTACTTATCTCAGAAAAACTAGAGTTTTTTGCTGCATACTCACCCACACCCGCTCGCTGTTTGCTTTCAGCCGCTTCAAGTCTGCTCATAAGTTTGCTGTATGTGTCACAGGTGGTCTCTAAAATGGAATTGAAAAGGAACTAGCAAGAGTAAAGGAACTAAAGGAAACAAATTTAGAGAGGGAGAGAAAAAAACACACACTTACAATAGATACACTTGATACGGTTAGTTTTATAACACAAAGATACAATACAGCCACAGATATTCAGCACTAGAACAGAATCACAATCTAACGAATGTATCTTCCTTGCACGATTGCTGTAGGTGGCCTCTGGATACGTCCTTCCAACTGTGCGCAACATAGGATTTATAATAATGATAAATCCACGATTACGTCTGTTTCAGTTTCTCTAGCACTACATTGGAAACGGACTTCAAGTCCAACAAAGCCTGTCAGATTTTGGTGTGAATTGTGCAGCAAAACTTTTAACAATTCCTTTCAAAACTAAGAAGATTTACACAGAAACTTTTAGCTGAATAGTAGCGAAACAAAACGCGACGATTCAATTTACAGTACTAAGAACACAAAGAGTATCAGTCACAGGGCAAAGTCTCAATATTCAAATGAACTTAGGTGGTTTGCTATAGTTTTCTTTGTTAATTTTTATAATAGCCACAAATTTATAGTAACTTATTAGGAAACATGGGTAAAGACCATCACGTTGTACACCATATAAGCAGCATAAATAATTCTGTCAAATTTTGGAGACATTAGAATATAGGTTTGTAGGTCTTCTTAAAGAGTGTTATAAAAAAGACTTCAGCGATATTCGGATTTTGGAAGTGATAAAGTGAGATCCATTTGTATGACAGCTTCGTAGAACTACATGATCCTTTATAAGCTAGTATAGAACGATTAGCTCTAACAGAAGAATATTTACAAGACAATTGTTTCAAAGAACGCATTTGCATATTGGTTTAGGGAAGCTCTCTATGATCAGAAGCCCATGTCGTCGTCAAAACCTATAAGTTCTTAGAATCAATCAGAAAGACAATTAAAGTGTGATTTTTTTAGCTATTATCTTTTTGTATTAAATTTACGTTAAGTGTATCAAATGATACATCAAATTCGGCTTACGATCAGAAAAGTGTTTTTTTATTGTTTTGATATTTTTGGTCAAATTCAGTGTGTCACGCACTAGGATGACGCGTTTCGAACTCCATGACGAGTTCATCTTAAGACCCCTTTGTGACGAACTGATGCACAATGGTACATCATCGGCTGTATATATATCTACAATTATGTCAAACATGTACATGCGAAGTAGATATCAGCCGAAAATGTCCAGCACCAATTATAGTTTTTGAATTTGACCGTTAATATTCAAACATGAATTTTTGGCAACACTGGTTTAAACAGCTGACGCACGTTTCGTGTTTTATTTCACTGTCAAACATCTTCAGTTTGGTCTATAATTTAACCATGAATCGTCTTACAAACGAACAACGCTTGCAAATTATTGATTTTTATTTTCAAAATGCGTGCTCTGTTAAGAAAGTTCATCGCGCGCTTCTTCCATTTTATGGTCAGTTTAATCGACCCACTGAAGCGGCTATTCGGGATATTGTGACTAAATTTCGCACCAAATTTACATTGTTGGACATGAAACCACCAACTCGCTTACGTAGAGTGCGAAGTGAAGAGAATATCGCAGCTGTATCGGATAACTGATGATGACCATCAGTTATCGATTCGTCGCCGTTCGCAGCAATTGGGCCTCTGTTACTCAACAACGTGGAAAATTTTGCGGAAGGAGTTAGGTGTGAAGCCTTTCAAAATGCAGCTGGTACAAGAATTGCAGCTGAACGACCTACCGCAACGTAGAATTTTTGGTGAATGGGATCTTGGAAAGTTGTCAGAAGATCCACTTTTTTTTCGAAAAATTGTGTTCAGCGACGAAGCTCATTTTTGGCTCAATGGGTATGTTAATAAGAAGAATTGTCGATTTTGGAATGAAGATTAGCCAGAAGCATTGCATCCAGAAAAAGTCACAGTTTGGTGCGGTTTATGGGCTGGTGGCATCATTGGACCGTACTTGTTCAAAGATGATGCGAATCGTAACGTAACTGTGAATGTTGAGCGCTACCGTGAGATGATATCCAACTTTTTTTTGCCCAAAATGCAATGGCTTGATTTGCATGACATGTGGTTTAAACAAGACGGTGCCACATGCCACACAGCACGATTAACAATGGACTTATTGAGAGGCGAGTTCGGTGAACATTTTATTTCACGTTCGAGACCGGACAATTGACCGCCTAGATCGTGTGATTTAACGCCTTTAGACTATTTTTGTGGGGCTATGTTAAAGCTCATGTCTATACACACATGCCCGCTTCAATTGACGCATTGGAATACAACATTGAAGCATTTATTCATGAGATACCGGCCGAAATGTTGGAAAGAGTATGCCAAAATTGGACTAAGCGGATGGACCATTTGAGGCGCAGTCACGGTCAACATTTGCATGAACTAATCTTCAAACATTAAATTATATGGACCGTACTATCCATTCAAATAAAGATTTCATGCATTTTTCTAAATTTCATGTGTATTTTTTTTAAACTTTTCTATAGCTCTTGAAAAATCACCCTTTACAATACCACCGATGAATATCGTCAAGTACATAATGGAACTAACTAAAATTTAAAACGATTAACTCAAACAGAAGGATATTTACAAGAATTGATTTTCAGAAAAGAAAACAATTTACTCAGAAAACGCATTTGAGTGGGGGGGGGGTTCAGGGTCTCAAACTCATGTTGTCTTCAAAACTTATAAGTTCCAAGAAGAAGAAAAGAAAGACTATTACAACAACACCGATGAATTTCGTCAAGGACATAATGGAACTAACTAAAATTTAAAGCAATACCATTTGTTGTGGTTTAATTCCAATAAAACATCCCCTTTATAATGTTTCGAACATGGCAAAGTGCTTAAAGCATACGACTATAATTTTAGCTTTACATTTTATATAAAGTTCAACTCATTCAATTGTCGACTAATTAGACATATACAGTTGATATGTATGTTTACAAATTCTCTCACACCCATAAATATTCAAATGTAACCTTTCGACCTTCAGCTTAGTAAATTAGGACCTTTTTATACCACAATAATTTCAAATAATTGTAAAATGATATACCCAAGGGCACTGTTTCAATAAAGTATCATTAGTTGGCCCAAAAAGTCTCTAAACTATTCACAGCAACATTTGAGTGTACGTGTGAATCTCCATATGTATCTCCCTCATAAATACATATGAATACGAAATGTGTTTTAAAAGATATTTACACAGGAAACTCATTATGGCAAATTTGCCTAAAGCCGTAACAAAATACAATCCTTTTTCTGATTTTGCACTCAAACCCCCCCCCCCCCCCCCCCCAACACCGATACCGTCAGTGGAAGTGAACTGTTAAAGTTGGCATTAGTATCGTTTGCTTTTACTGGGGATTTACTCTCAACGCTCGATTCTTGTATGCCTCTCACACCACACGCATGCACACACACACACACACACCCCTCAAAATATGTGTAAATAATACAATGATTGTAAACAATTTTATTTTCATTGCGAATCAATAAATCTTAAAGTCCTTTCTAAACAAAGGACTAAAGAATAGGACAAGAAGAAAGAATATGTTTGTAACGAAATAATCGTATCTAAAGCGAGCAGAAAACCTTTTGATCTCACAATCAATTTGTGGCTCAAAATATTCGTTCCCCGGTTTTAGTTCCTTGTTTTGTTTTTATTTTCTCAAACAATAAAATCCATTCGATTTTATTTTAAAGTGTTATGATGGAGTGGGTTGTAAATGATGTAAGGGGTGGCATAGTGTAAGAAGAACATTCTGTATACGTTTCGTATATTACAGGGTGTTCCTGATGTTACATATCTTCTTCTTTTCCGTATACATGCGAAGTAAATATTACATCATAATTTTGCAGTTGGCCCACATATGGCCGAGATGCAATCAATCTTTTGAAAAGGTTAAACAATGCAGTAAATTGCGCAGTGGGTTTTTTAAATAAATTAAATGCAATACAAAGTTATGCTTGTAACGGATATGAGAACTGTTGAGCAATTCTAGGAAATCGGTAACCTGGAATATGAGGAATAGTGCAGCAATAAGCTCAAGTATAAAAAATAATTGAGTGTAAGGATTATATTTTTGTTTGTCATGTTTCAGAATGTAATAAGCTCCCCCGATTTTGTTGCTCCCTTCTATGCCGGCCGTGGCATAGTGGTTAGAACACGCGACTACCATGCGGGAGCTCGCAGGTTCAAACTTGGCTCCAGTCATCTTAAAAAAAAAATAAAATTTTCATTGTCGGCTCCCCTCGAATGTTGTTAACAGCAACTTCGCAGTATTAAGCGTCGATTCAATCGTCGTGTCCAGTAAGAGCTTCTCAAACAGTGACGTTCGCATTCGTCGATAAACAAGTAGGTGCCGTTAGTTGTGAATCTAAAAATAGAAAGCGTGTTAATTCACAACAACGCGAGAAGCTATCCCATACCTCATTCATGGGGTGCAAAGGGAAATTAAGTTTTTTTTTTCTCAGCTGAATTTAGTATTGAGGTTCCTTTGTATATGTAACAATACCATGCCGCTAGCATACGTCGATGATAAGAAGGAGTCCGCAGCATTGGTTCTCGTAGTAAAACTTCGTTAGATGCGCTTGGAATTCTTAAATCATACGGCAATTGATGGATACGTATGCTATGAAGAAATAATTTATGTGAGAGACCGACTGTGATATGATGGTTTTAACACGTATCTGTCTTGCGGGTCTAGAATTATGTGAACGACGTTCCCCTCATTGTTGTAGACAGCAACCTTCATGTAGTATAATTAAATAGTAATAGTAAAAGCTTTTCTAAATATCTGACACAGCCTCTACCACGGCAGTAGTGTATTCAAAATAATTACCTTTATTACTAGTTTTAAGGCTAGACGTGGTCATTATGTTTTAATACAAAATTGAGAAAATCAATTTAGTGAAGCATAGTTTATTGTAATTGTTTTCAAAAAATCTTTTATAAACAGAATAATAATATTTCATTTTTGTTTTGCAAATTTTAGATATACATTTATATGACTTTTGCCACTTGTATCTGTGACGGTAAGTAAATAATACCTTTTTTAAAATTTCAAGTTATAAAAATAACAAAATTAAATATGTATTGTTTATTGAAGATAAAAATGTATTTTTAATGGAAAATCAACTTAAAAATAGAAGTCCTTACAAACATTTTATATGAAATAACGAAAAAAAAAAACAATATAAGCATTTGCAGGATAACGAATGAATTTGTTTAAATATTTCTGAAGCATTAAAGTGGCAATATGTTAATGTGCTATGCTATGCTATGTTTTAGTGCTAAATGCACCCTTAGGTGAAATTTGCGAAGTAAAATTTAAGTTATTTTTGAATGTATTTTGAAAAATAGTAAATTAGTTATCTAGGCTAACACTATTATTTTTTTTTTTTGAGGCGAAACCAGAGTTGACAAACTCAACCATTACTTCAGTTGGCAAGGCTCACAAAGCGTCTCAAATAAGTAGACTATTTGTTCGTTGAAACACATAACTTGGTCTTGTCCTCATTTGCCACTAGACACACTACTACCGACTGCTTACCCAATGCTTGAAAAGTCCGCTGAAACATCCCGCAGTCATCGGCCAATGTAAACTTTGTTTTATTAAAGATATAGCCTTTCGCAAGATCTCAATTATGATGTTGAAGAGTTCGCAGGACAGACTATCCCCTTCTACAAAGCCTCAGTTGGTACAAAATGGTTATGTCATATACTCGTATTTGCCCATTGTCATTGAAAATTTCGTGTCAGTCAGTGTTATCAGCTTTGCGGGGGATGCCAAAATCAGCCATTACATTTGAACATTTTTTTCATATCGGACTGTCGAATGCAGCTTTGTAATCGATAAACAGATGGTAGGTGGTACCGGCAGTTGCATAGTGGTTGCAACACTCGACTACCATTCGGGATATCCGTGGTTCGATTCCCGACTCCATTCATCTACATGTTTCTTTCATTGCCTGCCCCCTTGATGTTGTCGACAGCATCTTCGCAGTATAAGTGTCGAGTTAATCGGCATGTCTAGTAAAAGCTTCTCAAACAGTAACGTTCGCGTTCGTCGATAAACAAGAGTAGGTGCCGTTAATTGTGAATCCAAAATATAAGGCGTGTTAATTCACAACAACGCGATAAGCTATCCCATACCTCATTACTGGGGTGGAAAGGGAAATTAAATTTTTTTCAATGTGTCGCTCTGCATTTCTTCGATCTTCTCCAGTATTTGTCGCAGTGTGAATATTGACATAGTCTAAATTCACACTAGTAGTCTAACATAGTCTAAAGCCACAGTGGTAAGGTCAAATCAGGTTAGATAGGATGTGCTTTACACTTTCAAACTAGACAGTACCTGGTATACAATGGGTAAAAAGCAAGTTGTGATAGGTTTGGCATACACTTGGACGAGCACGGGACATAGACCACTTAGATTCTAATCATCGGAATCATGCATTCCTTCAGCCAAATTGTATTTATTAGCTGGTTCATGCACATTGCCGTGCAGATATCGTTTTGACACGATGGTGGACAATCTACTCGGTCTTTTGGCGTAAATTCGCCACTTATACTGCAACCGAGTAGAGTACGAAAGTTTTCCCTCCATACAAGCAGCACAATCTGAGTGTCGTGATCAAATTTCTATCTTTGTCCTTAAAGCAGTGGTCATCACAAAGAGAGGCACAAAAAAAGCAACAACAAAATTTAGCTCTTTCTAAAAAATTAAAAACATAACAAAATCTGCTACGCTCCTACTCCATTGAAAGCCAATAAGCTACTGAATGACATTTTTGTTTCACACACACATTTGTTATTGTAATTATGGTTGCCGTTTGACACAAAGAAACTAATCATGCAAAAGTCCAAATGAATTGTCCTGGAGTTGGTGTGGAGTTGTAAAAGTTTTTCAGTCAGCAACCACAAAGAGAATAAACAAATTCCCGAACAAATTCGTAATCTGGTCAATATGCACGACGACCACTGCCTTACAGGGGATCTCTGTTCCAAAAGCTTTGCTTTTTACCTTCTGGTTAAACTTTTGGGCTTTACCCGTATCCCTATTAATACTCCCATAGACGTTTTTTCGCTGAAATTTTGTCTGGTATATAGCATCCTTTTACCCAGACATTAAACGACTTTCCTTATCGTACCAGAACTGGTCTAAAATTGGTTTTTATAACCCAATACGGTCGTTGCGACATAGAATTCGCAATATGTTGCCACACGGTGTTGATTTTATGCAGGAATCTGGTTCCACTCACTACCATGTTTCTTGCCAACGCGAAGCTTACCTGTCTGAATCCGTTATTGGAGGTATTGGTGTGTAGACTGAAATTTGAATGTTATGGACAGCGCAGCGGTCATGTATCTGTGGTTTTCATAGATACTCGCTTATCTTAACTTAACCATATGTTAACTCATTTTTACAAACAAATACTTTCTGAATAAATTAATACAAACAAGGGTATTGTAATAAAATATTAGATAAAAACTTCTTCAATCATAAAAGATATAGATACAAATCCAAAAAGTTTTCGGTTTCGAGGCAAAACAAACAGGTATGTCAAATTATCTGTATAAATATATATATCGTTGGAAAGTTTACTGTCCAAGTTCATTAAAATTATTCCATTCTGTAGCAGGATGTTGTAAAAACATTTTTATAAAACGGTTAAGTTATGTTGTTTTTAGCATAAAAATTTCGTATCGGTACATTATTTTGGGAAAATAACACTGTGCTACACACAAAATATACAGGGGTTCTCATGTAGCATTTCTGTTAGACTGGAGTCCATAGAGTAAAGTGATACTTTTAGTTTTTCTCGGTCACTTCGTTAAGTAATGGTTTTATAGCAAATTAAGTGAAATGACGATATTCCTAAAATTCCAAGTTCCAAAATTCATGTCTTCTCTTTGTAAACCGAGTTTTAAAAGCTTAAATTTGTTGTAAAGCTATGACTTTCACCTTTTATTAAAAAAAATAATTTTGCAAAAATAGTGAAACGGCGGCAGTTTAAGCAATACAACCCAAAAAAAAAATTGCGAATTCTCATTTTCTCAACGCTATATTAAAGTAGCTTTCTAAAATAGGTAAGTTTATAAGAAACGGTTGAAAAATTAATGAGTTATGCTAAATTTTATAAAGAGAAGACTTATGAATTTTGGAACTTGCAATTTTAGGAATATCGTCATTTCACTTAATTTGCTATAAAAACATTACTTAACGAAGTGACCGAGAAAAACTAAAAGTATCACTTTACTCTATGGACTCCAGTCTAACAGAAATGCTACATGAGAACCCCTGTATATTTTTTTTCTTCACATTTGTATCACTGTGTAATTATACACTTAGAAAGACTGTCAAAAATAATGCAATTTGCCACCATTAATTCAAAATCGACAGAAATTGATATAAGCGGTTGCCAGCAAGGTATCGTTCAAACTAAAGGCCTGCAGCGTTCCATTCATTCTACTTGTACAAACAGATAAAACAAGTAAGAACCTGATATTATCGGTACAAATACAACAAAGAGTGGAACAAACCATGTGTTCATGCGTTTTGGATTGAGTAGATCGCGTTTCATCTCTTTCTCTGGCTCTCATTGTAGTGGAAACTTTTTTTCTCTTTATCTGTTACACTCAGTGGAGTAACTGTTGTTCCTCTTTTTTAAATGGATATATTCATTTAATATAGATAATCCAGATCGTACGCTTTGCGTTGATGATGTTTTCTCCTTTTTTTATTCTTTTTACAAAAAGTAATGGTGTAAGTTTCATCTGAGGCAAATTTTAACAAAAAAGAAAACAAAATTTTGCTCATTATTCTTTATGCTTGCAGCGTCACGCTCTCCACATATTCCAAGCACAGATAACAAGAATACCGATATATCTGTTTGTTCTGTATGTAATCATACAAGTATTTTTGATACTTGGTACTTTCACTCTCCCATACCTATTCTATCGTTATCTAAAAGAGAAATATTCCATACGCACTCAATCCAAAGAGAGCGAAACAGATACAAGCAGATATAAGAAAATTGAACTACATACAACAAGTGTGTTTGGATGGTTCTTTGCAGACCTATAGTTCAAACCCAATGAGCTGACAGTTTTTTCAACAATGGAGTCCACAGTGGAAGCACTTGAAGCCGTCGAAGATTTCAAAGCAGTGCAAAAGTTAGCGCCACTATTCATGGTGGTGGTAATGCTGGTACTTGCAGTCGAAGAATTCGAGATGAAAGTGGTATTTAAAAGACGTGGTGTATACTCCTCTATGGTTGCCATATATAAAGCCTCTTTTAGCAATATGCTGTAAAATTGGTTAAATCTCAAGTACACAGTATATGATATATGACGATAAGTTGATTAACGTATGAGTAAACAGTAAACGTTTAAGTGTTTCCTTCGCTTCTTTGATGACCGGCACCAATACAGTCTTAGTATGGCTTTTTGTTGTGCAACAAACTTTTGCGGTATTCGACGTTTGTATTTTCTTGTAGTACTCTATCGTTGAGTTACGCGCCCGATAAAAGCCACTTGGTTACCTGCTTTTAGATTTTACAAGGAATTAATTTTCAAGTTTAACAATTCTATTTGTATATTATGGATTTGCATACTTTTAAGGTGTCGCTGATGATTATTCGTTAAATATTTTGTTTGATTGGGGTTTAATATTTTAGATCATTATTGAAATTGGCTTGCTTGGTTTGGATATATTTTGTTTAACATTGTATCTATTTCCGTTTGAAATAATCCCGAATTAATTGCAATCGTTTCCTTATATAGCAATTATATTGTTCTGTTCTTTTATTTTTACACCAATTCTTAATTTGTTAAATAGTTGTGTTTACTGAAGGTGTGATAAGTATTGTATTGAAAATATTAGGTATTTTCTTTTCCCAAAGTTTGGGAGAAGACACTCGAACAATTTCTCCTTTGACTTCTCTGACTACTGCCGTGACTGTTTTGTTGTTGCTGGACAATAAGATTGGCTCTCGATTAATGCTCTCTGGTTTTATGTTGCTGTTGAAAATCGAATAATCCTTTAATCCTGCTGCTGCTTATTTTATGCCTTTGCCATTATATGAATTTTTTACAAAAATGAATTGCAGACAAAATCAACTCAAGTCAGTGAAAACCACAGATATTTCCTCCAGGCGCTCATTAAATGCGTCTTTAATATCCCAGCCTTTGTATTCTGTCGACGCGATGTAAGGATATTTCTCCTGATGCGGATAGTGGCTATTCGGTCGCTTGCAAGGTTAAACTGCGAAACCAAATGTCAAAGTCTCTTAACAACTACAAATCCACATCCAAATTTGTTTCTACCCGCATGGCAGCTGTAAAAGACGCCGCAGTTTTTTCTTCGTGTGCATTCCTGTATGGCGGTGATTCCAGCCTTGAGTTTGTTGAGGCTGCATCATTCCAAGTACATAACCTTAAATCAAACTCATTATAAAGTTTGCGGGGTTCGTCACCATTTGGTAAGGCTCTTGGTTTTTCCGTTGTATTAAGCTTTAGTAGCTTCTGTTACCTACTGCCTATGACGACATGTACGGTCTTCGTTAATACCATTTTCGCTGTAGTATTTTAATGTTACTCCATATTTATACTCTCACCCTACGGGTAGGAGGAATACGACCCAAAAGTGTAACACAAAACCAAATTCGGTTCATGACTTTTTAAGTCGTTTGAGCCATGTCCATCTGTTTGTCTGTTTGTCTGTCTGTCTGGCTGTCCGGCTGGTACGCACGATAACTTTCGAAAAACGCAACCAAATATTTTGATATTTTGCACAAAATAATATTATTCCAAAACTACTTACGGTATTGCAAATAGGCTACATTGTCCCGCCCCTTCCGCTACCACCCATACAAATACATCATTCCGCATACTTTAGAAACCGAGTGCTAATATCAATACACCCAATGGGATCGTACCCAAATTCTATATTTAGTTAAGCTAAAACAGAATAAAGTTTTGGAAAAAAATTTTGAAGTCTAAACTCGTCCCTTCTGGTATCTCCCATACAAATGTACCATTCCGCCCACTTTCGAGATGGAGTAATATAATATTAATACACTCGACACGATCATTCCCAAATTCTGTATTTTGTTAAGCTATAACAGGATACAGTTTTAGAGAAAAAATTTGAAAGTCTAGCCACGCCCCATCTGGTACCTCTAATACCCATCAGGTACCGCCCACCCTATTTATTTAGTAAAGCTCAAGCATGTTAACGTTTTTGAGAAAAAAAATCTGGAAGTCTAAACACGCCCCTTCTGGTATCTCCCATACAAATGTACCTCTCCGCCCACTTTAGAGATGGAGTAATAATATCAGTATACTAGAAAATGTTATGTTTTACTGATGGTGAGGGTATATGTATGTCGGTTTTCCTGCCTGAAACGTTTTTCGGTGTTTAGAGAAAATTTTTTCACTTGCGATTTGAGGTGATCTTGGAGAAGTCACAGCAAAGGGAGCTTCTGATGCTGGCCTTGTGGTTTATATCGAAAAAGCTATCCACCATTTCATCTGCCATTTAATCTATTTCACACAACTCTTGTAAAATAAACCTATAAGCAATAATGCCATGATATTTAATCGACCTATGAGAAACACCATACAATTTCCATATTTAACATTTTTTTGTAACAAAGTGTTTTCGTCTGAAGAGCAATTCACATGTTGTTAAATTTATGCGATTTGTTACAAATATTAGAAATTTCCTTCATTTTTGTTAGATGATTTAAACAAAAACACTATTGAATGTTTAATCGGGCTTATTGATTATGATTTACCTTGAAATGTAAATTCCTTGTGCATTTACTAAACAGAAAATGAATACCAATTAATGCTCAAATAAAGATAATTACTTAAGTTTTTTTGTGATTTTAGTTTTTTCGCAGGATATTCTCACAATATCCGTATATTTTGATTTTGCCGTTTTGCTATCCCCATAAAGTAAGCTATAAATTGCTCTGCGCCAGACGGCGAGACAACGCCGTCCTCTATCCTTTTCAATGGGAGGTGGAAACTCAATAGCAAAAAAAAGCATCAGAAAAATCCAGTATGTAACGGAAGTCACTTAATTTCGGTTTTTTTTCTTTTGCTTTTCGTTTTTAACCTTTCAGCTCATTCTCATTTACCTATTTTACAACTCATATCCGCATAAATATTTGAAACATCTTTATTTCAATATTTGCCAATGTCCTTTGCCTTGACGCACAACGACATAGAGGATATTGGAAATTAAGCGATAGAAGTGGTGGTATTAGTCAGCAAATATGGAATTCACAAATAGTGTACAAATTATCCTTTGTCTGGAAAAATCGTCGTACAGATTTCCGCAGTATGGAAAAATATATTGTTGTGAACATGTGATTATTTAACCCAGATGAAAGACAATATCGAATGTCAATTGAAAAGAATTTTGTTAATACTTGCCACCATCGAAATTTGCATAAGGATCCGTTAAGGTTTACTCGAGTTATCGTGCCCAGCCAGACAGAGGGACATAGTTCGATCGTCTTAAAATGTCCTGAAAACATTTTGGTTTTAATATACTTGAGGTCTAACTCGTTTCCTTTAATGTGTTACACTTATTTCTCGTATCACACGATATATACAATCATCCCTAAGTGCGATGGTATACAAATTAAACGGTATACAATTTGAAATGTATATAGAAATTTTCAGGATCACATCAAGTGAACTTTGCGATGATCCTGTATTTCAACAAAAGCTTAATAAGCACTAAAATTTAAAATTGAACTTTGTTATTTTCTGATCCATGGTACAAAGCATACAGCTATCTAAAGGAAGCTAAAGCCATATATTAATTTCCTGATATTTACAAAAATAGTTGCCTGTTTCGCAGCTTTACAAAAATATTAATTGTGTCTGTGTTAAAATCACTATAAATATTTTCACACAAAAATCGTATTCAAGTGTCTGTGAATTGCCATAAATATTATGCTCTGTTAAGTGCACTTGTTAGCCATGTTAGTCGCAATGTCAGCGTAACCACACACACTCAGCCATATGTATATATACATAAATATACATATATACAGGCAGACACGGTCCACAATCGTATTTACCAATGATGTTGTAATGACATTTTGCACAACATTCAATGACTCGTGTTTTTTTGGGTTTGTTTTACACGATAATCATACGTATTCATAGCAATGTGTGAATGGGTAACGTTTTGTAAATGGCTGCTTGTCTGTATGAATTTGGCGGAGAAGATAATGCAATTGACAAAATCTGTTACCAACCTAATGAAAATACAAATTACTTCCGCACATTGGCACGTCCTTATAAAATAAGTAAAAAGAAAGTTACAAAACGGGAAAATAACATCAACGCAACCGAAGATGATACTATAGTATGAGTGGCGCAGAGAAAACCAGGCAACTGAAAATACTACAAAAGCGTTTGAATAACGCTATTGAGGCCGATTAAAAAAAACATATCATTTAAATAATTCTTGAAAAATTACTTCAAATTTGAATCGGATAAAAAAAGAATAGTATATATTAAGATGACTTTGCATCGCTTCAGGAACAAAGAAAATAAATTAAATTTTTGATGATATAGACCGACCTTGTCATGATGTTTAGATCATGCCAATAACTATTGATAATGGTTACGTGTTTCTTAGAGTTGTATACTATTAAACCATTAAGAAAGTTTCAGTCAGGAAAACCGACTTACATATACCCTTACCCTCAGTAAAACATAACCTTTGCTAGTATATTGGTACTATTACTCAATTTCTAAAGTGGGCGGAGTGGTACATTTGTATGGGAGAAGGAAGGGGCGTATCTAGACTTTCAGATTGTTTCTCCAAAACTTTATATTGCTTGAACTTTACTTAATACAGAATTTGGGCACTACCGTGTCGAGTTTATTGATATTATTACTCCATCCCTAAAGTGGGCGGAGTGGTACTTTTGTATGGGAGGCACCAAAAGGGTCGTGTCTAGACTTACAGATTTTTTTCCAAAACTTTATACTGCTTGAACTTTACTTAATACAGAATTTTGGCACGATCGCGTTAGGTCTATTAATAATATTAATCGATTTCTAAAGTGGGCGGTACCCTGTATGTGTATGGGAGGTACCAGATGGGGCGTAGCTAGATTTCCAGTTTTTTTTTCTAAAAAACTATATCCTGCTATAGCTTTACCAAATAAAGAATTTGGGTATGATCGAATTGGATTTATTAATGTTATTACTTCATCTCTAAAGTGGGCGGAAAGGAACATTTGTATGGGAGCTACCAGATGGGGCGTGGCTAGACTTTAAATTTTTTCCAAAACTTTATTATATTTAAGCTTTCCTAAGTACAGAATTTGGGTACGATCCCGTTAGGTGTATTGATATTATTACTCGATTTCTTAAGTGGGCGGAATGATGTATTTGTATGGGAGGTACCAGACAGACAGACGGACATCGCTCAAACGACTTAAAAAGACATGAATCGAATTTGGTTCAAAGAAACCTAGGGTCTAAAGTGACTCCTTCTATGTGTTACACTTTTGGGTATATTTTAAAGTTGATGGAGAAATTTGCGGGGTACCGGAAGACGATTGAACTATGTCCGTCTGTCCGGCTGGCTGGTGAGCATTATAACTCGAGTAAACCTCAACTGATCGGCATAAAAATTTACTTTACTTACTTAGTTGGATTATATACCGCACGTAGAATAATATTATAAGCGCCTCGATCTTCTGCGCTTCTTCTCCAGTTAGTCACACCGAGTTCTGTAAGGTTCTCAGTAACCTGGTCTTTCCAACGGAGTTTTGGTCGCCCTCTTCTGCGCCGTACATCGAGTTCATTGTCGAAGACTTTTCGAGCTGGATCATTTTCGTCCATGCGTACAACATGACCTAGCCAACGCAACCGTTGCACCTTAATGCGTTTGACCACGTCAATGTCAGTGTACAGCTCGTACAGCTCATGATTCATACGACGCCGATACTCTCCGTTAACGATGATGGGCCCATTTATTTTACGGAGTATTTTTCTCTCGAATACCGCCAGAACCGATTCATCCGCTTGTGTCATAACCCAGGATTCTGAGCCATACATTAGGACAGGTAGAACCAGTATCTGGTATAGCTGGAGTTTTGTACGTCGAGAGAGGGCTCTGTCATTGAATCGCTTGCTTAGTCCGTAGTAGCATTTATTTGCAAGCAGGATTCTTCTCCGGATTTTTAGGCTGACATTATTTTTTTTGTTGATGGCGGAGCCTAGGTAGACAAAATTATCTACCAGCTCGAAACTATAGTTGTCAACGTTCACGCAGTTTCCCAAACGAGTAGATTTTTTGTTCGTTGAAACTAATAATTTCGTTTTGTCCTCGTTCACCGTTATGCCCATTTTCGCTGACTCCTTCTGTATACCTGAGAATGCTGCAGTCACATTACGCAGTTTTCGACCGATGATGTCTACGTCATCAGCGTACGCGAGTAGCATGTGGCTTTTGTTGAATATAGTGCCACTCGTGTTTACTGCAGCTTTTCTCATTATCATCTCCATCACAATGTTGAAGAGATCGCACGATAGGCCGTCGCAAAAAATTAAAATTGCAATTTCCAAGTAAAGTTTTGTACTCAATAATTGTACATAGGATACTGATTTAATAAATACAAGAATCAATTACATATGTTGTTTACTTAAAGTTCTGTGCTCTCTCAAACTTCGGAAATTTTTTCGACTTTTCTACTTGTTAGCGAAAAGTAAAATATTAATATTTCGGAGTGAAAGTTTTTGCGTTTTAGTCAATTAAAAACTTATTTATTGTTATGGATCATTTAACGTCAGCTATTGCAGAACAGGAATAACAATTAATTGTATACAATAAATATGTATAATTATTTTTAATTATTTTTTAAAAAATGGTCTAAATTTAAGGTATTTTTGAAATGTATGAAGATTTTTAAAATGGTTCCGGGTAAAACCCTGTTGAAAAATTAACATAATTGTAAAATCTAGCACCTGTATTTACAAAATCACGAAAAACATTTTGCGCGTTTTTGCGCCATTTTGTTTTATTAAATAAATTGTAATGTTAGACACTCCTCCGAAAACGGTGGAATTTTGGTTATTTTGGCCTCATTTTCTTTGGTTTTGCTGTATTGCAATTTGTTGCTGAGCATTAATTTTTAATTATACCCTACATAAGGCAATATATGCTGATTTGCCTTGATAATATTCAAATTGAAAATATGATTAAATGAAGTTATTTCACAACAACTCTAGATTTTATAGCCGACACAGCAAGTTTTTTCAAAACGTTAAAATATCAACATATTCGGGAAAATTAGTCCAGAACTGATTAATTACAAGCACTAAAACTAGTTGTTCATGCAAAATGCAGAAAAATACCTTCTAACTAGTACAAGTTTCTTTTATCAAATGTGTTTCATTTCGAGGTTTGTTTTTTACATGGTTTTATTTACAAAACACGAGCGACTGATTGCGAATTGTTATTTGACTGGTATTTAATATTGTTTGACATTTTGTCTTGAAGTAACAAGAAGGAAACAGCGCCTCCAAAAACTATTTTTTTTTTTAAATATGTTTTCGAGCCCTCCGCTCAACAATTAGTGTGCATAATAGACTAACTGGGAGCACTATTGTCAATATCACTCTCAAATTTTAGCCTCAGTGTACGTTATTGGATAATACGCAACCAAAAATACCACTTCCATCCTACAGAGAGGAGAATGTTGCGCCAGTAGTGGAGACCGTTACTAAAGAAACCGACCAGTCAATTACACACCGTAAGCATTCTGTGCACTCTTTGCATTAGATATGCAACAACTTGGAATGACGCTGTAATGATAAATTCCCATTGCTAGTTCTTTCCTTTCCCAACGCCTCAGCCCTACCCCTCCCAGTTTGCTCTATGCAGATACTTGTTCAAATGTATACGGCTTTTTGTTCCACCCTGTTTATAAGTGTGTACACTAGGGGTATAACCAATTTTTTGGCATTGTACTATGAGCTCAACCATGTCCTAGTAACCAAGAAAATCATAATCTTTTGTAATTTTTCAGAAAAAAGTTCACGCACCAATTGGTTTTTCTAAACTGGTGTATAAAAAATTATTTAAAAATTTATTATTTTTTTTATTTTTATTAACTTCGTTAAATGGGGATTTAGATCTCCTAGGCTCATTGGTCAATTATCAACAGGCTGCCACCTGCGATAAATGTTGCAAGTGTTAGTAAACAAATTAACTATTAGCATTAGAGAAGATTATAATTTACACATTTTTATTTTTTTTGTTAAAAAAGATTAAAGATACGTTTTGGTTTGCGAAAAAATCTCTTACCATATCTAAATATTAATGAACTTTCATACTTAAGCTATTTTTTCTTTTAAATAAACATAGTTTTAATTTTCCTTAACCAAAAAGAAAATTAAAAATTTCAAAACTTCATCGCGGTTGGTGCGTGAACTTTTTTGACCTTAGCGAAAAAATAAATATACGTTCCCTTATTGTTTTTTTTGCTCTATTGGACTGTGCTATGCCAATTTTGATATTTTAAAAAATTGTTAAAAAGTTATATCCCTAGTGTACACATATGTACATTAGGGATATAACTTTTTGCAATTTTTTGCAAATATCCAAATGGCCCTAGCATAGTCGAATAGGCCATTGAAAATTATATAAAAAAATGGTATTACTTTTTCGCAGCTGTCAAAAAAGTTCACCCACCAAACGCGGTAAAGTTTTTAAATGATTTGTTTTTATTTATTTAGCTAAAAAGCGCAAATAACTTTTTTTTTATCAATATATCAAGCTGCATTTAACATTTGTGTAAATATTTAGGAAGCTTAATGTATGTCATTGATAATTACGTGATGTACTTTAATTGTTTTTATTATTCAAAGAAAATTATATACCGAGTTTGTGTTTAATACTTAAAAACAATGGATTTTAAAAGAAGCCCTTTAAGCGTTTTAAAAAATGCAAAAATTTGGACAAAGGCTTTGACCAAATTTAAAGATAGCACAATAATGTGGAGAAACTAATTTATGTCTTTGAATAATTAAACAAAATTTGTCAGTTTACTATTTTACTTTATTAAAAAGTATTTAAAAATTTTTATTTAAAATGATTTTTTTTTTTTGGGAAATTTTAGAAAATCGTTTTCGTGGGTGAGGTTTTTTATCCGAAATGACCCCAAAATAATTTTTTCGTAAATAACAAAACCTTCGCCATCGCGTGATGCTAGGGCCAAAATTTGGTTATACCCCTAATGTACATAAGCATTTAAATATATTTTAAACATTTAAAACATTCAATATCAAATTTCAAAGAGATCGGATATAAACCGTAGCTTTTATTATGTATACATATAAGTATATATATGGAGACTATATGTATATATGGACCGATTTCTTAAAAACTTCAAACCAATCGATCTTATAGCAAAAGGATCATCTGTGCCAAATTTGGCTAAGATCGGACACTTCCTTGAATTAATCTGGTCTGGTATAGAATGGCTCCGTAAGGTCCTTGCCAATCTTCACTGAAGACTTCGTGACAGTCACCGTCATTCCGCAAAGACGTATCAGCTTCGCTGGAATACCAAACTCAGCCATGGCTTTAAGCAGAGCTGTAAACTCAAGTACAAGTAATCATTACCTACCATGTTCGAAAGTATTTAAAAGTTAACTACAATTCTAATTACATGAGGAATTGGAATTGAAACTAAAAGTCTCAACTACACAGGTAATTGTACTTGAAAGTAATGATTCCTAATTACTTTTCAATTAGCTCAATTACTTTTTAATTACAAGGAATTGGAAGGAACTGACGGAATTGGGAGGAATTGGAAGGAATTAAGAGGAATTGCTGCAATTTATTTCATTTATTTATTTATAGTCTAGGGAAAAGCAATCCTTACAGACTAGCATAATAATTAATACATTTATATATAATAAAACTTATACAAGTTATATAATTAATTCAGATAGCAAATTCTTAAATTTATTGGCAGAGTAACTGAGATCAATAGAATTACAAATAGAATTAAAAAGTCTCATAGATCTTGTAATTGGCTCATTCGAGGCGTAATTGGTTAAGTGTGTATCTATATTAAATGTACAAATATGACGCAATGATCTTACAGGCGCATTAAAACGAAGAAGCGACAATAATTCGGAGCAGTTAGTAGAACCTGAGGCAATGCCATGTAAAAACTTAAGAGACGCAATGTCTCTCCTAGCGGCTAATGTTTTTAAAGAAAGAAGCAGACATCGACTTTCATAGGATGGTAAGGGATCCGAGAAATTAAGCGAGTTTAATGCAAATTTTATGAACGATTTTTGTACTTTCTCAATGCGGTTGATATGAATATTAGCAGTAGGGCTCCAAATAAAAGAGGCATACTCTAATTTGGATCGAACAAAAGATGAATATAAAGTTTTTTTAATATAAGGATCAACAAATTCTCCAGTATTTCTTCTTATGAAATACAGTAATGAAAATGCTTTTGGAACAACGTAATTTATGTGGCTCGTAAAAGTTAATTTTGCGTCCAGAACAACTCCTAGGTCCATATATTCAGAAATAATATTCAGGTCACAATTTTTTAGATTGTAAACTGCGTTAATAAAATTACGACAACGATGAAATGTCATATGAAAACATTTATCAATATTAAACGGTAATGCATTGATTTCTGACCACATCGCAACTCGATCTAAGTCTTCTTGAAGTAATTTGGCATCATTTAAGTTATAAATAGCTTTAAAAAATTTTAAATCGTCGGCATACATTAGATGTCGTGAGTTTTTAAAACAATGACCAATATCATTAACAAAAATATTAAACAGTAAGGGACCTAAAATGCTACCCTGAGGTATACCAGAGGTTGAAATATAGACTTCCGAATAAAAATCATCAATGCAAACATAAGAGTGTCTATTTGACAGATACGAACGAAACAGACTAATAAGTGAGGAATGAAACCCCATATGAAACATTTTAGTGATCAAAATATCATGTCTCACTCTATCAAATGCTTTAGAGAAATCCGTGAAAACTGTATCAACTTGAACACCATCCTCAAATTTTTTTATACAAAAATTCGAAAATGAAGTTAAGTTGCTTGTAGTAGATCTGCCGGAGAAAAAACCATGCTGCTCGGGGCTAATTACATGTTTAAGAGAAAAGAAAATTTTATCAAAGATAATATGTTCAAAAACTTTGCCGATATTAGGTAACATAGAAATGGGTCTGTAGTTTAACACAGACATTTTATCGCCTGCTTTAAAAATAGGCCTTACGATCGCTGTTTTCCATCTCTGAATAAAATATCCAGATAACAGAGATTTATTAAATAACAAACGAAGTGGTTCAACCAAAGTAGAAGCACATTTTATAAGTAAAAACGGTGAAATTCCATCTATATCAATCTTATAACCATCAGAGAGCTTGGTAATAGCCATAAAAATATCATTTTCGGAAATATTAAACGTTGTAACGTCAATACAAGGCATCACATTATTGAATACTTGCATGCTAACGGGCTCAGTTACATTAACAAAATTAGATTGAAAAAACATTTTGAAAAGATTTACAGACTCTTGAGTAGAATTTGAAATTATTCCGTTATAATTCATACTCATTGGAATGTCCGAACAATTTCTTTTAGATTTTATATAATTCCAAAATCTTTTAGGATTCGACTTTAAAGAATTTCCAAATCCTAATATATATTGATTATAAAGAAATTTATTTAGGAAATTAAATTCTTGCATATATCTGATATATAAATTTCGATCTACTATGCAGTTGGATAACATATATTTTCTGTAATATTTATTCCTCAAATTTTTTAATTTTTTTAACCCTCTCGTATACCAGGGTAATTTATATACTTTTGGTCGTATACGAGGAATATTATTTTGAAAAATTTCGTGAATGTTTTTTTAAAAACTCTTCATAACAAATTGCAACAATATCACCATGCAAACAGTCTATCCAATCAATGTTAGCAACTAAACAATTGATCAACTGAAAATCGCAAGATTTGTAATCATATTTCGTATTAGAAAAATTTGAACTGACATTACGGTATTGATAAAACTCTATTTCAATATGTAATGCAGAGTGATGTATGTTAGGAGGGGATAACGGAAATGCACATTCTAAAACCGAAATATTTATATCAGAACTAATGAAAACTAAGTCTAGTAATCGACCAAAATTATTATGAACTTTATTAGCTTGGTATAAATCAATACTAAATAAGGAGTCAATAAACTCAATTTCAAAGGGTTTATTTATGTTACTGGGAAGAAATTTCCCTGAATTCTGAACTTCAGACCAGACAATGTGGTTGAGGTTAACGTCACCAGCAACACATATTCTATCATTATGCCTCAGATTCTCTGACACGCTCAAAATATTCTGAATATGTCCATGATATATTTCATCCAAACTGTTTGGCGAGATATATGACGCACATAAATATAAATTACCATTAAACGATTTAATTTCAACACATAATTGGTCCAACAAAGTATTATTTTCCGTTAAAACAATTTGTTTAGAAGAATACAAATTTTGAACGGCAATCAACACACCACCACCCCTCGAACAACCACTGGAGACAAAATCCCTATCTTTGCGATACACATTAAATAGTTTATTATTAAAAAACTCCTCATTGAAAAAATCTTCGTTAAGCCAAGTTTCAACTATAACAAATACATCATAATCACACTGGGATGTAAATAATGAAAATATGGAACCTTTAGTTCTCATGCCCGATACATTATGATAATAAATCTTTAAAAGATTTGAATTGAAATTAGTACTATTAGGTATTAAGCAACCTCCTGTTGAGGCTTTTTCCTCGGAAAAACCTTAAAAGGCCGGATTTTTACAGAAGCCGTCCACAGATCAGGGCTAAATAATTTTTCATAGTATATTGGAGAAATACCTAATTTGAAGTTAACAAATTTTAGGCTATCAGGCGACATATCTTTCCTGACCAACTTAAAGCAAGAAATATTGCTGGCATTAACATTTAAGTGTTTGCTGACATAAGAAATAATATTATCTTCAGTAACATTTGGTTTGAAAGATGCTAGATGTATCCATTTTTTCTTCACCACAACATCCAGCTCTGCATTATTGTTCAAACCAACTACCAGACGTCGCCTTTTCTGCTTTCTTCTCGTAATGTTACTCCAAGCAGCGGAATTGACGACAGAAACACCACCAAGCTCACTCTCACTTGCGGCATCAGATATCATATTCTCAGAGCAGTGTATCGACTCACATACCAGTGCGATCATTTAAAACATCATTGGCATCACTGACGGTAGGATCCACAGCAGACATCGCCAACGACTTATCACCCACATAAGTAGCAGCAGACGTTTTTTTTGACGGAGCGCACGTTTTAGAAACACTCTTACGAACAGGGAGAGCAGCAGCGGACAGCGCAGATGAACAAACAGCCTCACAAGCAGCAGCACTCTCATTACGTGAGAGATCAAATGTTTGAGGTTTCTCAAAACCAGTTTTAGGCAAAGGGAAACTGCGATGAGATGCACTTGCAGCAGTAATGTTATTGTTGTTAGCAGATATATGCTGGGAGAACATTGATTTTAACTCTCCTATTTCATAAGACAGCAGGCTAACTTTCTTCACCAACTCACAGGCAGATTGTAAACAATTATCACAATTGTAAACAATATTTGCAAATTCAGAAAGGGCATTGACCGCCTTCTCACTATCCACTTTAGCGCAGAATTTATGAAATTTGCATTGACAAATCTTGCAAATAATCTCACTGCCAGTTTGAATTTTTTTATAACAGGTTGAGCAAATCAAATTAAGAGACTGTGACGACATTATGCACAACTTGTCCGCACAAATGATAAACTGAGACTGAAAGGAAAGGTATTGAAATAATTTTGAAATAAGGGGTAGAAATTGTAAGTTCCACAACAATAAACAAATTTAATTCTTAAAATAATAACTAGTAGTTTTCCACTAATAATTTTTAATTTCCTTATAATTAATAAAAAATTAAAACAAAATAAATTGGGAGCAATATATTTCAACATAACGGACCTTTCCAAATTGCAGCAATTCCTCTTAATTCCTTCCAATTCCTCCCAATTCCGTCAATTCCTTTCAATTCCTTGTAATTAAAAAGTAATTGAGCTAATTGAAAAGTAATTAGGAATCATTACTTTCAAGTACAATTACCTGTGTAGTTGAGACTTTTAGTTTCAATTCCAATTCCTCATGTATTTAGAATTGTAGTTAACTTTCAATTCCTTTTTAGATGTACTTGTATTTGTAATTAAGCAGTAATGAGTACAAATTGTAATGATTAGTTTACAGCTCTGGCTTTAAGTAATTTCTGCCGTATCGGGCTGTCGAAGGCAGCTTTATAGTCTACAAAAAGATGGTACGTGTCGATCTGTTTCTCTTGGGTGTTTTCCAGGATTTGCCGAAGTGTGAAAAAAATTTACCAGTATTAATATTTTTCAAAACGAACTAATGTGATTGTAAATGGGCAGAATAGCCCCACCCCTTCTGGTACTTCCCATACAAAATTACCTATTTTTGGATATTTAAATTTCCTTCGTATTTTCCAAACGGACGACCGGAGAATATTGGAATTTGGTCAGTTTGTTTATTTTGCAAAAGCAGACAAAACCCAAGAAACCCGCCTTTTTTAGTACCTTCCATACAAATCCCCGAATTGACCCCCCATAGTATTATATACATATCTTTTTTGTAAGTACACTGATTTCACTCAAATTCTGCGTATTCTGAAAATGGACAATATCGTTCCACCCCTTCTGATACCTTCATACAAAATTACCTATTCTTGGAAAATTAATATCTCTTCCATAACATCCAAACGGACACTTGGGGCTAGCGGAAATTGGTCGGCTAATTTATCTTGTTATAAAAGGCAAAATATCGGAAAACCTAACTATTTGATACACCCCTTCTGGTACCTTCCATACAAATGTCCGAATAGACCCCCCATAGTTTTATATACATATCTTTTTGTAAGTACACTGAATTCAGTCAAATTCCGCGTAAGATGTTCGCTTATGAAATTTGGACTAAAGAATGAAAATGGACCTAGTTTTTGAAAATTAATAGTTATTCCATAACTTCCAAACCAGCACCTGGGGATAATCAAATTTAGTCAGTCAAATTTTGCCGAGGTAAGCGCATATTGAACGTTGATTTACGAAAAATAATAGCACACGTTGTGCTGCCTGTAATTGTACTTCCTATACAAATATGTAAAATTTTTACGGTTTTGCTCCACAAGCAGGGCGAATAGCTATTTCGATAGTTGCAAAACTAATCTAACTTAATTCAATTAGAAATTGATTAATTTCAATAACTCAAGATTTAACTATATCATATATTGGGTGATGGTATTTATAAGTCAGATACCAGACTGATATTTATGTACCGGTTTTCGTAACAAATGATATATACGGTCATCCCTACGTCGAGATGTATATACCTCCGCACTACTTTAGACGTGGACTTAAAACTATAAAAAACAAAGTTTAAAGAAATAACTAAGACTTCATTTATGAAACCGAACAGATCATGATTGTTAGAACACAAAACTTGAATTCGGATGATCTGGTTGTGAGCCCTGTAGCAGTTATTCATCTGAACTATTCATGAAATTGGTTATACGAAAATGTTTGTAACGGGTAATTTTATGAACAACTGAACCGATTTTAATAGTTTTTATGTAAAACATCACAATTGAACTAAGGAAGAAAAATTGGATTTATTGTATAGCAAAATAACATATTCTTCTTCTTTAATGGCAGCAACAACAGAAATTTATCCATCAGTAGCCGCACGTAGAAAAGTATTCCAAGCGCTTCGGTCTTTTGCGCTACGTAGATAGTTTGTCACACCATGGTCAGTAGCAAAATAACTATCACCGTCAAATACACGTAATCCTGCAAAACCAAGCTTTTGTGCTCTATAAGGTATTGCCTGAAACTAAAGGAACTGGATTTATACAGCAGTGGTGAGGCTCATAATGCGATACAGGGTTATTATGTGGTAGCAGGTTCTTGATAAGACAGGGTGCTACAAATACTCTCCAAGATTCAAAAAATGTTATTGATTATCACTACGAGAGCTATACCCACCACACCCACTGACGGACAACTGTCGCTATAGGGACTGGGTAATGTGGATGCGATGGGAAGAACCATACCTCCATACCGGATGGAGAATCTTGAAATAACTGAGAAATCGGTATAGAAGGATACGTCAATTTCTAAGCAGATGATCCAAGACTCCAGTAAATCTCTTAATGAAATGGTGCAGCAATACAATATTCACCATATATGTTTGTCAAGGTGCAGGTACTTAAAAAAAAATGCTTGATGAAAATTAACAACAAAATCAAAACAAAATATTTTCTTTAACTTTTTGATTTTTTATGAAATAAGAAAATTGCTATCTTTGTAAAACATAAATAACTTAACAATTTTTTCAACAATTTTTAACAACAAATATGCGTTTTATACATGGCAAAATGCACTTTCTGACTGATATAGTAAACATTAGGGTATCTTAATAAAATAGTGTCTAAAAATTCAAAAGCTAACAGATGTAACAAGTTATCTATACAAATGCATATATCGTTGCAAGGGTCTAAGATTCTTCTTTCCAAATCCGTTAAGAAATCAAAACTCGGTTAAGAATTGACAGAGTTATAAACTCAGATGTGAGGAAAGTTTTTTTTAAGTATTACACACTGTGACAAAATGGAAAAAAGTTAAGGAACTTAGGGAGTGACATAGTGCATGTTGTAGATCTGTTCGAGTGCATCATGACTAGAGTGTTCAAATCCGAAACCGAAAACCGTCTAACCGGTTTTTTTTCTCCGAAACCGTATAACGGTTTCTTCAAATATACTAATTTCAAATACCCGGTTCATCCGGTTTTTTGATGTAGGTTAACCGGTTTTCCAAAAATCAGTATTACACAGACCATTGCTAGGCCAATTATAGGTAAATCGACAAAGAAGATTGTTTATGCTTATGCGATATTCTTGAAGCAAATCTTAAAACATGCTTTCATTAAAATTTCCTTATGCAATAAGAAAATTTGTTTTCTCTCCACTTTGAATGGGTGGGATGACTTCCGCTATATCCTAAACTAAGCATCCAATAGTGAAAAAGAACTATGTCACTAAGGTATAGTTGGGAACTCATCTTGAAATGGCTAGGAAGCCGTACATATTTTGATGAACAAGTTCAAATGCAGTTACAGTTGAAACTATCTATAACGAACTTCTATATAACGAAGTTTTCTTTATTGCGAAGCAATTATAAGAACACTGTGCTTTGGGTTTACTTTGAGTGTATTATAATCTCCATATAACGAATTTCCCTATAGCGAATATTTCCCTATAACGAAACATTTCTGCAACCGTAACTTCAAGATTGAAGCGTTTTTAATCTACATATAACGAATTAATTCAAATAATTTTGCTAATATTAAAGCAACATTTAAAGACTACATCAATGTTGATTGCGATATCATTGAGACGTAGATATCCTCGAAAGTGTTCGAGAAAGTTTTGGAGCACCAGCTATCTCAGGTCAAGAAACAATAATAAAGAAAATCCGTGGCTAATAATTATACCATCACCCTTAGGGATGAGGGTATATATCATTTGATACGAAAAAAAGTGTAACGCATTAAAGGAGACGAGTTAGACCCCAGGTATCTTAAGACCAAATTCGTTTCAGGACTTTTTAAGACGATTGAGCTATGTCCGTCTGTCTGTCTGTCTGGCTGGCTGGCTGGCTGGCTGGATGGCTGGTCAGCAGGATAACTCGAGTAAACCTTAACGGATCGGTATGAAAATTTACCAGTATCAATATTTTTCAAAACGAACTTATAGGATTGTAAATGGGCTGAATACCCCACCCCTTCTGGTACCTCCCATACAAAATTACCTATTTTTGGAAAATTAATATTTCTTCCATAACTTCCAAACGGACAACCGGAGGATGTTTGAATTTGGTCAGTTTATTTATCTTGCAAAAGTAGACAAACTCTAAGAAAACCGAAACCTGTGCCCCACCCATTCTGGTACCTCCCATACAAATGACCGAATTGACCCTTATAGTTTTACATACATATCTTTTTTGCAAGTAAACTTAGATCACTCAAATTTAGCATATGATGTTTGCTTATAAATATTAGACTCAGGTATGAATATGGACTATATCGGTTTACGCCTTCTGGTACCTCCCATACAAAATGACCTATTTTTGGAAATTATATATTTCTCCAATAACTTCAAAACAGTCACTTGGGGGGTTATGAACATTGGTCGATAAATTAATGTTGTGACAGGAGGCGAAACCTCAGAGAGCCTAACTATTTGACACACCCCTTCTGGTACCTCCCATACAAATGACCGAATTGACCCTTATAGTTTTACATACATATCTTTGTTGTAAGTAAACTGAGATCACTGAAATTTTGCGTATGATGTTTGCTTATGAAAATTAGACTCAGGTATGCATATGGACTATATCAGTTCACGCCTTCTGGTACCTCCCATACAAAATTACCTATTTTTCGAAAATTTATATTTCTCCTATAACTTTCAAACGGACTCTTGGGGGGTAATGAAAATTGGTCGATTAATTTATGTTATTATAGGAGGCAAAACCCTAGAAAACCTAACTATTTGACACACCCCTTCTGGTACCTCCCATACAAATGACCGAACTCACCCCCATAGTATTACAAACGTATCTTTTTTCTAAGTACACTGAATTCAGTCAAATTATGAGTAATTTGTATGCTTCTGAAAATATGAATCAGGAGAGAATATGGACTATATCGGGTCACCCCTTCTGGTACCTCCTATACAAAATGGGTGATGGTATTTATCAGTCAGTTTACCTGACTGAAATTTCTGTACTGGTTTTGTGATGTACAATAGTATTTCTCTTTTAACAGATTCAGATGAATACGAAGAAAAATCTGCCGATATTGTGAAACCGTTACCCTCATATGGACAACTTTCTTCACCAGTTGAAGTTTTCCGTACCTATTTGGAATTGAAAACCAACATACCAAATACTGTGTTTACTTCTCTAATGTATTAGAAAATTATATTGAAGCAGAAATGTGAAAAAATTTTCTCCAAACCAAAATAACTGACTAACTACTACAAATAAAAAATGTTAAAAGAAACAAAATTGTTTTTCTTTTCTATATAGCGAATTTTCTTTATAGCGAAGTAAATATCCAGTCCCTTGGAATACGTTATAGACATACGTTATAGAGTCCGATCGCAAAAAGAAGCTTAAGTTATGATTACCATACAATAGTTGGGAAATCACTCAGTTACAATTGGGATCTAATTTTGAAAATAAATGGAATCTCACCTCGAAATGAGTGCGAAGTCGTCGATATTCATATGCAAAACTTTGTGCATTTATTTCCTATGCTAAACGCCCAATGGTAGAAAGGAGGTTAAATTGCGGTCAAATTGATACCTTAATTCTAAGGCATGCTAATTGTAAAATGTAAGGAAACATATTCAAAGTTTGTGAGTAATATAAATTCCACTTATGAAAACAGAGCAAAATCGGTAGAAATGTATTAAAAAGTTTTACCTTTTTACCGATTATACTCTGTTTTTGAACCGACATATTTTCCAGAATATTGCTGACATACTAAGTTAAAATTTTCTAATAACTTATGTTTGGATGAACAGGATATAAATTGAATGGATTAATGTATCGATATTCATATCTTTTCATATTTAATTGCATGTTTGTTTCTATTTTACAATTTCCGAAAAACCGAACGAAACCGCTTAACCCGGTTTTTTAGTAAATCGTGTATTCGAAAAACGATTTGATAGAAAAATGCATATTTTGAATAAACCGGAAACCGCTTTTCTAAAAAATGCAAGTATTTGAACACTATAATACCAAAGTTTTCTATATTAGTGTTTGCGTAAACTATAACTATCTATATATATAAAAATGGTGGCAAAAATGTATAGTAATTCATCAATTGAGAACGGTTGGATCGATTTTGCTGAAATTTTTTTTCAGTTGTTTGTAATTGCCAGGAGAAGGTTTATGTAAAAGAATATTTTGGGAAATTCCTCCGGAAAAGCCGGAAAATTGCTAAAACCGAAAATTGGTTTTTTGTATGAAATTGTGTGTGCAATTGTTATGAATGGTTTTTCGAATGGAAAAATAAAATTTTTTTTTGGAAAATTCCGGAAAAATTCGAAAAATTTCAATACTATTTTTCGATGAAATTTTGCTTTCTGTCGTACGATTTGATAGTTTTGAACGATGTAACTTTCGAAAAATTTCGTATAATTATTCCGAAACGACTTTTCGAATGGAAAAATAAATAAATTGTCGGTGGAAAACTCGGAAAATTGCGAAAAAATCGAAAAATTAGATTTTTTTCGATAATCTAAAATTAAATTTTTGTCGGTTTTCGAACAATTATGACTTTTCGAATGGAAAAATAGAAAAAACTGGAAAACTCGGAAAATTCCAGAAAAAATCGAAAGATTTGGATGCCTTCGACGAAATCTTCCATTGTATCGCTTGATTTAATGATTTCAGACGACGTAAAGGTGCAAAATTCGTTGTGTTACTGAAAAATTTCGGATTATTGTGAAATATATAAATATAAAAATAGTGTGAAAAATTTATAGTAATTTATCAAGAGAGAACGTTGGCCCAGTTTGCTCTATTTTTTTCAATATTGGCAGGAATTTTTTATGCGCCAAAAAAATCCTTAGGAAAATCCTTAGGAAAAGCCGGGAAATTTGAGTGCAATAGTTATGAAATGGCTTTTCGAATGCAAAAATAGAAAATTTTAGGGAAAAACTCGGAAAATTCCGAAAATGCGCAAAAAATTTGATTTTTTTATTTTGCTGAATTTTTTTTTCAGTTGTTCGCAATTGCCAGGAGAAGGTTTATGTGAGAGAAAATTTTGGGAAATTGGAATAACCGAAAATAGCTTTTTTGTGTGCAATAATTGCAAATGACTTTTCAAATGGAAAAATATAAAAATTTTGTTGGAAAATTCCAGAAAAATTCGAAAATTTTTAATTTTTTATTCGACGAAATTTAGCTTTTTGTCGTATGATGTGATAGTTTTGGAAGATGTAACTGCGAAAAATTTTAGATTATTATTCCGACATGACTTTCCGAAAGGAAAAAGATAAATTCTTGGTGGAAAACTCGAAAAATTTGAATTTTTCGAATAGGACATGGTTGTTTTTAGGGAGAGTTATTTACTAGACTAATGCCTCATATTAGACAATCAAACTTTGCACGACGTACGCATCGTGCTATAATTAGTCAGAACGTCCGTAATAATCAAACACAAAAGGAACGTGCCAAAAAAATTAATGAAGACGTGCCCATATTGCACAGTTTCGCGCTGCACAATCACCACCTCAAATTTGACAGAATGTTTCTAGAAGAAGACCAGTCGTAAATATAGACTAGAATCGCGATGCTTTGAATACGATTCCACAATCGCCTAAAAAGATCTTCGATGCGTTGATATCGGTTCATTGTCTGTCGTATGCCAGCATAGCAATGCACTGAAGTTACAATCGGAAACTGCCGGATTATGCTGCTACTCATTTCGAGGTGAGATCCTAATCTATTTTAAGATGAGATCCCAACTGTATCCTTTTTGCGATCGAACATTTTTGTTAGGAGATAACTGCATTTAAAGTTGTTGATATGAATATCGACGGCATCACAGCTATTGCAGGGTGAGAATGTGGAATCACACGATATTGTTCTCATGCGTCGGGAGACTCATCGATCATATGATGCACTTCAATGATGTTCTGCCGTGGTGAGGGTGAATATCACCACAATTTAAAGATGGTCAATACGACAGGTTTGTTTACAAGTCATCAGGAAAAGAAACGAATAAAAAGGTTAGCTTAAATAATTTTTATGCGTATCGATCGCAAATTGCGTTAGCTGTTGCACCATCTGCTGCCACTTTGTTGAAAGGCGGGCGAACTGCACACTCCGCTTTGAAGTTGCCGATGAATCTTCTCACAGTTGACAAGCCATTGGGCACAATATCCAGAAGTTCGGCGATATCGAAATTGTTGCGAGAATGCAAAATTATCATTTGGGATAAATGCACGATAGCGCGTCAACGAGCTTTGGAGGCAGTTGAACAAAAGATGAAGGATTTTTGAGGTGATTCGAAACGATTTGATGGGGCTATTATGTTTCTGACGCAAGATTTTCATCAAACGCTTCCCGCCATCCTAAAATCTACTACTGCTGATTAAATTAATGTCTTTGTGGCGGAATAACAAGAAGTTGATATTAACCACGAACATGAGAGTCACTTTGCAAAACGACCCATCGGCTACTGCATTTTCAAACTATGTACTGGCGCTTTGTAATGGCCAAATTCCTGTTGATGTTTCAACTGGATTAATGACGTTTCCGTCCTTCTCATAGGAGAGGAAGTCCTTTTACCTTGAATTTCTATTATTCCAACCGATTTTCCCTTCTAATTCTAGCAAATTCAATTCCCCATTCGATTGGCTTTTGCGATGACAATCAATAAATCGCAAGGCCAATCATTGGAAGTTTGTGGGATCAACCTCGAATTTCTCAGCTTTTCGCGTGTCTTCATTGTTTGTTTTAGCGCCGGAAAACAAATGGAAAAACATTGTTTATCAGACCTCTCTTCACTGATTTCGATTAAATTCAAATTAGTCACATTAAAATTTGAAGTATATGTGTTTTAATATTACTCTAGAGCTTATATGAAGGCGTTAACTTGGAGCGAGACGAAGTTCGCCGAGTCAGAATTTGCATGGCGGAACAACGTTTGCCGGGTCAGCTAGTTTCATATAACTTCATATTGATTTCTCTAAATGAAAATGGCTTCATAAAATTAAAACTTCTTTGCCTTCGTCAGATGAGTGTTTTATCAAAACAAGGATGTTAGAAAACTTTGGTATATAGGGTCATGATGCACTCGACCAGATCTACAACATGCACTATGTCACTCCCCAAGTTCCTTCACTTTTTTTCCATTTTGTCACAGTGTATAATACTTAAAAAATATGAATTATGAACGCGTTCAGCATCTGTATTTTCTCTGTTAGTGTTCGCGTAAACTATAACTATTTCATATAACTTCATAGTTATATATCTATTTCTCTAAATGAAAATGGCTTCATAAAATTAAAACTCCTTTGCCTTCGTCAGATGAGTGTTTTATCAAAACAAGTTTTTATTTCATTCACAGAACATAACTGAAAGCGTATGGCAGACACTATGTGTCTGCTGCATGCACATTTGACATTTATCTCATATTCTGTGTCATGTGGTTAAAGTTGAATGCGTTCGTAAAATTGTTATTATCACACCATCTAATAATGCCATTTGCAGATCCCGATTATGATTACGATGAAGTGATAAAACTCTTAGGATATATAAAAAATGGTATCATATGGCAATTCAAATTGCAAAAGGTAGAGGATGAAAGCTTTATGTTGAGTTTATTAAAAAAGGAAATGTGAAAATTTGGTATGTAGTATTTCGAACATTGACTAATACTGGAATTTAGAAATTCAACATCCAAACAAATAGGAATCAAAACCGAGATTGTGTTAAAAATTATAAAAGTTCACAGCAGCAACAGCCCGTAGTAAGGAGAGCATTGCGGCTGTCGCAAAGAGTGTGGCTGTAAACGAATCAACGCTGTGTGTAGGGTTTTGGCCTCTCGTAAGCAAATACTTAACGATTTTATCGCAGAGATATTGGTTTAAAGCTTACAAGAGCCATTTATTTCTATCTTGAATCATTACTATTTCAGGCGTACTTATCGCACATAGAGTTTTTAAAGATTTCCTTCCAAAATTAAATTTCAAAAAGTTTTTAGGCACCATTCAACAACTACCCAACTCATTTTCCTCACGTTACAGCACATCGTATTACCTTACAATCATAGCCAAAAATCTATTCAACCATATATATTAGTTACTTAACATGGTTAACCTGCTCATCAGTAGCATCGTAGTTAATGTCACCACTGATGGTAAAAAGCATTGCACAGTCCCATTATTATTATAATCTTTGCATTCGCTTTGTCACTCCACCTCATAAAATCTTATAAAACATGAACCTTATGACGAGTCACATGTTCAACAAGTAATGGATAATGCTACAGAGAAAAAGTGCAGAACTCAATTGTGAGCATCAAATTCAGACAATGGCAGCATTTTCCATTATTATTCGTTAGATTTTTTTTGCATTTGTTACAATTTTGTAAGCTCATAAAAATATAAAAGAATTTCAGAATTTCATGATTTCATTTTACAATTTAATAGTTCGGGTGCCAGAATATCTTGAGTACACATTTGCACTTAATGCAACACAAAAAAGGAAACGACAGACACTTCATTGTACCTGCTGGAATATTAATGGGTTTGCAATAAGGTTGTCCGAATTTTAGATGGGGAATTACAGTTGAATCTGGACACCCGCATGACCTTACCATCATGCCACGGTCTTGTTCATCTCATCATGCTATACAAATTATATTAATTCATGCAACTCGAGAAATTTACTCCGCTTAGCCATTATATAATATTTTAAGAAGTATCAGTTATGCATAAAATGTTATAGAAATACGTATACCAATTGGTGGAAAATAACCTCTTCTTCTTTTTCTTAATTGGCAGCAGCAACAGAAATTCATCTATCAGTAGCCGCACGTAAAAAAAATTCAAGCGCTTCGGTCTATTGCGTTCCGTAGATAGTTAGTCACACCAAGTGTAGATAATAGCTCTTTTACCTGGTCCATCCAACGAAGGTTTCGTCGCCCCCTGCTGCGCCGCTCATCGATTTTATTGACGAAAACATTTTCATCCATTCGGACAACGTGTCCAAGCCAGCGCATTCTGTCCATTTCAACGCGCCTGACTACGTCGATATCGTTGTACAGCTCATGGTTCATTCCACGACGATACTCGCCGTTAACGATGATGGGCTCAAATATTTTGCGAAGTATTTTTCTCTCTAAGACTTTCAGAATAGATTGATCTGCTTGTGTCATTACCCGGGTCTGGTTCTTCGAGAGAGCGTTTTTATCATTAAATCGCTTGCTTAGTGCATAGTAGCAGCCATCAATACTCGTTTTCTGACTTCCAGGCTGACATTATTATTTTTGCTTATGGCGGAGCCAAGGCAGACAAAATCATTTACCACTTCAAAGTTATAGTTGTCGACGATCACGCAGCCTCCCAGACTAGTAGACTCATTGTTCGATGAAACAAATACCTTGGTTTTGTCCTCTTATATCACCACAACCACTTCCGCCGATTGCTTTTTAATGCTCGAAAAGCCGCAGTAACTTTTGTTGAAATTGTACTATTCCTGTTTACTGCAGCCTTCCGCATGATCATCTCCATTACGATGTTAAAGAGACCGCAAGACAGACTGTTGCCTTGTCTAAAGCCACGCTTGATAGAAAGTGGCTCTGTCAGATTCTTGCTAATTTTCACTGAAGACTTCGTGACAATCATCCCACAAGCGTGGAAAACCAAACTCAGCTATAGCATCTTACATTTTCTGTCGTATCGGACTGTCGAATGCAGCTTTACATTTCTTGGGTCTTCTCCAGGATTTGTCGTAGTGTGAATATCTGGTCGGTCGTGGATTTACCAGGTCTAAAGCCAGAATGGGCTTTAGTCTCCCACATAACAAACTAGACAGGACCTTGTAAAAGGCTAATGCCGCGACAGTTTGTACACACACTTGAATCGCCTTTCTTAAGCACGGGATATAGGACACTCAGATTCCAATTATCGGGCACACCCTGAGACAAATCGTGTTTATGAGCTGGTGCATGCATGTTACCAGCTCATCGCCGCCGGCTTTAAAAAGCTCTGCCGGCAGTCCATTGGCTCCCGCAGCTTTATTATTTTTAAGCCGTGCAATTGCCGTGCTGATCTCTACTCCATCGTCGATGATTGGTGCAATTTCGTCACTTATGCTGCCTTCGGGAACGAGTAGAGATTGAAAGTGTTCCCTGCATATCTGCAGCACACTCTGAGTGTCCGTGACCAGATTTCCGTCTCTGTTCTTACAGGTGGGAATCCATGTTCCAAAACCTTTACTTTTTACCTTTTGGTAGAACTATCGGGCCCCACCTTTATCCCTGTAGTTTTCAATGGTTTTATCTTTTCTTCCACAGACGCTTTTTCCGTCTGAACAGGCGTTTCATCTCTCTCCTTTTCTCTTTATAACGACTTGTATGTATCATCCATTTCCTCATTTCGCGCCATTCATCATCGTATAAGGGCTTGTCTGAGCGTGGTTTTTCATAACCCAGTACAGTCGTTGCGGCAGTGGTCATAGAATTCACAATATGCTGCCACTGTATGTCGGGAACATCAAAACTAGGGGGTTTGTCATATATCTAATTTATGCGCTCATAGAATGCATCTTGAATGTCATCGTGTTTGTCTTCCGTCGGGGTGTGTACACAAATCAGCGTAATGTAAAAATATTTCGACAGGATGCGAATAGTGGGTATTCGGTCACTTACAGGGTTAAGCCGCGAGACCAGGTGTCGAAGTCTCTTGCTGACTATGAAACCACATCCAAATTGGTGTCTTTCTGCATGGCAGCTGTAAAAGATGTCACTGTTCTTTCGTCGTATGCATCCCTGTCCCGTTCATCTGTTTTCTTATATGACGATGATGTCAGCCTTGTATTTGTCGATGACATCCGCCAGTTGTATAGAGGCACCATCTCTGTATAGAGTTTGGACATTCCAGGTGCATATCCTTATATCATGGTCCTTATAACGTTTGCGGGGGTTCGTCAACATTTGGGGGCTTATTAGGCCACCTCGCCCGATTCTAGTTTATTGGGGCTGCCAAAGCCACTAAGAGAGCCTGTAGATGATATTTGAATTTGGTCAGTTAAATTATCTTGTAATAGTAGAAAATGCTCAAAAAAATAGCTTTGTCACGCCCCTTTTGGTACATCCCATACAAATGACCGAATTCTCTCTCATAGTTTTATATACGTATCATTAGATTAAATTCGCAGAATTAAGTCATATTTTGCGAAAGATGTATGCTTATAAAAATTTGACTCTGGAATGAATATGGACTAAATCAACCTTCTGGTACCTCCTATACGAAATTACATATTTTTGGAAAATTATTATTTCATTCATAACTTCCATTCGAACAACTGGAATTATTTTCGAATTGTATACAAATACTAAGGAAACCGTAACATTTGCCCCATCCCTTCCTTAACTTAACAATTTTTCCCTCACATACAAATGACCGAATTCACCCTCATAGTTTTACATACATTTTTTTGTATGTGCCTTGAAATAAGTAATATTTTGATCAAGATATAAGCCTATTAAAAAAAATTGTGGGATTACTAACGTCCAATTATTTTTTTAATTTTGTTGCATAGTGCATTTTGTTGTCAGAACACAGACCAATTATGTATTAAAATAAAAAAAAAACAAATAAAAGTAATAATTATAAAATTAATTAAAATTAATTAAATTAGTTTTATTAAACTAAATAAATGAAAGTAATTAAATTATAATGCACATCGATGGAAGCTATTCTACAGCCATATCACAAGTTTGAGACTTAGCAGCTCCGATTTAAACTGATAAGTAGAAAACAACTTTAAAATATCTAATTGTTTTGCTGTTAACTACAGAACAACTTATAAAGTTCCGATTTTTTTGTTTGTATAGCTTTAACTTGTACCACATACGGCCCCCAGCAAATCACATACGCAACGCTTTTCTAAACAGATTTTAACTGAATTTATCGCACAACTTATTCTGAAATCCTAGATTCCGTTACCCGTTTTGCGCAACAATTTACTACTCTATATATGAGCATGTTAGGAGTATTTGTCGTTCCTTTCATTTCACCTCATCTGCATTGAAATCTGAACAAGTGTACGAGGTGAGTGTATGCGTGAAACCGGCAGACATGGAATGAAATCGGTAAATTCAGTTTTATTTCCGCTGTGATTTGATTTCCTCTATTCTCCAATTCTTTTGCCACGACAGGAAGACATCCTGAGCCGGTGAAAAGTGTTGAATCGCAACGGTCTTAACCAACTTGGATGTAAAGTGTTTGTGATGGTGTAGTGGCGATAGTGATAATAGTCAGGATACAAGCAAAAGTGGTGATAATAGTAGTAAACCAAGTGAATAGCAGTGGTACAATATATGTACCTACACAACCAGACAAATGCATATATAGTTATGATTACGCATACGGCGTCAGAGGTGACCAATTTTGGGGAAAGTTATTTTGACAAAAAATTTATTAGCTTTCGAGATACAGCAGACTAAGTAGGAACTTATAATACTTCATACTGTAAATAAAATCTATAGATCGCGAATTATGCAGTTTTTCATTATTTTGTTAATCTTTATTTTCAAAATGCTACAAAAATTCTGCTTGTACATCGCAGTAAAAGTAAATGGATACGGCTGCAGTGAATGGATTCATTCAAATATATGTGATTTTTTTTTCTTTCCCTAAGATTTATAGCTCTATTCGTGACAAATTGAAAGTGAAAAAAGGGCAGAGGACACATCCGAAAGTAGAACCCAAAGAGAAAAATCAAGTTCATTCTATAAATGTCTTTTAAATTGTAAACTGAAAAAATGGAAACGGTGGAAAGTTTATTTTCATAACGACAAAAAAATGAAATCATAAAAAATGCTGTGCTATTTTTTTTTGTTATTTGTTGTCATGCAAAATATAATAGCTCATACATACAAGTTATATACATTCAGATAGTGATCGTACATATGTAAGATTAACACACAAATGAATGCAAAAGAAAAAACCGACTTCATAGTGTGGATGAAGATGTACACAGTGAGAATGAATATGGAGTAGATGATATGTAAATCTACGAATAATAGACTCAAAAATGTGTGCACAAATATGAATATAAATTGAATTTAACACTGAAAAGCAAAGTGCAAATCGCATTTGTATTCATTTGACCATAAAAAACACGAGTAAAGTGAAAAATATATAAAGCAGTGGGAGGGGAAAAAGCATTGCGAAATGTAACAGAGATTTGAAATCATTTGGTTATATTAGAAAAGGATGGAAAGCGTAACTATGGTATTATATAATGCGGGATGTTAAGCATTTACTTTACAGAAAATGGTATAATTATAAGTTTTTAAAATAAAATACAACAATTTTAATGGAATGACCAATTTTTTTTTCATGGTATTTAATGTTTGATAATAACTAACACTATAAATAAAATTCTAACTTTCGAAATGACACAGAAAAACACCGAAACAATCCAACTTAATTTTGGACCGTAGAACACTGTGGTATACTCCGTTTTAGGTCAAAATCAAGAAGTATTAATTAATTATATTTGTGTTGTCTCGCAAGCTCTTTTTATAATATACATACATCACGGTGGGCCTAAACCAACTTTTAATCGAAGGTCATATCACATAAAATTTTTTTGTGGATCTGAGTTCTAAAGTGCGTACAAAAATAGACTATATCTTTTGTTTTTGAAAAAATAAAATAGTTGCAACCTATATAATTAACCAGTACAGAAATTTCAGTCAGTTAAACTGACTGATAAATACCATCACCCAATATAATATATTGTTTAAGTCTTGAGTTATTGAAAATAATCGATTTGTAATTAAAACCAGTTAGAAAGTTTCAGTCGGGCAACCCGACTTACATTTACCCTTACCCTCAGTAAAACAAATAATTTTCTATTTTATTGATATTATTACTCGATTTCGAAATTGGGCGGAGTGGTACATTTATATGGGAGGTACGTGAAGGGGTGTGTTTAGGCTCCAGATTTATTCTCCATAACTTTATCCTGTTATAGCTTTACTAAATACAGAATTTGCGCACGATTGCGTTGGGTGTACTGATATTATTAGTACATCCCAAAAGTGGGCGGAAAGGTACATTTGTATGGGAGGTACCATAAGGGGCGTGTCTAGACTTCCAATTTTTTCTCCAAAACTTTGTCCTGTTATAATATAACAAAATACAGAATTTGGGCACGATCGTGTCGAGTGTATTGATATTATTACCCTATTTCTAAAGTGGACGGAGTTCTACATTTGTATGGGAGGTACCAGAAGGGGCGTGTCTAGACTTCCAGATTTTTTCTCCAAAACTTTATCCTGCTTAAACTTTACCAAATACAGAATTTGGGCACGATCGCGTTAGGTCTTTTAATAATATTAACCGATTTCCAAAGTGGGCGGTACCAAAAGTGTATGGGAGGTACCAGATGGGGCGTGAATAGACTTCCAATTTTTTTCTCTAAAACTTTATCTTGTTATAGCTTTACTCAAAATAGAATTTGGGTACGATCACGTTTAATTTATTGATATTATTTCTCCATCTCTATAGTGGGCGGAAAGGTAGATTTGTATGGGAGGTACCAGAAGGGGCGTGGCTAGGCTTTCAAAATTTTTTCCAAAACTTTATCCTGTTATAGCTTTACTAAATACAGAATTTGGGGACGATCCCTTAGGGTGTATTGATATTATTACTCGATTTCTAAAGTGGGCGGAATGTTGTATTCGTATGGGAGGTACCAGAAGGGGCGGGGCCATGTAGCCCATTTGCAATACCGTAAGTAGTTTTGAGAAAATAATAACTCGTGCAAAATTTCAAAACATTTGGTTGCGTCTTTCGAAAGTTATCGTGCGAACCAGCCGGACAGCCACCCGACAGACAGACAGACAGACAGACAGACAGACAGACAGACAGACAGACAGACGGACATGGCTCAAACGACTTAAAAAGTCATGAATCGAATTTGGTTCAAAGAAACCTAGGGTCTAAAGTGACTCCTTCTATGTGTTACACTTTTGGGTCGTATCAAATGATATATACCTTCATCCCTATGGGTGATGGTATAAAAATACTAGTTATGAAAGAATAACAATTTAAGCTTTTTTTACCTTATTACCACAAATTAAGTCTTAAAAACCAGAAGAACTGAATCTCTTAGTGGCTTTGGCAGCCCCAAGAAACAAGAATCGGGAGCTGTGGCCTAATAAGCCACTCTCCTTAAACAAAAATTTATTATGAAAACACGAAGAAAAGAAAAAAGATGAGGGGTAGGAAGGTATGAGGAAAATGTTAGGAAGAAAAAATTACTGGGGGTCGGCCATCCATTTTACCCCTCTAGGGGCGACTCCGCGGTAAAATTTATTTTACAAAAATACTTGTATTATCCGGGACCGGCCGTGGCATAGTGGTTAGAACACGCGACTACCATGCGGGAGATCGCAGGTTCAAACCTAGCTCCAGTCATCTTAAAAGAAAAAAAAATAAATAAAATTTTCTTTCATTGTCGGCTCCCCTCGAATGTTGTTGACAGCAACTTCGCAGTATTAAGCGTCGATTCAATCGTCGTGTCTAGTAAGAGCTTCTCAAACAGTAATGTTCGGTGCCCGGACATAACCCCCACGGACATAATCCCCAAAACGATTTTGGGGCTCATGTCCGCCACGCTCTGCGGACATAACCCCCAATTTGCATTTGGGATTATGTCCGCGGGGCATAACGGACATAAGCCCCAACAAATATAACGGACATAACACCCAAACTAATTTTGCGACTAAAAAATTAAAAGTAATGAAAAAGGTTGATGAAGTTGATGAAATGGGGGTGGGCGGACGCCCACCCCCTAAAAAAAGAGTGACTTTTTAAGTAACTAACAAACTACGACGTATGCGGCGGGGGGCGTGCCCCCCACCGCATTCGTCTCGTGCTACAGTGAGACAGATTAAGTACGCAACGAGACTAACTACGGCGTATGCGGCGGGGGGCGTGCCCCCCACCGCATTCGTCTCGTGCTGCAGTGAGACAGATGAAGTATGCAACGAGACTAGCTACGACGGATGCGGTGGGGGGCGTGCCCTCGCCAAGTTGTCCGGACATAAGCCCCAAAATCGTTTTGGGGATTATGTCCGTGTGGGGTTATGTCACGGCACCTAATGTTCGCATTCGTCGATAAACAAGTAGGTGCCGTTAGTTGTGAATCTAAAAATAGAAAGCGTGTTAATTCACAACAACGCGACAAGCTTTCACATACTTCATTCATGGGGTGCAAAGGGAAATTAAGTTTTTTTTACTTGTATTATCCGTAGCAAGTATTCCGCACTGCTAAAATTTGATCTGAATAACTTGATGTAATTCGAGCCACCCGATTGTGTATCGGCGGTCGAAATTAACGTGTGTTTCTAATATTCTTAAACATCTTAATATATTTAATTGTGGAATTTTTATGATGAAATTATTTATTTTCACTCGGTTTATAATAAACTTTAGTTATATAAACAAATTAATATGATGAATTAATTTATTTAATATGACTTCTGATCACATTTGTACATTTTAAAAACGTTTGTAACTTTTTTGTTTACGAATAAAAGTGGGTAATTCAAAAGCAATATATTCACAATTTTTTAAGATCTTTGCGTGCGTTATGAAAAATCTCCGGAAAAAAGGGGTAGAAATCGAGATAGAATCAGTCACTTGTCAAATTTGACGTCGGAGTCAAAAATGACATATGGAGGAAATGTAGCCTTTGTAAAACCAAAAACAACAGTGTACTTTTTTCTCGATCGGACTTCAAATGACGTCACATCACAGAAAAAACTAAATGGGCCGTTTTTAGGGTGCGCGTAAAAAATTTTTTTCTTGTGTCCCAGAATCATTGTTACCTAATCTTCAAATTTAGAGACTGACAAGTGCAACTTTTTTTTTAATACTGGGACCGACCCACTCTAGTGTACACGCCCCGATGGAAGACAAAGACGATGACATCAAAGATGCATTCTATGGTCGCTTGGAGGAGATATATTCTCGCTGCATGACATTTAAATTGTTCTGGGAGACTTTAATGCTAAAATAGGAAGGGAAGGTGCTCTTGTTTCAGCAGTCGGAAAATTCAGTCTACACTACATGTTTCAAGCGTTATGGGCGTGCTTGTGATGCGCGGTGCTAATATTTACTCGGAACACATCCTACTTGCAGCCAAGGTACGCACACGACTAAGTAGTTCTAAAAGCACTCGTACCCAAACGCAAAGGAAGCTAGACATCACATAGCTGCATACTACCGAAGTTGCCAATGCCTACTCCAACAAACTCTCTCAAATACTTCAAACATACCCCCCTAGTTCTGCTGTTCCCGAGACCCAGTACCAGCATATCGCGAATTCTATGACCACTGATGCAACGACCGCTCTGGGTTATGAAAAACCACGGAAAAGAAAGAGCCAGGATATCGAAAACTACAGGGATAGATGTGCAGCCCGAAAGTTCTATCAAAAAGTTAAAAACAAAAGTGTTGAAACGGGGTTTCCCACCTGTAAGGACAGGGACGGAAATCTGGTCACGGACACTGCAAATATGGAGCGAACACCTTTGATCTCTACTCGTTTCCGAAGGTAGGATATGTGATGAAATCACACAAATCATAGACGACGGATTAGATTGTCCACCACCGAGCCAAAACGAGATCAGCACGGCGATCGCAAGGCTTAAAAATAATAAAGCTCCGGGAGACGATGGACTACCATCAGAGGTTTTTAAAGCCGGCGGCGATGAGCTGTCAACATACATGCATCAGTTCATAAACATAATTTGGATCAAGGAATGCATGCCCGATGATTGGAATTTGAGTGTTCTATGTCCTGTGCTTAAGAAAGGCGATATAAGTGTGTGTACCAACTATCACGGGATTATCCTTTTACCTGTAGCATATAAGGTCCTGTCTAGTTTGTTATGTGAAAGACTAAAGCTCATTCTGGCGAACCTGAGTGGACCTTATCAGTGTGGTTGTAGACCCGGTAAATCCACGACCGACCATATATTCACACTACGACAAATCCTGGAGAAGACCCAAGAAATGCAGATCGACACCTACTATCTGTTCATCGACTACAAAGCTGCATTCGACATTCCGATATGACAGAAATTGTAAGATGCTGTGGCTGAGTTTGGTATCCCGCAAAGCTAATACGACTTTGACACTGACGGACACGAAGTTTTCAGTGAAATTTGGCAACAATCTGACAGAGCCATTTTCTACCAAGCCAGGCCTTAGACAAAGCTAAAGTCTGTCTTGTGATCTCTTTGACGTCGTAATGGAGATGACCATGCGGAAGGCTGCAGTAAACAGGGATGGTACCATCTTTAACGAATATGATAGCGAATGCCGATGATATAGAAATCATTGGCCGTGGATTGCGGGATATTACTGCGCCTTTTTCGAGCATTCAAAAGCGGTGGAAGAGGGCCTGGTGATAAATGAGGACAAAACTAAGTTTTTTGTTTAAACAAACAAAGAGTCCACTCGTCTGGGACGCTGTGTGAACGTTGACAAATATAACTTTAAAGCGGTAGATGATTTTTCTACCTTGTCTCCGTCATAAACAAAAAAAATAATGTCAGCCTGGAAATCAAAAGACGTGTATTGATCGCAAACCGCTGCTACTATGCGCTATGCAAGCGATTTAATGACAAAGCGCTCTTTCGAAGAACATAGATCCAATTTTACCAGACTCTGATGCTACCTGTTTTGCTCTACAAAGCAGAATCCTGGGTAATAACAAAAGTGCTTCAATTTATTCTGAAAGTCTTCGAGAGAAAAACACTTCGCAAAATATTTGGACCTATGGTTGTCCATCTATAAGCTGTACAACGATATCGACGTAGTCAAGCGCGTAGTCAAGTCCATGCGATGGCTTGGACACGTTGTACAAACGGATTAAAATGTTCCAGCTTGAAAGGAGGGGAGAACCAAAACTTCCTTGGGGAGACCAGGTGAACATATCTACACTTGTTGTCACTAACTCTCAACGGAGCGCAAAAGACTGTAAAATGAAGTTGGCTACTGATTGATGCATTTCTGTTTCTGCTGACTATTAAGAAGAAGAAGAATGTATGGACTCTATTATGTGGATCACCAAATATTTGCGACAATAAGTTATTTTTGGATGAAGTTAATTTCGTATTTTTAAGTTTGCGATCTCAGTTCTTTTCAGATTGTAAAGGAATTTAAATCGATGGATTGACAAGAATATTTTGTATTTAACGATATAAATTAAAATCGCTGGATTAACAAGAATTTTTAGTCTTCAACGATAGAAATTACTTTGCAATCAAACAACTGAGGTCGCAACGTAAAAATTACTAAGTTACCCTCGCCCAAAAATTACTTTTTATTTTTGCAAATACCTGTTGATCCACATTAAATAACCTTTACATGTAAAATTGTTTTTGAAGGTTTTTCCAAAAAACTCTTTTAAATCAACTTATTAATGCACTCTCCACGAACATTTTTAATTTTTTCTATCACCCAAGATGAACAACTTTTGAGGGCCACCTTAGTCAGAAGGGACCTGGAAAATACCTCAGCTTTAACCGTGTGAAATTTCACCAGGTTACCATTATCCGTTCGGGACCGGCCGCGGCATTGTGGTTAGAACACGCGACTACCAAGCGGGAAATCCGTCTTTCTATTAGCGGCTCCAGTCATCTAAATTTTTTATACCCTTCACCATGCGCATGAACGGAGTGAAGGGTATATTCATTTTGTTCTTCCATTTGTAACGCCCATAAGGAGGCGTGGTAGGTATGACAATATATATATATAAATGATCAGCATCGAAATCTGAGTCGATTTAAAGGTGACCGTCTGTCCCCGCGATTACAGCCGCAGTTTCAGATATATCGAGCTGAAATTTGGAATGCAAGCTTTTATCCTTAAAGCGGAGGTTAAGTTCTACGATGAGCCCGATCGGTCAAAAACTACTCCCACCTCCCATACAAACTCCCCTTTTTTGGGGTCTGTCCCTGCGATTACAGCCGTAGTTTAAGGGCAATCAAGCTGAAATTTTTGTTGAGTAGTAAGATGAGACCGATTGGTAAAAAACTACTCCCACCTCCTATACAAAATCCCTCTTTTTGGGGGTGTCCGTATGTCAGTCCCCGCGATTACAGCAGCAATTCAAGAGCACTCAAGCTGAAATATTGTACGCAAATTTTGCTGCCCTAAATGGAGGTTGAGTTCTAAGATGAGCCCGATCGGTCAAAAACTACTCTCACCTCCCATACAAACTCTCCCTTTTTTGGGTTTGTCCCTGCGATTGCAGCCGTATTTTAAGAGGTATATAGCTGACATTTTGTACGCAAGATTCAATATCTAAGCGGAGGCTACTTTTTAAGATAAGCAATGTCGGTCAAAAACTACTCCCACCTCCCATTCAATCTACCTTTTTAGCCGTAGGTTACGAAATATCGAGCTGAAATTTTATATGCTTATGATGTAAGATGAGCAATATCGGACGAATACTTATCCCACCTTCCATACAAATTCCCTATAGTTTATGAGCTTTCGGTTTGAAATTTGGTATGTAAGCTTGTGTCCAGAAGCAGAGGTTAAGTTCTAAGATAGGCATGATCGTATTTAAACTACTCCCACATCCCACACAACTATTCATTTTTGGGAAGTTACAAAATTCATAAAATCGAATAAAATCTATACAAAATTACTGACAAAATGGATGTGTGAAGCTAAAAGTAACGTATACTTCTCACCAACTCCCCTGTTTTGTGGTACAAAGTTTAATAAAATATAGTTGTAGTGCAAATAACCAGTTTTACCAACATTTTTACAAATGGTGAAGTGTATCTGAGCTTCGGCATAGCCGAAGATAACCGCCTTACTATTGTTTTACCCGAAGAAATGGTGATAATTTCCCCCTTTTGTTGTGTACCTTTCGGTTGGCGTCCAGTCGAGTAGAGTTAGCGTGAATCCGAAGCGGTCGGTAAATATTCTGGCCAAATGAGGTAGTAGATGGAGGTGGCCAACTCTATCTGTCGGAGTGCAGGGAAAATACCGCCAGGAGCCGGAAAGGTGAGAAAATCTGTGTCGCATATTTGTTCCTAATATGATCTCTTTCGTGGTCTCCAGTCTCAGTGCAGACTATTATCAATTGGATGACAGAATACTGTGAGATGTGGTGAGTATAAACTATTACTGCACAAAATTAGTACAAAATTCCTAAAATCTTATTAGGGTAACCATACCCAATACAAGATGGACTACGCTTATCAGACAATAATTATCAATAATGTCATTTCTCTTTAACAACTGCCCATAGTTGTGTTTTTATGATTGTAACGGTAATATACACTTACCCGTAACATATGTTAACAACAGAACCATTTAAATGAAAACATCTGTATGTGTACAGTCTACCTATTTTCGGATAATACCCAGTTTCATAGAATAACCACACGTGTGATAGACACATTTTGTGGAGCAACATTTTAATTAACTCTTTGTGTTCAAAGCAAATTGATAAACTTTCAGAGATAAACAGCTAGAAGGGTTAAATGTGAAAAACATTTTACCGGAAATGGAACAACACTCAAAACATAATGCAGTGATGTAAAATACATAGTAGAGAAGTTTAAGCTACAACATTTTAATAATATTCGAGATATTTGCTCAAATACCCTTCACCAATTATTAAAAAATGTGATAAAAATATTAGGGGTATCCACGATCATAACAACTTTGTCAAATATTGCAGTATTTTTGATCAATTTAGTATTTGAAGTGCATTTAAAATCCTTACAACAACAAAATACATACCAATATGATCAAATAAATTATATAGAAATTCGTGTAAAAACGATTGACTTTTATGGCGATTCATTGAAATAATATGAATAGATCCACCAGAGAGTTTGGTTTTTTTCAAACGAATGACTTTTTTGCCAAAAAAAAGTATTTTTATTTTATATTATACAAACATGTTTTTGCAATTCTAAATCTGTAAAATAGCCACAGCTCCCTTTAAAAGTTGTAGTATTGTCGAATAAATAATACTATACTATTCGTCAAATGAAATCACATCATCAAATTAAACTATTTTATTCTGGTTTCTGTTATATGCTGCCTCTTATTTTGACATCATACACCTTTGTATATGCTTAGAATTATCCTTTATTTGAACTAAGCTCTTAACAAGTTCAATATATTTCAATAAAATATTAACAATTACTACTTTCATTGAATGAATCCAGCATTTAAACGGTTTCCATTCATTCACAATGCCACATGAACAAAACAGAGATTTTCCACCCAGTCCATTCAAACGCGCAGCCTTTGTACTATCTGTAATCCCCCATGCAAACCATCTTGACTTTTACTTTATAGCTAACCCCACACTCTTGCCATCTACAAAGTAATAGATCTCATACATTAAAATTGCATTCACACTCACACAATAACACTTTCATTCTATTAACTTAAGTTTTATTTCATTTAGTCACTGATTTCATTTCTTTTGTGGTTGGAATGTAATCTTTAGCAGTCTTTACTTAGACTTTTGCTAAATCTGCCAGCTCTTTTTAAGAGTTAACAACTGTAGAGTTCTTTTCAAAAATAAATCTTTTCTTTACGAATAGAGGAAAATGTTGCACTTTTTGTGGGCGAAAATCATTAGGGTAGGGATAGGAGATCTAAGGTGGCGTCTAAGGGCCAGCAGTTTGTGGCATTTAGTTGCCTGTAGTATTGCACACAAAAGACCAATTTCGTGTGTTTTCTTCGACTTATTTTTGCCATTATAAGAATCCGTTTCACTTTGCCTGTGGTTTTATGTTCATTCATGCGATTCAATAGTTAAGAGAAGGCCTGTGTAAACTATTGAAACGAGTATTAAGCCAAGTGTTGGTAGACGGTGTCATATGATAATCATCTAGCAGCGATAGGACAATAGTTATTAGGTTAGTTCTTTAAATTAACTAAGGGTTAAATTCTAGTATTTGTTTTTTGTAATCGTAAAACATAAATAACAACCTTCTGATTAAACCAGTACAGAAATTTCAGTCTTGTGAACTGACTGACAAATACCCTCACCATAAGTGTGATATTGTTTTACTCTCGAATTATTTAAACCAACCGATTTTTAAAAGAAATTACTTGTGTATTAATACTTGCCTGCTTGAGGAGGTTAAACAGTTGGAGTTAGGACTTTCAGTCATATGGCCATATAGTAATACTGCAGAAAAGGTTACTTAAAAAAAAACTTAATTTCCCTTTGCACCCCATGAATGAGGTATGGGATAGCTTCTCGCGTTGTTGTGAATTAACACGCTTTCTATTTTTAGATTCACAACTAACGGCACCTACTTGTTTATCGACGAATGCGAACGTCACTGTTTTGAGAAGCTCTTACTAGACACGACGATTGAATCGACGCTTAATACTGCGAAGTTGCTGTCAAACAACATTCGAGGGGAGCCGACAATGAAAGAAAATTTTTCTTTTTTCTTTTAAGATGACTGGAGCCAGGTTTGAACCTGCGATCTCCCGCATGGTAGTCGCGTGTTCTAACCACTATGCCACGGCCGGTCCCAAAAGGTTACAGCAAATAAAATTTTTTATTCGTAAGTCAATGTTCAATAAACGTTTACGTTGTGATTGACTAAATTCTGTGTACTTACAACAAAAGATATGCATGTAGATTGTGGAACTATGAGGGTGATTTCGGTCAATGGTATTGGAGGTACCAGAAGGGGAGTGGCAAAAGTTTTGGTGTTCTTAATAACCAAACTTACTAAATTCAAATATGCTACAGCATTCCGTTTGGAAGTTATGATTTATTTTCCAATAATAGGTCATTTTGTATGGGAGGCACCAGAAGGGGTATAACCCATATTCCTTTCTGAGTAAATTTTTTATAAGCGTATATCATACTCAATGTATCACTAAATTTAGTGTAATTACAAAGCAGATATGTATGTAAAAATATCAGAGTGAAATCTGTAATTTGTATGGGAGGTCCCAGAAGGGGTGTGACAACGTTTTCGGTTTTCTAAGGATTTCTTTACTTTTACAAGATAATTAAATCGATATAATTAAAAAATCCTACAGTTTTCCGTTTGGAAGTTATATAAGAAATATTAATTATCCAAAAATCGGTAGTTTTGTAAGGAAGGTATAAGGAATGTTGTGACTATTCTGCCCATTTACAATGCCAGACAGACTGATATGGCAGATATATCAATTTTCCAAAAATAAGTCTTATTGTATGGGAGATACCTTAATGCGACTGACCCCGTCTATGTCGGTAAATAGCTCGTTCAGCTCATGATTCATACGACATCGATTCTGATCGTTAACAATGATGCGCTCATATAATTTACGGAGTATTTTTATCCCCTTGCGTCATAACCCTGTATTCTGAATCAAGACAGTTAGAACTAGTATCTGGTATAGCAAGATATTAGTTCGTCTAGAGAGGACTCTAATAGGATAGGCCGTGGCATGATGGTTAGAACACGCGACTAACATGCGGGAGGTTTCAGGTTCAATCCTTGCTCCAGACATCTAAAAAAAATTAAAAAAAATATTTTTTTTTCATTTCCGGTGTCGAGTCAATCGGCATGTCTAGTAAAAGCTTTTTAACCAGTGACGTTCGCATTCGTCGATAAAAAGTAGGTGCCGTTAGTTGTGAATCTAATAATAGAAAGCATGTTAATTCACAATAACGCGAGAAGCTATCACATACCTCATTTATGGGGTGTAAAGGGAAATTATGTTATGTTATGTAAGTCAGTAATAGCATCTATTCGCAGGCAGTATCCTTCTCTGGATTTTAAGGATGACAGTATTTGTTTTTTTGATGGCGGTGTCGAGTTAGGTGAAATTATATACCACTTCGAAGTTGTCACTGTCCACGCAACGTCAGAAACGAGTAAATTCTTTGCTCTTTGAAACTAATTACTTCGTTTTGTCCCTGTGCACCGTTAGACCCATTTTTGCTGATTTCTTCTGTAGATCAGAGAAGGTTGCAGTCACATCGCGCAGTTTTCGGCCGATGATGTCTACGTCATCAGTGTACGCAAGTAATATTTGGCTTTTGTTGAATAAAGTGCCACCCGTGTTTAGTTAAGCTTTCCTCATTATAACCTACATCACTATATTGAAAACGTAACACGATAGGTTGTCGTCTTGTATTAGGTCTCGTCTGGTATAAAATGGATTCGTAAGATCCTCCCTAAAGACTTCGCGTAAGTCAGCGTCAATCCTAAGGCATATGAGCTTCGCAGGAATACCAAACTCAGTCATGGCTTCGAGTAATTTCTGCTATATCGGGTTGTGGAAGGCAGCTTTATAGTTAACAAAACGAAGGTACGAGTCGATCTGTTTCTCTTGGGACATTTTCAGGATTTAACGCAGTGTCTGATCAGTAGTTGATTTAACAGGTCTAAGGCCACACTGATAAGGCTTAATCATATTGGATAACACGGACTTTAGTATATGGATATTTTATGCGATGGGTAAAATTTTGATTTCGCGGTGTTATAACACACACTTATCACGGTGTTATAACACACACTTATAAACGCTTTAATTCCCATCATTGGGCATGCACTCGTTAAGCCAAATCCGTGCGTAGGACCTTGTGAATACTCGTTATCAGCTCATTCCCACTAGACCTAATGAGCTCTGCCGGTAGACCGTCGGCGACGGCCGAGATATTGGTCTTCTTACCTCGGTTTGGCTTGGTGGTGGGCAATCTAAGCCGTCGTCGATAATTGTCGTGATACCTTCACGTGAGGTACCTTCCGTAAGTAGCAATTGGTGAAAGTGTTCTCTTTATATATGCTTCAAATTCTGCGTATACGTAACCAGATTTCCATCCTACCATCCTTACTGGAGGGGTTCCAATGACCTTAAGCTTGTGTTTGTACTTTCTGGTATATTTTTCGGGCTTAACCTTATCCCTGCACCTTTTCATATCCTTGTCCTACCTTTTCTTCTTCCGACGTTTTCTTTTTTGCTTAAATATCTGCTTTCTCTAGTTTTACTGTCTTCTTGTATCCTGTTCTCAATTTGCTGTAGTGTTGCCCTGTGAGCAGCATTCTCTTCCTCAGACGATGTGCGAGATTTTTCATCGGAAGATAGCCAAGTTTCGTTGTGGATGTCTTTATGCCGAAATCTGGTTCCCGCCACTACCACGTTCTTTGCCGTTGTCGGACGTATTAGTATGTAGGCTGAATTTATCGATCGATGGACCAATAACATTTTCCGTTCCTGCGTTGGCATGAAAAAGAGGCGTGGCTAAACTTTCAAAATTGTATTCTGTTATACCTTTACAAAATAAGGATTTGGGTACGATCGCTTTGAGTGTATTGTAGGCAGAATGGTACATTTGGTTGGGAGGTAGCAGATAGGCCGTGGACATATAGCCCCTATGCAATTCCGTAAGTAGTTTTGGGAAAATATTAACTTATGCAAAGATTCACAACAATTAGTTACATATTTCGAAAGTTATCGTCCGTACCAGACGGACAGATAGACAGACATGGATCAAAGTCATGAATCGAATTTGGTTCAAAGAAACCTAGAGTGTCCTTTTGTGGGTTACACTATTGCTTCGAATCAAATAAGTTATATACCCACCAACCCGTATGATTTTACATGACTTTACCACCATTAATAACAGTACAAGAATAGTGGATCGATTTTCCCAACAAATGTACTTTAAACTCACGGTGAAAACTAAGGCTAAGCTTTTTAACGAGATTTATTGATTGCCACACATACTTCAATAATGAAAGAAATTTTTACAAAACCTCATAATTTCCCCGAATGTGTCCATGTAAAATTACTCACTTTCCCTTAACTCTTTAGAAAAGAAATTTATGGGGTACACAAAAGTTGATAAAAACAAGTGCCAGATAAACAAAAACTTTAAATGTAAAGAAAGAGCTATACCATGAAGCCGCCTTTCACTAGTACGCCTAAAACCTAGCATTTGTTTTGAAAACACTTAATATCCACACAATTTGTTTGTTTCTTAAACATGCCGCAAAGTCACACTACATGCAGATGAGTCCTTTTTGACAATAGAATGCTAGCACCTATATGCTTCTACACGCAATCACTGACACGCTCACACATATGTACGAGGAGTACATATCGCCCGTTCTCGGGAAACCAACAAGTGTCCAATACAAAAGAGCCTTTCACTTCGCATTTCCTTTAAGGATGACATGTGGTCGAGCGGTTCCTGTAACTCTATGTGTCTGACGAGTGATAGTGTGAGTCAAGCACTTCCGTACATGTCACTCGAGAACAGGGTGGGCCAAATACAACGCGCACCCACTCAAAAATGAAATGCTGAAGCATGAGCGAGTGTGTGTGTGGAAGTCTTATATAAATTGTATTATCTTATTTAAGACCAGTTACCGGACTTTGCAATTGTGTTATAAACTTCCTTCGGAGTGTCATGAAAATTGAAACGCTCAACAGGAGGACATCCGTTTAGTTGTGCAATTTGATAAAGATACCAAACGATTTTTGCACAGAGAAAACATCCCACTCATACTACTTGCTCTGGTGTTTTCCTCATATGCTCTAACTACTGCTTATACTTTATCAATGGGTTGTGGATATTGTCCTTTTGAAGGATACTACAAGTCCACAAAGAGTTTCAGTTTTCCCCCATTTTCATAAACTTTGTAGTACTAGTATGCACAGACATATATAGTATAGCTGTACGCTATACAATTGTATCTGTTTGTTGAAACTCATTTGATTCAATGAATATATGAGTTTATTTTACAGTTATTGCTTGTTATTACTTGCTTCAATTCTTCTATTGGGGTTCATGTTCTTGTCTTGAACATTTCAGAAACAACTATGTATGTAGTTGGAAGAAAGGACAATCAGGGTTTTGTGTTTTAGTTTTTATTCTCAAATATTTTTAGAATTCATCACATAGTCGATGTACCCAACGAAATATTTTGACACAATTTGTCTTCTCACGATGCTCTACATTTAATGTGTGATGCTAAGAAAACCAAAGTTTGATATTAAAAGTTCTATTGATTACTAGTACATTAACTAAAACACTAAGCACGAAATTAAGTGAAGGCAATATAAATTATAAATATAATATAGTAACAATTCCTTTTTGTTTAAATATTTACTGTTCTTCAATTGAGTTGGGGTCCAAGTCTAAAAATTTGGCTTCTTCTACTGGATTAGTCCGTAAATCCATTGGGCTAATCGAAGAAGGGTGGGCTCGTCAGTTGAATATGTGTTGGGAATCTTGTTGGGAATATACTAAGTACGACACGGTTTATGCGGGGCCATTAGAGGTTGAGCCTGTTGCTCCATTCTGATCTTAGGGAACCTGCACATAATTTCGTATGCTTTACTCGTATGCATGAAGGTCCTTTCTGGCATACCATTCTAACGTCACAAAGTTGGGATGACGCATTCGGTCAGCAAGACATTAAGTTCTAGCCGTTACAGTCCTTTAAGTTCAAACCGTTACAGTCCGTAGGGCAAAATTTTGGCAGCTTCGAATATTTCTGCACTGGGTATCACTAAGCGAAGAAGTATCAAACTGAAGCAGCATATATGATCACAATCCATCTCCTCGTCGTTAGGTTTGGTGGACTGTAAGATATCCTGGAAGAGCGTGGTGCGGCTGACTGAGTCGAATATCTTCGACAAGTCTACGACACTAAGTGTGTCCTATCACAGGGCCTCTGCTGATTTACGTCCTGTGACATTTTAGTAGTTATGGCGTTAAATGGTGTGGTGGGAGTGGTACTAGTGGCGAGCTGCCGTAGCTGAACAGCTGAGGAAGAGGAGTGCCAAGAGCCTTCGCGACTGGTGATAGAGGGGAATACGGCCTGAAGTAAAGGCTAGCCCAAAGTAAAGAAAAAGAAAACGTTCCCCAACGGAACGACCTCCGGAAACGTTATAAGGACCTTGATTTAAGGATATGCACTTGAAACGTCCGGAACTCTAATGCGCGGATATTCTTAAAAAATAAAAGACTGACATTACCATCATCCAGGAGATGATATGGACTCGACAAGAATGCTCGCGACGTAAAAATTGCGATATCTGTTACATCTGTCATGCCGAATAGCACGAATCTGGATGTGGATATGTTGTTGGCGGTAGAATTAGACATCTTGTCTCGCCGTTTAATCCTATTAATGATCGAATAGCCACAACCTGCATCAAGGCGAAATATTTCTACATTACGCTGATTTGTGCTCATACCCCGACGGAAGATAAAGACGACGAGATTAAAGATGAATTTTATGAGCGCCTGGTGGAAACACACGACCGCTGCCCTGGCAACGACATTAAAATTGTTGTAAGGGACATTAATGCAAAAATAGAAAGGGATGATGTTCTTGGTCCATCGATCGGTATATTCAGCCTGCCTACCGATACGTCAGACAATGGTGTTAAGCTGGTTAGCTTCGCAGTGGGAAAGAACATGGTAGTGAGTGGAACCAGACTCCAGCACAAAGATATCCACAAAGCAACTAGGCTATCCGCCGATAAAAACACCAAAAATCAAACTGATCATTTGGTAATTGATGTCAGGCATGCATCTAGTGTCATGGATGTGCGTTTGATCCTTGGTGCTAATATTGGCTCGGATCATTACCTAGTTGCAGCTAAGGTGCACACAAGATTGGGAAATGCGAAAAACATACGTAACCAAAAACAAAGAAAGCTGGACATTGCGATGCTGCAAACCCCAGAGATATCCACTGACTACACTACACCGATACACGTACGCGTCCGGCGGCGAGAAGCTTGTAACGAGCATGCACCAGCTCCTACGCACGGTTTTGCTTAACGAATGCATGCCCAAGATTGTAACCTATGCGTGTTATTTCCTGTGCTGAAAAAACGTGATCCAAATGTGTGCTCCAACTACCGCGGGATCAGCCTTTTACCCCTCGCATATCAGTGTGACTTTAGAAAAGGTAAATCATCACCTGACCAGATATTCACACTTTGGCAAATCCTGATCGACACGTACTATCTTTCAGTCTAATATAAAGCTGGAATGCCATGGCTGAATTTGGTATTCCAGCGAAGCTGATACGCCTTTGCAGAATGGCGCTGACTGAAATGAAGTCTTCAGTGAAGATTGGCAAGGACCTTACGTGGCCATTCAATACCAGACGAAGCCTAAAACAAGGCGATGGTCTATCGTGTGACGTATTCAACATAGTGATGGAGATGATAATGAGTAAACACGAGTGGCACGATATGCAACAAAAGCCGTCGATAACTGCTGGATGTGACTGCAGCCTTCTCAAGTATACACAAGGATTTACCGAAAATGTGTCTAATGGTGAATGATGACAAATCGAAGTTATTAGTTTCATCGAACAAAGAATCTACTCGTCTGGAAACTGCGCGAACATTGACAACTATAATTTTGATGTGGTAAATAGTTGTATCTACCTAGGCTCCGCCATCACTATAACAAATAATGTCAGCCATGAAATCCGGAGAAGAATCCTGCTTGCCAATAAATTCTATTACGGACTAAGCAAGCGATTCAATGACAGAGCTTACCAGATACTGGTTCTACCTGTCTTAATGTTTGGTTCAGAATCCTGGGTTATGACTAGGGCGACCATTTTTCAGCACGAAAAACACGGTTTTCAGTACTTAAAACAGCATGAAAAACCCTTGAAATAAGCACGATAGATTTTATATTCAGCATTTATAATATTTCACATCTATTTAAGAAGTAATAAAAAACAATAAGTAAATTAACCAAATTATTCAATCGTGTATTCATACAAAGAAAGTAATTTGTAAACCAAAAAAAAAAATTCTCAAAATGAGATTATACCTTGGTCAATGTCACGATTACAATTAAGCACTAAGTGCATTTTTAAATTTTCCAAGGTGAAACTTTTATGCTGGTTTGTAAAAAAATTTCCATATGTAGAAAAAACGCGTTCCACGTCACACGATGAAACGGGAGCGTATTTAAAAAATGTTGATTCAGCAGGCGAATATTTTCCCATAAACGCACTTGTTGTTTTGAATTTTTTAAAAATAATATTGTTGATTTCCACAAAGCCAGGATTTCGCGCAAGAACGGCAGTCATTTTTTTTTAAATAATTTCTATCAGATGTTTTTCTATAGCATGTTAAATTGATTTTAATGTTTCCAAGCTTTCATTCAATGGCAATCCGCTTGAATCAATTTTTGTGATGGCATGCCAGATGCACTTAAAGTTAATTTTTTTTTGCTTTATCGCAATGCTTCAGAATCATTTTCGTTAAACTCTTGAATGACTTCCCTTATGTCTTCCAAATAATTTGTATAATACTCCGCTGCTTCCAACCACGTTAATCATCGTGTCGTTATTGGTTTAGGTTATAGAGGCACATTAGGTTTCATTAGTTTAAATTTTTGTTTTCGATAAGGCGCCTGAAAACTATAGTAATATATGACGAATCGAACGATCTAAGCTATCGATAAAAATAGGACTATTACAAGATCTTGAACACAGGCTGTGTGTAAAATAAGATGATAGATTAATTCTACCTGTCATATTTTTATGAACCGCAAGGGCTTGTGATGTGTAAAAATTTTCAATTGATAGAAACATATCTTATCAAAATGTATCAAAAATGTAAATAAGGGCAAAAACAGCATGAAAAAGCACAAACCTTTTAAATAAGCAAGATCGCTTGAAATCGTTAAATTAAGCAGCATCAGCAATATTCAGCATGTGCTGAAAATTGGTCGCCCTAGTTATGACACAAGCGGATGAATCGGTTCTGACAGTATTTGAGAGAAAAATCGTTAACGGAGAGTATCGGCGTCATATGAATCATGAGCTGTACACTGACATTGACGTGGTCAGACGTATTAAGGTGCAGCGGTTGTTGTACGCATGGACGAAAATGCTCCAGCTCGAAAAGTCTTCGACAATATGCTCGATGGACGGCGCAGATTAGGGAGACCAAAACTCCGTTGAAAAGACCAGGTTACTGAGAACCTTGCAGAACTGGCTGTGACGAACTGGAAAGTAAGTAAGTAACATTTTCATGGGGTATTTGTCCGATATAAAGGTATTTTTCTAAATTACTATGGTGGGGGACAAAAACCGAAAACATGATAATATAAAATTAGGCAGCTTCACAAAAGGATTTCTAGAATTTCGTTCTTTAAGGGATAAAAAGGCGAAAAGAGAGGTAATACTTGTACTATCGCCCAGACCAACTGCTGGAGGTAGAATCGCAGAAATTGGGGTGAGTATGTATTATTTAGAGTAGTGACACGAACGCGAGGAGCTATCCCATACCTCATTCATGGGGTGCAAAGGGAAATTAAGGTTTTTTGTAAGACACGTACAAATCTATAAAGACCTAGTGCCATTACCCAGATAAAGCGGCTAACATTAGAATCTCGAAAATGGGAGTGAACTTATTTTATGGGGTAGTTGCGCGAAATGAAGGAATTTTTCGAAATTCGATCTTTTGGTGATGGATAAAATTGTTACTATCATCCAGACTAAAGGGCTAAAGAAACATCCATTAAAATTGGGGTGATAATTTATCTTATAAAACAATTGATTGTTGACACGTTTGTTACTTAATTTACAGGAACTACAAATTATGTACGTAATACAAAAATCTCATACGAAGAAGAGGGTATATGCTAGCTTTTTTTTATATTCTAAAAAAAAGTTAGGAAAACCTTTAAAATAAAACACATTTTTGAGATTCACTACCATTTTTCATGGGGTAATGAAGTTCATTTCCGCACAGTATACTATTTTATGTTTTCTCCTCTCAGTTTTGTGTACAAAACTTTCACTACAAAATGAACCGATGCTGCAACATGTGCAAACATATTTGAAACATATTACAAACTCCCCTGTGAAGACTATCAGCATTAAGTGAATGAATCTGAGACCCTCTGTCAGATAGTTCTCACATGTCCTTGCAATTGTGTCTGCATTATTTTGGTCACTTTTGTCCAAATGTCCTCATGATTGTGTACAAATTACATTCAATTTGTTTTTGTTCGAAATAAATAGTAGTAGCAAAAAAGAAAAGTTTGCACTTTCTACTAGCATTTATTTACTACGCATTTATAGCAAATTTACTTTGTCTGCCCAGGAATGTTGTTACTGAAGAACTTTGAGAAAAGTTGGAATTGATGGAGCAACTATGTTCTTATATTTATTATAAATATATTGTGGTCAAATGTCAAAGGAAGATTCGGTTAAACTATCGACCGGTTTCCATATTAGAGCAAATGGAATGTAAGGAAATTTGTTCGGAAACTACAAGTGGATAGGTAATATAAGTTATATTAATGTTGTAGTGAGATTAGCTGTGATGAAGCAAATATATATATGATGGACATTTTAGTTAAATATTAGAATGTCCTTAAGTTTTGTTACACAAGTAATATGAAGTTAGTTAATTTTTTCACAGATGTTAATAAATGCTATTTAAATTCAACCAAAACCAAGTAAATGATTAAATTATATGATAAAGCAAACTAAATAATCCTGAAAAAAAAAACTTTAGCACTATGTTGTTATTAAATCTTTGTATTTGGTTTACTTACCTTTCGCAATCTGCGGTGCGGCCAATAATTCACACTAAGCCAATAAAACGCTTTAACGTGTTTTTAGTCAACCTCGTGTGTAGGCAAAAAGGTAGACACCAAAAAAATAATGGAGACCACACCAGTTGGATGATAAACGTATATTTCGTAGTGCGTGCAAATGGGTTGTTTATGGCATCAAAAGGACAGTGATCTTGCAATTGATTCTACATTCACAGAAAAGAACTACGCCACAAAAATTTAATTGCAAAAATCTCGTAAAGTAACAACAGTTTTCAATTGAAAAAATCAGCTATATATGTATATATTTTAAATAATGTAGAAATGTAATCTGTCGTCATTCAACGAGGTGACTAAAGTAGAAGCTGTTCTTATGGAGCCTACATAAAAAATGGTGATAAAAGGATACAAATAGAAAATGAAAGATGATGTCAGATCTGCTATTCACATTTCTTAAGACAAAATAAAAAAACAAGCACAAAATACTTTTTCTTATATGTAAAGGGTGTCCCAACAATAGCGCAATTTTTAAATGTTAAATAAAACACAGATATTTAAAAAAATTCGTTAAACTTTATTATATCGTAAAGTAGACAGAATGAAGTTATGTATGGAACAATATATCGTGCAGATGGCCGCCGCGGCTTTGCTGGCATGCACGCGATCTTTTAATGAAATTTTCAATGACCGTTTCGCATAAATGCTGCGGTATTTCATTAATGCAGCATCTAATTTCCTCTTTTAAGGCTTGAGTCGTCGTCGGCTTATTCGCGTAAACCATCGACTTCAAAAAACCCCAAAGAAAAAAATCTAATGGTGTTAAATCGCGCGATCTAGGCGCCCAATTCTGATCTCCAAAACGCGAAATAATACGGCCGGGAAATGACTGATGCAGCAATTGAATTGTTTCTCTGGCTGTATGATATGGGCACCGCCTTGTTGGAACCACATGCCCTCCACATTTATTTCTTCAATTCGAGGCAAGCAAAAATTGGTTATCAATTCTCGATACCGAACACCATTGATTGTTTGCGCTTGACCTGCCTCATTTTCATAAAAAAAAGGTCCAATGATTCCTCCAGCCCAAAAACCACACCACGCAGTGACACGTTGAGGATGCATTTGCTTCTCGTTAATCACTCGAGGATTTTCCTCACCCCAAATGCGACAATTCTGCCTATTGACGAAGCCATCAAGATGGAAATGGGCCTCGTCACTGAAGATGATTTTAGCGGCAAAATCAGCGAACTGTAGCCGCAAAACTTTCACCATTTTGGTAAAACAATTTCACAATGAGAATGCGTTGTTCATTCGTGTAGCGCTTCATTTTTACTAACCTCGTACCTGCTACTAGCAAACAATAAAAATTGTTCAAATGTCAAACAATGACACTTCGAATGTTGCCAGATTTTAAAATTGCGTTCTTGTTGGGACACCCTTAATTTGTCCTATTTTGTTGTTTTATTCAATATAGTCTTATATAGTAATACAATTTTTTCGAATTTGGAGGAGTCACATATGTTAATACATTAAATGACGCATTCAGAATATTAAACCAAGTACATCGGTACTTAGCGCTCCGTAGATAGTTCGTCACACCAAGTAAACAATATAATTTTGTATCTCTTTCAAGGGGTCCCTTTGAGGAGCCTTTGAAAGTATCGCCCTCACAGACCTGAGAGAACACCCAGTGGACATCTTTCTGGCCCTGTGCTGGTCTAAAGATGGTGCTACAGGTGGGTAGTTTTAAGCCCAAGGTAATCTTGCCAACTACCTGCACGGTCAAATGGGTAAGGAACAACTTTTGTTGTGTCACATTGTGTCTGTGGTTTAAACTCAATGTCTGGTGCTCGAGAAAAACGAAGCTGGTTGTCCCTTGATTCCGTACGAGACCTAAATCTCTCATAGTGCATCAATGTATCTCTTGGTTCAAAACTAATTAAGTAGTTTAGATAGATCCGAACCTCTAACAAGGGTGCACATTAGCTGGCTCAAGAATGTATGGGATTTTCAGATGTATTTATTTGTTTGTCTCCACAAAGCCGCCCCTGTTTCATTCAACACAAGAAGTGTGCATACAAAAATTGGAACAATCGGGCAATATTTAGAGGTCGCTAGATATTTCAACTCTTTGATTATGTGTATCAAGTTACATACAGTTTATAGTGTAATATCGTAAATTTCTAGCGACCTCCAAAAATTGTCCGAATTATCTGGAATTTTAAATATATATTTATGTTGTCGAATGTAATAGGGCCATCCTTGTGAAATATATGATTTTAATGTTTTTGCATTTTGAGCCAGTCTAGTGCAAATATTATCGCAGTAAAGTATGTGAGTTGTGCCGCATGTTTGACTGAGGAATGAAATAAGTCAGGTTTATTTGATATTATTGATAACGATTGGTCCATTACATTGGTCACACTTTTCGCTAGACAACTAAAAAATTTATTTAATTTTTTTTTGATCAGATTTTGTGCCTCGCCTATTTCTTTCGCTTCCAACTTAGATATTCAATAATGCCTTAATAGCTGAAGTCTACTTCATTAGGGGAAAACCAAATTAAATTGCATAATCCTTACTTGAGGCGTTTGATTAGGGTGCTAATTGGTTTTATTAGATGCAAAACACTTGACTCTACCGCCTCTAGAAAAATATTCACATCAAATATGATTCATGGACGATGTGTTTGTTCAAAATCGAAATTTCTCTGATTTTGTGACACACCCATATCTAGGGTCCCCAATTAGAGTTTTCAAAAATGCCTTCGTAGCGCACCACTACTCTAAACAATAAACATTCACGCCAATATTACTTACTTGATTTCCCTTTACATCCCATGAATGAGGTATGGGATAGCTTCTTGCGTTGTTGTGATTTAACACTATTTCTTTTTTTAGATTCACAACCAACGGCACCTACTTATTTATCGACGAATGCAAATGTCACTGTTTGAGAAGCTCTTACTAGACACGCCGATTGATTGCGAAGTTGCTGTCGACAACATTCAAGGGGAGCCGACAATGAAAGAAAAAATTTTTTTTTTCTTTTAATATGACTGGAGCCAGGAGTTGAACCTGTGATCTCCCGCATGGTAGTTACGCGTTCTAACCACTACGCCACGGCCGGTCAATATAAGCGTTTCTTTTTTTGACCATTTGGTCTTCGTTATGGTACCAAATTTACCCCTTTCTTGACATTGTGCCCCTAACAATACGAAAAATCCCCTCAAATCGCACAACAACTCCATAAAATAAGAATTACAACTTATTTTCGTAATTCTACGTTGTGCAGTTTGTTCTAAGTGATTGTAACAGTTTTATCCCTTGAAATCGATATTTACTAACATTTTTGCGAATTTACCTTGTGCAGTTTGGTCTGAATGATGGTACTAGTTTTTTGTTCTTTGGCCCTTTTTATCGCCCTTAAAGTACGAATTTCGAATTTCGTCCGTTTGATGGTACCAGTTTTATCCCTTTTTTAAATCTTTTTTGGTTCTAAAAATACGAATTTTGAAAAATCCATTTATCTAGCTCTCTAATTCTACACTAAGCTGTTTTGTCTGATTGGTGATGCCGGTTTAATACCTTTTTGGCCATTTTCAGCTTTAAGCTTAATAGTTTTATAGGGAGCATGCTCATATAAATTTTCGTGATTATGGTTTTACCCGTTTGGTCCTGGTTATCGGCCAGTTTTATCCTTTTTTGGATCTTTTTGGGTCCTAAAAGTTAAAATTTCCAAAAATCCTTTTTTGCAGCTCTATCATTTTATAGGAAGAAAGACCATATAGATTTTCGAGATTCTACTTTTAGCCGTTTGATCTGGGTGATGGTACCAATTTTATCCCTTTTTGGACCTTTTGGCTGTCTAGCCCTCAAATAGCCTATAGCACTCTAACGTAGCTATCCACTGGTGAAAGAATATTTAAAATTGTATCAGTAGTTTAGAAGATTACCCACTACAAACAAACTAACAAACAAACGGGTTCTCTTTATAATATTAGCATAGAAGTATAGATATGTCAACATACAACATATAACCAACATATGTTTGGTTCTCTTCTCTGAAGACTTCGTGTCGGTCAGTGTTATCCCGCAAAATCGTATCAGTTTCGCAGGGATACCAAACTCAGCTATTGCGTCTAATAGTTGTTGTTCTATCAATACATCAATACTGCAGCCTTCCGCATGATCATCTCCATTATGATATTAAACAGATCGCATGACAGACTATCGCCTTGCTTGGTAGAAAAAGGCTCTGGTAGATTTGTATATATTTTCACCGTCATTCCGGAAAATCATATCAGTTTCACGAGAGCACCAGACTAAGCCACACCATAGTTTCTATCGTATCGAACTGTCGAATCGGTAAACAGATGGTAAGTGTCGGTCTACATTTCTTGTGTCTTTTCCACGATTTGTCGTAGTCTGAATATCTGGTCGGTTATTGCTTTATCAGGTCTTAAGCCTCACTGATAAGGGAAAACCATGTTCTTTAAGATGGGCTTTAGCCTTCCTCATAAAAAACTCGAAAGGACCTTGTATGCGATGGTTAAAAAACTGATACCGCAATAGTAAGTGCATATATGCTAGGTGTTTTTTTTCTCATTCTGATTCCAACCATTGGGCGTGCATTCCTTAAGTCAAATCGTGTTTTTGAGGTGTTTTCGGCCTTTAAAAGCTTTGCCTTCAGACCCTCGGCTTTCGCTGCTGTATTGTTTTTAAGCCGTGTTGACCTCAGTTTGGCTCTGTGGTGGACAATACTGTCCGTCGGTAACGATCTGAGTACGAAAATGTTTCCTCTATAGTTGCAGCTCATCCTACGTGGCCGTGACCAAATTTTAAACATTTAGCGATGGAGATTCCTTTTCAACTTTTTGTTACATCTTTCGGTCTTCACCACTATCCCTGTGCCTTTGGGTATTCTTGCTCTCTCTTTTTTGCCATAGACGCTTTTTATATCGTGTCGTCACTGCACTTATTATAATTGGCTGCAGTTTTGCCTTGTATGCAGCATCCAATTCCTCAGACAATACGCGACATTCCTCATCGTAAAAGGGTTTGTCTGAGTGTCGTTTTTCATAACCCAGTACGAATGTTGCGGCAGTGGTCATAGAATTCGTAATATACTGCCACCGTGCGTGCCGGGAAGAACAGAATTAGGTAGGGTTTGTTTGCAGCAAATGGGAGAGATGGTTGGAGTAGTCATCGTTTGGTTACGAACGATTCTATCACTATTCACTTGGCTGCGACTAGGTGATAATCCGAGTTAATATTCGCCTCGCTCATCGCACTCACGTGATCAATCTGGTTTATTGTCTTTTGATCATTGGATATCCAGTTAGCCTTATGGATATCTATATGCGGGAATCTTGTGCCAATCACTACAATGTTTCTAATGGTTAAAGGTGGTGGAAAAGGGAAAAATCCACAACAAGCCTCGCAACTGCCCCGGAGTAGCCCTTAACGGGTAAAATATATGATCCACCCAATAATTTGTCTCGATTATACCTACCCCCTAAAGGGGCTACCATACAAAAATCAATATATTATAAAATGTCTCCAACCGCTCCACGTAATCGTGCGCTTTCAAATAGACATAATGTTCTGATTTGGACACGTTGTACGAATGGATGAAAATACTGCAGTTCAAAAAGTCTTTGGCAAATAACTTAATGCGCAAAGCAGGAAGAGCGACCAAAACTTCGTTGGATGGACCAGGGGAAAGAGATGTTATATAAACTTGGGGTGACAAACTATGTACGAAGCGCAAAGATTGAAGCGATTGGAAAAGGTAGAGTATCTTATTAGACTACTGCTATCTATCCCATATCTTTATGTCCTTCATCCGTTGAAGCATGTAATTTAGGTAACTCAATATTTTGCCATCTCACATTTCTTATCATTGCTGTGGAATACGTAGTCTAGCACACGTCATAAATTGTTCGACGCCTCCCGCAAAGAATTTATGATTATTCCCAAGTAAAAAACCTATTAGAAAACTCAAATAAGAAAATCCCTTATCAACCTAGCATTTATGACATATCAAAATTAAACTCCTGCAAGACTACTGTTCTGTCACACTGATAAACTCTCTTTTCATACCGCGAGTCTACACATAAACCATGCTAGCGCAGATTTGTTTTGATTTTCCCATATTTACTACATGTTTCTTACACTTTTTTGCTTTTCTCATTGGAAATACTCCATGGATTGTGTATTTTGCGGCCATAAAACTTTAGAAAGGCGAAAATTCTCGTAACTACCTACAAAGCCAACCAGAAAAATGGTTCACTGTATAAACGTTTGATGTTGATTAAAATGGAGCCATGTGTGTTCGATTACACTTTGCACACGGGCGAGATCTCACACCCATAAGAGCTTTTTGTGAAGATTTAAAGAACGGTTTTTTGTCCATAGTTGGCCCATCGGGTGGCAACGATACGAACAAAAACGTGTACATATATTTTGAACCAACGAGTTAAATCACATGAACATAGTAGCCGGCACCAAAACATCTCTGAGCCATTGTAGCAAGCAAAATCACCAACTTTCTGTAACATCATAACAATTTACTAAAAGTATTAAAGTTGACACAAGAGGATTAACGAGACTATAAACTACATTCAACGAGTACGGACATATCTACCAGGGGAACGAGGACATAATACTTGACTCTCACTCTCTTCTGCTCTGGTACTAAAGACATGTGAGTAAATATGTACGTTTTAGCAGAAGGAGTGGGTTTCAGAGCATGATGCCGTAAAATTTGAACATTGCCATTTAGCCACAAGATATTTAACGTCAGCCAACAACATGTGTAGTTGTGTGTCGCAAATAGTTTACAAAATAATTGCAAGGGATTTTACTTTAAGCGAAATTCAGCCACATGCGTGGTGAAATGCTAGATTTGCAGATGCTCTGCTTACACGAGTTGATAATGTCGGTGATGAAAAGTTGTCAAGTGATTAAAAAGTTTGAACATAACTGATTAAAATAAGTATTAGCTTAATAGCAAACAACCCAATGAAATATACTATGAGTTATGCAACTGAGGCTGTTTATACACAAAGTGATGCAAGTTTACTGCAGAGAGTATGATTGCAAATTATGAAAAATGTAAAATCTTCGAAGAAAAGTGTTTACTTATAGATTAGCTTTACCTAGTAATAAAAAACTAGTGCAGCATAGGTAACCCTATCAAATATGTATATGAAAAAGTAACTAAGGCTGTTCATTTTGTTAGTAATGCAAGACAGTTTAGAGATTTTGTTCGAAAGGCTTAAAATATGCATATACATTGATGATAAGAGTTAGCTTATGTATTAGCATTACCTGGCGTCATATTGTTGTGGTTACATGACCAAATTCAAATATCCTCCAGTTGTCCGTATGGAAGTTATAAAAGAAAAATTAATTATTCACTTACTTAAACTTAATTTCCCTTTGCCCCCATGAATGAGGTATGGGATAGCTTCTCGCGTTGTTGTGAATTAACACGCTTTCTATTTTTAGATTCACAACTAACGGCACCTACTTGTTTATCGACGAATGCGAACGTCACTGTTTTGAGAAGCTCTTACTAGACACGCCGATTGAATCGACGCTTAATACTGTGAAGTTGCTGTCAACAACATTCGAGGGGAGCCGACAATGAAAGAAAAATTTATTTATTTTTTTTCTTTTAAGATGACTGGAGCCAGATTTGAACCTGCGATCTCCCGCATGGTAGTCGCGTGTTCTAACCACTATGCCACGGCCGGTCCCAATTAATTATTCACCAATAGGTAATTTTGTATGGGTGGTACAAGAAGGGGTGAGGCTATTCACTAGAGTTGGTCAATTTGTATGCAGTGAAAAAATAGCAATCTGCTAAGAATTCTAAGAAAATTTGCCCAAGAAACCATTGGTCTAAAATCAAAATCGAGCCCTCGGTTTTTAACGATAACCTTCGTACTTCCACAACGAGCCCCGCAACTGGCCCGGAATCGCCCCCAGCAAGTTTAATTTATGAACAATACCCAGTTATATTTCCCTCCTAACATTTTTCCCAAACGTACCTACCCCCATTCTTCACCCACTAAAGAGGCAAATTTGTTTTATTAAATATGTTTCCTCAACTCTGTCTGCGCCGAAGTTAACCCTGGAGGGGTGTAAGGCAAAAAACGAGGCGTGTTAGACCCCAAGTATCTTAAGAGCAAATTCGTTTCAGGACTTTTTAAAAATATTGATCCTTATCCGCCTGTCTGTCTGGCTGGCTGGATGTCTGATGGACAGGATAATAATCGAAACTCCTCACGGTTCATGTTTTTTAGCTGTCTAAAGCTGGTCATCTTTAGCTTTTTTGTGAAAAGATAGCTGAATTCATGTTGAAATAACTCCTAAGTGCGACATCGGATTAAGAAGATCGTGGTGCCGTGGTATCGAAGATATAAAAATTTTATATTATTAAACTGCTGTCATTTATTAATACTCTGATTTCACTGTTAGTTAGGGCAAATAAATTATTTTGATTGTGATACTACGGAATAATTACGGACTAAGTAATGTCGTTGGGGGTAAGTGATTTTTTGGATTCGATGCAGTGGAAAGGGCTTAAAGATTGAATTATTTTTATCCCAGAGTAATTGTTATATTAAGGACTAATTAATGTCATTAGGGAAAAGTGATTTTTTGGATTTGGATGAAGTGGCAAGGTCTTAAAGTTTGATTGTTCCCATTGAAAATAAGCAGTTCCTTATGGAATTTGTGACCGAATTTTATAATAACATTCAAAGTTAAGCGCCAACGTAATGGAGAACAATTTGTGTTGTGTTATATACAACAAAAACTATTTCCCGTTTACATCACAGAAATGCGGCACGGGATCCTTTCGCGTTATTACAAATATAATTTGGATATCCCAACTAAAAACAAAAGTTTCAAGGATACTATACTGAAAAACACACCAGTCTAAGTAGTTTAATTTCCCATTTTTGGATTGCGTACAGCAGCATTAATTACCCTATAACTTCACCAATGAACATGTTCGGAAATACTACATTAATATGGTAATTACAGTATGTATTTTATGACAATGTATAATATGCCAACAAACACATGTGTGCGAAAATCTGTTTTAATAAACATAAAATATTCATTTATTTTATAGCTACGAGTTATAAAGATCTCTACTTGAACCTCATTTAATGAACTGTATCCGGTAGTTATCATCTAGCCACCGAAAAAGTTTATCCTTCACGAATATGCAGTAAACCTGTTGCAGAAATGTAACAGTGTTTTAAAAGGAACATTTCTAACTTGAATATATTATAAGAACAACATCAAAAGTTTTGATTTATTATGTTTGCGTTATCTTTTACTTATCAGTATTTCGTCTTGCATCTTGATTCTAAAACAAATGAAATTAACTAACCTAAATCTAGCTGATATAATGTAAGTGTTCAAGGCTTGCATCCGGCTATGTTGTGTTCCAGAGTGGTGCTTTTTATACCTAAGGCGGGTGAGCCAGTTCTTGTCTACACAAAGGACAACACACCAATCAGCCTCTCATGCTTTTTGCTGACAGTTTTGGAGAGATTTATTGATATATATATATAAGGGCATTTTTAAGAACCCACACCCTTACATCGGAACGCAACCTAAATTCAGGTGACTTCACTTAAGCTGCCTTCATAGATATAGATATGAGCTTTCAATAATGATATTCTCTGGAGACCATTAATCTATCACGTCTGCTATTGAATTTGGTGGAACCTAGAACTGGGTATAAAGTGTTATATTGTTGTTGTCCTGTCCCTTATGCTATGGCTCCTTGTGATAAATGGAGTAAATTAATTTTCCAAAATGGATGGCATATTTAAGTCATAGTCAAGGAGTTTCGAGGAGAGGTCAAAGAGGGCTCTATGAAATAAAGTCCCAAAACAAAAATGAAATAAAGCCCCAAAAATTTGTTCAGAAAACAACAACAGTGAAATTTGCGGAGTTATTTCATTTATTTTGGACTTTATTTTTTTTCTGTTTTGGGGCCTTATTTCGGTATGAAATAAAGCCCCAAATTTCGAAAATGAAATAATGCCCTAATCTCGCAACTCTAGTTCACTGACATTATTAAAAGACGAATGCGGTGGGGGCACGCCCCCCCGCCGCATACATCGTAGTCAGCCTCACAACTTTGACTCTCTGATATTATTAAAAGACGAATGCGGTGGGGGCACGCCCCCATTTTTGGGGCTTTATTTCATTTTGGATTTGGGGCCTTATTTCATAGAGCCGTCAAAGAGTGATATTAATGGTCTTTATGCGTGTCATAACTCTATAGGTAAAATCTGGGGACTCAGCTCGAAGGTAACATTGTATACTTCAAAATTTCGGCCCAGTTTTGCATATGAATGTCTGCTAGGACCGGCCATGGCATAGTAGTAAGAACACGCGACTACCATGCGGGAGATCCGTGGTTCTACTCCCGGTTCCAGTCATCTAAATTTTTCTTCATTGCCGGCCCCCTCGATGTTGTTAAGAGCAACTTCGCAGTATAGTGTCGAGTCAATCTGTATGTCTTCTATAAGCTTCTTAAACTGTGACTTGCGAATTCGTCGATTAACAAGTAGGTGCCGTTTGTTATGAATCTTAAATAGAAAGCGTGTTAATTCACAACAACGCGAGAAGCTATCCCATATCCCATTCATGTAGTGTAAAGGGAAATTAAGTTTATGCCTGCTTGGGCGGGAACGACTTATGTAAGAGTTATTTACTACAAATTATCAGTGAGGTCTAACCGATGACTTCAATGGGGATTAATGGAGCTGGAAAAAACACGTCTGATGTGTTCAGTGCCTTTCACCCCTGGACTTGTACGTTAAGGCTTTGACGACCCGAGGGGCTATCAAACTGAGGGAAGCTGGCGAGTTGCAGCAGTCCACACATGATCATGCGAAGATTCTTCGGCTTTTGGGCGATTACGTTTATTTTTATCTGCCACATCGTACTGATTTTTTGACGGAACGTGTCGATTTTCATAAAATAGACGTTGAGTTACCGGAGAGAACGGAATGGAAAGAAGACGGTGGGACTCCTTGTCGTGACCCCATTTTTGTCTTTACTGACAGATCGAAGATGAACATGGCACAGGAGATGTTGTTTAAACCAATGACTGCATCTAAACCTCTCCTTCAGGCTACATAAAGAATGCAGACTGAGGTACTGGCCATTCAGAAAGCCGCGCAAGCTATAATGTGTGGATAGCGATCACGTTTACATTGTTTAGATTAATGTTGGTGGGGAACTGTTAGGAAAATTCGAATTGACTAAAGCCGCTGGATGTCAGCCTATGTTGGGTTCCTGAACAATGTGCGGTACCTGAAATTAAATCAGTGGCCGGATGAGGCTGTACTATGCCCGATTATGACTCTCTGGGAGAGTTACATTTTTGACTTAGTGGAAAATTTAATGTGGAAACAGCTATCAGACGTTGGATCTCCAAGACCGAATGTGTAACTACTAAATCGATGTGGCCCAAAAATAGGATTCCGAACGGGGTACGTGGTTGGCCAGTGCGGGAATGATTTGAGACTGGCCTATGGAATTCTAACTGACCACTGCAATATCTGGCACCTGACAGGCATATAGGATAGATCCATACCAGACTACTGCCGTGTGTGAGAAGAAGAGGAGGTCTCCGAGACGATTTAACATTTTCTTTGTAGTTGTTTGCTATAGCCCGTAGGAGGCTTAAATACTTAGGGAAATGTTATATTTGGGACTTAGAGTCTCTCTCCACGGTTGGATTTAACATGTTTCATATGGTAACTTCCACTGCTAACTGGTTTTAGATTATTGGAGGTTTTCCACTATCTTCCCTTATTTCTCTATACCTCCAGCTTCTCCTTCCCTCTCCTTTCTCCTTCATAAACGAACAATTACAATGGATCAACAGATTTAGGTGTGTAATGTCATCTGGTTTATACCAGATAACACGAGTCCACAGCCTAATCTTACCTAAACGAAGTATAGATTCCGATTACCAGTCCGGAGAGCTGCAGCTAGGAAGGTTGACGTTATCAAAATATTATGGTTGTAAGCTAATTTGGGTATACGAAAACCACAATTTAGTTGTCATGTGATAAACTTTCTATTTCTCACTATATTCCGTTTTTTTAGCCAAAATGCTAATAAGCGTTACTCGTGGGTTTTCCGATCCCCATAGCGACAATTGTATCTCCTTACTTAGACCCTGAACTGAAAAGTAGCTCCATCGAAAAAAATGATTTTTCACAAAAAATTTTCATCTTCAGCAAAAGGAATCTTTGTCTATTCGGCGAAGGGAAAACACATCGGATTGTCGCAAAGTTTCGGTTCTTGGACTATAGAAACCGTCGTACAAAAATTGGAGTTTATAGTGTAGGGCATGTTAATTTTGACGCAGTTTACCGAGTAATATTTGAAGTTATATAAGATATCCTTTATTACCATCTGAATCTAAAGCAACATACAAATGATCCACTGTGCAGCGGTTTGCGAAAAATTTTCCATAATCATAAACTTGTGTGTTTTATAAACCCCACCCATTCTTGGACCTACACTACTAAGTAATTTTCGTTTATGTTTCAGATGCAACACGATGAAATCTGGGTAAGTTTTCTCATTGCCGTTTTAACTTTAATAATTTTAGTGGAAAACTTTAGCATTTTATTTTCTGTAATTTTAATACACAGACTTTCAGTTGAGCGTTTTTCAAGTCATAAAACTAAGGAAAACTACTACAAGTCAAGGAAATTCTTCCTTGTCGTAGTCCTCTGTGAACAGGGATAACTTTTAACTTTCCGTGGCAATCAGCAACAGGCGTTGAAAGCCAGCAACATCATCATCGTCATAATTATGGTTATGGCCGCCGCTACTTCCTGTTTATTGTTTACGCGATAGTTTTTGTTGTTGTTGTGTTGCAGATGAACGTAAGTTTGTCTTGTTATTTGTTGCTGTTGCCGAGAATGGCGATGTTGGCGGCTCAGTGTCTCAAAGTTCATCATGGTATTTGGCATGCACATTGGTTGGGTTGTTTATGCATTACAAAGGCAAAGCGAACGGGTCTCGTGTATATCATGTTTGTTTAAAACGCCATCTGTTGACAGCCCCTGAGGCAAATCCATGAAACGCAACTGCTTTAATACTCTGCTCTAAATTGTTGTGTGAAAGTGAGTCATCGTCAACATTGGGATTAAATCCAGAGACTAGTTTAGTTAGGGATTTTGCATAATTTACATGAAACGCATTAAAATCTTTCCAATCTGTTTGAGATGCACATTATGTAATTAGTATAAAGTATGGAATTGTAAAATGTTTAAAATTTGATGTAATAAACAACAATCTACAGCAATGGAATTACATTTTCATTCATAGGCTAAAGATTACACAAAAATTCGATTAAGCTAAAATCAGTACAAAGAAAAAATCTTAATTGACATAAACATAAAATCTATGCACTTCTAATTATACCCTCACCCTACGGATAAGAGGTAATATATCATTTGATACGACCCAAAAGTGTAATACACAGAAGGAGCCACTTTAGACTTTAGGTTTCTTTAAACCATATTCGATTCATGACTTTTGAAGTCGTTTGAGCCATGTCCATCTGTCTGTCTGCCTGTCTGTCTGGCTATCCGGCTGGTTAACACGATAACTTTCTTAAGACGCAACCAAATTTTTTGAAATTTAGTAGGAGTTAATATTTCCCAAAACTACTTACGGTATTGCAAATGGGCTACAAATTCGTATTTAGTAAAGGCATAACAGGATAAAGTTTTAGAGAACAATTTGGAAGTCTAGACATGCCTCTTCCGGTACCTCCCATATAAATGCACCTCTCCGCCCACTTTGGGGATGAAGTAATAATATCAATACTCTCGACACGACCGTGCCCAAATTCTGTATTTCGTTAAGCTATAACAATTCAAAGTTTTGTTGATAAAACCTGGAAGTCTAGCCCTCCTATCCCAATGGTGAGGGTATTAAAAGTGTTTGTATATACATAATAGTTTTGTGCTTCTACTTAATATTTCACTAGAATCGTTTGATTTTAAACAGTCAACGGCGCTCGAGACACACACGCATTCGCTCACACATTGAACGAAAACAAACAAATGCATTCAGTTTCGTTTGGGCGGAGTGGTACATTTATATGGGAGGTACCAGAAGGAGCGTGGCTAGCCTTCCAGTTCTGTCTCTTAAACTTTACCCTGCCACAGTTTTACCAAATACGGAGTTTGGACACGATCGCGTTGGGTGTACTGATATTATTACTTTATTTCTAATGTGTGCGGAATGGTACATTTGTATGGGAGGTACCATAAGGGGCGTGGCCATGTAGCCCAACAATTGGTTACGTCTTTCGAAAGTTATCGTGCGTACCAGTCGGACAGACGGTTTCTTAGGTTACACTTGATAATTCAAAATATTCAAAGTAAAATGCTCTCTATGCTTTGAGGAGTTTCTTTTAGAAATTAAAAGTATATTTTGTGCACAATTTTTCTGACTTCAATGTACTTACAAAAAAGATATCGGCATATCCACAGAAAGGTTAACAGCGACCGAAAACAAAAAGAAATCAAACACTTTTCTGGGCGTTTAGCCAAATTTCATGGATCATTTTGATACACTAACATAAATTGATATTTAAAATATACTTAAATTTTATTAAATTAAAATGTCCAAAGCTTATCTTACTTTCACTTATGATTAAAAGGACTGCAAAAGTGCAAATTTTGATTTTATTTTATTGACATATTGACCGGCCGTGGCATAGTGGTTAGAACACGCGACTACCATGTGTGAGATCGCAGGCATCTTAAAAGAAAAAAAATAAATAAAATTTTCTTTCATTGTCGGCTTCCCTCGAATGTTGTTGACAGCAACTTCGCAGTATTAGGCGTCGATTCAATCGTCGTGTCTAGTAAGAGCTTCTCAAACAGTGACGTTCGCATTCGTCGATAAACAAGTAGGTGCCGTTAGTTGTGAATCTAAAAATAGAAAGCGTGTTAATTCACAACAACGCGAGAAGCTATCCCATACCTCGTTCATGGGGTGCAAAGGGAAATTAAGTAAGTAAGTTAAGACATACTAATGTAACATTCGTGTTCAAAAATTTTTGGTACATGAACTTTACAATATTCTCTAATTTTACAATTAAATTTTTTTAATTTAAAATAATTTAGTCAATAAATATCAAAAAGGAAATTTATGTCACATCAGGTAATGTCACGACATGTTTCACAATATAGGTTATAAAATATTTTTTAAAAAACTTTTTGTAATTCAGTAAATTGTAAAACAAACTTTTAATATTCCAAATCATATTAAAACGGGTTTGTGTTTCTGTAAAACAAGAAAAAGCTAACTTTTAATTTTGTCACATTACGTCACCCTCTTTAGTTGCTAATTTTTAAGGATCATTCAGTTCATTTGTTGTAGATGGTTTTGACGGGAGTTGCAGGCGGGTCACCCACTTGATACGAGTTATGTGCCCCGAGACGAATTATTTATGTAGCTCAAAAAGCTAAACCGAATGAACTACATTTTGTTACTATAATTGTCCAAAATGTAATAAACGCCTAAGTTTATTCTCGAAATATTTACACAATTTATTTTATTTCAATTATTTATTTCAATTAGTTAAAGTTTAATCAAGTTATTTATATTTCCAATAACTTTATAGTTCAATCCATTATGTTCACGAAGCTTAAGCATTGTGTATTGCCAACAGCCAATGGTAATACATTTAAATTTGAATCAATTGGCATAAACAACATTATTAAATAAACAAGACTTTATGACTAAAGTTAAACCTTTATTTTATTTCACTTAGATACCATTCCACAAATGCTAAAATATTCTAGGCGCAATAAAATAAACATCTTCCTTTATGCTTTTCAAATTAGCACTGGTTTTCTTTCTCGAAACCTCTTTCTGACTGCCCTTAAAGCCATCTGTTACAACAGAAATTTACATAAAATTATCAAATACATCACGTGAATGTGCGAAACGAGAAAACAAATAAACAAAAACTCTGTCCAGTCGCTACAAATTACCTCGGCATTTAATCGCCCATGTCCTGACAATCATGCGATTGTCAAATCACATGCGATTTGTAAATCGCCAATAAATTTTCCTCCTGTCCTACGGTTCACTCGTTTTGGAACATATATTTTGTCGGTAAAAAACACATGAATGTGTGTCTGCACACATTTTTCGAAGATTTGCAAGTCAGCTGTAAACTATTGAATCGCCAAATTTTAAAAAAATTAGAAGAGCATTTGCACAAAAATTTTGACGAAAACATTAAACATTTTTTTAATACGCATTTTTAATAAAAATTGTTTAGAAACATATATCCTTTGGTGATCAAATAGGAAGAAAACATGTTAAATTGTATAGGTGCATCGTTTTTTTTGTGTTTTTTAAATAAATTCTAGGTAAAAAATTGGAGTTCACCAGGTTGAATGCATGTGATTGACAATCGCCAAATATTAGGCGATTGCGATCTCTGTGACACCAATTTTGCGATTTGAAATCACAATCGCAAATTTCATCAAAATGCGATTGTCAGGACATAGGCGAATGACTTCTCTCGCTCTCTCCCTCTGCGGCAAGGATGAATTGAAGGTAAGCAACGCACGGACCGCAAGAGCGCAGTGAAAGAAATTACCTACGGACAACAACGAATTTATGGCAATTTAATTTTATGGCCAGAATTTATAAGGCAACAATATAAGGAGTAGAAAAACCTAAATTACCAACCAACAAGTTGAGCAGCGAATGCGGACGGCGGCTAAAAACTATTAAGATGAGACGTGGCTTGGCGGTCAGGACCGCCAGTGGTAGCTGCAGTGTACAACAGCAGCAGTTTGCCTTTAAGCAACGATTATCTCTCACGCATATTAATAATAATTTCGTCATTAAATGTTGTGGCAGCAATTGTCTCTTGCCTTCTTGCAGCCAACATCGGTCTTAACTAGTTGCAGGTCTATGTGGCGAAGTTGTTACGCCACAGACACAGGTGTAAACAGCTGCTATAAAAATTGGTTTAAATCAGCAGCAGCAGCAACAACAACAAACTGTCTAACACTTTTAGTTGCATCGGTCTGGCGACTGACAAAAACAATTGCCAAAGTTAGTTTTGATTGCTTTTCATGGGGCGGGAAGTAAAACAAAAACAATGGACCAACAAAGTAGGACAGAGAAACGTTGCCACTACCGGTGGAGATGCAATAAGCAACAGTTTCTCCATTTTAACGCCTCATTAACTCGACTTAAATATAGCCACCATATTGCAGTTGGGAGTTGCACAATGGCACAGAGATGGTCCAAATTATATGTAGAGATGCGATACTGTAGTGAAAGGTATAACTATGGAAATATGGTAAAACAAGATTTGCTCTTAGTATCAGTAGATTTTCTTTAATGAATGAACATGATTGAAATATTACAATGAATCTCAATATTTTAGCCCTCCATAAAAATCATGTCACAGACTGTATAACGTCGATGTCGTTATACAGCTTATGGTTCATGCGACAATGGCACTCGCCGTTAATGATGATGGGTCCAAATATTTTGCGAAGTATTTTTCTCTTCAAGACTTCCAGAATAGATAGAATCGCTTTTGTCACTACCCAGGATTCTAGTACAGCCAGTCTTGAAGGATAAGTGTCTGATGGAGTAAGATCTTAGTTCATCATTAAATCGTTTTGCGATCTAGACTCGTCTCTTGTTTTCTAGGCTAACATTTTTATTTTTGTTTACGGCTGAGCCAAGATAGACAATAACATCTACCACTTCAAATTTGTTGTTGTCAGCATTCACAAAAAGTTGACTTTTTGTTGGTTGATAAATGAATTACTTGGTTTTTAATCACATTTATCAACAGAACCACTTCTACTAACAGCTTCTCAACGGACCTAAGAGAACCACCAGTGGACATTTATTTATTTACAAAATCTATATATATAACCAGTAAAAAAGTTTCAGTCGGGCGACCCGACTTACATATACCATCACCCTCAGTAAAATAATAAAAATTGCTATTATATTGATATTATTACTCGATTTCTGAAGTGGGTGGAGTGGTAAATTTGTATGGGAGGTACTGGAAGGGGCGTGTCTAGACTTCTAGGTTTATCCTCCAAAACTTTATCCTGTTATAGCTTTACTAAATACAGAGTTTGGGCACGATAGCGTTGGATGTATTGATATTATTAATCCATCTCTGAAGTGGGCGGAAAGGTACATTTGTATGGGAGGTCCCATAAGGGGCGCCGCTAGACTTCCAATTTTTTCTCCAAAACTTTATCCTATTATAGCTTTACTAAATACAGAACTTGGGCACGATCGTGTCAAGTGTATTGATATTATTATTCCATCTCCAAAGTGGGCGGAAAGGTACATTTGTATGGGAGGTACCAGAATGGGCGTGTCTAGACTTCCAATTTTTTTCTCCAAAACTTTATCCTGCTTGAACTTTACTAAATACGTATCGCGGTAGTTCTAATAATAATATTATTCGATTTCTAAAGTGGGCGGTACCAGATGTGTGTGGGAGGTACCAGATGGGGCGTTGGTAGACGTCAGTTTTTTTTTTCTCAAAAACTGTATCCTGCTATAGCTTTACTAAATTAAGAATTAGGGTACGAGCGCGATGGATTTATTGATATTATCACTCCATATCTAATGTGGGCGGAAAGGTGAATTTGTATGGGAGGTACCAGAAGGGGCGTGGCTAGACTTCCAATTATTTTCCAAAACTTTATCCTGTTATAGCTTTACTAAGTACAGAATTTGGGTACGATCCCGTTGGGTGTATTGATATTATAACTCGATTTCTAAAATGGGCGGAATGAAATCTTTGTATGGGAGGTACCAGAAGGGGCAGACCATGTTGCCCATTTGCAATACCGTAAGTAGTTTTGGGGAAATATTAACTCGTGCAAAATTTCAAGACATTTGGTTGCGTCTTTCGAAAGTTATCGTGCGAACCAGCCGGACAGCCACCAGACAGACGGACATGGCTCAAATGACTTAAAAAGTCATGAATCGAATTTGGTTCTAAGAAACCTAGGGTCTGAAGTGACTCCTTCTATGTGTTACACTTTTGGGTCCGTATCAAATGATATATACCCTCAACCCCAAGGGTGATGGTATAAAAAGGGGATAAAAACATCTTCAAACTTAAAAAAATAGTAAATAAAATCTAAAAGGTTTGCTGTTTCGAGGCAAATCAAGACAGACATGACAAGTTATGTATATCGGTGAAAAGTTGATTCTTTTTCAAAACAGTTAAGAAATCAAAACTGTGACTCACAAGCCTTCATGTGAGGAAAAAAGCGTGGGTTAGGGAACTTTGGTATACAGATTTATGTTATACTCAACCAGACCTACAACATGCACTATGTCACTCTCCAAATTCCGATTGAATGTAGTTCGGTGTAAATATCACCTAAATTTTGTAATCGATGTTGATAGTTCGTGGACTTTGGATACCTGAAATTTGTAACAAATGTGTATTTCTAATGTAACATGTTAAGATATTTCAAATTCCAAGCATTTTCAATATCTGTAAACAAAATATCACATATCAGCCCATTGTGTTAACAATCCAAACACTTTCCTATTACCAAAACTTTAAATTTCACTGTAACTGTCCCATTTAGCCATATTGTTCGTTTACACTTTGAGGTGTTTTGCGATCCTAAGTTTTGCAACAAGATATTAGCAAAGACTTGCAGCCAGCTGACAATCCTTTAGCCAAACAACCACACCAACAACTACAACAGACTACAATAATTTTGCAATTTCAGTTTGTTTAATTACCCGCCACATTTCATTCTCACCGAAAAAAGTCACGTGGCCATTTACAATTAAATCGTTGTTGCGATGAGGAAGTAAGGACACCCATCTACTCAAGGAGTTGCGGAAGATGAAACTGGTTATTATGCGATGTTGTAATTGTGTGTGTGTTTGCTTCCACTTGCAAGGTTTCCGTTAGTGTGTAGTGTATGTGCAATTTGCAGCAGCATTATGATAAATACTATAGGATAGCGTCTCCTACTACAACTTACAGTGACACTCCGTTCGGCTATTACTCCACACACTCTCTCTCTCTCTCTCTGTTTCATTTTTTGCGGTTTTACAATATCTTTCGATACATTTTCTTTCATTTTCGTTAATTTTCACCTTTAATGTGGCAATAACGAAGTAAATAACGGGTATTTACGTTAATAAACGTTCATTGGAGGGAAGATTACCGTTGTTGTTGTTTTTGTTATTGTTGAATTTTTAAAGGATGCTCCCATAGATGACTTAAAGTGAGGGAAATTGAGGTAAAGGATATTATCGTCGTCAACTGCTTTCTCTTCGTATATTTCCTTTTTGTTTTCTTTTTGTTAGCTTTGAACGAGTATGAGTGTTAATGACAGTTTTTGTGTTCTTTGGTTACGCTAAAATTAACCACGAAGATGTAATTAAAAACATCGCTGAGATGTGGATGTATGTGTGTGTATGCATGTGTACCTTAAAGTCTATCGAGAAGAGTTTTCCGCAATATGGCTGCATTTTAGAGTAAACACCGGCAAAAGTTATTTAAAGGATTTATGGATATTGAATGTAGAATTTGGTTTGTTTAGAAATTATAATGCAAGTTGATATATTGTGTACTTTTATTTTATGGATGTGGATATATTGTGTACTTTAGTATTGTTATCTTATATGTATGTGGGTTTTGTTTATCAACCAAAGCCAACCGATCAACTGAAGGGTCATTCATTTGAATCATTTAATTTTTTAAAATATTATTGGAAGTCGCAAACTGTTTTATGACCCGAAAGAAAAATCCAACTTGTTTCACTTGCGGCATATACGAAGTCTTAACTTTTAACAAGCTAATCGACAAAGCCATTAAAAAAAACTTACATTCACTGTACACCCCAAGAATGAGGTATGGGATAGATTCTCGCGTTGTTGTGAATTAACACGATTTCAATTTTAACAATTTAACAAACGGCACCTACTTGTTTATCGACGACTGCGAACGTCACTGTTTGAGAAGCTTTTACTAGACATGCCGACTGACTAGAACTTATAATGCGAAGGTGCTAAAGACAACATCGTGGGGCCGGCAATGAAACAATTTTTTTTTTGATAACTAGAGCCTGGAATTGAACCTGGGTTCTTCCGCATGGTAGTCGCGTGTTCTAACCATCATGCCACGGCCGGTCCCAATTTGACATCACATAATCCTGAAAATAAACTCATAGATGCGATACCTACCGCGGCTAGTTGACAGATGTGAACGGGTGAATTAAGAGTTGGTCAATAAATTCATTGTGTAGAGCCGTCTTACCGAAACCAAATGTTGACGACATCGCGGGTTTCAGTTTCAGTCAATAAAAAATCTGTTATCACTGGGTTTATTTTGTAGTTGTTACAATAAAACTGTAGTACTCATTGGCGTATGATTTACTTGGAATATTACTTATGTTAATCATACGCCACCATATAACAATATAACAAAAGAGCCTAAAACGTGACAAATTCCCCTATACGATACTTACTAAATTCAAATTGACAAAACGAATGATGCAGAACTTCTTCTTTTTGGGGCTACTTTCACCTGCAGTTCTCAGAATTGAGTCCCATATCAATGAACTGCAAAATGTAGTACTATGTTATATGCCAAATTTTTCCTACCAACAATTCATTTTAATTACTTAAAATGTACCGACAGTTTTTTCTGTGTAATGCAGGCTGGATGTGGTATTTTTAACATGTAAGAGACCTGGGTTCGATTCCCGTCTCAGTCATCTACATTTCTTTTACCGGCACACTAGACTTTGTTGACAGCACCTTCGCAGCTATATCGAGTCAAATCGACTTATCTAGAAAAATCTTTATCAACAACTGCCGCTCGGATTCTATCACAAGCAAGTATATGTATACATTTGGAAAAAAGCTGGGAGTTGCAACCATCAAAAGCTTTGAGAGAATTATTGATACTTTTATCAGAAATCTGTTTTCGTTAAAGATTCACATCATTAATTTATGTCATGAAAATCATCACGAAACAAAAACTAAACAAATTTAAATTAAAGTTTTGTAAATTTTTTTTGGTTACGGGTATAACACTCAAAGCCCCCCTCCAGTACAGCTCTCTTACAAACAGTTGACATGGCAGTTATCTTAGCAGTTATTTATTACCTACACAGCAATTTCTGATATTTGCTAAAAATTTTCAAAAGTTGGATTTTACTGACACCTCTCCAACACACAAGGCCATCACATGAAATAATTACTCTGTTCGTGTAATTATTTGAATATATAGTTGTCGCATATATTTATCTGGATACTGCAATCGAAGTTTGGTGAATGGATCGACCGTTTGGGGGCAGTTGGGTTTGGGTCCGTTTGGTTTGGGGTTAATTCGCTTGAACACCGTAGAGTATGTGGACATACTGAAAACGAATTTATTGTCCTTCTTAAGGCGAAACCGTCATATAAATTACCTCTTTCAACAAAAGAATGTTCTATTCAGGAAAACGAAAGGTTGGTTTCGTCCATCAAACGTTACTGGAGCATACTTGGTCATAAAATGTACTCCAACGATAGGCAATACAATAGCGCAGCTAAGCTAAAATTGACAGTAATAACAATTTCAAAAATCCTGATAAATAGTATGACCGAAAGGCATTTTTGTACTTATTAGAAATAATTAGATTTGGTTTTTAATTTTACAAAAAGTTTTAATCCGTAATTAAAAACCACTGCGTATAATGTCATGATCACCCAATAATGTAAAGATGTGCACAAAAGATAATCTGTGACAAATACAATTTTGTTGTTGTTCCTCATATTCGGTGTTTGGACTTTTACCCTTCAAATCCATCCGCTCACCAGTGTATGACTTTTATTGAAGATGTTCGCTGTTGTGTTTACTGCAGAAATTGCTTCAAAACGTTTGCTACGAATCGGACTATCAAATGCGACTTAATAATCAATCTGCTTTTCATTGGGGTTTTTTATACCATCACCCTTAGGGATGAGGGTATATATCATTTGATACGAAAAAAAGTGTAACACATTAAAGGAGACGAGTTAGACCCCAAGTATTTTAAGACCAAATTCGTTTCAGGACTTTTTAAGACGATTGAGCTATGTCCGTCTGTCTGGCTGGCTGGATGGCTGGTCAGCAGGATTACTTGAGTTAACCTTAACGGATCAGTATGACAATTTACCAGTATTAATATTTTTCAAAACGAACTTATGGGATTGAAAATGGGCAGAATAGCCCCACCCCTTCTGGTACCTCCCATACAAAATTACCTATTTTTGGATAATTTATATTTCTTTCATAACTTCCCAACGGGTATTAAATTTGGGTATTTAAATTTGGTCAGTTTATTTATCTCGCAAAAGTAAACAAACACTAAGAAAATCGAAACCTTTGCCATACCCCTTCTGGTACCTCCCATACAAATGACCTAATTGACCCTTATAGTTTTACATACATATATTTATTGTAACTAAACTGAATTCACTCAAATTTTGCATATGATGTTTGCATATGAAAACTGGACTCAACAATGAATATGAACTATATCGGTTCACGCCTTCTGGTACCTCCCATACAAAATTACCTATTTTTGCAAATTTAATATTTCTCTTATAACTTCCAAACGGACTCTTGGAGGACAATGAGAAATGGTCGGTTAATTTATCTTGCGATAGGAAGCAAAACCTTACTACTTGACGCACCCCTTCTGGTACCTCCCATACAAATTCCCGAATTCACCCTCATAGTCCTACATACATATCTTTTTTTGTAAGTACAATTAATTCAGTCAAATTTGGCGTAACTTGTACAGTTATGAAAACTTGAATCAGAAATGAATATGGATTATATCGGATCACCCCTTCTGGAACCTCCTATACAAAATTGCCTATTTTTGAAAAATTAACATTTATCCCATAATTTCCAAACGGACACTTGGGGGGTAATGAAAATTGGTCAATTAATTTATCTTGTGATAGGAAGCAAAACCTTACAAAACATAACTATTTGACTCACCCCTTCTGGTACCTCCCATACAAAATACCGAACATACCCCCATAGTTTTAAATACATATATTTTTGTAAGTACAATTAATTCAGTTAAATTATTCGTAAGTTGTACAGTTATGATAATTTGAATCAGGAATGAATATGGATTATACCGGTTCACCCTCTGGTACCTCCCATACAAAATGATCTTGTTTGGAAAATTAATATTTCTCCCATAATTTCTAAACCGGCACTTGGAGGATAATCAAATTTGGTAGTTAATTATATTGTAATAGGAATTATTATTGGGTGATGGTATTTATCAGTCAGTTTTTCTGACTGAAATTTCTGTACTGGTTAATATTACCGGAAGTGTGAATATCTATTCGGTTGTATATTTTCCGGTTTTAAAGGAACAAGTTCGTTTGCAATTGGCTTTCGTGGTTCATACAGTATACTTGATAGTATAAGTAATGTGTAGAAGACAGAAACCACGACAGTTGGAACAGTCAGTGGACACAGTACACCGAGACTCCAATCTTTTGCCATGTTCTCAATATGCCATATCGTGCATAGAAGATGATGGAATAGTTTGAACAGTACTTCACTACAATACTTGAAAAGCTCAGCTGGTAGACCATCAGCAACCGCAGCTTTACTGTTTTTAAGCTGGATAAAGATTTTCTGGTATCCATAAGATAAGGTGTCCGCAGTCGATCCCATCAATCAAAGAGTCCTCCGTTATTAGAAGTTTTGAAAATTGGTTTCTCCAAATACCAAGCACGGTTTATGTGTCGTTTGCATGATTCCAGCACTCATCTTTGCAGGACATAACTCTTAGATATATGTTTTACATTCTGGTAGAATTTTCGGCTCCCATTACCTGTTCTTACCTCTTCAATCTCCTAAATCAACCTTACAGGTCGCTTCTTTCCGTTTTACTTGTGTCTTTCCCCGATAGCTCGCGTTGCTAATGTTTTCAAAGGCATTGTGCCATTCCTCAGTACACCAAGCCTAGCATGGATTTTCCGCCATGAAGCATGGAACGAGCTTTATGTTGCCACTGTGCGCTAGGATCATCCAAAGGCGGTGTATTTTGACGTAGGTTTTAAGCCAATGCATTGGAGTAAGCTGTGCATGTTTCTGAGTTATGCAAATTTGCGTCATCCAGTTTTCTCTGAGTATGGCCTGAACGTTCTTCCCCTTTCTAAGCCATATGCAAATCTTTGCTGCCACAAGATAATAATCGGAATCAATACTGAACCTCAGATAGATCGTACGTCCATTATGCATACCTACTTGATCGATTATGTTTTCTGGTGTTCTTGTCAGGTGTTATCGAGGTCGCTTTATGAATGTGGTTGTGCTGGAATCTTGGGCTGATTACCAAAATGTTACAAGCCGCTGCGAAACCATTTAGCCTTATTCCATTAAAGGTGGTGTTTTCGTTAGAGGCTGAATTTTCCAATAGTTGGACTTAAGACACTTTCGGTATATGATTTTACATCAAAATTTCTCGTTAATGTAGGGGTTAGGGCAGCTATCGTATGTCCCCTCTATGTGCTCATAGATGATGTCCTTAGCCTTCGCATCTTTTCTTCGATCGTGGCGTGGTCACTAATCCTCCTACCACAAATCCTAATCAAAGTTCGTACCGGTCTGAGTGGCAGCTGTAGTATAGATCACATATTTTCATACGCCGACATCCGGGCCGTCCATCGCTGCTATTGCACGGCAGTGATGTCAGCCTTTTAGGTTGCGAGGAATTCTACGAGTGCTATGATACCCCGTTGCCCTGGTGCTTGCGCGTAGAAACATGATCGATAAAGAGAGATATATTTCGAATTAAATTTTTTTATTTTTTAATAAAATACTTAATGTAAAAGAATAACCTCTGACATCTTATTAAAATAAAATATTTCATTCAAATCTTGGTCACCACTTTGCCGTTGATTTATACTCACGCTTTTGTTATCCAATGTGTGTTTAACATTTACAAAGTATTCTTTCACACCACTCAATTGACTTTGTTCCATGCTAAAAAACCACTACATTCTAATCTTACCACTGGGCAGGAAAAAAACAAACTAATATCAGAAAGTTAAGGAGGCTTTTAAAATAGCCCAGAGCATATTTACCGAGTAACTGTAAAACGATGAACATAACATTGAAAAATCAATTCCTTAAATCATAAGAAAGCCAATTAAGCAGTTCAATATATCAAATGCATTCAAAAATCTCAATTTACACACTACGAGAGATCCGCAGACTCTTAACAGAATGATGTTTGTGTCGCATTGTGTGTCTGCGTGCAAGCAGACAAAGGACACCACCACTAACACACACGCACACACACACTGAGTGACTCACACATATTAAGATTGAGGTTATGTCTAATTGATACTTTAGCCAATTTCAAAGACCAACCAACAGCGGACAATTACATGGACTCACTTGCATACACCAGTGCCCGGAGCAATAGGTGATCTCTTTCCTCCTTTCCTGCAGGCTCTGTTGGCGACTTATAGGAAAGGGAAATTTAATATAGTCCAATAAATCACAACTATGAAATGTCCATGCAACGGATGACTGGGCAACAAAAGAAAGACGAGTGACCAACGCATAAGAGGACTTTGCAACGGCAAATGCGACAATGGCGATAGTGATGACGATGATGAAGACGACAATGTGATACGAGTATCGCTGCCTGCAAATAGAGCGTGTAATGAAAGTGTTAACGAAATGGCTTGTGTGCAGAGAGGTGTGGACGCCTTTGAAGTTTTGTCTCTTATCCAAGGCGGTTAACCCAAAATACCTCAACGTGTAACATTTCATTTACATGCAATGTTTGTGGATGTGTGTGGGATTGAGGTAGGGTGGAGTTACAATGGTCAGTGATATTCTGGGTAGTGATGAAGTGATGCCAGTGACAAATAACCACAGTGTCTGGTTATGTAATGCTTCGAAATATTGATAGACATTTTGGTATTACAACATTAGATATCAGATTCAGTTGCACAAGAGACCCACAAATAAATATATTTGAAGATATCACATTTTTAATTTAAAGCAAGTTGTACGTTTAAGAAAATCTGACTCTATCTGAATAAATATGGACAATATCAGCCGACTCCTTCTGGTATCTCATGTTCAAAATGGCGTATAATTCCATAACTTCCATATGGAAAAATGCTTGATTGTTACATTTTTCAAATTCCGATATTATTTTTTTCAATTCTAATATTTTTGTATTTAGCGAACAGTGCTGACAAGTCATTGCTAGTTAAAAAAACACAATATCGCGACCTAAAGTCGCAAAGTGTGTAAGTTCTAAATTCAAAATTTTACAGGAAGGACAAAAAGTGATGTTGTGCTTCGGTGCGTGCCTGAGTTTGTTATACGATGTAATTCTCATTACATCGAGAGCTTAGGTTAAGGGCACTTAATTCCACAGTTTTTGGTTTTAACTAGTTTTGAGTGATTCTATTCCACTAAGTTCGGTTTAATTGGATTTCGGTTGGTCTAATCAAACTTCGTTCTATTGAATCCAACTTCGTTTGGTTGAACTCAATTTCAATTAATTTTTTACGACTTCGGTCGGTTTAAACACACTTCATTCTATTCAAACTTTTGTTGGCAGAACCGAATTTCGATAGATTTAAACCGACTCCGTTTGGCTTAATCGGACTTCGGTCTGGTACACGAAGATACTCTTCGTTCTGCAAAGTGGGCCAAAAGAGTCATCCTATTGGAAGATGCTCATATTTTTGACCGTTCCAGACTTTTTTGGGGGTTTTTTGAGATCCCTTGTTTACGTGAACAAGCCTGAGACCCTGGAAGAACTCAAGGACAACGATCGACACGAATTCGAGAATCTGTCAACCGGTTCAATAATGTAACCGACATAACGACTTTTTAAAAAGGGGTATGGCACCTCCCATTTCTCAGCGAGACGTAATTCAAATAAACATAATCAAAAAACAGAATCGATGTTTTCATTTAGAAAAAAAAAATTAGAGCCAAACATCATCGGATGACTTTTTTGGCCCACATTGTAGTAGCACTGTAAGTTTTTCGCTTATACTCCGTCGAGTACGATTAATAATTTGGTCCCGAAGGTCACGAGGCGGAATTATTTATACATTCCCATATTGGTAATATGAACCTGTACTGCCGACGTACCCAAATCATCAAAACGATACCGTGTTAATGAACTGAAACAGAATTGCCGACAAGTCGAAATCTTCAATACGATCCCCAATTGCTGATATGAATCTAAATTTTTAACGAACCCAACGAACTACGATCCCAAGCTGCTAATACGAAGTTAAATTGACAGCAAAACTGAACCAACAATGCGATCTCGAGTTCCAGAAACAAAGCTAAAGATCACGAAGCTGATAATCCCACATCTCGAATTGCAGATACGAAGCTTATAACCAGCCCGATCTCGAGTTGTAGATACGAAGCTGAATAGACGGAAAAGCTGAAGTAACATTGCCGTCTCGAGTCCCAGAAACAAAGCTAAAAGCGATAAGCCGACACAATCCCTAGTATCTGTTACGAATCTGAAATAGCGACAAACCGGAATTGTCAATACATCTCTTATTGATAATACGTAAATATATGAATTGCGAACATACCAATTCATCACTACCCGAATTGAAACTGAATTGTCGGGGAAACCGAATTAACAATTCGATCCCTAACTGGTGATATAAATCTTAATTGCCATCGACCCCAAATCATATCTACGATCCAAAGTTTCTGATTCGAACCTGAATTATCGATGATCCTCGCTAATTTGACCTTAATAGTTTCGGGGATATAATAAAGTTACCGATCATCTGATATTGGTCTGAGCGTAAAATTTCAGATCACATCAACACATCTTGAGTGTATTCTAAAGTTTCCGACTACCTTTAATATAACAAACAGAATAGATTGGTTATAAAAAGCTATCGCTGAATCCAGATGCTAATATGAATTATATTTGTATCTAAATACTTTATCGTGTAGAATAAAAGTTTGAATTACACAAACATGCAACAATACTGTTATTGCCCTAGTCAAACAAATCCACTGAGTTTTTATTCCATAAGACTTTGTGGGTCATCATGGCGACTGGACGACAACTATGTTGCTCATCAGTTTTCTGATAGAGGCACAAATTATCCCATTTTGCCCATAAAATAGGTAGCAAAGAGAGATTTGTGACAGATAGTGAGCTGGTTAGCCTTAACTTAGTCTACATAGCCAATCTAAGCTACAAGGGTATTAAAATTATCCTTTTGGAAATACTCACAAAATGTTCCTCTATATACTAATTTTATCCACAATATTGCCAACGACAATGTTGAAACAACAAAAGTAACAAATAAGATATGATTTTAGGTACTACACACTCCCACTGACCAACTACAGAAATAACAGTGTACATGTTGATGAAGAAAGTGATGGGTTTCCTTATGATAAAGACGACAAGCTTTTGACATTGTTAAATTGTCTGACATCAATTTGTTGTCAGCATAGACACGCATGCAAATGAAAAACGTTTCATTCTGTATGTATATGTTTATATGTAGACAATACCAAGCTTACGTTTTCTTTGGTCACATTGTCCACACTCAATCACACACACTCACAAACCCCAATGTCATTATTATTGAAATCACTACATCCCTTTTGGCACTGTCTCCACCACCACCACCACTAAGTGTCCTTTACGTGATTTACGTGTGCTTAATCTCAGTATTTAAATGATTTTACAAAAGCTTTACATTGTCATCCTTCAGCTGGCATTTGCCTTTTATACGAGGATCACATCATACTCGCACGAGTATATCGTTTTTGACAAAGTCTTCCTCCGCGTTGTTTTTTAAACTGATGATAGGAATCTTTACTTGTCAACAGCTATGACTATGCTTTGCTTTATATTCGTACGAGAGGAAGCGTACGGACGTGGTGTACAAAAAGCTCACACATATGCGTTAAATCCTTTCGGGGGTTTCGCAACATACACACTCCCATAAGTGTTTCGTATCTGGTATGTGCTTAAGTGTGTGAGTACTTCACTTTTTTGCCAATGAGATGATGTAATATGATCGAAGTGTAGTTATTAAAGAGTGTTTTCGTTGTTGTTGCCTTCCTCTTGATTTAATGAATTCTGATTGCAATTAAATACTTGAAAATAATAAATTAATTAAGGTTCACTCAAGGAATGTGGCTTGGGGCAATGCATTGCATTGCTGTTGCGTTTCATTATGCACTGTGAGATATTAGCGGTGTACTTTAACTGAAGCGGATTGTAATGATTTTCTGATGGTGAAATCGTTTGGCAAATTACATTAAACAGTGAAAAAAGAAGTAGACAGTCGTAAAAAAGTTATGTATCTTAATTGTAATTAAGAATGTCTGTACCATGTTATCGCATATCAATTTATATTTTTCGTTGAAAATATTCCTTTCGGAATTCTTACGAAATTATAAATCTCCATTTAAAATGTATGTAGCATAAAGCAATTGTGATATTCTGTTGGTTTATTTGCAATAGTTATTTTTAAAATTGATTATATGGAAAAGTTTGTTACGGGTAAAATTAATAAATAATGAACCGCATTTGATAATTCTGTTTTTATTTTTTTTAAATTTCACAATTTGCCTAATGAAAAGATTGGTTACCTTATTTTTTTTTTGTTTTAAATAGTTTAGTACTAAATTTTCGGCGTTAAGTGGTTTTAATAAGTGACAGGCATCCCATAGCCTCCTACGATTTGTAATATTTGTTCTAGTGTAAGACTTTGCATGGTGATTTGCCATAGTATACCAAAAGAAAGTCTAACACACTTCATTATTGTGCAGCTAGTTTTACACTTTTACCTATCTGAAGTTCTATAGGTCTAAAATAATCCCATATATATTTTCTTTCCAAATGTTCGATAATGCTACCTCTGACATTCTAAGAAAATTTAAATTGAGCCCCCAGTCAGACAAAAGCTATTTCCCTGCTCAACTCCAATGAACATTGCTTAATTTGTATTTGAAAGATTTATTACCGATTCTCTCTCATGTAAAGTGAAAAACACATACCTGTAAAGTAAATACAAAACACATTACTGTTTTAGTCGGCGCAGATTCGATATGTCCTCAACTATCTGGTGTACCGACAATTGTTTGATACAGTTACATAGTCAAATATTGACGTGCGTGAGCAGCGCCTCGGCACTATTTACCAATTTCGTGTTAAATATCCTATTCATATCTCTAGGCGAACTGCAACATACTGTGCTAATTTAGTTATAACGGTTTATTTAAAAAGGGGCGAGGCACAGCCCACGTCCTCCCTGGCTGTTTCATAATGTACCAACAACATATATACCAAATCTCATCTTCATACCTCTGATAGTTCATGAGATATAGCTTTTTTACTTTCAATTTGTATGGGCGGTGCCACGCCCCTTTATCCAATCACAACCAAAATATAGCCAGGGACTATCAACAGGTCAACAGTACCACTTGGTAAAATTTTCGCATCAATCGATCTATTAGAAAAGCCGTTAGAGCGATTTTTGAAAAGAGGACGTGGCACCGCCTACTTCCACCCTGGTTGAAATTAATACGGCTCCAACAACATATATACCAAATCTCATCTTCATACCTCTGATAGTTCATGAGATATAGCCCTTTTGATTTTCCAGTTGTATGGGCGGTGCCACGCCCCTTTATAAAATCACAGCCTATTATAGCCAGGAACTATCAACAGGTCAACAGTACCACTTCCACCTTGGCTGAAATTAATACTGCTTCAACAACATATATACCAGATCTCATCTTCATACCTCTGATAGTTCATGAGATACAGCCCTTTTGATTTTCAAGTTGTATGGGCGGTGCCACGCCCCTTTGTCCAATTGGACCGAATTGTAAATCTAAACCACCAGGGGCGCCACCCAAACGCATACAATGCAAATCGGTCCAGCCGTTTAGGAGGAGTTCAGTCACAACACACGTTATTATTATTAGCCTTTAAAACAACTTGACACATATATATATTTATATCTTAGTGCCTAAGTCAGAGGCCGAAATGATCAAAGATTTCCATTCGCTTCGATCTTGTGCGCACCGTCTCCAGTCAGTCCTACCAAGCAGCGTCAGTGATTCCTCCACCTGGTCCTTCCAACGTAGTCGCGGTCTCCCTCTTTTGCGCCGTCCTTCGAGGTCTTGATAGAATACCTTTCGCGCTGGAGTTTCCTCATCCATTCTCACGACATGGCCTAGCCAGCGTAATCGTTGCACTTTGATCCGCTTGACGACATCAATGTCGTGGTATAACTCGTATAGCTCATGGTTCATCCGAATCCTAAACTCGCCGTTTACGCAAATGGGTCCATATATTTTGCGGAGTATTTTTCTCTCAAACACCGCCAGATGAGCTGCATCTGCCTGTGTAAGCACCCAAGATTCGGAGGCGTACAACAGGACCGGTAAAATTAGTACCTGGTACAGCTGGACTTTGGTAGTTCGAGATAGGGTGGTGTTTATAAAGTGCTCGCGTAGTCCAAAGAAACACCTGTTAGCAAGCACTATTCTCCGTTTTATTTCGAGGCTGACACTGTTGTTCTTGTTCATGGCGGATCCAAGGTAGATAAATTCATCCACTACCTCAAAGCAATAGTTTTCAACGTTCACGCTGCGTCCCCAACGGGTGGACACTTTGTTCGATGATACCATTAACTTCGTCTTGTCCTCATTCACTGCCAAACCCATTTTTGCTGACTCCCTTTCAACTGATGTGAAAACAGCTGTTACCTCTCGCATCGTTCGACCGATAATGTCGATATCATCGGCATATGCGAGCAGCATGTGGCTCTTATTAAATATGGTGCCAGACATGTTAACCGCTGCTTTCCTTAACACCTTCTCCATCACTATGTTGAACAGCATACATGACAAACCGTCACCCTGTCTAAGACCTCTCGTCGTATCGAATGGTGCAGATAGATCTTTGCCAATCCGAACAGAGGATTTGGTATTCGTAAGGGTACACCGGCAGAGACGAATTATCTTCGCAGGAATACCGAACTCAGACATGGCTTCGTATAGTCGATGCCTGATGGGACTATCGAACGCAGCTTTGTAATCGACAAAGAGGTGGTAAGTGTCGATTTGTTTCTCATGGGTTTTCTCAAGAATCTGCCGTAGTGTAAATATCTGATCCGTCGTGGATTTGCCTGGTCTAAAGCCGCACTGATAAGGTCCAATCAGGTTTTCCACAATTGGCTTTAGACGTTCACACAGTATGCTAGACAGGACCTTATACGCAATGGGTAAGAGGCTAATTCCACGATAGTTTTTACACTCACTACGGTCACCTTTTTTGTAGATTGGACATAGCACACTGAGATTCCAATCCTTTGGCATGCTCTCCTGAAGCCAAATGTTCTCTATGAGCTGTTGCATGCTTAAAACAAGCTCATCTCCACCCGCCTTAAACAACTCAGCTGGAAGACCATCAGCCCCAGCGGCCTTGTTGTTCTTTAGGCGGGATATGGCAGTTGTTATCTCCGCTTGGCTCGGAGGTGGACACTCGATGTTATCATCTAGGATTGGTGCACAGTCTTCATCAGCCGAGTTTTCACACATCAATAGGCTGCAGAAGTGGTCTTTATATATTCTCAGTACGCTCTCGGAGTCAGTAACGAGATGACCATCCTTGTCTTTACAGGAGGGAAGACCTGTTCCATGTACCTTTCCTTTTATCTTCTGATAGAATTTTCGGGCTTCACCTCTGTTCCTGTAATCTTCAATACACACATTATTCCGCTCCTTAAGCTCTCGTTTTTTTCGCCTGAAGAGTCGAGTCGCCTCCCGCCTCTTCTCCCTATACTTTTCATGAACAGCTCGCGTTGCCATTGGCTGCAGTTTAGCCCTGTATGCAGCATCTTGTTCCCGGGTGGCATCGCGGCATTGGTCATCGTACCAGGCATTATCGTTAAAGGGCTTCACATACCCTAGTACGGACCGCGCAGTCCTTTCCATCGAGTGGGCAATATGTTGCCATTGCGCGCTAGTATTTTCGGGAGTTGGAGCATCAAGAAGTAGTTGAGTGAGTTGGTCAGAATAGGCGTTGGCTATCTCCGCGGTCTGCAGTTTAGCGATGTCCAGCTTTCTCTGTGCCTGGTTACGCAGGGTTTTCGCTCTGCTTAGCCTAGTACGCACCTTCACTGCAGTGAGGTGGTGATCCGAGTTGATGTTCGCACCTCTGATCACTCGTACGTCTAAGACACTTGACGCGTGCCTTCCATCGATTACCACGTGATCAATTTGGTTTCTCGTTACTTGATCGGGAGATATCCACGTTGCTTTGTGAATGTTTTTGTGGTCAAATCGTGTGCTGCTAATTACCATGTTCCTTGCTGCAGAGAAATCAATCAGTCTGATTCCGTTTGGCGATGTGTCAGTATGCAGACTAAATTTTCCGACTGTTGGGCTAAAGACATTCTCCCGGCCTATTTTGGCATTAAAATCTCCCAGCACGATTTTAACATCATGGCCCGGGTTACGGTCATATGTTTCTTCAAGTTGGGCGTAGAATTCGTCTTAGACCTCGTCACTTTTCTCCTCCGTCGGAGCATGAGCACATATCAGCGTGATGTAGAAAAATTTTGCCTTTAGTCTTATGGTGGCGATTCGTTCACTGACAGGAGTAAACCTAGAGACCAGGTGTCGTAGTCTCTTGCCGACCACAAATCCACAACCAAACTCATGCTTTTCCGCGTGGCAGCTGTAGTACACGTCACACATCCTCATCCGCGAGCATCCATATCCAGTCCACCGTATTTCCTGTATAGCAGTAATGTCAGCACAACACACGTACGGTAGAATTTTATATATAAAGATTTACATATTAAATTTACGTTAAGTGTATCAAATGATACATCAATTCCCCACAATTTCCTTTTTACCTCAAAGCTTAAGCTTCTTTAGAAAGGGAATCGTGGGGAAAGAATTTTGAACGGTCAAATTCAAACTATAATTGGTGCTGGCGTTGAAAATGGTTAGAGTAAGTGGAAGCTATGAGCCGACGCAGAAAATTGGTAGAAAGTCCACGGCTGGTTTTGAAATAGGGACGGCTTAGCAACAAGTTCCTAAATCGTTTCTTTGTAAACGTTACCCAACGCATTGCATCGTTTTGACCCCTTGTTCAATAATGCATCCCCTTCGTAGGATGCCCCCACCATACCATAACTAAAGCTGGATGATGACCCTCTCCAAACTGTGGGATAACTTCAGATGCTTCTTCAAATGACAGTATAATCACGCCTTTATTTTCATTGTTTTTGTATTCCTACACTGTAACCAGTACAGAAATTTCAGTCAGATAAACTGACTGATAAATACCATCACCCACTGTAAGATATTGTTAATGTCTTGAGTTATTGAAATTTACCGATCTTTAATTAAAATTACTTATGTTTTATTTTTAGGAATATGCTTGCTTGTGAAGCGTAAACGGTTCTAGCTAGGACTTTCGGTCATAAAATGAAAAAGGGCAAATTCCGGTTCTTTATATGGGAGGTACAAGAAGTGGTGTGTCAAATAGTTAGGTTTTCTGAGTTTTCGCAAATATACAAGACAAATCAACTGACCAAATTGCATTATCCCGCAGGTGCCCGTTTGGAAGTAATGGGAGAAATATCAATTTTCCAAAAATAGGTCATTTTGTATTTGAGGTACCAGAATGGATGATCCGATATAGTCCATATTCGTTCCTCGTTCATATTTTTATAACCGCACAACATACGCATAATTTGACTGAATTCAGTGAACTTCCAAAAAAGATATGTATGTAAGACTATGGAGGTGAGTTCGGTCATTTGTATGGGAGGTACCAGAAGAGGTGTGTCAAATAGATTAGTTTTCTAGGGGTTTGCCTCCCATACCAATATAAATTAATCGGCCAATTTTCATTACCCCCAAAATCAACTGACCAAATTGCATTATACCGCAGGTGCCCATTTGGAAGTTATGGGAGAAATATTAATTTTCCAAAAATAGGTCATTTTGTATGGGATGTACCAGAAGGCGTGAACATATATAGTCCATATTCATTTCTGAGTTCTATTTTCATAAGCGAACATCATACTCAAAATTTGAGTGAATTCAGTTTACTTACAAAAAAGATATGTATGTAAAACAATGAGGGTCAATTAGGTCATTTGTATGGGAGGTACCAGAAGGGGTATGGCAAAGGTTTTGGTTTTCTTAGGATTTGTCTACTTTTACAAGATAAATAAACTGGCCAAATTCGAATATCCTACTATCGTCTGTTTGGCAGTTCTAAAAGAAATCTGAATTATTGTCAAAATAATTTCGACACACTACAAAAGCCATTGTCCGGCTTTACAAAAGCAAATTAATGCTTTCCCAGACAGTGAGTCACAAAATCAGCAGCTTTTCAGGAAGTTCAGCAAAGCAACATCTCCACAGAGCGTTCGATTAAAATTATGCAAGACATTTTGCCACTTTACAAATCACCTAAAAAGGTGATAGTGGTATGCCGGCGGCGATGACCTGGTAACATGCATGCACCAGCTCATAAACACGATTTGGCTCAGGGAGTGCATGCCCGATGATTGGAATCTGAGTGTCCTATGTACCGTGCTTAAGAAAGGCGATCCTAGTGTGTGTACCAACTATCGCGGGATTAGCCTTTTACCCATCGCATACAAGGTCCTGTCTAGTGTGTTATGTGAAAGACTAAAGCCCCTCCTGGCGAACCTGATTGGACCTTATCAGTGTGGCTTTAGACCTGGTAAATCCACCACCGACCAGATATTCACGCTTCGACAAATCCTGGAGAAGACCCAAGAAATGCAGATCGATACCTACCATCTGTTCATCGATTACAAAGCTGCATTTGACAAGCCGATACGACAGAAATTGTTGGATGCTATGGCTGAGTTTGGTATCCCCGCAAAACTAATTCGACTCTGCGGGATGACACTGACTAACACGAAGTCTTCAGTGAAAATTGGCAAAAATCTGTCAGAGCCATTTTCACCAAGCGAGGCTTTAGACAAGGCGATAAGCGAAGTCTGTCTGTCGATAAGTCTGTCCTGCGATCCCTTTAACATCGTAATGGAGATGATCATACGGAAAGCAGCAGTAAACAGGAATGGCACCATATTTAACAAAAGCCACATGTTGCTCGCGTATGCTGAGGATATCGATATTATTGGACGCGGATTGCGAGATGTTACTGCGGCTTTTTCGAGCATTGAAAAGCAGTCGGCTGAAGTGGGTCTGGTGATAAACGAGGACAAAACCAAGTTATTTGTTTCAACGAACAAAGAGTTCACTCGTCTGGGACGCTGCGTGAACGTTGACAACTATAATTTTGAAGTGGTACATGATTTTGTCTACCTTGGCTCCGCCATAAACAAAAATAATAATGTCAGCCTCGAAATCAAAAGACGAGTATTGATCGCAAACCGCTGCTACTATGCGCTAAGCAAGCGATTTAACGACAAAGCGCTCTCTCGAAGAACAAAGATCCAGACTCTGATCTTACCTGTCTTGCTCTACAGCGCAGAATCGTGGGTAATGACACAAGCGGATCAATCTTTTCTGGGAGTCTTCGAGAGAAAAATACTCCGCAAAATATTTGGACCCATCATCGTGAACGGCGAGTACCGTCGTCGAATGAATCGTGAGCTGTATGAGCTGTACAACGACATCGACGTGGTCAAACGCGTTCAAATAGACCGAATGCGCTGGCTTGGACACGTTGTACGAATGGACGAAAACGCTCCGGCTCGAAAAGTCTTCGGCAATAAATTCGATGGGCGGCGCAGGAGGGGGCGACCAAAACTCCGATCGATGGACTAGGTAACGGAAATGTTAAGTAAGCTGACGAACTATCGACGGAGCGCAAAAGACCGAAGCGCTAGGAATGGTTTTCTACGTGCGGCTACTGATAGATGAATTTCTGTTGTTGCTGCCAGTAAAGAAGAAGAAGAAGTGGTATGCCAAATTTTTCGTTATAATAAGTTATATGCCTAATGTATACTAAATGATGTAAAATGACTAAAGATTCTATACAATATCGATAATATTTAGTTGAAGTCGTTTTAATTTATTAAATTAAATTGTATTCTCAAAAATTCCTTTCGATGTGGATTTTGATGGGTTTTAATGAACAAATCTATCTTTTGACAAAAATGCTACAGATGCCCAAACTTTTGACAACAATAAAACCTCCCGTGACGAGCCTAAAAAACCCTAAACGGCAGCAATGAGGAGAATACATGTTTGAAATTTAATCGAAACCGACCCAGCAGCGGAAAAGACGAGGCATTGTAAAAATATGCCTGCAAACATGCCTTCAAAGGCATTTTGTTGACATTCAAATACGCCTTCCTTTTCCAGGCATGTATACAGGTTATAATAAGTCCTTCACTAAGCCTTATAAAAAATTCCATACCCATGCACTTTTCGCTTCTCAAATGAGGCCTGCAATGAGGCCTCTTACTAGGATGAGAATAGATCCCGCAGACATGCCTCTTGCCCTTCTTAAATCTGGCCTGTGAGCAGCCCTACTGTGTACCCCACAAAAATACCATAGATGTTCTCAAAGGGCATGCAAACTTTCTTGCCTTAAACAGGCCTGTTGACAGTCCTATTAGTAGAAGGCAGAATTGACGTTCATAGCCATGCACTTGTTACTTCTCCGATTAGGCCTGTTGGCAGGCCTCTTAAGGGAAGGTAGGACAGATGCTGTTGTTTATGAAAACCACATGTATGTTATTTATCGTACAACAACAATATCACGTAATAGCCGAGTAGGTAGCATGCCCAACTATGAGTACTGAGGTCGCGAGTTCGATTCCAGGTGGTGGAGTTTAAAAAAACTAGTTATTACAAATTGTAATAAATATTGTATTAAAAATTTATAAAATGTAGGAAATCATTTAATATGGAAATAATTCGCATGTTTTTTTTTATTTAAGTCTTCTATAAATGCTCTTTTGCAGGCCTGCAAGCTGGTCTGCAGTAGCAATGCCTCATAGAAGGCCCTTGTTATTAGGACTCCAAGCAGGACATACTAGGCATGCCTACTGAAACGCCTTCAATGAGAAAGGGAATGTGCAGGCCTTGCCTGCTTATGACACCCTATGTTAATTTGAAATGAAGACTGCATTTGAAGGGTAGGGCTTCTGACTGCCTTTGCAGGCCTATAAGAAGGCATGCAAAGCCCCATTTTTTGCTGCTGGGGAAGGTCGATTTCATTTGGAAATACAGACGTTTAATCGTTTTTATGTTGTACATATCCCGTCATATTTAGCATATGGAGGTTTTTTTGTATCCATTTTACAAGATTACCAAAATGAAGGCATTCTCGCTGGCCATCCAAAAAAAATTATAGCCTGACACAAGAAAGCTTTCTTAAAGCTTTTAATATTCCTTTCTTATAGACAAATGAAATATCGCACATTTTTATTGCCTTGTATTATAGAAGGTCTGTGCTATGAAAACTTTTTATATATTTACAAACACTACTGCTAAGAAGCATTATTTAAGAGCCCTGGTGGAATACCTGGATTTAGATTGAAGAACATACAATTTGTCTATACATTAGGAATACACATTGCTTTCTTAGAGAAGGCATGCCCATAGAAGACAGATTAGAAGGAGTTCGTACTACTACCCTTCTTTTCGCATGAGAGTCCCTCAAAGCTTAAAAATCTCAATTAAATGAATGCATTTAGGAAGGGAGTTTAGTCGTGTGCAAAACGTGTTTGAAAGCGTCTGTTTGTTTTGATTTTTGGCTATGTACTTATATTTATATGAAACCGAAACACGTTTTATTTATCTTTACAATATTCCTTTTTAACAAAAAATAAAATTATAAACATGTTATAGTTTCTTATCCAAGTGTTATGTCTAAAAGACTTCTTGCAGGTCTTCCATAGAAAGCCTTTTTGAAAGTCTTTCACGGAAGGTACTCTTGCATGTCTTAATTTGAAGGATTTTTAGAAGAAAGAATCAAAACACTAATGAATATCTTCATTTAAAGACATTCCACAAGGCCTTTTATAGGCAAGCCTTATTAATACCTTTTATGCTGATTTTATGTGAGGCCTTCATTCAATGTATTTAGCATGCCATCCAGCGTCTAAAGATAACCTCATGAAAGGCCTTTGATGCCATGAATTCCGCTACTGTGAACGGTTAATAGAGTACTCTGCTCTGCAATAATTAATATTAACAAACGCGCTTTGTGTCCAATATGTCATACTTCGCATTATTATTTAAGGGCGCAGTAACCTTTATTTCATTCAAAAACAACTCCTTTTGTTGGCTTATAAACAAACTTATATAAAACTTTTTGTTCTTCTGACAATGTTAAAAAATTTTAAACGTTATTTACGTAAATCATAAAATGTGAGATTGTTAAATGAGCATTGACGACTGCTTCACAATTCACGAAAATTTTTTTATTTACAAGGATTTTCTTCGTAGGAATTATTAAATCAGAAAATACATCCGAAAAAGTCAAACACCTCAACACAACTTATGACCTCTTTAATGTTTTAATGCCACTTAAAATTATACAATTTTCAAAATATCCACATTTCAAGCTGTTTATTCAACTACTTGAACACTACCATTAAATATATTTCCATCAAGTCGACATAATTTCACTCAAGTGACTTTATTCAAGTGTATTATTTACATCTAATTTAAATATTAATGACATCTCTCACTTTTTTGCTCATTTCACCATCCTGTCCAATGATAAGTTCATCCTACTTATGTGTCAATTTATGTAAATTAGAAAAAAATAATAAAATAAAAATTGCTTTAAGGCAGAGCAGCCACAGAACAATAAAAATAAATCCATAAAATTCAATTAATATGAATTTAGGCATATAATCACATTGAAAACTCAACAATTAGTGGAAAATCCTAAGAAAAAAAGAAAACCAATTAAAAATGTGAATGAAGAAGAAAAAAAATAGCTTTCGGATAATCGGATCGCTTATAATTTGTCATTATTTCACAAGTAGTGGGAACCTAATCTCAGTTCAGGGGGAAAGGCCTTGCGATGGTTGATATTAATTACAAAGCTCTAGAGAGCGGAGATTATCGTAACTTTGGTTTGGTCATAATTAATGCCAAAAATTGTGATAGAAAAAAAGCATTAATGAATTTGTTAAACTACCAATTAAACAATGATATCGTTGGTTACACTTAAAATCATCATTTGAGTGTGCTTCATAGCAGTGACATCGGAGGTAGTTTTATAAACGGACATGCTATACAATAGTCGTTGAATGTGATATACATGTATTTTGAACGTATGATGAATGAGAAAATATTAAAATTTTGATTGTTAAATAAACCGTTGCAAAAAAATATTCTATAATTTGACTAATCCATTTAAAAATCCACTGAGATCAATTTGGACAACATCGATAAAAACAAGTAAGAAAGTTTCAGTCGGGCGACCCGACTTACATATACCATCACCCTCAGTAAAATAAAATAAATTGCTATTATATTGATATTATTACTCCATCTCTGAAGTGGGCGGAAAGGTACATTTGTATGGGAGGTCCCATAAGTGGCGCCGCTAGACTTCCAATTTTTTCTCCAAAACTTTATCCTGTTATAACTTAATAAAATACAGAATTGGGGCACGATCGTGTCGAGAATATTGATATTATTACTCCATCTCTAAAGTGGGCGGCGTGGTACATTTGTATGGGAGGTACCAGAATGGGCGTGTCTAGACTTCCAGATTTTTTCTCCAAAACTTTATCCTGCTTGAACTTTACTAAATACAGAATTTGGTCACGATCGCGGTAGTTCTAATAATAATATTAATCGATTTCTAAAGTGGGCGGTACCAGATGTGTGTGGGAGGTACCAGATGGGGCGTTGGTAGACTTCAGTTTTTTTCTCAAAAACTGTATCCTGCTATAGCTTTACTAAATTAAGAATTAGGGTACGAGCGCGATGGATTTATTGATATTATTACCCCATAGCTAAAGCGGGCGGAAAGGTGAATTTGTATGGGAGGTACCAGAAGGGGCGTGGCTAGACTTCCAATTTTTTTTCCAAAACTTTATCCTGTAATAGCTTTACTAAGTACAGAATTTGGGTACGATGCCGTTGGGTGTATTGATATTATAACTCGATTTCTAAAGAGGGCGGAATGATGTATTTGTATGGGAGGTACCAGAAGGGAAAGTAGTAGTTTTGGGGAAATATTAACTCGTGCAAAATTTCAAGACATTTGGTTGCGTCTTTCGAAAGTTATCGTGCGAACCACCCGACAGACAGACAGACAGACAGACATGGCTCAAATGACTTAAAAAGCCATGAATCGAATTTGGTTCTAAGAAACCTAGGGTCTGAAGTGACTCCTTCTATGTGTTACACTTTTGGGTCGTATCAAATGATATATACCCTCATCCCTAAGGGTGATGGTATAAAAACTTTGGGGACATATCGAAATAATTTGTTGGCCTTATTCTTATTGTAAATTCCTTAAAGCATTTACTTTGGCACCCGCCTTGGCATAATAGTTAAAACAAGCGACTATCATGCGGAAGATCCATGGTTCGATTCCTGGTAACAGCCATACACATTTTTCATATATTACCGGCCCCATCGATGTTGTTGACAAAAACATCGCAGTATAGTGTCGAGTCAATCGGCATTTCTAGTAGAAGCTTCTCAAACAGTGACGTTCGCATTCGTCGATAAACAAGTAGGTGCCGTTTGTTGTGAATCTAAAATAGAAAGCGTGTTAATTCGCAACAACGCGAGAAGCCATCACATACTTCATTTATCGGGTGTAAAGGGAAATTAAGTAAGTAAGTAAGTTGTGCCACTCCAAAGGATTTCTCGAAATTCGTAAATTATAAATTTCAAAAATGGGGTATAACTGGTTTGACCTCCTAGACCTAACGGCTAAAGGTAGAAACGTGAAAATTTATATTAGATGTAAAAGGCCGAAAGGAGATAAAACTTGTTCTTTCGCGCAGATAAAACGGCTATATGTAAAATCGCGAAAATGGGAGGCGAATACTTTATGCGGTAGTTGTGCGATACAAAAGGGTTTAATGTGGTACATACTATCACCCAGACCAAATGTTTTTGGGTTGAATATTTATAGAGCCTTCGTATATACACTAAAGCATACTTAAATTGGAAAGCTATATTTAATTGAAAACATATTTTAGAATAAAGATTCCGATATTCATATGTTATCATTTTTAATTCATAAATCTATATGGGTATTTCCTGGCGTTGCGGACGCACGTTTTTTTTCTTATTTTGTAGTTTTCTCGAATAATTTAAATATTGTGAAGATTATGTTCATATTAAAAAATGTATATTTTGGACAGTACTATAATGTTCTTTTAATGAAACTTTACTTAAAATGTTGTATTCAAAATTATGACTAAAACAAAGTGCGTTACGGACACACACAGCAACTTGAAGTGTCTATGAAAGTTTGTGAAATTTAGCGAAATTTCTTATGTGATCAGTATATTCTCCTTTGTAAAATAAAGAAGACATGTTGGTGTTTTATAAACAACTTACATCACACTTAAACATAGTTTACCTTTTATGCTACTTCAATCTTAATGTGCGTTGCGGACACACGTTTCGGACGCACGCATATTTCTATGGATAACTCAGAGCAACAAAAAAAACAATATCTGCAAAATTGTACTATTTTTCTGGTAGGTGCTGCTGAGCACTACAAGAATCTGCTTTTCAAATTTCCCAAAACCCCTAAAATTTTTAGTTACGGGTAAAAAAACCGGTTTTTCGTACTTTTACGCACTTATAAGCCAGTTACTCGGATAAATATAAACCGATTTTAAGTTTCTCAGCGGATTTGGAAAGAAGAGACTTTCCAACGATATATAAAGTTTGTTTTGTCAAAGTTCAATATACATAAACCATTTTATGTCCGAAGTCGAGATTTGGTTCATACATCGATCGTATAAAAAATACTTTGTTTGTGGAAAGTGGGCAATGCCTTAAGAAATTCGTTATATGGGCCAAATAAATGGACCGATTGGAATTATATTTTGTTTGTATGATATTGTCCGTAAGAACTCTATCACAGGATACATGAAAACATAGTTAGATAATGGGGCGTTGAACCGGCCACGCAAACAGAAATTTCAATCGGTCCTATAGCACGAGCCCTAAGAGGTATGCAGATTAGATTTGCTTCATATGTTACTGGTACAAGGAGGATTTCGTCTTGCTGGGAAATGAGCGTACCACGCCTCTTTTGAATAATCGTTATATCGGTGAATTAAATTCTCACTATCAAATTCTGGGTAAAAAAAAATCGGAAAAGGGATAAAAATTTTACTAACTTTCAGACCAAACGGATAATGATATTATCCTGATAATTTAAATTGGCTTGCTCAATATGAAATTAGGACGAAGCAGAGGGTTTTCGAAATTTTTAAAGAAGCTCGAAAGGGATAAAACTGGTACCATTACCAATACAAAACGGGCAAAGCTATAATCGTATATGGGCATGCTTGCTATGGAATAAGTCCATTTTTGTTGTGCGCTACGAATGTTTTTTTTTTGAAATTCTTACTTTAAGGGATAAAAATGGACTAAATCAGCACAATTACTCAGACCAATGGGATAAAGCTACAATCACATAAATAGAGTGTTCGTTCGTCTTATGAAACGTTTGCATTTTACCTATATTGCTTAAATTTATATAAAGATTCATTGCAAGTACGGGTAAAGCAGCGCGAGTCGGGAAAGCTCGTAATATCATAATTAGTTTTGTTTTACAATTTCTGAAAAATTAAACAAAATCGATCTACCCGTTTTTTAATTAATTACTAATTCGAAAACCGAATTATTGTACAAAGTTATTTTTCGAATAAAACCAAAACCGGTTTTCTGAAAAATTAAAGTATATTCAAGCAACAAAATCCAAAAAATTTTAAAGAGTTGAAAAACCACCATACATTTTCAATGTATTGTGGTTTCAGTAGTACAAACGTCGCACAGAGGGGTAAATTTACGATCTGGTCGGCCAAAATTCGATTTCTCAAAAACCAATGTTTTTAGTAATTACCGATTGTAGGGTAAAGAGAACAGAATGCTTAACTAGATTCCGTTATTTTTTCATTCTTTTTTGCTTACATTCGTTTTTTACATGCTATTAAAGTTACTTGTTGCTAATTCTGCATTTTCTATTTGGTTGCTTTAAGGTAAAGCGACAATTTTAGCAGGCTATGGGAAGGCGGGTGTTCAGTTTAAACATTTAAGTAAAATGGAACATTGTAAAGCAGGTTAACAATATTTAATCCATTTAGCTAAATAAAATTATAATTTAAATTCCTACTAGTAAAGCATCATTAAAAAATATGGTAGAAAAATTTATGCATCACCACTTTTCACCCCTTCAATCTGTGATTTAATGTAATCTATAACATTGTATTGTTCAGATGGATCAAACAATTTTGCGGGTTAATGCGGTTTTGTGTTTTATAGGCATTTACCTACTGCGAAAAAAATGGACCATAATTTCTGCGGTTTTACTGAACTACTTTAGCCACATTAACAACAAAATGGAATATCGATTATAAAAATCGATTGATTCTTTTCGATTGATTCTTATCGAATTTATTCACAATTAAGTGAATTAGGTCATTTTCACAAAATTTTAGATGGTAGGGGTAATTTTTAATTTCCCAAAAATTAGAAAAATATTTCGTAGAACCATCGTGAAATACATCGCACCTGTCTAATTTTTTACGAAGTATATTTCAAATTCTGCCGGAAGTGGCTCATTTTCGCCAGTTGTCGTAAGTGTCCAAAACCTAAACCAATCCATTCGGTTAAAAATAAAACTTAGATAACTGTTATAATTAATTTAATAAACTAATACACCACTAAAGAAATTTAAGTCAAACCCCTATACCAAGATCACTTTTGTGTACATACATTATAGCCACAAAAAGTTTTTGACATTACCTTTATTAAATTATTTTTTTTCACCCAAATTTAAACAATAATAAATTTGCCAACATTGCAGACTACGAAAACAAAGCATCCAAACAATTTCCTATGGAATGTAAACATTATGAGGACCCTAGTCTCGCCGCAATCAACCTTTGACCATCCGCAAGCAATACTCCTTAACTTGTTGTTGGTTAGTTGCACTGCTGATATGATTTACTTTATATCTTACGTGGCTCAGCGGTGCGATGAGTATACCAATGTATACGAATGGAATCGGTCGGTCTTCTTACAACTCTGCTCATAAAGGTATTCTCATCTCATTTTCTATGTTGTTATTAAATTGTTTGCTGCATTTTTCCATTTCCTTTGCGTTTTCCTTTGCTCGATGCCATAGAATCCACAGACATTGAACCGGGAGGGGGAAGGATCATGCGTTGCACTGTTCTGTCGTCTGTTGCATAGTTACCGGTGTCATGGTCAGGAAAATATTATTACAACACTTTTTCGCTATTATTCTGTAGGTAAAGAATGGACATATGATACTTAAGAATACTCCTGCCACGGCGTCCATTGTTTGCTTAATATTAATCGACTTTTCTGGCATTTATGCGGTTGACTTTAATGAGGACGGAGGAAGTATTATACGGAGTAGAGGACGTTATGTTAAAAAATTTTAAATGTTGAGAATTAAGGCATAGCATTTATAGTTTCGTTTTATAGCAATTAAACCATTAAATTAGCTGGGAGAAAATCTGAAAATTTTATTTACGTTTTATTTATGTAAACGTTCTGGAAGCATATCCACATTTGTCTACAAACTGCTACCCCACCCTGTATATTCCCCAGATTAAGACCCTGCGACTTTTTTCTGTCTCCAAACCTAATGAAACCAGTAAGAAAGTTTCAGTCGGGAAAACCGACTTAGATATACCCTCACCTTCAGTAAAACATAAAATGTTGTAGCATATTGATATTATTACTCGATTTCCAAAGTGAGCAGAGTGGTACTTTTTTCTGGGAGGTACCAGAAGTGGCATGACTAAACTTACAGTTTTTTCCCCAAAATTTTATCCTGATTTAGCTTTACTAAATACAGAATTTGGGTACGATCATGTGCACTGATATTTATACTGGATCTCTAAAATGGGAGGAATGTTACATTTGTATGTTACAGAAGGGAGTGGCTAGACTTCCAATTTTTTCTCCAAGACTTTATTCAGCTTGAGCTTTAATAAATACAGAACTCGGTCACGACCGCGTAGGATCTGGAAGTGGGCGGAATGTTACATTTGTATGTTACAGAAGGGCGTGGCTAGACTTCTAATTTGTTCTCCAAGACTTATCCAGCTTAAGCTTTAATAAACACTGAATTTGGTCATGATCTATTAATAATATTAATCGCTTTTTAAAGTGGGCGGTACCTGATGGGTGTGGGAGGTACCAGATAGGGCGTGGCTACACTTCCAGTTTTTTCTCCAAAACTTTATCCTGCTATAGTTTTACTGAATATACTGAATTTGGGAACGATCGCGTTGGGTGTATAGATATTTTTACTTGATTTCTAAAGTGGGCGGAATGGTACATTTACAGATTTATATATACATTTAAGGAAGTAGTTTTGGGGAAATATTAACTCGTGCGAAGTTTCAAAACATTTGGTTACGCCTTTCGAAATTTATCGTGCGTACCACCCGGGCAGCCAGACAGACAGACGGACATGGCTCAAACGACTTAAAAAGTCATGAATCGAATTTGGTTCAAAGAAACTTAGGGTCTAAAGTGACTCCTTCTATGTGTTACACTTTTAGGTCGTATCAAATGATATATACCGTACCTACCCGTAGGATGAGGGTATAATAACTCAGCGGTAAGAAATTTGGGTCGATTAAAAGGGTAATTTCTAAACCAAACGCCACTGTGAGTTTTTGAAAATATGTCGGTTTTTGGAAGACAAGACTACATTTATAGAGTTAAGATGCCTATGTTAAAAAATTGAAAAATCCAATGCAATTAAACCAGGACAGACCTTTCCGAATAATGTCGACTATTTACAATCACTTATTTCGTTAAAATGGTATCACACACACCATGAAAAAGTTAGGTAAACCAATTATTTGAGTTATTTAAAAAGTTTATCTTAATATTCCAAATAAATCATTGTCAACATCACAACTACATTGTACATATTTAACTTTGTATTATACAAACATACATTAACATTACTGATTACATTTCAGCAGTTGGTACGAAAAAATAATCGATTTCTATAAATTTGCAATTTACCATAAGCTTTTTTATGAACTTTAGTATCTGATACGGTCTAGGTTTTATATCATTCGTATCAACAATAAATTTATCATTTTGGAAAATGATACGCACAGTGCAAGACTTTTTTAATATTACGTTATGGCGTAATATTTATATTTCTCAGTAGAATGAATGTATGCAATTATATATGTTCAAAGTAGATTAACAAATACTGAATTGAGTAATGTTAATAATTTTGAATATAGAAGAAAATTAACTGATTTCTGAAATGTAATTATATTTTGTATAACCACGTTCAAATAATTCGTTCGCAATTTTAGTACAAAAATATTTTAGTTTTTTATTATAACTAAAATAATTTAATGTTTGCTCTATAATGTTTACTCTTTAGTTGGAACTGCAATAGCTTTTATTTTAATAATTTTTCTTTTCGAATTGTATTTAAATATAAAAGAAAATATATCACACTGTGTTGTAGCACATCAAAATTGTTATTATTTAGCTTTTACTTATTGGTTATTTTGTTGTTCAATAACCCAAACATAATCATAAATACATCCGTAAAGATACTCAACAGCATGCTCACACACACACACACACACACACACACACAAGTACTCGAACAATGTCCAAAATAAAAGATATCCATACTTTATTGTCTCACGCCACATATTCTGTAACTGTAGCCAATCCTTTTAGTACGTTTTGCGAGAAAAATACTCAAATATGTTGTATCATTTCAGTGGCATCAGTGGATTCAAGTTATTTACGTTTTATTGATGGTAGGAAGAGCAATTGGGAGTTCTGTAAATCCAGTGATGTCGTTACTCCAATTCCTTTTTTCACATTTAGTAAAATGTCCACTTCAATTAATGTTCCATGTAAGGATACTACATTTCTTTATACTTAATTTAACGGGGAAGCAGAATAATGTTGTAATTGTAAGGAAAATGCAACCCAGTAAACTTGAGAGGGGTCTGTAGAAAAATGTTATGAACTTTAACTTTGCACAAAATGCAATATTTTGGACTTCACATTTACACAATTTTTTCATATCTTCAATTTGTTTTTAAGCAAACCAGTGTAGAGATATTATTCTGGTGAACTGACTGATAAATACCCGCCCCCTATGTCTTTTGTACCAAATGCTGGTGTATATTGGTCAACTCTAAGTTTCTGTCGTATGACCAGACATTATATGTATTAAAACAATAGATTCATTTAGAAATTATTGGTAAAATATAAATTTTTTTAATCAATGATTAATAAACGATCAGATTGCATGAAGTTTGACTGTATATATTGTCTGACGAAATATAAGTATCTTGTAGTTTTCCCTTTAGAAGTTATGGGATAATATTTATTTCTTAAAATTCGTCATTTTGTATGAGATACCGGATATAAACGCCTTTTAGAGCATTATTATGTTATTAGTCCCTCGAATATTGGATTCTAAACGTTCGTTCGTTTCTGGTTTTACAGCATTAAGGTGATCGTAAAATCAATGTTGGATTTTTGTCAGTGTAATTTTTTTTAATGCCACATACACACAAAAGAAGGGAAATTTGTATACATTGCTTTTTTAAATAGGAAAGAAAAAAATCGAATTCTTGTGAATATCGGCCCAAGGAAACGCCCACCTCCCATATATCCTGAAATGAAAAAAACTTAAATTATTCAAAATTGTTGTTGACATTGAACCAAATTTACCTCAATTTGTCTCTGACATATTTCTGACAACTGTGTTGAATTTTGTATGTCAAATTATCTCGAAGGACACGCTCGCCTCCCATATATCCTGAAAAGGAAAAACTTATATTTTCCAAAATTGTTGTTAGTATTTAACTACATTTAGCTCGATTTGTCTGTGATATTTTACTGACAACTGTGAAGAATTATATCAAATTATTTCAAAGGACACGTCAATCATCCATATATCCTGATATGGAAAAATCTTATATTTTCCAAAATTGTTGCTGGTATTAAACAAAGTTTGCCTCAATTTGACTCTGATATATTACTGACAACTTTTTTTCCACCTCCCATATACCCTGAATGGAAAAAACTAATATTTTCAAAATGAGATACATTCACTTAATTGTGAATAAAAGCGAACGCGATAATCAATTTTCATGATCTGTGTCTCATTTTGTTCGCACGTTATGTGGCATTACGAAAAAATAGTAAAAATTTTTTCCGTTTGGGATTTTTTAATAATTTTAAAATAGAATTTTTTAGGAAAATCATACATGAACAGAAACAATTTTAATTCTTAAATTTCGGTTTTTTTTCATCAAAATTGGACTAGTCGTTCTTGAGTTATGCCTCCCAAACTTATCCTTAGTAGCTTAGCGGGCAAAATATTTTTGCTGATTTGATTTGTTTACACGCCCAGACGGAAGACAAAGACGAGGACATTAAAGATTCATTATATGAGAGCATGGCAGAAATATATGACCGCTGCCATGACTATAACACTAAAGTTGTTCGGGAAAGATTTAAAAAGATAATAATAGGAAGGGAAGATGCTCTTGGTTCAGCAGTTGGAAAATGCAGTCTACACAACAACACATCCGGTAATGGATTTAGACAGAATAGCTTCGCGTCGGCAAGAAACATGACATTGGAACCAGATTCCCGCATAAAGATATCTTCAAGGCAACATAGATATCCTCTGATCAAAAGACAAGATACAAGATTGATCGCTTGGAAATCAATTGAAGGCCTATCTAAAGCGTAATGGACGTGCGTGCGAAGAGCGGGATAAATATTGACTCGGATCAAAACCTAGTTGCCGACAAGGCATTAAGTAGTGCTAAAAACACTCATCACAAATCGCAAAGGATGTTTGTCATCACAAAGCTGCTTACCACCGAAATAGCCAATGCCTACTCCAGTAAACTCTTTTAATTACTTCAAACAAACCCTGATGTGGCAGCATGTTGCGACTTCTATGACAGCAACAACCGTACTGAGTTAAAACAAATCACGCTCAGACAATCCCTGGTACGACGAGGAATGTCGCGCAATGTCTGAGCAAATTGATGCGTGCGGTGACACAACGATATAATGAGAAAAGGAGGGAGATGAGACGCCAATTTATTCGGAAAATGCGTCTATGAGCGAAAAAAAGGGCCAGGATATCGAAAATAAAAATTACCCACCTGTGAAGACAGAGATGGAAATCTGGTCACGGACACGCAGAGTATACTGCTTATATGGAGGGAACACCAATGTACTCTGGAGCTGGAATGAATGGCCGATGCTTGAACCTAAATATTGTATCTATCACTAACTATCACTGGATCAGTCTTTTAAAAATCGCATGCAAGTTCCTGCCTAGTAAATCCACGACAGATCAGATATTCACACTACGACAAATCCCTTGAAATGCAGATCGACACCTCCCATCTGATTTGTCGATTACAAAGCTGCATTGATCAATCCGATACGAGAGAAACTATAAGATGCAGAGTTTGATATGCCCGCGAAGCTGATACGACTTTGAGGAAAGACACTGAATGACACGAAGTCCTAAGTTAAAATAGACAAAACTCAGACAGAGCCATTTTCTATAAAGAAAGGTTTTAGACAAGGCGATAGTCTGTCAGGCGATCTCTTTATCATCATAATAGAGATAATCATGTAGAAGTCTGCAGTAAACACGAGTGGTACCATCTTTAACAAAAGTCACATACTGCTCGCGTCTTCCGATAATATAGATATCATTGGCCGAACACTGCAGGATTTTACTATGGTTTTTCAACATTGTGGAGCAGTTGGCAGAAGATTTTGTCTACAATGCCTCCGCCGTAAACTTAAAAGATAATGTCAGCCTGGAAATCCAGCGACTAGTATTGATCGCAAACGGCTGCTACATGACAAAGGCCTCTCTCGACGAACAAAGATCCAACACTACTAGCCACTGTCGTGGGTTAGGATACAAGCTGATCTAACCATCCCAAGCGCTTGGAATTCTTTTCTACGTGCGGCTATGATGGATGAATTTCTATTGCTGCTGTATAACAAGAAGATAAAGAAAGCCGATTATATTGATAATTAATGGATCTCGATGTGCAACATTGCTAGTAATATCTACTTTTAACAAAATTCGAAAAATATTTAAAGCAAAAAATTATTTATAACAAATATTTTCCTTCGAGTTGTTGTCTCATTTCTAAAAAGGATATTCGTGAAAAAAAGGCTCCACGAAAAGCCCCCCAATGAAATAACGCCCTAACGAGAAATGAAACATTCCCCAAATTTTTTTCATACATTTTTGGGTGTTATTTCATATTAAATAACTCCCAATTTTTTTGGGCCGTTTTTAATTTTTCTTTGGGAATTATTTCATTCCTCATTTGGGGTTTTCAAATTATGAAATAATCTCCAATGAAATAACACCCAACCAATTTTTTAAATTTGGGGATTGTTTCATATCGTGAATAATTTGGGTGTTATTTCATTTTTTATTCGGGGGTTATTTCATTTTTAAAGCTGTTGGTTTTTAGGGGTTATAATTATATAATTATGTATATAAAAATAGGCCTTTTACAAGAAAACTTTTAGCATGTGAATATATTACAATAACTTTTGAATGTTTACAGATATTTCCATTTGTGTTCATATTGACGGATAGAAAATCAACGAACTGATATCTAAGAATGGAATTTTTTTTAAATTTGTAAGAGTTCTTCAAAAGGAAAAATTCAATAAAAGCAGAGAGTTTGATTTGCTTGCGAACACTGAAGGTGGTTGTGTAAAGGCCAAACGTAAAAGGCAAATTGTCTTCCGAACTGCAAAAGTAGAACGATCTACGATCCACACGATTCATTTCAATAATTTTGCGACTTTGCTGTTGGTCCATATAGACTTCATGAAATTCTTAGTGAAACTGACTCTTTTATGAATTTTGGGCATAATTTCATTTTTGTTGCTGATGGGGTTTATTTCATTGGGGGTTATTTCATTTTCATCATTGGGTGTTATTTCATTTTCATCATTGGGTGTTATTTCATATGAAATAACTCCCAAATATTGGGGTTTTTTTTCTTTTTCGCTTTGGGGTTGATTTCATTTATTTTTGGATGTTATTTCATTCACTGTTTTTGGGTGTTATTTCCTATTTTTTGGGGTTTATTTCATTGGGGGTTATTTCCTGGGCGTTATTTCATTGGGGGGCTTTCGTGGAGCCAAAAAAAAACATGTGCCAAATTTTCTATCAAAAAAAATAATGGTTGTTAATTTAAAATATTATTTTGCAAAATGTCTACAAACAATTCAGAGGTCAGAGGCCATAATCCTGCTTAAGTATGAGAACGCATGGTACCGGCCGTGGCATAATGGTTAGAGCACGCGACTACCATGCGGGAGATCAAAGGTTCAACTTCTGGCTCCAATCATCTTAAAAAAAAGAAAAAAAAATGTTTCTTTCATTGTCGGCTCACCTCGAATATTGTCGACAGCAACTTCGCAGTATTAGTGTCAAGTCAATCGGCATGTCGCATTCGTCGATAAACAAGTAGGTGCCGTTAGTTGTGAATCTTATAATAGAAAGCGTGTTAATTCACAACAACGCGAGAAGCTATCCCATACCTCATTCATGGGGTGTAAAGGGAAATTAAGTTTTTTTTTAAGTTTATGAGAACGCAATAGTCTGTCTGCAAACTTACATTTTTCGACTACTACTCACTATTATCACTGGGCTCTTTCCCTATGAGTGTTGCGTTTAATAAACAAACTACAAAGACATACAAGTTATATGAGTAACAACAGTACGGATATGAGCGAAGTACCGGTTTACCGGTAGAGATACAAATGCGACTGCGGACCAGGTACGCACACACTGTTACACATGTAAATCTAGTTGACTTTGAATTTATGCCAGAGTTTTACATTTTTTATGTATATTGATGGCCAAATAACTAAGAAATCGACTAAAGAAAATACGGCAAAATCTATGGCAACGAAGCAATCCGTTCGGTTGCCGGCCAGTCCGGCAGTCATTCAAGGAGTTAGTGGGCACACGGACGATTTGTCTGGCTGTGTCCAGTCACAGAAAAAAAAACAGATAATTTTTTTCTTCCTCAATGAAAAATTCTTTTTTCCAGTTCGCTTCACTAGTGTTCCATTGGATGTATGATAGAATATGTATGCGATGTGTGTGTTTGTGTATTTGGATGGGTGTGTGTCACATGAATGGCCCCTGGCCGCTTTTTCTTCTCTTCTTTTTTTTGCCAATGATTGTTACCGTTACCATTGATCTTCCACATAAACCAGTATTTGTTATGGCCAATACGTTTACAACTTGACTGCTTTGGTCTATATGTAACATACTCGTATGTGTTTGTCGTCGGTAAGTGCATATGTCTATGGCATGTATTCGTTTGCGGTGGTAACGTTGTTGCCATTGTTATTGTTGCTGTAGCTGTTGTTGTTATTGTTACGTTTAATTCGTTTCATTACAGTTCACTGAATATTTGGGTTCCATAACAATCGGTTATCAATGAATTGTACCTAATGCCTTTTGGAACGCGTTGTTAGTGGGCCCGGTCTATCCCTTTCCTTGCTCTGAGTTGCTTTTAGTCTCGTTTGTTGCTGTTGCCATTTTTTCATCTATCTGTCCGTAATGTCTTTAAATGGTTGGTTAGTTGAAGTTTAGTCCATTTTGGATACTGTACAAAGTTTAACCCATTGTTAGGCAATCGTTAAATTTTATGATAATTATAAGATTTGGAGTGGATTAGAGACTGGGATCATGTGAAATAACTACTATTTGTGGGTTACCTAAATGGATGTACTGATGATAGATATATTTTAGGTAAAGAACTGAATTGGATGCAGACATAATAAATGAATTTATCGTAGAAGCAGTATCAACTCAGCATTTGATGTAATGAGTGATGCAGAAACAAACGAACATCTAAACCGGTTTTCAGTAATTTTGTGTGATGCGTACTAATCAACTGATGAAAATATTTAGTGTTGATGTAAATTTTTATGGTTTAAATTTTCATCCAATAACATTAAGTCTTTTTTTAGCACTTAAATCTTTCACAAAACATACCAGGAAGGACTTTGTATGCAATGGGTAAAGGCGAGATCCCGATGCATTGTCTGGGATCTGGGGACATATGCACATGATTCAGTAAACTCAAGTTTCAATCAACGGACATGCATTCCTTTTTTCAAAACGTACTTATAGGCTGATACAAGTACTTCAATAACTTATCGCCACCGGCCTTGAAGAGCCCTGGCGGCAGTCCTTTGGCACCCGCAACTTCATACATTTGATGTCATGTAATGCCTTGACTCGGTGCTGGACAACCTACTCGGCCGGCGATTATTGACTTGAATTCGTCACTTGCGCAGTCCTCGCAAACGAGCAAAGTACAAAGCACGATTCCTCCATATTTGCGATGCACCTATTGGTAGTATTATCGAGATTCCCGTCTGTCCCCGTATTTTTGATATCCTTGCTCGATCATCTCCTCCATAGATACTTTTACCGCCTGAAGAGGCCTTTCGTTTCGTTCCTCTTCTGTCTTTATCGTTTCTCACCACACGCATTTCCATTGACTGTAGTGTCCATTTCCTCAGACATTACGCGGCATTCTTTATGGTGCCAGGTCTGGTTTTTCGTGCCCATGTTTGGTCATTGGAACAGTGGGCCACACAATGCGCAGTTTGCTGCATCTGTGTGTCGGAAACATCGCAATTGCGGGCGTTTATATGCGACAATTGTGAGAAGTTGACTGATAAAGGCATTGGCTATCGCGGCGATATGCAGCTTCGAGCGTTTGTTGCACAGCCTAATCTCGTGTGTATCTTGGTTGCGACATGGTGGGTTCCGTATTGATATTTGCGTCGGTCATCACACGTAAGTTTAAGACGCTTGGGGCATGGCTTTAATCGATTACCACGTAATCAAAAAGGTTTTGCATCTTTTCATACTGGGATATCCAGGATGTCCTATGGATATCTTTGTGTGGAAATATGTGTCACACTACCATAACCCTTGCCGACCCGAAGCCAACCAGTCGGAATCCATTATCGGTAGTGTTGCGGTATATACTGAACTTGCACCATGAACATCCCCGTCGCGTCCATCTCTTTTCGTGTAAAGTCAACATAATACGTGTAAAGGAAATCTGTATCCCTCTATTCAGAGTTCGATCATTTCAAGTGCATATCCTTAATTCCCTGTATATAACATAAGCGGCGAACATCAAAATGTTGGTGTAATGGGTTCTTTTCTTTGTGTTTTCATAATAATTTATTTACATAAAGATACTGCCTTATAAGGCCACCTTATCCGATTTCAGGTTTTGTTACCTAAGACAAATCTGTGGTAGCATAACTGTTACTTAAAAAGTCATTGGATCATGGGCAACCAGCCTATCAATGCTTATTTACCTCTAAATTCAAGTCATTGTCCCTCAAATTTTAAAGTTCACACTAAATTTAATTTCACCCCAATGGGTTAATATTGCGTCAACATTCCAGTAAATAGACTTAAATCTACTACTCCATTCAGTTTATTCATTTGTTTTCATTCCAATAGATTTGCACTTTGGACACTGTTACGATTTCTCGCTCTTGGCCGTGTTGCTGTACCAAGGATACAGGTAGAGGGTTCTCCGTGTAAATCCTGACTGTGAGTTCAATTGCACATAAGTCGGGTTAGATTTGAATTTATGTTTTTTAACTGTCATTGCAATGTTGCGTTATTATTGTTGTCGGAGCAAACTACGGCCAACATTGTTGTACTGGTCGGTACAGAAACATCGCAGTGCTCACTCGACGACTGTTGTTAAAACAAATATTGTCATTGACATTCTCTTCAGGGGTATTGTTCTTATTTCCTGGCATCTGGTCTTTGTCAATGACCCCCATCTTTGCATATTGGAAATTGAGTTGAAGCTTTATTTATTTTATGCGAGTATATAATATAAATTGCAATAAAGAAAACAATTTTCTATAACCTCAGTCAAATAAATCTTTTCCGACGATAAATGAGATACTTGTACAGGAGGATGGACGAATGGAGAGGGAGTTGTTAATAAAGGACAATGAGAGAAGTTAACTGATTTGTATAAATAAATGTTTAAATTCTATGTTCAATAAACTTTCGGGGGAATATTCAGGGACATGTGGATGACTGCTCATACTATCACACTACAGAGAGACCGAGTTTGTGCTAAATATATGATGAATACGTGAATACCGTTTTAAACGGCACAATAAAGACATTTTCTACAATATTTGTTTCTTATATGGCAGTAACAACTGTATCATCCATCAGTTGACGCACGTAGTTACGATCCACAGATAGTTCGTCACACCAATTGTAGGTAACAGTACTGTCACTTGGTAAATTCAGCAAAATTTTGGTCGTACCCTCCCCGAGAGAGGGCCTTTTCGTTGAATCGCTTGCATAGCATTAAGCAGCAGCGGCTTGGAATCAAATTTTTGGTTACGGCGGAACCAAAGTAAAATCAAAGTCATCTACCGCTTCGAAGTGTCATCTCTCAAAGTTGTATCAGGTCCGCAGAGATACGAAACCCAGCTTAACCATCTAATAGTTTCTGTCGTATTGGGCTGTCGTTTGTAACTTTGTAATCGTTATCTTGAGTTTTCTCCAAGGTTTGTTGTAGTGTGAATATCTGGTGGGTTGTGGATTAAACACACATTACCAAGGACCAGATTCGTTAAGACTGTCCGTGGCATGATTGTTAGAACACGCGACTACCATGCGGTAGATATAAGGTTCAAATTCTGGCTCCAATCATCGAAAAAAAAAACTTCACAGTATAAGTGACGAGTCAATCGGCATGTCTAGTAAAAGCTTCTCAAACAGTAACGTTCGCATTCGTAGGAAAACAAGTAGATGCCGTTAGTTGTGAATCTAAAAATAGAAAGCGTATTAATTCACAACAGCGCGAGAAACTATCCCATACCTCATTCATGGGGTGTAAATGGAAATTAAGTCAGTAAGTAAGACTCGCCAAGATGGGCACTAATCTTTCACATAAAACACTTGACAAAGCCATGTATACGATAGGTAAAAGGCTAAACCCTCGTTGGTTGGTGCACATACTTGGATCGATCTTCTTAAGCACAGGACATGAACACTCAGATCCTTATCATCGGGAATGCATTCCTTTAGCCAAATCGTGTTAGCGATCCTTAAAAGAATCTGCTGGCTGGCCATCAGCTCCCGCAGCTTCACTGTGTTTAAGCCGCAGCGGTCTCGATGGTGGAGAATCTTTTTCGTCGTCGATGATTGATATGAGTTAGTTACTTACGCTGCCTTTTGCACGAAAATGTTCCACCACATTTGTAGCACACCCTGTGCGTCCGTGATCAGATTTCTCTGTCCTTACAAGAGTGGATCCCAGTTGCAAAACCTTCGCTTTTCACCTTTTGGTAGAACTTTCAATATTTACTTATATACCTGTAATTTCGATATCCTGCCTCTCTCTTTCCCATCATAGACGCTTTTTCCTTCTGAAGAGACGTTTCTTCTCTTTCATTATATTTCGTCACTGCACGCGGTGCCATCGTCTGTGGTTTACCCTGTATGCAGCATTCATTACCTCATACAACATGCGACATTCTTAATCGTACCAGTGCTCGTCTGAGCGTAGTTTCTTATATCCCAGTACGGACGTTGCGGCCGTAGTCATAGAAGGCGCAATATATTGGCATTGTGTGTCGGGAACATCAGAATGAAATGGCGTTTGTTTGCAGTAATTGAAAGAGTTGGATGGAATAGGCATTGGCTACCTGGGTGGTATGCAGCATTGGGATGTCTAGCTTACATTGCGTTGGAAACGAGCATTTTAGCATTAAATAATCTCTTGCGTAGCTTGGCTACAACTAAGTGGAGATTCGAGTCTAAGTTTGCACTGCGCTTTACACGTACGTCCATAACGCTTGAAAGATGCCTTCCATCGATTACTACGTGGTTTTTTGTTTTTGATCAAGCGATATCCAGCTCGCCCTGCGTACGTCTTCATACTGAAATCAGCTTACTCTTACTGTCATATTTCTTGCCAACGAGAACTTATTCCTTCTGAATCCGTTACCAAAGGTGTTGTTGTGTAGACTGAATTATCCAACCATGAAATTAAAAGCATTTTCCCTTATTATTTAAACTTTAAAATCTCCCTAAATAATTTCAATTGCATGGACAGGGCAACGGTCATCCAGGCGCTCATAGAATGCATCTTTAATGTTCTCGTTTTTATCTTCCTTCGGGGCAGTGTACACAAATTAAGATGTCAACATTTCAGGGATTCCTGTCTATTCTTTGTGTTTCATAATAACACAGTACAACACATGATGTTGGGACTCAATTCTGAGAACTGCACGTGAACGTAGCCCCAAAAAGAATAAATTCTGCATCATTCGTTTTGTCAAGTTACATGCCATAATAGTTTAATATCGATTGGAAGTTAGTAAGTATCGTATAGAGAGTTTGTCTCTTTTGTTTGACATAACATAAATACTATATGGTGGCGTATGATCATAGGTAATATTCCACGTTAATCATACGCCACGGAGTACAACAGTTTTTTTGTAACTGCTACGAAATAAACCAAGTTCAAAATCATTTGATGAATGGAAAAGTGAAACTGTAGCTTATATAGGGAAACACTATATGAACAGATTAAAGGACTTGTAATTCTTAACGTGACAAATTCCCCTTTACGATACTGACTAACTTCAAATCGAAATTAAATTTTAATGGCATGTAACTTGACAAAACGAATGATGTAGAACTTCTTCTTCTAAAGTCTTATTAGGCCACCGATCCCGATCCTAGTTTCTTGAAACTAGCCCCTTGAACAAAGCCACTTAGAGAGCCGTTGTGTTGAGCTTAAGTAACTTAAGTATGTTACTTATTTTCTAAGACGCATCGTTGGTAGCATTCCATTTAGTTCGCTCAACATTGCGCATTCTCACTTTTACTACCATTGAACGGATGTTCAGTGGGGGTAGAAAGTTATCTATCGGACATTGTGTGCTGCTTGGGGACCTACGCCAGGATATCCTGGTTATTCGCATGTGAATAATGATCAAAAAACTTAAATTAGATAATCCCCCTACTCTGACTGTGTCTTTTTTAATATTTTCCTTATTACTGTTACATCATTCAAAATTGATTTTAAACTTTCTCTCTCCTAAATATCAAAATATTTCATAATTTTTTTTTACAGAAAATTCAATGTTATCAACTGAAATTTAATCTCAAAGTATTGTTTGCAATTAAACCTTTCATAAAGTCACACAAAGACTAAGAGATTTCCATAAAACTTTTTTTCTGTCACCCTCAAACTGTTTTTTTTTTCAACAAAAGCAGCAAATTTTTTGTGGGGGTAGGTACGAACATCAAATTCAATTTCCTTTGCCACACACTGAAACTAACATACATTTAATAAGACATTAAACTTTATAACAAACAAAAAATCTGGCCATCTAAAAGCTTTCACCCCCCTCATCACGATACAGTAAAAATAACAATGTCCCACTTCATATTCACATAATAATAATAAAATAACAGCAAACAAGCAGTGGATAAAGACGGACACAACGAGTAGCAGAGGCGGGGTGGAGCCGAAACAATGAAAGTTTTTCCTGTTGCCAACAATGAACCCAGTCATGTTGTAGCGCTGTAAGCCTGTGCTCTGGCACTGCCACCTTACCTCCCCTGCCCATGAGGGTAAGAGCCGGCAAAGCAATTACTAACCCGAGTTAGGTCAAGAGTCATGAAAAGTCTTTGGCGAAAGTAAAATTTTGTGCTGAATCTAATAGCAACCAGTGCCAGAAGTAGCAACAAGTTTTATGTTTTCGGTTTTGTAAAACACTTTGCTTTTGGGGCGTCCTTACTTGTCCCGCGCCACCTCGCCTTTGCTGGCCTTATCAAAACTTTTCGAGACAACTAATAGAGCTGCTGCTACTGCTGCTTTCCAAGGGGCAAAGAAAAACAACTTTGTTGGCATTATATACCCAACGCCAATGTCGCCCCATACGCCATGCTCTTTCCCTTTCGAAAAGTTGTTTAATTTTTGGGCTAAATATATTCATCGAGACATAAACAACATTTTAAAGTTTACTTTTGGTAACCAAAGGAAATGCCTAAAAGGTTTCTTCACACTTTTACCGAATATCTTCTTCTAAAATTTTGTAGGAATTTTGTTTGCATAAGAGCGTTGGCGGAGTGTATACATAGTATACCACGCTCTTTACCATAGTAAAATATTTTTACATAGAATCGCTCCAATACATCATCATTAACAACATCATAACCATTATTATTATAATCATCAGTTCATTACAGTCATCGTCTTCGTCGTCGTCGTCGTCGTCACCGTCTTGGTCGTTTGGGGGATATCCTTAAATTAGCTGGGGCGTAAGGATTGGAACATTTTTGTACGTGTGTTGGTGAATATCTACTAAAGTTTATATCATATTAAACAGCATCAGATTTACTTTGTACTGTTTTATCTTTACGCTTAATTTGCTTATGTAATAATTTATATTATGTTATGTAAAATAACTCTAAATTTGTTACAGAAGGTTACGTAATAGTTCTGGGTTATTATAAATGATACTGTGCGATATATGATTTTGTTCGGTAAAACTACAAATTAAGCCGGAACGAAAAATATCGGCCATTGTTACAGCCTCATAAATACAGAGAACAGATGGTTCATGAATCAACAACACTCGAGAAACCCTAGAGGTGCTGAAGGAACACACATTTCCCAGGCTGTCATGATAGTGATTACAAGTCAATTGGAAACTCAGACGCTAATGCTATTAATATTTAGGGTATCCCTATTCCAACACATAAATTTTAGAGGGCTGTCAAAAGTTTCTACCCTTTTAAATTACAGGCATCCGATAGAATTATCTCCTCGAACCATCAGAAGAACATTGGCGTATTAACGCATTTGCATATATCACATATTCCAACAAGATGGATAGCCTATAAGATTGTATATTTCCCTACAGCGGTTAAAACATCCCATATCAATACCAAGGATTTTAAACCGATAACGGTATCGTCCTTTTTTCCGGAGAATCTACACCTCAGCATTCCTACTCGAAAGGTAAACCTACGGAAACTGCTTTTCATTTGGTAATCAGAAAGATCCCTATTTCTCTAACCGCCTTCCTGGACATAAAGGGGGATTTCAGCAATGTCAAACGAGAATCTGTAATAGAATCAGATGAACAACTGGAGGTTAATTTAGGAGTCATTGAATAGCTTCCAAACTTTAGGCGCATTAGATCAAGTTTAGACGTAACAAATATTTTAAAGGTGGTGTTTTGTAGTACTCCACAAGGAGGAGTACACTCTCCACTACTATGGAATCCCAACGTCATACTTTTCCAAAAGCGATGGACAAAACTGCACAACTATCCCACATGTGGATGAGGTAGCACTTACAAGTACTGGTAAGGATACTTAAGTACTACTTTCTGAGATTTTAGGAATTGCGCTTAAACTTTAACTATAAAGGTGTTACAACTGTGGTCTGGGTATAAACCCAAACAAAAAGGAATTGCTGATATTCACTTGGAGATACAATATCCCTCTACTTGCCAAACCCAGAATAATACAGACACACTTACTCTTTTCAATGTTAGTTTAACTGTAACCTGAAATCTCAGAACAGGACGAACAAAGTTGCAACAGCTCTATTCTGATGTAAAAAAGCATTCTGGGAAACATAAACTTTGTTTATGTTGACTTTGTTATTAAACCAATCTTATTTTACAGATCGGGTCTGGCCGTGACATGGTGGTTAGAACACGAGACTACCATGCGTGAGATCACAGGTTCAACTCCTGGCTCCAGCTATCTTAAAAGAAAAATGTTCTTTCATTGTCGAATGTTGTCGACAGCAACTTCGCAGTATTAGTGTCGAGTCAATCGGCATGTCTAGTAAGAGCTTCTCAAACAGTGACGTTCGCATTCGCCGATAAACAAGAAGGTGCCGTTACTTGTGAATCTAACCAGTAAGAAAGTTTCTGTCGGGCAACCCGACTTACATATACCCTCACCCTCAGTATAACAAAAAATTGTCTATTATATTGATATTATAACTCGTTTTCTAAAGTGGGCGGAGTGGTACATTTGTATGGGAGGTAGCAGATGGGGCGTGTCTACACTTCAAGTTAAAGCTTTACTAAATACAGAATTTGGGCACTATCGCGAAAGGTGTATTGATATATTACTCCATCTCTAAAGTGAACGAAAAGATACATTTGTATGGGAGGTACCATAAGGGGCGTGTCTAGACTTCCAATATGTTTTCCAAAACATTATCCTGTTATAACTTAACAAAATACATAATTTGGGCACGACCGTGTAGAGTATAATGATATTATTAATCCATCTCTAAAGTGGGCGGAGTGGTACATTTGTATTGGAGGTATCAGCAGGGGCGTGTCTAGACTTTAAGATTTTTTCTCCATAACTTTATCCTGCTTGAACTTTAAATACAGAATTTTGGCACGATCGCGTTAGGTCTATTAATAATATTAATCGATTTCTAAAGTGGTCGGTACCAGATGTATATGGGAGGTACCAGATGGGGCGTGGCTAGACTTCCAGTTTTTTTTCTCAAAAACTGTGTCCTGCTATAGCTTTACTAAAAAAAGAATATGGGTACGATCGCCTTGGATTTATTGATATTACTACTCCATCTCTAAAGTGGGCGCAAAAGTACATTTGTATGGGAGATGCCAGAAGGGGCGTAGACTTCCAAAACTTTATCCTGTTATAGCTTAACAAAATACATAATTTGGGCACGATCGTGTCAAGTGTATTGATATTATAACTCCATCTCTAAAGTGGGCGGAGAGGTACATTTGGATGGGAGGTATCAGAAAGGGAGTGTCTAGACTTTAAATTTTTTTTCCAAAACTTTATCCTGTTTAAGATTTACTAAGTATAGATTTCGGGAACGAATTTTTTTAAAATTTTTTTTCCAAAACTTTATCCTGTTTAAGATTTACTAAATATAGATTTCGGGAACGATCGAGTTCGATGTCTTGATATTATTACTCGATTTCTAAAGTGAGCGGAATTGTACATTTGTATGGAAGGTACCAGAAGGGGCGTGGTCATGTAGCCCATTTTCAATACCGTTTGTAGTTGTGGGGAAATATTAACTAGTGCAAAATTTCACAACATTTGGTTGCGTCTTTCGAAAGTTATCTTGCGAACCAGCCGGACAGCCAGACAGACGGACGGACAGACAGACACACAGACATACAGACAGACGGACATGGCTCAAACGACTTAAATAGTCATGAATCGAATTTGGTTCAAAGAATCCTAGGGTCTAAGTCACTCCTTCTATGTGTTACACTTTTGGGTCGTATCAAATGTAAATATCCTCATCCCTAAGGGTGATGGTATAAAAATAGAAAGCGTGTTAATTCACAACAACGCGAGAAGCTATCCTCATTCATGGGGTGTAAAGGGAAAATTTAGTAAGTAAGTAAGTGTTTAACAGATCGGGAGTTAAGTGATCTGCACTGAATAGGCCGAGCCAACAACTAAAACTCAAGCGCAGTTTGAGGCTGGTGGCAATCGTGATAACAGCAGCACTTAAAGCTGATCAAACTAAGGTATACTACTCCTGTTCAGGCATTGAGGCGAACAATGCAGCGGTAAACACTATTCTAGTGTAGGTATAATCGATGAAGGACTTCATACGGATTACACAGTACCAGAAACTGTTCGCAATCGGCGCAATCGACATACTCTGGACAGCATCTACTATGATAAATATTATAACACCCTATACCAATAAGTTGTTCGGACCTAACCAAAACGGTTACCCAAAGAACGTCATAAAGTTTTTACAAAAAAATTTGGACAAAAAACAGTGACCAAAAAGGGTCATCAATAGAACGAGAATTCTTACGCTTCAGCTGATACAGGTCGAATAAATCGGCGGCGGCCTTCTCTGGCATACAAATTGGGGGAAAGAGAAGGCTGTGGAATATTTTCGAAAAAGTTAAAACTACAATCTAGCATATTCTATTGATTTGTATACTATGTCGATGATAATCATATTCCCTTTTCCTTGATCCTTGTGCAGGCTGACAGTTTAAATTATTAGTGGAAACATTCAGGATGAGTTTATTGCGGCACCTTTGGATGTTATTCGTCTTCTGATACAAGGGTTTCTATTTAACTTTCTGGCCCAGCAATAAAAAAAACAATAATTTATCATTGGCAATGGTTTTCCTGTTTTGCGAAAAACTCTCCGTTAAGATCAATACAAACCAATACAAGTTTTTTTCCACTTCGATTGAGACACCTCCACGTGGTTTTTGAACGCATAAACAGCTGGTTCGGGCGTCAAAAAACGTTGGCCACGCTGTTTTTTGTTGATGTGAGCGAATGACCAGTATATAATTTTCAGTCAAGTGGACTCACTGACAAAAACCCTCACCCATACGACAATCGGTCGCATGACAAGACGAGACATATTGTAAAGCTGTAGCAAACCAAAAAATGTAAAATCTTAAATTCAATATCTCTCCATGCCAATTTTTTATGTGGGTACTAAAAGGGTCTTTTACGGCACCAACTGAGAATCAAAAATCTCAAAAGAAATCATAATTTTTAATGGATGGGGTAATACCTCCCACTTTTATCCGTTAATAAAATATATTAAAAATAAAATATTCTCATCGTTTTAGGGGATTCTGAGGTTTATAGGATATATCAGTAGGGACGCAATGTGTCCAAATTTATTTCGAAAGTCTACGTTCAATAGTCGCTTACTAACAAACATGATATACATGTAAAACAGGTTTGTGATTTCGGTAATAAGTTCGAGAAGTTCAGAATAGGTGTGGCAAATAATTCGGTTCTCTGCGGTTTTGCCTTCTGTTTTTCGAACATCGGTTATTTTGTTTAGGAGGTGTCAAAAGGGTCGACAGATATAGTACATATTGACTCATAAGTCAAATTTCAATAACCTTACATCCTGCTAGCAAAAAAGATGACTTTTTAAATGTGTGAGGGTGAATTCGGTCATTTGTATGGATGGTACCAAGAGGGGTGCGCCAATAATTTAAGTTTTTCAAGATATTGTCTAATACTACAAAATATTTTAACTGACCAAATTTAATTATTCCCAAGTTGTCCGTTTGGAAAATATGGGCGAAACATAAATTTTCCAAATAAAAAAGTTGATTTTGTATGGGAGGTATCAGAAAAGTAGTCGAAATATTCAAAATTCATTCCATAGGCAAATTTTCACAGGCATATATCTTACGCAAAGACGGCCGAATTCAGTGTTTTTACAAAAAAATATTTGTGTATGTTATAGTATAAAGGTCATTTCGGCCATTTGTATAGGAGTTACCAGAAGGATTGTGGCAAAGGTTTTGATTTTCTGAGGTTTTGTCTATGACTACAAGGTAATTATGTAACTAAATGTCTTGCAGCTAATCGTTTAGAAGTAATTTGAGATAAATTATATTTGGAATATTATGATTTTTTGTATGGGAGGTATCAGAAGTTGTGGAGCTACTATGTCCATTTACAATCCCATTACTTCATTTTGGAAAATATTAATACTGGTCAATTTAATTAATTAAGATATTTGGGGTCTAATTCTCCTCCTTTAATGCGTTACACTTTTTCTCGTATCCCAAAGTGTGATGATATAATAATACTGTGGTAGTCTAAGCAAATTACATGACCTGACTCAACGGTTTTACCCTAATTCGGATACGAGGATACGAGGAATCAAACTGCATCATTCGTTTTTTGAGTTGTCATAAGCCCTTCATACAAATTTTATTTTTCACTCAGAGTAGTGTGTTAATGGGTTTAATAGATTTTCTCATAAGCTTTACTTATTTAAAACAACTTTGTTGAAGACGCTTATCCGAAATCCAACTATTTTAAGCTCATAAACCCCTACCCCTGATAAAAATAGTTTTCAGTTTTTTATACCATCACACTTCGGAATGAGGGTATATATCATTTGATACGAAAAAAAAGTGTAACGCATTAAAGGAGACGAGTTAGACCCCAAGTACCTTTAGACTAAATTCGTTTCAGAAATTTTTAAGATGATTGACCTATGTTCGTCTGTCTGGCTAGCTGGCTGGATGGCTGATGGGCAGGATAACTCGAGTAAACCTTAACGGATCGGTATGAAAATTTACCAGTATTAATATTTTTCAAAACGAACTTGTGGGACTGTAAATGGGCTGAATATCTCCACCACTCCTGGTACATTTCATACAAAATTACCTATTTTTGGATACTTTATATTTCTTTCATAACTGCCAAACAGACTATCGGAGGATATTTAAATTTGGTCAGATTATTTATCTTGCAATAGTAGACAAACCCTATGAAAACCGAAACCTTTGCCACACCCCTTCTGGTACCTCCCATACAATTGACCGAATTGACCCCATACATATCTTTTTTTAAGTAAACTATCTTGTTTTTAAGTAAACTAAATTCGCTCACATTTTGCGTGTGATGTTCGCTTATCAAAACTGGACTCAGGAATCAATATGGACTATATCGGTTCACGCCTTCTGGTACCTCCCACACAAAATTACCTATTTTTGGAAAATGAATATTTCTCCCACTTGAGGGTTAATGACAATTAGTCGATAAATTTATATTGTGATAGGAGGCAAAACCCTAGAAAACCCAACTATTTGACAAACCCCTTCTGGTACCTCCCATACAAAATGACCTTGTTGTGGAAAATAAATATTTCTCCCATAACTACTAAACCGACACCTGGGGGGTAATCAAATTTGGTCAATTATTTTATCTTTTAATAGGAGGCAAAACCTTATTTGACACACCACCTCTGGTACCTTCCAAAAAAATAACCGATATTTCTCCTTTTACATACATATCATTTGTGTATGTACACTGAATTTAGACACATTTTGCCAAGGATTTGTTTTACGAAAAAAATGTAGACACGTTGTGCTGTCCCTAACTGTACCTCCTATACAAATTAGTCCAATTTTTTTACGGTTTTGCTCCACAAGCAGACAAAAAACAATACATAAGCAATTGTATTTTAATTTAAGATCTATTAATTTCAATAACTCAAGACTTAAATAATATTTTATATTGGGTGATGGTATTTATCAGTAAGTTAAAAAAAAAACACTTAATTTCCTTTTACACCCCATGAATGAGGTATGGGATAGCTTCCCGCGTTGTTGTGAATTAACACGCTATCTATTTTAAGATTCACAACTAACGGCACCTACTTGTTTATCGACGAATTCGAATGTCACTGTTTGAGAAGATCTTACTAGACATGACGATTGACTCGACACTTATACTGCGTAGTTGCTGTCAACAACATTCGAGGGGAGCCGACAATGAAAGAAAATTTTTCTTTTTTTAAAGATGACTGGAGCCAGGAGTTGAACCTGTGATCTTCCGCATGGTAGTCGCGTCTTCAAACCACTATGCCACGGCCAGTCTCAGTCAGTTTACTTGACTGAAATTTTTGTACTGGTTTTTAAAAATGTCTAAAAGAAACTTCCTATGAAACAGGCAGATTTACTTCACCGATAAAAAATTATAATTTCTATTAAGATTGTTGTTCTAACTAGTAAGAGACTTTTTCCTAATCAGTTGGTACTGTATAATTCCGAAATAATCAAACCTTTTTAGAATTTAATTTTTCCTCACTTCGAAACTACCGTTAAGCCGACTATTCGTACTAGAAAATCGGTTAGGTCGTAAACTCTCTACTCACGATCAACACAAAATGTTAAAATATCTCAAAAGTTTACCCCATACTTCACAAAACTTTTCTGCTATAACTTGTAATGACAAACTCGTTGCCAATATATTCAATAATCACGACTGCATGTTCATTGAAAATAAGCTTTTGCTTGCTACTTACTAACTTAGTCAGTGAACCTTATTAAAAATCAGCTATTAACACAAAAAGTGCCCCACCAACCAAAATTCTGTATAGACGATCATTAAATTTTCCATCCCCCTTGCAAGCGGAAATGACTGGAATCCATCGAATACAGCTGTGGCTTCGTTACAGTATTGTTACTACAAATTGTGTGTGTTTGTGTGTGCATGTGTTTACTTTAGATCAATGCAAATGTAATACAAAAGTTTTCTAAGCCGAGCCCATACACAATTTCATTTATGTTTTTTTTTTTTTGTCTAGATCAACATTTTGTATTAGCACTATTTGAAAATGTTTATATTGTTGCGTTTGTTGTATTTCATTGTTCTCTTTATTTAAATTATTGTTGGCCGTTTGTTGTTGCCCCGGCAACGTCACAAGAGCTAAACACAAAAGCGGAAGTTGTTAACCGTAAAGTTCAAAACATTTGTAACAATCATGATATTATTTTGTTGCTGTTGTAGTTGTGAAAATTCCCCTCCACTAATGTAGACAAGTGAGAGTGTTGTGGCGCATTGAATTTAGTTTAAATGGGCATCAGCATTTGGTGGATATCTGTTGGCTTTTCTGTTATTTCGTGTTTTTTTTTCGTTATTTGAGTGGTGTTGATGGTTTTAACAAATTATTTATAGCCATATACCGAAATAAGTATGTTAAGATGTGTTCATATATGAGTGCATGTGTAGTTATTTTTTGAGAAAATGGCATTTTTATTGGTTCAAATGGAATCATTAGTTCATGAGGGGACAGTTTAATGACTCTCAATTTGTTTGTGTATGTATTAAAAGAGAAAAAGGTTAATATAGTAATTCGAAAATCTGCATTTTGATTCACTTGTTTTGCATTTTAGGTGAATATCTGAAATTTACTCTAAAATTGTTTAAAATTTTACCATTTTAGAGATCAATTATTTTAAATTGATGTATGACTAAATAGCCTAAATTTGGTTTTATTCGCATGGAAATACTTACCAACCGAAATGAGGTCTTTGTTGATAGAGCGCAAAGTTTATTATATTGTGTTGATTAGATTTTAGTAGAGAATGCTAGAAATTTGTAAATATTTGACGTGGATACCTGTCAAATTTAAAGCATATCATTTGACCAGTATTCTCTAACAGACGTGTTTAGAAAACGTTTCCCAATGCCAATTTTATATATAACTAGCTGACCCGGCAAACGTTGTTCTGCTATACAACTTCTGACTTGGCGAACTTCGTCTCGCTCCAAGTAAACGCCTTCATATTAGCTCCAGAGTAATATTAGAACACATATAGTTCAAAATTTAATATGACTTATTTTAATTTAATCAAAATCAGTGAAGAGCGGTCTGATAAACAACGTTTTTCGATTTTTTACCGGCGCTGTAACAAACAATGAAATTTCTAAGTTGATCCCACAAATTTCCAATGATTGGCCTTGCGTTTTATTGATTGTCATCGCAAAAGCTAATCGAATGGGGAATTGAATTCGCTAGAATAGGAAAGGAAAATCGGTTGGAATAATAGAAATTCGGGAACGCCATTAATCCAGTTAAAACATCAACAGGAATTTGGCCATTACAAAGCGCCAGTAGATATTTTGAAAATGCAGTAGCTGATGGGTCGTCTTGCAACGTGACTCTCATGTTCGTAGTTAATTTCAACTCCTTGTCATTCCGCCACAAAGACATTAATTTCATCAGCAGCAGATTTTGGGATGGCGGGAAGCGTTTAACGAAAATCTTACGACAATCTTTCGGTCAACTGCCTCCAAAGTTCGTTGATGCGCTATCGTGCATTCATCCCAAATGAAGATTTTGCATTCTCGCAACAATTTCGCTGTCGCCGAACTTCTGGATATTGTGCCCAATGGCTTGTCAACTGTGAGAAGATTCATCGGCAACTTCAAAGCGGAGTGTGCAGTTCGACCGACTTTCAACAAAGTGGCAGCAGATGGTGCAACAGCTAACGCAATTTGCGAACAAAACGCATAAAAATAATTTGAGCTAACTTTTTTATTCGTTTCATTTCCTGATGACTTGTAAACAAACCTGTCGTTGTATTGGCCATCTTTAAATTGTGGTGATATTCACCCTCTCCACGGCAGAACATCAACGGGTATTGAAGTGCATCATATGACCAATGAGTCTCCCGACGCTTGAGAAAAATATCGTCTGATTCCACATTCTCACCCTGCAATAGCTGTGAAGCCGCCGATATTCATATGAACAACTTTAAATGCAGTTATCTCCTAGCAAAAATGTTTGATCGCAAAAAGGATACAGTTGGGATCTCATCTTAAAATAGATTGGGATCTCACCTCGAAATGAGAAGCACGCCGTTGATATTCATATGGAACGGTAAAAAGGTGGTACACATGCATATGATCAAATGGATACATTAATTCTAAACAAAGGTATGTGTAAAATGAAAATTTTACAGAAAACGCCTTTAGAGTTTGTGAGTACATCTTATAGATTGCACTTATATGTTAAGTTAAAATATCCTAAATCTACTAAATCATGTATTCGAAAACCGAATTGTTGGAAAAAGGTATTTTTCGAATAAACCGGAAACCGGATTTCTGAAAAATTCAAGTATTTGAACACTATAATTGTATCCAATGCAGAAAATTTTGCAATTGTTCGATCATTTCGTGTTTTATCGAAGTAAAAATTGCACAACGTTGATCTAGTTCTATTGCCGAATAACCAACGAAATAGATCTGAAGGAACTTATGATCTTCGTTTGGTGGTGGTAACAAAGCGCCAGCTCGATGATGTATTTGCCCTTGAATTTGAATGTGCCGAGGCAATTTCGAGGAAAATGCGAGGAATTATTTTTAATAATAACACTGAAACAAAATCAAACTTTTTCGGAAACACTCGAACGTTGGGCAAAACCTTACCTCAGTTTACACTTTGCTTAAGATATTCCTAGAATATTTAATTTCATTATCTTCTTTTGTTGTCTTCGTTTTTTTTTTGTTTAAGCAACGAAAAGAAATAAAATATTTTTAACTGAGCTAGGGATTTACTCAGCTCCAGTAATACTATCTGGACTGCGTTCATGCGTTTTCAGCAAAATCGGTACAGCCGTTCTCAATTGATGAATGACTATTTGAATTACTATTACACTTTTTTATATATATAGATATTATTTATCTCGTTAAATTTTCCTACCAACATCAAAATCATCAAATCATGCGCAAAACTTTATCTATAAAAAATCTAATTTATTGCGCTTTTCCGGAATTTTCCGAGTTTTTCGCTAATAATTTTCTATTTTTGCATTCGAAAAGCCATTTCGTAACATTTGCACTTAATTATCCCGGCTTTTCCTAAGGATTTTCCCAAAATTTTTTGGCATAAAAAAATCCTGCCAATTACGAACAATTCAAAAAAAAAAAAAAATAGAGCAAACTGGGCCAACGTTCTCACTTGATAAATTGGTATACCTTTTTCACACTATATTTCACAATAATCCGAAATTTTTCAGCAACACAACGAATTTTGCACCTTTACGTCGTCTGAAATCATCAAATCAAGCAATACAATAGAAGATTTCGTCGAAGGCATCCAAACCTTTAGATTTTTTTCTGGAATTTTCCGAGTTTTCCACCAAGAATTTTACATTTACATCGCCCAAAATTACCAAAACATACGATAAGATGCAAAATTTTGTCGAAAAAAAAAGAAATTTTTTAGGCATTTTCCATAATTTTCCAACTAAAACTTTCTATTTTTTCATTCGAAAACCGACAAAAATTTAATTTAGCGAATTACCTCAAATCAGGCGAGGAAATGCAAAATTTTGCCGAAAAATTTAAAATTTTCGATTTCTTCGGAATTTTCTGAGTTTTCCACCGAGAATTTATCTATTTTTCCATTCGAAAAGTCATTTCGGAATAATTATTCGAAATTTTTTGCAAGTAACATCGTTCAAAACTATCAAATCGTACGACAAAAAGCAAAATTTCGTCGAAAAATAGCATTACAATTTTCAAGTTTTTCCGGAATTTTCCAACAACATTTTATTAATTTTCCATTCAAAAACTCATGCGTAACAATTGCACACAAAAATCCATACAAAAAAGCAATTTTCGGTTTTTCCAATTTTCCGGCTTTTCCAAGGGATTTCCAAAAATTTTCTTTTACATAAACCTTCTTCTGGAAATTACGAACAACCGAAGCAAAATCGGTCCAGTCGTTCTCAATTGATGAATTACTATACATTTTTGCCACCATTTTTATATATATAGATATCATGTAAAGTACGATAACAGCATGCACAAATATTTTGCCAGAATCGCTTAAAAAATTTTTTGTTTCGAAATTATGACGTAGATTTAAACTTATAAGGATTCAATCTTTAACTTTTTTTATTATTTTCAATATATGAGTAATGCACATTCTACAAAAAAGCAATTGTATGTTAATCTTTTTTTCAACACCTTTTTTTGAAAAATCTTTACAATTCTATTACTCATATCAATTAACAAACCTAACAAAATTCCAAACGCCACAATGACCATCATCACAAAATTTTAACCTACCGGTAGAGCGGATTTGATAATGACCGCTTAAGCTCTTGTGTTGTCCTGTTCAACTCAGCATTGTATTCTGCATTAAACACCCCATATATTTAATCGATTACTAAATGACCCAATTATGCCCAAAATACAAACCGAACGTTGGGCGACCCGTCCGACGACCCAACGCTCCCTAAGCTCTGTAATAACGACGCGTTAATGGTCTTCGATAATCCCTCATAATGAGGGGCCAATATGTAAATATTGATATGAGTTTATGTGATGTTGTTGCCGCTGTTGTTGTTGTTTGCACACTGAGATTGATTTCATAGTTTCAGGATTCGTCCTTTTACATACCAACAAAACATATACGTACACATGAAAACAAGAATGTGAACCAGAATGGACACAAGCCGCGGGTGGTGTATCCTGTAAACAAGAAAATAACAGCGACAGGCGACAGCAGCCTCAACATCGGCATCGGCGTTTGCCGGCCGTAGCAATAACAAAAACAGCCTCATTCAGAAAAAAAAACGGAGACCAACAAGGAAAATTACTACAAACAAGAAGAGGACATTGATTCAGCCACCACCATCACCATCAATTTCATGCTGTAGACGAAAAATGATGGCTATGAATGTGTGTGTTGCCAGTTAGAGTTGTAAGTTTGATGCCGTAAAGAAAAATCTCTGCTTTATGTAAATATATTATCGTGTGTATGTGTATGTGTGAACGAGTGAAGAACGTGCGTGCTGGGGGTCTGATGAAAGTTCGAAAGAGGTGTGTGGTTCGTTGATATGTCCAAAATAAATAGGAACAACAACAATAGCGATGACGATTATGATGAATTTCCATGCTTTCACGGTCGAGCTGTTAACTGGTCGCTGGCTGCTGCCACTACTTGCTGGTTGTGGTACTGTCGTCGTCGTTGTTGTTGATGGTTTGGCGCATTTGCTTCCAGCAGAGGAGATACGGCCCATGGTTGCTGCTCCCTGTTGCATATGAAAACAAAGACATTGTGACGCAGAAAAAATAAAAAATCCCTAGTTATGTACATTTTTATTGAATATTCGGTATTTGGGTATGTTAAAATTATTTACGATTAGTTACTTAATAAGTATGTAACTTCAAACAAAATCGTTTGCTTATGTTATAGGATCAGAATTTTGTAAATAAAAATACGAGGAATTCACTGGAGATTTCAAGGTATCCTTTCCGTTAATACGTACTAGTGGAACCATCAATCCTGTTCTATGATATTTAGTTTAGTTTCAATAAAGTCATATCTCGTATATCACATATCTTGTTTTAAATGTATTATCGTCTATATACAGGAATAACTGACCAAGTTAAAATTTTTGAAAAAGTGACATAATATGTCTATTGGTCGCGGAATTTTTAGATTTTTTATAGGAGAAACAAAAACTAGTTTTTGACTTTAAGCATATTCGTCAAAAATATGGCTGAAGAAACTGACCAACTCCATCAGATTTGATAAAATTTTATAAAGTTGTCGTCGATTGTAATTGTATCGTACAAAGTCAATTTGTTTTAAAACTCGTGGAGACTACCCACACCCTCCAGTGTTCCGTAAGTGGCAGTATCTAAAAATAATTAGAATTTGAATTTGCATCGTATACACTTACAGAAGTTAGAATTTTCAAAAATTTTGGCAATATTTGTATTAATTGCCATATTTTCAGCAACTCAAAGTTACAAGATGTGAAAAAATTCTTGAAGATTTCTAGGTTTTTTAATCATTTTCTTTCGTTTGTATACGTGTGCTTCGTCGTACGGAAAAGTGATCTTTGGAAAAGATGTTGATTACACTTAGTGCTACAAACCTTTAATATTCAAAAATGGCGTATAGTCAACCACTAAAGTTTTATTGACCGTGAAAAAATAAAGACGTCTTTTGGCACTTTTTAGTTTTGAATGGAAAAGATGGACAGTTCGTAGCCCTAAGCCATACTACTTTGTAGATATATATCAAGATGGTGTCACTTTTATAGGAGCTTGGAAAATCACTCACAAAGTCCTTATTTCGATGTGTGAATTTGACTGAAAACCCACTTTTTTCTGTGTAAAATTTGCGATGTTGGTTCGACATTACGTCAAATAGTCAAGAGATCTTTAATAAATAATTATCGCTGCAGAAATTTTAATAAAAATGCATCACATATTAGTTAAATTTTTGGCGCTTAACAGGTATTAATGTCAATGATATGTCAATCAATAGAGGGTCCGTAATAAGAATTATTACCCAGGAAAAAGAAGTGTTATCATAGTCGACTTAAGGCGGATATATTGGTACTTTTATCTCCGGAGAATTTTTTAAATAACGTGTAATCTGTGGTATTTTGAATGCTACATAACAATATCGATGGCACGTAATACAAATTAAATATTTGGTCTTTCCACAGCCATTTAAAGATATTTTTGACCCCTAATTTCGTCCAAGATAACATCCAAGTCGCTAAACGAAATCCCTTCAAGTACATGGCAATCAAAAGGCTTACTTACCGTGATTCCCAATATTTTTGGCACATTAATGAATTTTCACAACGGACCTTTTAAATCTTCGGTTCATCAAATGGAAATAAACATAATAATAAAATGTATTAAGAAATTATATTAATTCATAGAAGGAGTCACTTTAGACCCTAGGTTTCTTTGAATCAAATTCGATTCATGATTTTTTAAGTCGTTCGAGCCATGTTCGACGTAATATCGTAATATCGAATTTGGTTCAAAAATATCCAGGGTCTAAAGTGACACCTTCTTTGTGTTGCACTTCAAAGTCGTATCAAATGATACATCGTCCCCTTAATATAACAATTGTGTATGTGCTCATACACCATTTTTATACCATCACCCTTAGGGATGAGGGTATATATCATTTGATACGAAAAAAAGTGTAACGCATTAAAGGAGACGAGTTAGACCCCGAGTATATTAAGACCAAATTCGTTTCAGAACTTTTTAAGAAGAATGAGCTATGTCCGTCTGTCTGGCTGGCTGGCTGGCTGGCTGGCTGGCTGGCTGGATGGCTGGTCAGCAGGATAACTCGAGTAAACCTTAACGAATCGGTATGAAAATTTACCAGTATCAATATTTTTCAAAACGAACTTATGGGATTGTAAATGGGCTGAATAGCCCCACCCCTTCTGGTACCTCCCATACAAAATTACCTATTTTTGGAAAATTAATATTTCTTCCATAACTTCCAAACGGACAACCGGAGTTTGTTTGAATTTGGTCAGTTTATTTATCTTGCAAAAGTAGGCCAACCCTAAGAAAACCGAAACCTGTGCCCCACCCATTCTGGTACCTCCCATACAAATGACCGAATTTACCCTTATAGTTTTACATACATATCTTTTTTGCAAGTAAACTGAGATCACTCAATTTTTGCGTATGATGTTTGCTTATAAAAATTAGACTCAGGTATGAATATGGGCCATATCAGTTCGCGCCTTCTGGTACCTCCCATACAAAATTACCTATTTTTGGAAAATTAATATTTCTCCTATAACTTCCAAACGGACTCTTGGGGGGTAATGAAAATTGGTCGATTAATTTATGTTATTATAGGAGGCAAAACCCTAGAAAACCTAACTATTTGACACACCCCTTCTGGTACCTCCCATACAAATGACCGAACTCACCCCCATAGTATTACAAACATATCTTTTTTCTAAGTACACTGAATTCAGTCAAATTATGAGTAATTTGTACGCTTATGAAAATATGAATCAGGAGTGAATATGGACTATATCGGGTCACCCCTTCTGGTACCTCCCATACAAAATTACCAATTTTTGGAAAATAAATAATTCTCCCATAACTTCCAAACGGACATTTGAGGGGTAATGAAAATTAGTCGGTTAATTTATATTGTGATAGGAGGCGAAACCTCAGAAAACCTAACTATTTGACACACCCCTTCTGGTACCTCCCACACAAAGGACCGAACTCACCCCTATAGTCTTACATACATATCTTTTTTTGTAAGTGCACTGAATTCAGTCAAATTATTCGTAAGTTGTACGTATGAAAATTTGAGTTAGGAATGAATAAGGACTGTATCGGTTCACCTCTTGTGGTACCCCCTATCAAAATTAAATTTTTTTGAAAAATTAATATTTCTCATATAAATTCCAAACCGGCACCTATAACCCCTACACAAATAAGTAAAGTTTTGGACGAGTTTGCACCACAAGCAGGGAAAAAAATATACATAAGTAATTTTATTTTAATTAAAAATCTATTCATTTCAATAACTCAAGACTTCAACAATATCTTATATTGGGTGATGGTATTTATCAGTCAGTTTACCTGACTGAAATTTCTGTACTGGTTTTTTATTCCATATTTAGAATCTCCATTATTGATTTAATGCCTGGTCAAAATTTCGTCAAAATCTACTTCCACAAAGTGCGTCAGAAGGTCATTGGAAAAAATAGTGTTTAATTTCTTCTTCAAAACTTTCCATCAATAATACGCTATCTTATTTGAAATTGCCTCTCCAAAGTCAATCGAAGAATAATAGTGTATACTAGTGTTCAAAACCGAAACCGAAAACCGTCTTACCGGTTATTTTATCCGAAACCGTAAGCCGGTTTTTTACAAATGCCAATTTCGAATACCCGGTTTAACCGGTTTTTTGATGTCAGTTAACCGGTTTTCCAAAAAGCAGTATTTCACAGAACATTCCTAGGTGAATTATAGGTAAATCGGCAAAGAAGGTTGTTTATGCTTATCCGATATTCTTCAGGCAAATCTCAAAAGTTGCTTTTATTAAAATTTCTTTATGCAATACGAATTTTTTTTTTGGAAAATGCTGTTCTCTCATCTTTAAATGGGTGGTTAACTTCCGCACTCACATAAAAACTTTCTGTTGTCGCTATCTGCTAAACTAAGCGTCCAATCGCGAAAAAGGACTATATCACTAAGATATAGTATGGAACTCATCTTGTAATGGCTAGGAAACCGTCCATATTTAGATGAACAAGTTTAAATGCAGTTATCTCCTTTACTAAGTGTCCGATCGCTAAAAGGAGCTGAAGTTATGATTACCATACAATAGTTGGGAAATCACCCAGTTACAGCGGGTCTAATTTTGAAATAGAAAGTGCGAAGCCGTCGATATTCATTTGAAAAACGTTGTGCCTTTACTTCCTATGCTATGCGCTCAATGGTAAAAAGGAGGTCAATTTGTGGTCATATTGATACCTTAATTCTAAACCATGTAAAATGTAAGGAAACGTATTCAAAATTTGTAAGTTATATAAATTCGGTTGAGCTATATACTAAGTTAAAATTTCCTAATAACTTCTGTTTGGATGAACAGGATATAAATTGAATGGATTAATGTATTGATATTCATATATTTTCATATTTAACTGCATATTTGGTTCAATTGTACAATTTCAGAAAAACGGATCGAAACCGTTTAACCCGATTTTTTAGTAAATCGTGTATTCGAAAACGATTTGTTAAAAAAAAGGTATTTTTCAAATAAACCGGAAACCGGTTTTCTGAAAAATTCAAGTATTTGAATGTATACTCATCATACTCCATTTTAGTCTATAGAAATAAATACAATTTATCAACACTTTTACTCGTAAAATAGCTTATAATAATATACAATATTTTATCTCAAAACCTTGTGCAAAAAAAATTTTATCCCTTTTTGCTCGCATCCATTTTTTTTTAAATTAATGGAATTTTTAAGATGAGCCAGATATAGCAGAGAAAGAGAAAATATACGAATGATTTTCTACTTATTTTTGATTTATGCACTGTATGCATTAATAAGTTATAATTGTTTGTTTGTAATTACCTAAATTGAAAAGAAATGAATATGTACCAATAAATTGCTATTTTTGTGATCAAATATTTCAGGAAAGCTACCGTACAATTATTGAATAAAACAGTGTATAACATACAAAATAAAATAGTGTATCAGATACATCATAAAAATTATAAAACTTGGTCAGTTTATCTAACAGGAACGGTATTATATATTCGTCGAAAAAACCACCATAAAAAAACTTATATTAACCGCGATATTGAGTTTTTAATAGACATCCGATTTGACGAAAACTTTAAACTCGATTTTCTCAAAACACCAAAAAAATTATACACTATTGCTTTATTAAGGGGACGATATAATCTACCGGAGCGAAGTGCTTTAAAACTTCTTGCGGGTGACCTTTGACAAATTCTGGCCGAAATGCATCAACTTACTTCAAGGCATCACAAACGTATATGAAGACGAATTAATAAAATTATGCGTTCAACAAACATGTGAGTCCTTTGATGCAAAATAAATCAAAACAACTTTTGGACATTAAAAAAATCAAATTGAATGTACGAGCATGCAATTTCAACACTTAAACACCACGATATCGCAAATTCAACTGGAATTAATCGGAGAATCAGTAAAATATCATACCATTGCTGGATAAAAAGATGAAGAAAACCAGTACAGAAATTTCAGTCAGGTAAACTGACTGATAAATACCATCACCCAATATAAGATATTGTTGAGTCTTGAGTTATTGAAATGAATAGATTTTTAATTAAAATAAAATTACTTATGTATATTTTTCCCCTGCTTGTGGTGCAAAATCGTCCAAAACTTTACTTATTTGTGTAGGGGGTATAGGTGCCGGTTTGGAATTTATGTGAGAAATATTAATTTTTCAAAAAAAATTTAATTTTGATAGGGGGTACCACAAGAGGTGCACTGATACAGTCCTTATTCATTCCTAACTCAAATTTTCATACGTACAACTTACGAATAATTTGACTGAATTCAGTGCACTTACAAAAAAAAATATGTATGTAAGTCTATAGGGGTGAGTTCGGTCCTTTGTGTGGGAGGTACCAGAAGGGGTGTGTCAAATAGTTAGGTTTTCTGAGGTTTCGCCTCCTATCACAATATAAATTAACCGACTAATTTTTATTACCCCTCAAATGTCCGTTTGGAAGTTATGGGAGAATTATTAATTTTCCAAAAATAGGTAATTTTGTATGGGAGGTACCAGAAGGTGTGACCCGATATAGTCCATATTCACTCCTGATTCATATTTTCAGAAGCGTAGAAATTACTCATAATTTGACTGAATTCAGTGTACTTAGAAAAAAGATATGTTTGTTATACTATGGGGGTGAGTTCGGTCATTTGTATGGGAGGTACCAGAAGGGGTGTATCAAATAGTTAGGTTTTCTGGGGTTTTGCCTCCTATAATAACATAAATTAATCGACCAATTTTCATTACCCCCCAAGAGTCCGTTTGGAAGTTATAGGAGAAATATTAATTTTCCAAAAATAGGTAATTTTGTATGGGAGGTACCAAAAGGCACGAACTGATATAGTACATATTCATACCTGAGTCTAATTTTCATAAGCAAACATCATACGCAAAACTTGAGTTATCTCAGTTTACTTACAAAAAAGATATGTATGTAAAACTTTAAGGGTCAATTCGGTCATTTGTATGGGAGGTACCAGAAGGGGTGTGTCAAATAGTTAGGCTCTCTGAGGTTTCCGCTCCTATCACAACATTAATTTATCGACCAATGTTCATAACCCACCAAGTGTCTGTTTTGAAGTTATTGGAGAAATATATAATTTCCAAAAATAGGTCATTTTGTATGGGAGGTACCAGAAGGCGTAAACTGATATAGTCCATATTCATACCTGAGTCTAATTTTCATACGCAAACATCATACGCAAAATTTGAGTGATCTCTGTTTACTTGCAAAAAAGATATGTATGTAAAACTATAAGGGTCAATTCGGTCATTTGTATGGGAGGTACCAGAATGGGTGGGGCAAAGGTTTCGGTTTTCTTAGGGTTTGTCTACTTTTGCAAGATAAATAAACTGACCAAATTCAAACATCCTCCGGTTGTCCGTTAGGAAGTTATGGAAGAAATATTAATTTTCCAAAAATAGGTAATTTTGTATGGGAGGTACCAGAAGGGGTGGGGCTATTCAGCCCATTTACAATCCCATAAGTTCGTTTTGAAAAATATTGATACTGGTAAATTTTCATACCGATTCGTTAAGGTTTACTCGAGTTATCCTGCTGACCAGCCATCCAGCCAGCCAGCCAGACAGACGGACATAGCTCATTCTTCTTAAAAAGTTCTGAAACGAATTTGGTCTTAAGATACTTGGGGTCTAACTCGTCTCCTTTAATGCGTTACACTTTTTTTCGTATCAAATGATATATACCCTCATCCCTAAGGGTGATGGTATAATTAGCCGATCGGATACCTTAATTCACTGGAGCCATCAGGAATCTACATTTTTCTTCCATTGCCGGCCCCCACAATGTTGTCGACAGCAACTTCGCAGTATAGTGTCGAGTCAAGCGGCATGTCCAGGAAAAGTTTCTCAAACAGTGACGTTTGCATTCGTCGATAAGCAAGTAGGTGCCGCTTGTTGTGAATCTAAAATAGAAAGCGTGTTATTTCACAACAACGCGAGATGCTATCCAATACTTCAGTCAAGCGGTGTAAAGGGAAATTAAGTTTTTTATACCATCACCCTTAGGGATGAGGGTATATATCATTTGAAACGAGAAAAAGTGTAACGCATTTAAGGAGACGAGTTAGACCCCAAGTATCTTAAGACCAAATTCGTTTCAGAACTTTTTAAGAAGAATGAGCTATGTCCGTCTGTCTGGCTGGCTGGATGGTGGACACGATAACTCGAGTAAACTTTAACTGATCCGTATGAAAATTTACCGGTATTAATATTTTACAAAATGAAGTAATGAGATTGTAAATGGGCAGAATAGCCCAACCCATTCCGGTACCTCCCATACAAAATTACCTAATTTGTATTATAAGTATTGCTTTCATAACTTCCAAATGGATAACTGGATGATATGTGAAGTTGGTCAGTTTAATTGTCTTGTAATTGTGGACAAACCCTCAAAAACCGAAATCTTGGACACGCCCCTGCTAATACCTCCCACACAAATGACCGAATTCATTCTTATAGTTTTACATACGAATTTTTTACTACATATTTTTGGAAAACTGATATTTCTTTCATAACTTCTAGACAGACAAGTGGAGGATATTTTAATTTGCTAAGTTTAATTATCTTGTAATAGGAGACAAATCCTCAAAAACCCGAAACCTAGGACACGCCCCTTCTGATACCTCCCATACAAATGACCGAAATCACCCTTATAGTTTTATATACGTATCTTTACTCTAAGTACACTCTGAATTTAGTTATATTTATAGCAAGATATAAGCTAATTAAAATTTGACTCAGAAATTAATATAGACTATTTCTGGCAACACCTTCTCATACCTCCCAACAAAAATTGTGAAATTGTGCAGAAGGTAAACGTTTATTGAAAGTTTATTTTCTAAGTTATGCTCCTACAGGATTCTCCAATATTCCGTTAAGAATATCTTACTTTTAATATTTTGTATTTGCAAGTGAAACCTAAGAAACCAGGCTTACACCACCCATTAGAAATTATGATTTCTTTTGAAATTTTTGTGCGAATTAATTAGACGATTTTTGATTGAAGTATATCCCCTCGACCGGCCGTGGCATAGTGGTTAGAACACGCGACTACCATGCGGGAGATCGCAGGTTCAAACCTGGCTCCAGTCATCTTAAAAGAAAAAAATAAATAAAATGTTCTTTCATTGTCGGCTCCCCTCGAATGTTGTTTGACAGCAACTTCGCAGTATTAAGCGTCGATTCAATCGTCGTGTCTAGTAAGAGCTTCTCAAAACAGTGACGTTCGCATTCGTCGATAAATAAGTAGGTGCCGTTAGTTGTGAATCTAAAAATAGAAAGCGTGTTAATTCACAACAACGCGAGAAGCTATCCCATACCTCATTCATGGGGTGCAAAGGGAAATTAAGTTTTTTTTTTTATATCCCCTCGATTACAGCCGTAGTTAAGGAGCTATCGGAATGATGAATTCATAACAGTATTTTTAGCCCGTACAAACCCTTTTATTTGCGGTACAAAATTTAAAAAATATATAGTTTTATCGCCATTTTTGTAAATGATAAAGGGTATCTGATCTTCGGACTAGTCGAAGATAATAAACTTACTAGTTTTTATCTGTTTTAGCTCGTTCCATATTCTGAACTTATTGAAACATCAAACCTGTATCTTTAATCAAATTTTTTAAGAAATCCACTTTTATTTGCGGCTTCTAACGTGGTTTTCACCTAAAATAAATGTACCTACATGGAATAAAAACCGTTAGACGACATTTTGTAGGATAAGTTATTAGTAAAGTATACGCCTTACGTACTTGCTGACGATCCGTTGTAAATTATTGTGATATTATAGGGAGAACACTAAAAATATATAAATTAAACTTTTTAATGATTCCGAGATTGCCACAGAAACCATTGCCTATTTAAAAATTATGTATAAGAAAAAATTTCAAACAAATACCCCACACATTTTAAACGTAGTGCGCTGAGTTCAAAGGATGCTTTAATTCCTTTTACGATGTGTTCCTCTGACAGAGGCTAGATGCACACTATTATGTTGTTGCAGTAGAAATTTGAATACCGGTTACCCTTAAAATACAAAATTCCGACTAATATGGAATGTTAAACTGCTATTCAAGTTCAACGCCACTGCGTACGTAAGTTTATATGCCGCATGTGGACTACCAAAAAAAGCCTAAGTGTCACGCTCTGTGAATAAAGAGCTGCGTGCCAACGACAGACAACATCAAACTTATTTTTGGGCGTTTGACATAACACGTTGCTCGACTTGCAAGGCCAGGTCGGGGCAGTTTCGTTCACCGCACACGCCAGCTACAAAACAAAAAGAGGCAAGCAACACTTGGCACAAGCAGCATAATCGTAGTAATGCAGAAAAAAAGGGTGATGCGCAAACCTAAACACCCCCTGTGTACGTTCGACAACGATGAGTATGAATGAATAACCGACCAGCAAAAACAACAACAACGGCTATACCGTTAGCAAGAGACAAGGAGAGCCGAAAAAGTCATAGAACGCTTTTGGCACGAGCAAGGTTCACAGATTTCAACGAGGGCCAACAACATCCACAAATAATTTCCGCACAACCTGAGACGAAGTCGTTGAGATGTTGTTTGTGTTCCACATACAAGAGCAAACAAACACAAACATAGTTGTCAGCCTCTTTCTGTTCTGTTCGGTTAGGTTCGGTTCGTTCCGTGATGTCGTAGCACACAACGATTGCAATGTTAACAGTTCGGCTGGTGTTACGTTTGTTTTATTGTTGGTTACTGTGTTATGTTCGTGATGAGTGTGTGTGTGAGTGCCGCTTTCGCTCCCTCTCTCTCTGTCTCTCGCTTGGTATACACTCTCACTGTGACTTTCGCTCCCGTTGTCTCTTATTGCTTTTGGGTGTTTCATCATCGGTGTCATCGATGATGATGTTGTTGTTATTATAGGTTTTGGGGGTTGTTTTTCAGTCTTTATGTTCTTTTTTTGTGGAAAATCTCTGAAAGTTTTTCACATCCCAATGTTTTCGTTGTAAATGGAAAACAGTTGTTGTATCATTCGTTACGGAACTCTCAAGGCGGAAGTATCTGTTGGAACGTTGTTGTCATCTCAGAGTGTGTGCGTGTGTGTGAGCGTATGTACATGTGAGCCGAGTCAGCGAGTTTAATAAAATAACGGTTGTTCTAATACGCAACTAAACAATTTCTCAAATAAATGATTACGTATTGCAATAAACAAAACATTAAATGCGGTAAAGATGCCAAGATATAAGGAACGGTGTCGTGTTAGCATTGAAACGTGTTTCCGTGATTTAAATGTGTCGTCATATAATTATACAAAAAAAAAAAAACTTTACTTAAACATATTGTAAATAAAGCAAAACAATTTAATTGGACAACAAAAGCGGTGATTAAAGACTGCTTTAGTTAATAAGAACTTTTATAGTGAAAAACAAGTGAGAAGAAAAAAGATTGAAAACGAAATTTGGACAATGTAAGTGGAAGTGTTAAAAACGTTAACAAAAACTTTAAATGAACTTCCGGGTGTAGCGGTGTATCTTCTTCAGTGCTACGTGTGGCGATATTTCAAAATTTAATCATAGTCTGTGCTAAATAACTCTGCCTTAATAACAAAAATTTTACACATCTATAGTTAAGGGAATGGTAGTTTGCAACGTTTTAACTTTTAAATTTGTAAAGCAAAACATAGAACATGGTGCATTTCATTTTGGAACTGTACTTTAAAATGTACCTAAATTTTTTTTTATAAAAATAAAATTAGCTTTAAAGGATATATATAATTTAAGAGCAATATATGGTGCCTTAAAACTTTAAATTTGCTTAAATCTGGTCGATTTGGACAAAAACCAAGAAATTTTATTTTCTTCCATATATTTCCACAGAGAATTTTTAGAAAGTATGTAGATTTTCCTATTGGCAACACTTAAAGCAATCATGGAAGCATTTTAAAGCAATTTAGGTGGCAACACTGACAGACTAACAAGTTCATAAAATTGGCAATTCAAACACCTGTAATTATTTCGACCTACACCTCTTTACACGAATACTTTAAATTCTGTATTCGGTTAAAAGGATAGCGGCTAAACTTTATATACGATGTAAAGTTTCTCAGATTCACTATGATCAAAAAATATTAAATGTGGTTCAAAACTATCACGTGTACATGAAACTGCCTTAGATATTATTTTTGGAAATTGCTTAAGATTCAAATAGTCTTAAATACAAATCAATCGAATTTCACGTTAAATAGCCTTGTAGAATTTAAACCAAGAAACTTTCTTCCCTCTACTAAGACTTAACTTTAACAACAGTTTAACTGTAATCAAAAGTGTTAAAACTGTTCGAAAAACTAACTTTCCTTAACAAATTTTACATGTTCTTAATTTTTTAACAACATTTTAATGGTTATTAATTAACAAAAAAAAAACACCGCAAAAAAACAAACTTGACAATTTCATCAACTACTGGCTGATCTTCCCCTTGAGTTTCTCCAGCTTAAACTATTCGTGTCGTAAACTAATTATTGTAATAAAATTGTTGTTGTTGCCACAACATGATCGGTCATTAATCATCATCATTATTATTGTCGTCGCAAAGTACAACTCGGTTACTACTACGGCAGCAATGTGTGAGAGTTTCAAGTTGTTGTCATTCTCATTGTAATTGAATTAAACGTTTGATTTTGTGTCGCCGCCTTTCATTGAAACATGAAGTTCAGTTGGAAGTCAACAACATAGTTATCGCACTCCATACTCACGATCAGCTGCATTTGATAGTGGGAGAGAGAACAAGGCTCTTTGCTGATAAGCTAATTGGTAAGTGGATTATTTTTATTTTAAATTAGTAAAAAAAAAATTGAAACAAAAAAAAAACAGAACAAAAATTTCAGTCAGGTTAACTGACTGATAAATACCCTCATTACCAAAATTACTTATGTATTTTTATTATTTGCCTGCTTGTAAAGTGCAAACAGTTGGAGATAGGACATTGGTCGTAAGACCAGAGGTTTGCAGATATACGAAAGTTGCAGTGTAAACAGCTTCAATAAATACGCCACCAACTGTAAAAAGTTCAAATCAATATATATTTGGCATTTGGTTATTTTGAGTTAATGAAAGGGTCTTATACGGTACCAAATAATTGAAGGAATCATCTCTTATTAATTTGAAAAATAATATTTAAAGAAATCATAATTTCAAATTGGTGGTGTAAACTATCCGGTTTCTTAAGTTTCACTTATGAATACAAAATATTAAAAGTAACCTTTAATCAACTTTTTCTTTTTTTTTTATAATTTTTTGGAAACATAAATTTTTGCGAAATTGACTAACTTGTATAAGAGTTACCAGTAAAGGCAGCCCTACGTGTCCGACTCTGGGGTTGATTTCGGTTATTTATAAGGGAGGTTAGGTCAAATGTTTAGATCTTCTAAGGGTTTCCCTGCTATTAATTTATGATTAAACTGATCTAATCGTCCAATTTTATATACGGAGTTATGGCAAAATATAAATTTTCAACAAATAGGGCATTTTTTATGGGAGGTACAAGAAGGTATCGACTGATATAGTCAACATCCATTCCTGACTCAAATGTTGCCCAAAATATGACTCAATCCAAAGTATTTACAAAAAAAAAAAAGTATTTAAAAGTATGGTGCTAAATTCCATTATTTGTGTGGGAGGTACCAGAATGAGAGTGGCAAAGGTTTTGTTTTTTTTTTTAAGAATTTGTTTATTATTACAAAATAATGAAACTGTCCAAATTGAAATGCCATCCAGCTATCCGTTTGAAAGTTGTTGGAGAAATATTAATTTTCCAAAAATAGGTCATTTTGTATGGGAGGTACCAGAATGGCTAGACCGATATAGAACCTTTGACTTCCTGTGTCAAACTCTCGAAAACGTGCATCTTACGCTATGCCGAAGCTCAGATACCCTTCACCATTTGTAAAAATGGTGGTAAAACTGGTTATTTGCACTACAACTATATTTTATTAAACTTTGTATCACAAAACAGAGGAGTTGGTGAGAAGTGGACGTTACTTTCAGCTACACACATCCATTTTGTCAGTAATTTTGTATCGATTTTATTCGATTTACCCGTAAGTTTATAAGTTGGTAAGTTGGAGCTTATTTTTATGAATTTTGTAACTCCCCAAAAATGGGAAGTAGTGTGGAATGTGGGAGTAGTTTAAATCCGATCATGCTTATCTTAGGACGGACACCCAAAGGGAGGAGTTTGTATGGAAGGTGGGAGAAGTATTCGTCCAATATTGCTCATCTTACAACGTAAGCTCCTATTATTGGATTAAAGCTTGCATATACAATTTCAGCTCAATCGCAGGGACTACCCCAAAAAAGGGAGATCGTTCCGATCGGTCTCATTTTAATACTCAACCACCTTAGAGCACAAAAGCTTTCATACAATATTTCAGCTTGATTGCTCTTAAATTACTACTGTAAGCGCGGGGACTGACATACGGACACCCCCAAAAAGAGGGATTTTGTATGGGAGATGGGAGTAGTTTTTTACCGATCGGTCTTACCTTACTACTCAACATCCGCTTAGTGTAGGGAAGCTCACATACAAAATTTCAGCTTGATTGCCCTAAACTACAGCTGTAATCGCAGGGACAGACCCCAAAAAGGGGGAGTTTGTATGGGAGGTGGGAGTAGTTTTTGACCGATCGGGCTCATCTTAAAACTTAACCTCCGCTTTGTGGATCGATGCTTGCATTCCAAATTTCAGCTCGATATCTCTTAAACTGCGGCTGTAATCGCGGGGACAGACAGACGGACAGACGGTCACCGTTAAATCGACTCAGATTTCGATGCTGATCATTTATATATATATATCGTCATACCTACCACGCATCCTTATGGGCGTTACAAATGAATGAACAAAATGAATATACCCTTCACTCCGTTCATGCGCATGGTGAAGGGTATAAAAACTATGTTAAACTATGAGGGTCGATTCGGAAATTTTTATGGGAGGTATCAAAAGGGGTGTGGCAAGGTTTCAGCTTTCTGAAGGTTTGTGTAACTACTTTTACAAGACAAATTAACTGACGAAATTCAAATACCCTCTAGATGTATGTTTGGAAGTTATGGAAGAGATATTAATTATCCAAAAATAGATAATTTAGTTTAGGAGGTACAGAAAGGGTTACAGCTATTCTGCCCATTTACCCATTTTATTACTTTATTTCCGAAAATATTACAACTAGTAAGGATAAGGACCTGTTAAGGTTTACTCGTGTTATTCTGCCCACCAGTGAGCCAGTCTGAAAGACTGTCATGGCTCAATAGCCTTTAAAAGTCCTAAAACTAATTTCGTCTTAAGATAATTGGGGTCTAACATGTCCCTTTTAATGCGTTACACTTTTTCATGTATCAAATTATATATACCCTCATCTCTAAAGGTGTGGGTATAAAATATATGAAAGATAATTTAGAGTGAAAGTTAAAAATTCTCTATGCATTATTAGGCATGCCATTTTGGCTTCGTCAGAACACGGCCCTGGACATTTGAAAAATATTAAAAAAAAATTCATCAAAATCTGTTAACAACTCGCAGAGTTCTGCGAACAGGAAGAAGTCACTTTCGAGGCGCTGTATAAGAGCTTCACCCAAAAAATTTAATTGCTCGCCAAAAACTTAAATGAGCTGATCTAAAAAAACTGTGTGACACGTATATTTTATTTTGAGCTATATTTTCAGAATCTGATCAGTTTGATCATAGTTAAAAAATCGTGTCGTACAGTGTTATAGCTACGGATAGTTCAATTTTATACCCAGTGCCGCTTGTGGTGTGCTGAGTAAATTGATTCTTCAAGAAAAGATATTTTCTGCGGTAAAGAAGTGTTTTATTTCTTTTCATAGCTTGACAACTAGTCCATCGTTTTTTCCAACTTTTTATTCATTCCAAATAATAAATTTTCTCGTGGTCCTTAAAAGGAATATAACCCAGAGCTAAATCCAGAAAACGTTCTGTATAGAGAACAGTTTGTAACCGTTTATTTTTGATTTTTCCATATCGCAGCATGTGCAGCCTCCATTATCACGACGGAAGAAGGCTCATTTCTTTAACAAATTTTGACGTTTTTGCTTAAAATTAATATTAATTGATCCTGTCCAATAAAAAAATAACTATTTCCCTTGAATGTTATAAATAAGTTATGGATTACTACGACTTACATAAATTCCCTTTACACCCCATGAATGAGCTAAACCAAGCTTCTCGTTTTAATGTGAATTAACATGCATTCTATTTTTAGATTCACAACTAACGGCACCTACTTGTTTATCGATAAATAAGAACGTCTCTGTTTCAGTAGCTTTTACTAGACATGCCGATTGACTAGACACTGTACTGCAAAATTGCTATCGACAACATCTAGGTGGCCGGCCATGAAAGAAAAATGTAGATGACTGGAGGCTTGAATCGAACTCGGGATCTCCCGCATGGTAGTCTCGTGTTCCCATTATGTCACGGCCAGCCAAGTAATGGATTAATTTCTCGTTAGCGACGATTTTGAACGTAATTTTTCTAATAGGCTATAACTGGACCTTGCCTCGACTAGGATGACGCCGATCATAAAATATTTGGAAGATTGTGACACAGCTAGTATCCAAGTCACCCGCATGAAGTTGTCTGCTCCAACATTGCCAAAGTCGGTCGAATAAATGTGCATATTCCTATCCCCTTCCGCAACCTCACCTCATCCCTCTTAAAAACAAATTCGGTTTTTTTTACAAAACCATAGTTCTATTGGTTTCTTTCTTTTAAAACTCCAACAGCAACTTAAATAAGTCATTGAACAATTGTTCAAAGTTAATCGATGTATAAAAAGAAATCCATCAACAATTTCTATGAATTTCAATGCAGTCCATTCTCCATTTCCCACCCGCCCCCACAGTTGTCTGCCCATTTGACAGTTACTGTCTCTCGGTATGGTAAGAAAAAAAAAACGAAACTGATTACGAATACATGCCAGCGCACACCATATACTACGTTCATTGTATCCTAACTTGTTTGTCAATTTCTTCAATAGTTTTTCGTTTGTCACGCCAAGGAAACACATGAAGAGACATCGCTGTAAAGCTATTTCGCTGTTTAGTTTTATTGTAGAGCTTAATTTCTTCTGCCCTTCTTGCCACACGCCTGGGTATCTTCGGCATACATGTGATGCATTCATCCAAGCATTTATTCATTCATTCATTCATTTATTCCCTTTTACGTAAATGGTCGCTGGGGGGAATAGCAGTGACAGCGTGTTCAGTTAAGTGAACAACAACATTTTGCACAGGGATTTTGTCCGCATCCATGGCCACACTAACGCATTCTACGGTGATGGTGGCGGTGGTGGTGGTAGATTGACAGACGGGTTGTGCGTATATCTCTAAGAACGTTCGTACATCTTTCCGTCTGTCCAACTGTCTACTTTTGGTGTCTTTAGCCCCTTTGGTGAGACTGGGAGGTACAACGATTTCTATCGCCTGTGTATGTGTGTGTGTGTGTGTGTGTCTGCATGCGTAAGGGACCTCTGCTCTGTTCTGGTTCATCTTTAGCAGAGTCATTCAACCATGTTGCGCTAAATACTTTTGGGAATTTCGATGATGGAAATTAAGCTTTGATGCTTGTACAAATTGGGTGCTTTAACGGTAATTTCGTTCAAATTGAGTTACTACTTGGAGGAGAGTTGTTTAAGTTGCTGTGTACGTAAGGAATGAGTAGTGCTTTAAATAAAGTTGGTGTTCAGTAGATCTTAAATCATGACCAGTCATCATATATTTATGTACAAAAATAAGGATAATTTTTGGATAATATTGGATTGGATAATAGTGATGACGGCATGAATCGTATTATCCCAGGAGTAAAAAAATAACAAATGCAGATGATACTATCGCTGAGGTTTAAGTTAGATCTGTATGGAAGTATTTCCATAGTTATTAATGGGACAAATACATATTACGATATTTATGAATTTGTAGATATTAATAAATAATAAATAAATTTACTTTGTGTGGTATTTTAAGGAGTGAAATAGATTTTCAAAAAGCTATTGTATACAGCTTTGCCGAAGACGGCTTATCCGAAAATTCAACTATAACTTACTTAATTTCCCTTTGCACCCCATGAATGAGGTATGGGATAGCTTCTCGCTTTGTTGTGAATTAACACGCTTTCTATTTTTAGATTCACAACTAACGGCACCTACTTGTTTATCGACGATTGCGAACATCACTGTTTGAGAAGCTCTTACTTGGCACGCCGATTGACTCGACACTTAATACTGCGAAGTTGCTGCCAACAACATCTGAGGGGAGCCGACAATGAAAGAAACAATTTTTTAAGATGACTGGAGCCAGGAGTTGAACCTGCGTTCTCCCGCATGGTAGTCGCGTTTTCTAACCACTATGTCACGGCCGGTCCCAAAATTCAACTATAATCTGCAAAAATCAAGTTTATTGTTTAATTTGATAAACAAATCTTTAGAGAATCATTTTTGTAGAATATTGTGAAGTTCCGCTACTAGGTCCTTTTCTGACATTTCTCGACATTTGAATGTTTCTCGTTTCTCGACATTTGATATCGAAAACTGACTATTTTAGGTCGCTGTTCACAAAGAGCTTAAAAAAGAGAAAAAATTATTAGTAAAAGTTGGAGATATCGATTTTTGGTCTTAGAGCACCTATAGTAGAATGTACTGAGCAATTTTTTTACAACATTTGAATGTAGAAATAAGGACGAAAAGGTCACGTAGGGTAAAGAGTCGAGACAGAGAGTTTAAATGTTGCACAAAAAAAAATCTCATTATCTTTAGATATCTGATATCGAAAATACTCTTATTTAGGAACTATTTTCAACCCTGTTGTATAAAAACTTCATCAGGCCATAACAAGTTTCTAGTGCCTATCTGTCCTCCCAGATTTTTGAAATGCTCACCTATAACTATCATTCCGTAATACACAATAGTCTTTATTTTGTAACACAGTGTGATCATACGGGTGAATTAAGTTCGAACCCTGCCACAACCCCCTCCCCATTGGTGTTGTCAACTGAAGCATCCTAGTAATCGACTCTATTACCATTTGTAAGTTATAAGCTTTTCAAACAGCAGAAGTTTGTATTCGTCGGTAAACTGTAGGTTCCGTTGTGTGAATCTACAAATGGAAGGGTGTTACCGCCCTCAAATGGGAGAAGCTTTCCGATATCTTATAAAAGGGATACAATGTGAAAATACGTTTTAAAAGTTTATTGTGCAATATAATATGTTTGATACGAGTATTTTGTTCCTAATATTATTATTTTTAATTATCTGTTAATATTTTTGAAAGTGTTACTTACTTTTGTCAGACACTTTAGTTCTATTCCTGAATATATAATACGAGCGTTCTTATGGACAACAAACTCCACTAATATATTTGTTTTTTTGTTCTAATCTTAAAGCCCCATGAATGAGGTATGGGATAGCTTCTCGTGTTTTAGTTAGTTAACACGCTATCTATTCTACATTCACAACTTTTCTAAACATGCCGGTTGACTCCACACAATACAGCGAAGTTGCTGTCTACAACATCGAGGGGACCGGCAATGAAAGAAAAATGTAGATGATTGGAACCGGGAATCGAACCACGGATCTTTGCCACGGCCGGTCTCGTGTTTCCCGTCTTTACTAATCGCTGATCATACAGTTGTTGTTCCTAGTTTCTACAGATAATTTTTAATACAGACGGTAGATAGCTCCAAAAGTACCCTCATATGTTTCCTGCCTTTTTCAGCCTTTATCAAACCCTATTTTTGTGCAATAAGGCGTGGGTTAGATAAACCAAAATAAAAGAGAACATATTTTCAAAAAAATTCGCGTTTTCTACAAATATATCAAATCTGTATGGGTGTATACGTGGTCACACACAAGCGCACTTAATACATTCAAATGTTTTACAAGTATATGGGTTTATTAACGGTTTGATATCCGTCGTTGTCATTATTTGTCGTAGCCGTTGTACAGAAAAAAATACGAGGGTTGTAGGACAGCTAATAGCAATATTATAGTTGCAAGACACTCATAACTTTCATAAGATACAAGTCATCTATTCCAAATGCACATATTTATGGGCAGTTTTTGTACTAAAATCAAATCTACAGAAAATAATATTAAGTAATTTCGGTCTCAAGTCCCAATCCACATACCACAACTTTTCTCTTCGAACCTTAAAGGAATCTCTTCTAAAATTGCCTATAGCATGTTCAACAACAAAAATAATGATTTCGACCAACAAAGAGTCCTCTCGATGGGGGCGCACCGTGAACGTTGACAATTATTGTTTTGAGGTAGTCGACGAATTTAGCTACTTTGGATCTTCGGTCAACAAGAAAAATAATGTCAGCCAAGAAATTAAACGGAGAATAGTGCTAGCCAATAGATGTTTCTACGGACTTCGGCAGCACTTTAGTAACACCACCATCTCGGAATACTGAGAAACAGCTATATGAGGTGCTTATTTTACCTGTTCTGTTGTATGCTGCCGAATCATGGGTGCTTACTACAACGGACATACAAAACCTGGGAGTATTCGAGAAAAAAGTACTCCGAAAAATATATGGACCTATCTGTATCGAAGGCGAGTTTCGCCATCGGATGAACCATGAGCTGTATGAGCTTTACCACGACATCGACGTACATAGCTAAAAGAGTTAGAATCCAACGTCTTCGATGGCTGGGACATGTTACCAGGATGGATATAAATGCTCCAGCGAGAAAGGTGTTTGAAGGCGAACCTGAAGGACGGCGCAGAGCAGGGAGACCCAAACTCCATTGGAAGGACCAAGTGGTAGGCGATGTGCCATCATCTGGTAGGACTAACTGAAGAACACACGCAGAAGACCGAAGCGTGTAGAATTCTTTATTACTTCAGGCCTCAAATTTATGAGCTACGTTTCGTAAATTGTAATTGGCCACTTAAGTAAGTAAGTAAGTTTGTTCACAGGGCAGCTTTAGTTTCAGCAACTCCTGACGACTATTGTTTTCGTGTTTGCTTTCTGTGACATTGTCAGAATTTTTTTTATACTTAAGTAAAATTTAATATTCAACTTAACTTATGGACAACACCAAAAGCTTGTCTCCGAGTACTGGCAACTCAATACCCGTATTCCCTCTTCTTCCCTCCCTCTCCATTGAACTCGAGTTTCTGACAACAAAAGTTACTGTATTAGATTTGGACAAAAGAATTTCACCACAACATAACTCAGAATTGTTAAACTCTGTAGATTTGGCCTATCTAGCGTAAACATATTTTAATATTAACATTGAACACCTACGATTTTTAGTTTTATATATATTTAAATGAATCCATAATTCTTCACCTGCTTAAAGCTTGTGAATATGAATATTCCAAAGTAGCTTCGACAGACACAAAACTTTTATGTAATAAGACTCGCTCCAATTACAAAACTTTCTGTATAAGATTGTAGTCAAAAGTTTCGAACTTTTCATCATCCTTTCTTCAGCCGAACATAGAATAGATTTCCAGGCGCTTCGTTGTTCTGCACTTCTTCTCTAATTACTGACAACAAGTTTCGAGGTGACCTCTTCCATTTGGTTTTTCCATTGAAGTTTTAGCTTTGGGTTCGTATTCAAATGATCTTTAAGCTGGATTATCTTCATTCATCCTCACAATATGACCTAGCCTTCAAACAAGACCTAAATACCGACCCACATAAACCCCCTAACCCATATAACTGTTAAAATTCCTATACTCTTTTTGCCTACAGTTATCAGTCGACTCTCGTACATAGAATCGAATCATCAAACATCATCATTAATTTTCATGTGTAAATCGAACCACTCAACCATGACATTCATTCTAAAAAGCGTCGTTGATGCCTCGCATTCTCCCTCCCTCCCACTCTCTCTCTCCTATATCTGTTCCATTGTCATCATTGGCATCGTCATTGTCGTTACTCTAGCTGGGAACATTTGTTGGTGGCAATGGCTCGTTTCTCCCACATCCATTGTGTTGGAGATACATATTTAGGTGCATTTGTTGTCATTGGTATTGCTGTTGTTGTTGTTTTTAGTTGGCAGTTTATCATGAAATTGGAACTTAACGTTGCTGCACAATTAAACGCCATCTATTAGCGCGGAATGAGTTGGCAGTAACAAAGTTTAAAGCCTGACACCCCACTCACGCTACAAAAGACCCTATGACAAAATGCACTCCCTCTGCCCGGCACTTCAGTGTCAATGAGCCAAGCAGGAGTGTTAGTTAACTTTATAGCATCTCCACCGCCGATATGGATAATGTTTAGTCATACATATGTTGCCATATGTAGGTACATTTGTAGAGTAGGGTACTTACTACATTGTTTTAAGAGCTGTATGTTGTAGCTAAAGGTTTTTGTAGTTTTATTTTGTGTGTTGTTGTTGTTGCTGTTTTGTCATGTTGCTACGGTCTATTGCAGTTGGAATTCGATATCGCATCACCGCACATGATTAAATGGGTTCAAGCTCATCAACAGCAACTTTATTATTGTCGACATCGAAATCATCATCATCAACAACGCCATCCTCAACCAGACCGTCGTTTTGATAAGGTTACAATGATGATGATGACGACGTGTAAGTTACATTCTATTCATCGATGGTTTTAAAATTCTTGGTAAAACTAAAATGTTTCACTTTAATTTAAGGGATTTGTTAGGCAAATCCTACACTGTGCCACAATGGGTTTTCATTTCGGTAATGATTAACAATTTATTTTGTTATAAATTCCTTTATGTTTGTTGTGTATATGTTCATATGCTGTTGTGTATCGGAACTCGTAAAAAAAATAAACAACACAAATTGAGTGCGGCTGAATGAAGTATTTTATGTGGATTGTAGTTGGTTTGTTGTTACAATATCAGAAATTAGGGAGCGCCCTATGACTTCTCTGGCACAGTGTCTGTTAAAGGGGTAAAAATTAGGATATTGTAAAATCTTCCATAACATAAATCATTTAGTTTTCAATTGCACTTTTTTCGTTTGTAGGAATCTTATATTTCAACAACTTAAAACTGTGATAAAAAAATTACTAAAATATTAAATAAGGTTAAATGATCAAATGTTTATTAACTAAGGTTTAACTCTAAACATCGTCTACATCATCCCCTTTGCAACGATTTCCTATGTCAGTTATTAGCCCTGCCAACTTTCGTCCTTGACTGTCGTTATTTCAACGTTCTTGCCAGGTGGTAATGGTTTAGTCACTTAGAGAAATCGCTATACATATATCACGATCGTTGCTTCCATACTGGCAGAGCGATTGGAAACATGCCTGCTATTACCAGTACATCGGCTGTCGATGTTGTGCGGTAGAGTAGCTCTCCTCTGCACAGACAGAATAGGCTACCCAATTTTTCAATCTTCAGACTTTCACACCTATGGAGCATAATGCCGTTTAAGGCTTCCACCAGCAGACTACGCTTGATCGGAAGTGGTCCCTCTGATTTTTTTGCCAATAAAAACCTCAGGCATGTATCTTTCCAGCTTTAAGTCACGGTTGCATCCTATCTATGCTGTGACGCGTTGTAAGCGGAAGTAGTTTCTGCTGCAAGCCCTGAGCATTGAGCTATGGTTTGGCACCCATCGTGTATTATCCCATTTATGCGTCAAGCTGTGATAACATCACACATAAAACTTAGCTTAATTTCCCTTTACATCGCATGAATGAGGTATGGGATAGCTTCTCGCGTTGTTGTGAATCAACTTACTTACTTACTTAGCTGGTACTTCTATGCAATCCCAGTGGATTATATACCGCACGTAGAAAAATATTATAAGCGCCTCGATCTTCTGCGCTTCTTCTCCAGTTAGTCACACCGAGTTCTGTAAGGTTCTCAGTAACCTGGTCTTTCCAACGGAGTTTAGGTCGCCCTCTTCTGCGCCGTCCATCGAGTTCATTGTCGAAGACTTTTCGAGCTGGAGCATTTTCTTCCATGCGTACAACATGACCTAGCCAACGCAACCGTTGCACCTTAATGCGTTTGACCACGTCAATGTCAGTGTACAGCTCGTACAGCTCATGATTCATACGACGCCGATACTCTCCGTTAACGATGATGGGCCCATATATTTTACGGAGTATTTTTCTCTCGAATACCGCCAGAACCGATTCATCCGCTTGTGTCATAACCCAGGATTCTGAGCCATACATTAGGACAGGTAGAACCAGTATCTGGTATAGCTGGAGTTTTGTTCGTCGAGAGAGAGCTCTGTCATTGAATCGCTTGCTTAGTCCGTAGTAGCATTTATTTGCAAGCAGGATTCTTCTCCGGATTTCTAGGCTGACATTATTTTCTTTGTTGATGGCGGAGCCTAGGTAGACAAAATTATCTACCACCTCGAAATTATAGTTGTCAACGTTCACGCAGTTTCCCAAACGAGTAGATTCTTTGTTCGTTGAAACTAATAACTTCGTTTTGTCCTCGTTCACCGTTAGGCCCATTTTTGCTGATTCCTTCTGAATACCTGAGAAGACTGCAGTCACATCCCGCAGTTTTCGACCGATGATGTTTACGTCATCAGCGTACGCGAGTAGCATGTGGCTTTTGTTGAATATAGTGCCACTCGTGTTTACTGCAGCTTTTCTCATTATCATCTCCATCACAATGTTGAAGAGATCGCACGATAGGCCGTCGCCTTGTTTTAGGCCTCGTCTGGTATAGAATGGCTCCGTAAGGTCCTTGCCAATCTGAAGACTTCGTGTCAGTCAGCGTCATTCCGCAAAGACGTATCAGCTTCGCTGGAATTCCAAACTCAGCCATGGCTTCAAGTAATTTCTGCCGTATCGGGCTGTCGAAGGCAGCTTTATAGTCGACAAAAAGATGGTACGTGTCGATCTGTTTCTCTTGGGTCTTTTCCAGGATTTGCCGAAGTGTGAATATCTGGTCAGTTGCTCTGCGGGCAGACCGTCGGCACCGGCTGCTTTGTTGTTTTTCAGCCGCGATATTGCTCTTCTTACCTCGGCTTGACTTGGTGGTGGGCAATCTAAGCCGTCGTCGACAATTGGCGTGATAACTTCACGTGCGCTGCCTTCTGGAACCAGCAGTTGCTGGAAGTGTTCTCTCCATATGTGCAGCACACTCTGCGTATCCGTGACCAGATTTCCATCACTGTCCTTACAGGTGGGGAGGCCATTACCGTATCCATTTGCTCTTACTTTCTGGTAAAATTTTCGGGCCTCACCTCGATCCCTGTATCGCTCTATATCCTAGCTCTCCCGTTCCTTCATCTGACGTTTTTTTCGCCTAAATAGCTGTCTCGCCCGTTTAACTTTCTCCTTATGCCGTTCCCTAACAGCACGGGTTACAATTGGCTGTAGCGTTGCCATGTAAGCAGCATCCTGTTCCTCAGACGCTATGCGACATTCTTCATCGTACCAGAATTCGTCTGAGCGCCGCTTTTCATATCCTAGCACGGTTGTTGCGGCGGTTGCCATGGAATGCGCAATATGCTGCCACTGTGTATCGGGAACGTCAGAAGTAGAGGCGTTGTGTCGTAAAAGTTGGGAGAGTTGGTCGAAGTAGGCAGTAGCTATCTCTGGGGTTTGCAGCTTCGCGATGTCCAGCTTTCTTTGTGTTTGGTTACGTGCGTTTTTCGCTCTGCTCAATCTTGTGCGAACCTTGGCTGCAACCAGGTAATGATCCGAGCCAATATTAGCACCACGGATCACACGCACGTCCATGACACTAGATGCATGCCTGCCATCAATTACCACATGATCAATTTGATTTTTGGTGTTTTGATCGGGGGATAGCCAAGTTGCCTTGTGGATATCTTTGTGCTGGAATCTGGTTCCACTAACTACCATGTTTCTTCCCGCTGCGAAGCTAACCAGCCTAAACCCGTTGTCTGACGTGTCGGTATGCAGGCTGAATTTACCGATCGATGGACCAAGAACATCTTCCCTTCCTATTTTTGCATTAAAGTCTCCCAGAACAATTTTAATGTCGTGGCCAGGGCAGCGGTCGTATGTTTCCTCTAGGCGCTCGTAAAATGCATCTTTAATCTCATCGTCTTTATCTTCCGTCGGGGCGTGTACACAAATCAGCGTGATGTAAAAATATTTCGCCCGGATGCGAATGGTGGCTATACGGTCACTTACAGGGTTAAACCGCGAGACCAGGTGTCGAAGTCTCTTGCCGACTATGAAACCACATCCAAATTCGGGTCTTTCTGCATGGCAGCTGTAAAAGATGTCACAGTTCTTTCGTCGTGTGCATCCCTGTCCCGTCCATCTCATTTCCTGTATGGCGGTGATGTCAGCCTTGTATTTGTCGAGGACATCCGCCAGTTGGATAGAGGCACCATCTCTGTAAAGAGTTCGGACATTCCAGGTGCATATCCTTAAATCATGGTCCTTATATCGTTTGCGGGGGTCGTCAACATTTGGGGGGGTTCTTGTTATATTTATTCTCCGTGTTTTCATAATAAATTTTGTTTAAGGAGAGTGGCTTATTAGGCCACCGCTTCCGATCCTAGTTTCTTGGGGCTGCCAAAGCCACTAGGAGAGCCTATGTTGAGCTTCAGTAACTTCTGTTACCTACTTCCTAAGACGCATCGGTGGTAGCATGCCGATTAGGTTACTCAACGTTTCGCCTTCTAACTCTAGCTAACTAACGGTTGCTTTAAAGTCATTGCCCAGGGAATACCTGGTCTAAGACCGGAAGTAGTTAGCTGCTTGGACAGTGCCGCAAAGGAATCGATTCTGGTCACTCCCAAGTGAGTGACAGTCAGTAACTTTCAGCCTCTGGGCAAAGTCCCATTCCCCAAATCAACACGCTTTCTATTTTTAGATTCACAACTAACGGCACCTACTTGTTTATCGACGAATGCGCACGTCACTGTTTGAGAAGCTTTTATCAGACATGCCGATTGACTCGCTACTTATACTGCGATGTTGCTGACGACAAAAAACATCCCACATACCCAACTAAAAAACAGCCAACAGGCATTTAAACCTTTAGTATTTCATCGCGTCCTGTGACGCTCCGGAATTAACTTACTATTTTTTTGGCCCAAGTTTCCTGTCGTACGTTTATTACATTCTTCCACATTAAGCTATTGAATGTGTCCAGCGCAGCAAGTAATACAACAAGTCGATTGAAATGGTTTACTTGCTGTTACACCGATTGTAGACGGTCTGATCTGAGAGGAATATGGTCTTTAAGTAATTGTCCTGTCTTATACCTTTCAGGTCTCCTTTCACTTGCTTATAAGCACCAACCGAAATTATCGGCTCTTTTTTGTTTCAGCCAGAATAAATCAAATCAGATATGGCAGTACATAACCCCATTGACCAAGTTGAGGTATATTTTAACATCTCCGCTACTCTTAGGATCTGTAATACCCGGTTGCAATGTTACTTTACATTCGAGTCCGAAGGCTCTACCAACAATTTCGGTTGCAACTACAGCCCGTGTGATATTATACATGATCAATAAGAGGTTTGGCAATTTGGGTAACATCTCTCATTATTGCTGCGCGTATACCGTTGGAGCCAGATGCTTGGATAGGTCTTACATAGGTCAATAGTAACCGTCCTGTAAACCGTTGAAGTAAACCTAATTACCTCAATAGTATTAACAGAAGCCATATTTTCCTTTCAGATTTCTTGGCTCAAAAATAGAGATATCATACTTCCTTCCATGAGCTCCAGCAATGTGGTCTTCGGTAGGCAGCTGGACTCGTTCCACCAAATGAACTACAGGTTGACCGCTTTGTTGGCTCTTAAGACTCATTTCTTGGGCCGACCGTGGCGTGATGATAAGAAGACGCGACTATCATGCGGGAGATCTAGGGTTCGATTCCTATCTCAGTTAACTACATTTTTCTGTCTACAGCAACATCGCAGTATAGTGTGGAGTCAATGGGTATGTCTAGTTAAAGTTTTTCAAACAGCTGACGTTTGGATTCGTCTATAAAATCTAGCTCATCTTGCCTGTGTTTAAAAATAGAAGTGTTTTAATTCACATTAACGCCAGAAGCTATCCCATACTTCACTCATGGGAAAGGGAAATACAGCAATTTTTTAAGATTCAGCATAAAAAAAATTCGAAACCAATATGAAAAACATATGTTAAACCACAAATTTCCAAATTGTATATATAAGCCTTCCTAGCAATCGATCTCCTCGCATAACATATACTTCGAAATACTCTCACCATTGTTGAATTTTGCCAGAAAACACTCTCGTCCTCTGTTGCCACTCAATTGATGTTTAACCATTTATGCCGCCTGTTCCCGGCAACCAAGTAAATTTCATCTGCTTAAGAATTTGATTAATCACAGTGTTGTGCTTGAAATAAATTCAATTAAAACAAGTTCAACAATTTTTTTTATCAATATAAACTCTTAATTAACTCTCACAGCCGACACACACACGCCGGTAGGCTCATATTACTTCTACCCTACCACATTACCAACCAGAGGCGAAAACACCTCAGTAGCGGAATTCATGTCTTGGATGCTAGGAAATGAGAATGTGCGATTTTGGATTTGCCGATAAGAAAGGAAAAGTAAGGCAATTATTAAGGCCTTCTTGTGCCAGGCATGTGGAATATTATGGCGGATCTATTAGCAGGCCTTCTATGCCTTCTATGGGGAAGGCCTTAACAATTCCTCTGCCGGAACAATCCAGACTCACACACATGCACAATATATTTCGTATGATTTTATAACTCAAACAGACACACACACACGTACATGAATTTAAACAAAAGTGTCTGCCTGGCGCATAAAGAAATATCACATAAATGACAACTAACTGAAAAAAGGCAACGAAATGCATTACAAACAACATCATAAAAAACGGGTATAAGGCATATGAGGACGCGTCATATTACAGCAACAACGACACAAGGAAACCCAACTAAAAGTATAGAGGGTTGGTTTTGGAAAACTGGGAGAAAAAAACTAGTGGAGTATCATCTATTGCACACATAAATAAAAGTTATGACTGTCATGCAAAGTTAAAGTCAAAGTCACAATAGATGAACGATTACCAAGGGTGAGAAACTAGACTACTATTTGTAAACGCAGCGCAAGACACATGTTTACACCCAGTAGCGAAATTCACAAGGCCTTTAGTGAGGTGTGCTTTAACGGGAAGGAGGTAATATTATAAAGTCTTTTACATGCCAAGCATATGTAGACTTTTCTTAAATAGTACTTATATTATACATCGTTCTCCAAATTTAAACTCTCTTATACGGCAATAAGAAAGTTATTCGAAAATTTTGAATGATATAGAATCTGAAAATGTCCATTTTCATAAAATATGAAATTCAATTAGATATTCGTTTTTACATTATTTTGCCTCAGTTATGACAATCAGAAAATCTTTATTTTGTTTCTTAAGCGATATCGATCCAACTTTCGAAGGAAAAACAAACTTATTTCTTCATTTTTATTTTCATCATAGTATATGGGTTCAGCTATAAGGTTTAAAGATTTCACGCGCACTATATTCACCGTTAGATCTACTCACGAACACCTAAAAACCCACTATATTCATTTATCCAGCCGTGTCAAGTTATTGATACTAACTGTCAATGAACGATGCCATAAGAGGGGAAGTGGGTAAAGTAAAACACATACCAACACTGCAACACAACCCACTCATTTGTTACACACATGACGAAAGGGATACTAGTTACATGTAACAATAGTAGGGGTATGTTGTGCGTGTTTGTTGTTTATGTATTTTTAATGCTGTTTTTGACACCTCTTACACATTTGCTCACACGCCTGAATACGAATGTCTCTCACACATGCTCTTTCTTCTTATTGCTTTTTGTTCGTGTTGTTTTGTAAAACCACACATATGCAACATTGCAATTCAACTTGAAATGAAATGAAGATGAAATAATAAGCTTTATAAAACAAAACAACAAAAAAGACAACAACCAAAACTTTTGTTTTTAACAATTCCGTTTGGTTTCCGTAAAACGTTTGTGTTGTGTGTTGTTTTTACCCTTTTGCTGTTGGTTTGATGGTTTTGTTGCTCATTTTCCTTCATTCCTTTAGAATTGTCTTTGCATGTGTGTTGGTGCCGAACTGTATATCTGTCGGTCTGTCCTTTTCGAATGTCTGCTGATTGTTTTGACTAGAATTGTCAGTGAGTTGTTTCGGAGTTTTTCATCGTTGTTTTCGTTTTCGCTTTCAATTTTGTTTTTGTGCTTTGTGGGTTTCACTTCTTTTGTTGCCACAAAGTCACATGTTATGCGAAAAAGTTTTACGTTGCATTTATGTTTTACACATGTCTTACCGGCATGCAAATGCAAGTGGGGCGTTGAGTAAGTTTTGGAAGAGACTCTGGGATAAATTTCATTTATTTCAGCTTTGGAGTTACAATTATATTGTGAGTTAAAGCAGCCTTTGGGTGATGATCCCGGGTTCGATTTCCGCCTCCAGTCATCTATATGTTTCTTTCATTGAAGTATAAGTGCCGAGTCAATCGGCATGTCTAGTAAAAAGCTTCTCAAACAGTGACGTTCACATTCGTCGATTAACAAGTAGGTGTTAATTCACAAGAATGGGAAAAGCTATCCCATACCTCATTCATGGGGTGTAAAGGGAAATTAAGTTTAAGTTAAGTTAAGTAATAAACTACATCTACTAGGTACTTGCACAACACCCCACGCATGTAAAACAAAACCACATAAATTTCTATTCCCCTCTGAGCTTTTATTGTTAACATATGTATGTTGAGCCATCAAACATATCTACCTGCTCAGTCATACATGCGGTGCTGCCATTGCTTATTGTTTAAACATGTATGCATGTATGTAACTTCCGTTTCCATTACCAATGCAGCAATAGTGTGGGTGAGAGGAATCTATCACTTATTGCCATCAATGCATAACATTTGTTATTACAACACATGCAAACACACACACTCGCACACACATTTGCATTCAAATAGAACTGTTATGAATATTCAAATGCATGTGTTGAAACGTGTGCATGTGCGTGTATAAGTAAGTTGGCATTATCATCGCTCGTTCAGGTATTACAACACACTTGAGGCGTTGCCGTATTGTTATTTTTTTTTAAAGGTTGATATGATACATCAGAGCATGAACGAATGAACGATTGATGTATCCGTCGTATATGATAACGCAATCGCCTATCATACAGACATAACTGTCTGTCCATTCAACTGACAGTCCATGACTTTCAATGGGGCGTTTTTCAACAAGCATTCTTTTACTTGCAGACAATGAAACGCACAGTAATGATAAGGTTGACTAAGGCAGACATTTGAGAAACTCAAAGAGTTTTTATGCTATGTAAAGTGTCACCAACATCCTTTTAGCTCGGTAATGGATGAGTCTAGTGTGTAACGGAGGTCTAGAAATCAATAATAAACTTGAAATTCAATAGAAATTAAGGAATTTTGAAAAATACTGAATACTCGTGGTAAAAAAGACTGAATGACGTGCCTCACAATATTTTACCAATAGCTAATTAAAATGTACGTATATCCTTTTTGCATAAATTGTGATATATTTTCAAGATTTACAAAAATTTCTGTTGCAATTGTCCACGTTGCACCAATTCGCTTTAAAATCAATTATCTTGCCAAAACCACTCTCTCAGCCAAATGTGGACGGACATTTAAATATCAACACAAACCGATGCCATTAAATTCAAGTCCACACTGGGGAATTTTATTTTGGCCATCAACACAAATTCAATAGGATCCACGCACAAGTCCCTGTGTAAATACACAGAAATCTTTAAATAGTAAATCCTCTCACAATGTGCAAATTGTATATTGATTCCTAAAGGCATAAGGACTAATACAAGGACATTGTTGCACATTGGCAGGCAAAGGAAATCGAACTAATCGTCTGTACAACCGCCCAATTGAAGTTAGTGCAATAGAGTCCAAGAGATTGAGAGAGAGAGAGAGAGAGCGACAGTGCAAGGGTGTGGGTTAGAAAGAATTAGTAACGGAATGAAGTGATTGTGTAAACTATAAGGTGTTGTGTACACACACAACACCAGGCAGCAATACAAACAAAACCTGATGCCACAGATAATAATGCATAGATAGCAGCAGTTTGATATTTGTTCGAGAAAGCACAAAAAGTTGAGGGGCAAGACGACGAACGACAGGCGGCCTAGCATGAGAATGAAATAATTTTGGCTCTAAAAGAAAACTCGCAATAGAAACACACAGGTATATGTCACAGCATTTATGCCAAAAACAAAAAACACAAAATAAAATTACACAAAACTACATCAACTTTTCAGTTGCACAAAGCACACTCCTCGAAAGTGAATTAAAGTTAATTAAATTTTGTTGTAAATTAGTTACTAATTAAATTGTTTGTAAAAGTGACATTTAGCCAAACAAAAACGTTACACAAACGCTGCCACGTACACTTGTTAAACTTTTAAATATGAATATTAAAAGCATATGCAAGTGCATGACTGTCAGACACATGCCAACCCTATACCCTACCGACTGCTCGGTGAACTTTTAAGAGTGTTGTCAAATATTGCGACAACACAAAGCTTAATGTTTGTCTAACTATCTAGGAAGTACGATGAATACAGGTACATGTTAAGTGTTTCTTTTTACTCAAAGTTTATTTTTGTGAAAAAAATTAGGGAATTCAATTAAAAAGGCTTTAATAAACAACAACGAACAACACGATCACCACTAACAGCTACAAACTATACTAAAGCATAGAATTCTCTGCCTGACGCTTGTAATCAAAGAGACACACACAACATCAACAACATTTTGTTGAATGTCACCACAAAATCAAACACATCATCGGTTTGTGATGCCGTTGTTTGTTAACAAATTTAACCACAAAACTGTTGGGGACAACAAAATGTTTGTAGCCCTTGGAAAACACGAACACACACGCAAAAAAAAAGTGCTCACACAAATATTGTTAAGATTTTGTAAATGTATACAAACCTCAGCCTCTTTCCCGCCTTTGTAGATGTTATCTACGCTAAATATACTCACTCACTCCTCACCCCACCCAGCCCTCTCCTAACTGAAATAACAACATGTAATTTGCCACAAAATAACCAAAGCAATGTTATGCCACTAATCTAATTGTGTGTGCGTGAGTGTCCTGGCGTATGTTGGTGTGTGTGTGGGTGTATGTTGGTTGAATAGCCAAGTAGAAACCATTTACTTTGAGGGTATGAGTGGCAGTACAGTGGCAGTTGCAGGAGCTATTGGATGCCGTAACATGAACGGGTCATTCCATGTTAAAACGGACACGGAAGCTATTACTGCTATGTGGAAAAAAGTGAAAAGAAATATTTATTTTATTAAGAAAAACCATGGAGATTATTGTCATTGGCTTTGCCGAAACTCAGATACTCTACACCAACTTCTAAAAATGGCGATACAAATATCGGGGGTATTCACTATCATAAGAAATTGGCATTTTTTTTACCCTCAACCTACGGGTATAAATCATTTAATACGACCCAAAAGTATACCACATAGAAGGTGTCACTTTTGAATCTAGGTTTCTTTGAACCAAATTCGATTTATGACTTTTAAAGCCGTTTAATCGATGTCCGTCTGTCTGTCTGTCCGTCCGGCTGGTACGCACGATAACTTTTGAAAGACGTTACCAACTGCACTATCCACACTATCCACGCCCCTTTTGGATATGTACCATTCCGCCCACTTTAGACATTTAGCAATAATATCAATACTCCCAAAGGGATCGTTCCAAAATTATGTATTTAGTAAAGGTATAAGATGATATAGGTTTTGAGAAAAAACTGGAAATCTACCAACGCCCCTTCTGGTACCACCATACAAATTTACCATTCCGCGCACTTTAGAAAGAGAGTAACAATATCAGTACACCTATACAAGGATAAAGTTTTGGAGCAGTCTAGCTACGCCCTTTCTGATACCTCCCATACAAATGTACCACTCCGCCCACTCCAGAACTCGATTAATTTTATTAATACACCCAACTCGATCGTTCTCAAATTCTGTATTTAGTAAATCTATAACAGGACAAAGTATTGGAGAACAAATTGGAAGTCTATCCACGCCCCTTCTGGTACCTCCCATATAAAGGGAGTAGTAATATTAATACACTCGACATGATCGTGCCCAAATTCTGTATTAAGTAAAGCTTTAACAGGATGAATTTTTGGAGAAAAAAATGTAAGTATAGCCATGCTCCTTCTAATACCTTCCATACAAATGTACCATTCCGCCCCGTTTAGAAATCGAGTAATAATATCAATATACTAGAAAATTTTATATTTTACTGAGGGTGAGGGTATATGTAAGTTGGTTTTCCCGATTGAAACTTTCTTACTTTCTTTCTTACGGGGGAGTTTGTATGGGAGGTGGTTGTAGTTTTTGTCCGATTTTGCTCATCTTAGAACTTTGAGGATAGAAGCTTTGATTCCAAATGTCAGCTCGATATCTCTTGAACTACGCCTGTAATCGCTATGACATAGGGACATCTTTAAACTGACTCAAAAATCCGATTCTGAATTATTACATTAGAGTTCTGAGAACTCTAATGTAATGTGAAAGTTGCCCCAAAAAGATGAAATTCTGCATCATTCGTTTTATCAAGTAACATGCCATAATAATTTAATATCGATTTGAAGTTAGTACTCGTATGTATCGTATAGGGGAATTTGTCATGTTTTAGGCTCTTTTGTATGACATAACTCGGGAACCACTAGTCCGAATTAGCTGAAACAAATATAAACAAATTAAGAATTACAATTCCATTAAGCTGTTCATATAACGTTTCCCTACATAAGCAATAGTTTCACTTTTCCATTCATCAAATGATTTTGAGTTGGGTTTATTTTGAAGCTGTTAAAACAAAACTGTTGTACTCCATGACGTATGATTTATGTGGAATATTACTTATGATAATCATACGCCACCATATAAAAAAAGATTCTAAAACGTGACAAATTCCCCTATACGATACTTACTAACTTCAAATCGATATTAAATTATTATGGCATGTAACTTGACAAAACGAATAATGCAGAACTTCTTATTTTTGCTGCAACTTTCATGTGCAGCTCTCAGAATTGAGTCCTATGTCCCTGTGTACATGAATTCCAAGAAAATCTGCCCAAGAAACCATGGGTCTATAATCAAAATCGACTTAGACCCATGAGGGGGTACTATAGTGTTGGATGGAGATCTGTTGTCACAAGCTATGGATACGGCTTAACTCCTTATTTTGTGGGCTAGAGAAAAAACTCATAAGCCAACAAATGGGGGAGGTTGGGTGGATTCATATGGCTGCGCTTCGTGGTCAAAAGTGGTGGGAAAGGGGAAAATCCGCAATAAGTCCCGCAACAGCCTCGGAATCGCCCCTAGAGGGTTAAAATGTGTGACCGAGCCCTAGCCATTTCTCCCTCCTAACATTTTTTTTTCTAAATATACCTACCCTCCATCTTCACCCTCTAGGTGGGCGCCTATACAAAAATCAATTTTTAATAAAATTTTCTCCCGTTATAACTGCCCTTAAGGTGCCGCTAGAGGAGTCAAATGTATGATTGATCCCCAATATGTTTGCAACCCTAACAGTTTCTCAGGTCATATCTAAACTCTATCTTTAAACTTAATGATGGTCCCAATATAATTTTGTTTTTTTTATGAAATCAGCTCCTGCCGCTCTAATGGTGCATCCTAGAAGGCTAAAATGTATGACCGACCCCAACTAGTATTTCCCTTCCAACATTTTTCTCGAACATACCTATCCCCAATCATGCCTAACCAAATTTGACTCGATGTGTCTCTGATATATTACTAATAACAGTGTTAAATTATATACAATTATTTCAAAGGACACGCCCACCTCCATATATTCTTAAATGGAAAAAACTATTTTCCAATATTGTCAGTGGTATTGAACCAAATTTGATACAATCTATCCCTGATATATTATATGTAATTTTCTCAAAAGTTATATTTTTTGAGAGTATACCTTCATCCGAAATCCTGGCTTCCTTTGCAACGATGTTTCCTTATATTATGCCACACTATGTGTAATGCCTTTCCAACCAGGATTGGTTCCTAATTTTTGTGTATAGTAATTTGTAAAGTAATTGCATTATGATGCAACCATTGCTTGTAAAAGCCCTCCAATCCTACCTCTCTAACTCTCTGCCCTATGTCATGTGACTTACAATGTGACAATGTATTTGTCAGGGGATTTTTGGTCAAGCAGGTAGTTTGTTGCAGAATGATAGACTGCTGATGCAAGTGTTTGTGGGATAGGTTAACAAAAACAGCAACACATCAGTTTGGTCAAAAACTTTTACTGCCTTATTTAACTTTGTTGTCTTTTAGCCGCTTTGGAAGTGATGGTTTGTTCGGCTAGCTTAGTTTTAATTCAGTTTTATAGACTTTTAATTGCATTGGATTTGTGTGTGGTTTTTGGCTCTTTTTTGCTAGACTCTGTTCTATGAAAATTTGTGCAAAGACTAGAAGTATATCAAAGTTGGGTGCAAAGTGCTTTTGATTAAATGAAGTTAACAGCAGCTAAGATTTAATATTAGCAAATTTTCAAAATATTTTTAAGATGTTTACATGGTAGAAAGTAAGTTAGTTAAATATTGATGTGTATTAGCAAGTCTTTTGAATATTTTAAAAGTATTTATTTATTAAATTATGTTGACAAATTTTTTAATTTTTTGAATTTTCTATCTTTACAGCTATGCTACACTTTGTGCTGAAACGGCAGCCTAAAGGTATGTTATGTAACACCATATTGTAATTGTAGTTTCATTATTGATAATACGGCTGTAAAAGAAATGTCGTTTGTAAAACACCTAAAATAGATTAGAACATAGGAAAAACATAACATTTGGCCGCTACTACATCACAGGTGGTTAGATAATGGATCGCGTCCAATTTTAGTGTTAGAAATTCAGTGACCAAAACTCACTTTTCTGTTTCCAGATGTACTTAATTTCTTTGAGTTTCTCGTATATGAGTAATCTTTTCTAATTATAGCAACACTAGCACTATAGCATTTTTTGCCAAACTTTTATCTCGCAACTCATTGTCACTAAGTTGTGCGACATTGTTGTATCATTTGTTATTAAAAAAAAATCTTATAACATGAATATGTCACAACGTCCTATATAATATGTCATCCTAACTACAATTAAACGCCGATTGATTACTGATACTATTGAATTGATTAAATTTCCCCATTTTATAGTAGAGTTTCTAATCACAATGGCTCTTTTCGTCATAATATAACCATGAAATACTTTAAATTCCATTGAAATGCAAAAGCCTTACAAAAACCAGATTCAAGCGAAACTGCTTAACACAGAAATATGATTAACCTCCCCCAGTCTGCTTTATGCTATTTTTTATTTTCGCATGTGCCTTTCAACGTTCTATAAACATATTATTACATAAAAATAATTAAAAAGGATATGAAATTAATGCTTTCATTATATTTAACACCGACAACGAGATGGCACAGCAATAAGCTACCAGATACGTACTTCCCACTCACATACACAATACGAAATGTATGGATGTGTAGTGCCAGACAACAAGTCAAAAAATTCATTCATTCATATATCCTGCTCCCGTTCGCTGCTGTAGGAAAACAATATAATTATCTCAACATAATGTCAACAAATAAACGGCTCATCCCTGCCATGCATTGCCTTGCCTTAACATACAAAAAGGCGACAATAAGGATAATACAAATGGTGGAAGTGAAGGAGAGATTTAATTTTTCCACAAAACCTCACATGTGCACAGTCAAAGAGCGCTAAAAAGACTTGGGGATTCTTGCCAGCCGCAAAAATCATATGCAGCCATAGACACCAGCAAACACACACCCACTCACACAACTGAACATAGGGTCCTTTCGTAAATGTGCGTCTATGTGTGTGTGAGTGCCAAAGACTAAAAAGCTAATACCGTTACTTAACATTATTTCAGGATAAGGACTAATAACATGCCGTCACACACACACTCACACACAAGTTCACACATATGCTATTACATGCATATCCATGGGCTTTATGTTGGTGTAGTTGTTATCTAAGCGTACACCGCCGCACAGTGGGGTATTAAACACCCAAAACGGAGATTAATTCAAGGAAGCGTCCCACCTTTGCCAAATTTGGCACAGATATTCCTTTTGCTATAAGATCGATTGGTTTAAAGTTTTTAAGAAATCGGTCCATATATACATATAGTCCCCATATATATACTTACATGTATAAATACTGTAGTAGAATCAAACCTTTATAAAAGCTACGGTTTGTATCCGATCTCTTTGAAATTTAATATTGACTTATGTTTTAACTGTTTAAAATATATATAAATGCTTATTTACATATGCATACACACTTATCTGTTTATATACAGAGTGGACCAAAAAGCTGTATACATTTGAATAAGTATGTGCAATCTCGGCGGGGTGGGGCGGAGGCGTTGGGAAAGGAATGGGAAATCATCATTACAGCGTCATTCCTAGTTGTTGCATATCTAATGCAAAGCGTGCACCAATTGCTCACGGTGTCTAATCGACTTGTCGGCATCTTTAGTAACGGTCTCCGCTACAGGCGCAACTTTCTCCACTATGTCGGATGGAAGTGGTATTTTTGGTTGCGTATTATACAGTAACGTACACTGAGGACAAAATTTGAGAATAATATTGACAATAGCGCTCTCAAATAGTCTATTATACATACTACTTGTTGAGCGAAGGGCTCGAAAAATATATTTTACAAAAAAATAATTTTTGGAGCCGCTGCTTCCAATTTAGTTTCTTCATGACAAAATGTCTAACAATATTCAACACCAGTCAAATAACAGTTTGCAATCAGTCACTCGTGTTTAGTAAATAAAACCATTTAAAAACAAACCTCGAAATGAATCACATTTTATAAAAGTAACTTGAACTAGTTAGAAGGTATTTCTCTGAATTTTGCATGAAAAACTAGTTTTAGTGCTTGTTATTAATCAGTTCTGAATTAATTTTCACGAATATGTTGATATTTTAGCCTTTTGAAAAAATTTTCTGTGACGGCTATAAAATCTAGAGTTGTTGTTAAATAATGTCATTTAACCATATTTTCAATTTGAATTTTATCAAGGCAAATAAGCATATATTGCCTTATGTAGGGTATAATTAAAAATTAATGCTCAGCAACAAATTGCAATACAGCAAAATCAAAGATAATGAGGCCAAATCAAACCAAATAAATTTTCCACCGTTTTCGCAGGAGTGTCTTACATCACAATTTATTTAATAAAACAAATTGGCGCACAAACGCGCAAAATGTTTTTCTTGATTTTGAAAGTACAGATGTTATATTTTACAATTATGTTAATTTTTCAACACGGTTTTACCCGGAACCATTTTAAAAATCTACATACATTTTAAAAATACCTTAAATTTAGACCATTTTTTTCAAAAATAATTAAAAATTATTGTACGTATTTATTTTATACAACTAATTGTTATTCCTGTTCCTCAATAGCTGACGTTGAATGATCCATAACAATAATTAGATTTTTAAATGACTAAAAGGCAAAAACTTTCACTTCAAAATATCGATATTCCACTTTTCGCTAACACGAAGAAAAATTGAAAAAATTTCTGAAGTTTGAGAGAGCATAGAACTTTAAATAAACAACATATGTAATTGATTCTAGTATCTATTGAATCAGTATTCTGTGTACAATTATTGAGAACAAAATTTTAATTGGAAATCGCAATTTTAATTTTTTAATTAATCTCCGTTTTAGGGGTCCCATACCCCACTGTGCGCCGCTGCCGCTGTAACGTAAGATAATGTTCGCATTTTTTTCGGTGGATATTATTCCCTGGTGTAAGACTAAATGTGAAAGCAATTTGGCGAAATTTGTTGTCGGAAATATGTACATATATGGAAGCAGGTCTTTAACAACCACTTGAAATCACATAAATGTAATAAGCCGCAAACGACATGATAAAGACGTTGAGAACACTAAAATTTGAGGTGAAATTTGTATTCAACTGACAAGCGCAAAAGCAATTTTCTAATGAGTGAAGGAAGCAAATTTATAATAAATTATATTGGACTTTTAAAATGGTTTCAAAAATTGCGTTTCATAATATTTAGTGAGAAGTTAATTTACTATTGCCTGTTCGTCTGGAAATTGTATGTATCAAAATTGCATGTACCACAAAGTCAACATTCAAATGTCCAATATGAATTATTGTTGCTACACAATGTGCACATTTTCCATAAACTTCTCGTAACCACTGCTGAGTAGACCTTCACGTTGTTTGCTCAAGACTTAAAACAAGTTTCTCCTCCTATGAAAAAGATATTCGAGTGAGGCTACTCTCTTTAGACTTTCTGCACGGTATCTACAGAAGAAAAATGTCGATTGATTGCTCACATGTTGTAGCGCATTTAGCGCATTTATTTAGGAGAGGTGTCTACTATAAAGTTTTATCCGTAGAATCCTGAACGTAGACTGTAGAGTCTCTATCTGCAGTGTGCAAACTATACAGATGTAAAACATCGGCAAGCGCTATTCAACTTGACCCAAGAAAGTACATCATCAATCGGAAGTCAATTCTAGAAGCCCGTACACCAAATCAACAGAATTCTTGCAAAGCGTTTGCTATTGTTTCTTCCATGTTGGTTTTCTGGCAAGAAAGACATTTTCCACCCATGTCCTTTATTAATATCCAATACTACATCCCATCAACTTGAATCAAAGCAGCTTTTCCCTTAACATTTAAATACACATCAACCTAAATGGATCACATTCCTTCCTCTTTAATCTTTAAACACAAAACCTAAAAACTGCAAGCTAAAAATAAAATTACGCATAATTACATTATCACACCCCCATTAAAACCTACCGAAAAAATCTCTCTCTCTAAAACATAAACAGTCACCTTTCACATCTTTTAAATTTGAAATTTTTCTAATAACGTCTGCGAGCTCATAAATTGTTGTCATTCCTCAAATCATTTTTGTTCTTGTAAGTCCAACAGTTTCATCCCCTGCCCAACCTGCCGCAGCAACAATCTATTTTATGCCATATGATGCCCAGAGGCCAAAAAACAACACAACACTAATAATAATAGCTTCAATCGAATAAACGAACAGGAAATGAAAATAAAATACGCCCAAAAAATGCAAGCAGGCAAGCAAGCACTCAGACAGACATACATATGAATCTAAGCTAACTACATTTGTATAACTGAGTCTAAGGCACAGACTCGAAATTTGTGAGGCATAAAATAATACATTTTGCGTTTGTTTGGGATATCTTAATGCTACTTCACGTTTCTCAAGTTCATCCCCTCATTTGTATGTTATAGCCTCATTTCGGAATATTAATAAACTACTACTGCCTCGCTGACTCGCAAAATGTTAGCCGGAGGTGGTAAATACTTCGTTGTTTCACTCCACAACACGAAAACGAATGCTAAAGAAGTTATAACGTTTAGTCTAACTGGCACATGCATACATACATATCTGTGTGTATGTAGACGGTATGTATATTGACATACTCATATTAGCACGTGCTAATGAGCAATTTTGTAAAGTGATAACATTTTATGCAGCAGACACAGACGCTCTCAGACACTTAAAGACTGAGACTAAAGCGCGAATGTTTATATGTGTGATTTTAAGCCAAAATTTTAAATCTGTTGAGACAGAAAACAACAGTGGTAGACATAACCAAACGGACGCACCCAACAATATGTTATGCTTGTGTGAATTGAACTTGGTGAAAATGTTGTGCTCACCCAAGAATCGTGCTCTCATCCTTATCCAACAGTCGTTGAACATTGTTTTCCTGTATGTACTTGTGTCTGTTTTTGTGTTGAATGCGAAACAAGAGTATTTAGTGTTGCTTGCATAACAGCCAAACACAAACTGACTGTTTTGAATCAAACAAAACTTTTGTGGCAAGTGTGAAATGCTGATCGTTGCTGTGTGAAAAAAAACAATTGTTGCCGTCCTCGTGAGGCTATGGAACAGACAGTGGTAATGGAAAGTTTGATTTCTGAGTTTATAAAACATGTACGACGATATGCTTTATGTTTCGATTGGACTCCAAATGACTACACACCTCAAATAAATAATTATAATTAGGTGCTCTTATGCGCATCGAACAATCGTTGAGCATTGTTTCTCTGTTTGTACTTGTGTCTGTTTTTGTGTTTTATGCGAAACAAGCGTGTGTGGTTTAACTTTTATAACACTCAAGCAAAAACTAACAGTTTTGAATCAAACAAATCTTTCGTTGTTGCCGGCCACGTGATACTATGTGTTGCCTATCACTTAGACAGTGGTTATGTAACATATTTAAAGTTTGACTTCTGAGTTTATAACTCATGACAACACAGCTCAAATAAATAATTAGAATTGGGTTAAGGTGATCATAACATTTTTGTTTGTGAATAAAAATAACTGCTTTAGAAGCAAAAGTTTTATGATTTTTGTAATTTTTACAGCCGTTATGCCAAGTAGATATCATATGAATATAGGAAACGAATAGTCAGATTGAATTCGGATTCTAAAGTGACCAAAGAAATGAATTGGGCAATTGACAAATCAAGAACAAAGGTTTAAGATTTATTTTAGTATGACACTAAGTAACAAAGCAGTACCATAAAATATTGTAGGACCATATAAAAGATGCACAGACCTGAAATTGTCTTTGGATATTTTGTTATATTAGTAAAATAAGATAAGACAGAAGTAGAAGATATGAAGTTTTCTAAGCAATCAATTCTTCTTCCTATTTGGCGGGAACAACAGATATTCACCCATCAATTGCCGCCCGTTGGGTATAATATAAATAAGTTTATATAAATTCATACTCAATAACTTCTACAAAAGCACATTGAAAATTAAACTAAGAGACCTATGGTGTTCCGATAGGCGACTTTTCAGTAAAGCAAATACAAGTAACAATCAAAAAGATAAGGACGTTTACAAAACTTGTCATAATCTGTATAAGGTGAAGTAAGGAAGGTAAGCTGAAGTCATGAATTCAAACTGCGCGAACTTACTTTCTAAAGACGAGGTTTTTAATGAAAGATGAGGAAACGTGGAGCTTTTCGTCCGAATAATCTGTACTGATTCTCCTGGCCAAACACTTTACTAGCAAAGACGTGAGCACTTTTTATCAACCTGAAATACCAGGTTAAAGTCCGCCAAGCAGTGAGCAGGAAGAATCTGGTATGAGACATCAAATGCTTTAAAACCAATAAATCAGCCGGACCTAACAGAATAAATCTAGCGCAATTACAGGAGGCCTTATACATTATCTTGTAGATGGTTCGAAGTTTTCAATGACCTCATGCGGAAAGTCATTCCCAAAGTAGTTTCTATCCCGGAAGCTGTCATGTTGACCTACCAGTCTTCCTTGTTATATTCATAAAACATTTGAGAGGCTATTAGAAATCCATGTTCGATGCAATCTTCTACAGAGTTTGCTATCAAAATCTCAGCATGCCTTCACTAAGCGAACGTCCACTGATACAGCTCTCCACTAAATAGTCAGAACAATCGAGAACGCCATCGAAAATAAGATACACGCACTTTCTTAGTATATGGGTATTTTTAGTTCAATGATTCAACTAATTGGGATCCTTTGGTAAAAAGAACCGCCAGAGCTTGTGATCCCTCCACAACTGCTAAGAACACCTCAGGGAGGAGTTCCGTCTCCACATAACCTTAGACAATGACCTGCTTCTAGAATTCCTGGAATTGTGAATTCCTTGACAAAAATTCATAAAGGATTAGCTTCAATGGCGAAATGAACACAACGTCAATTATAACAATAATTGCAATTTTGAGCAGCTGATCATCGCTAAATCGGTTGCCATTGCATTCCTGGTAAGAATCAGGGAATTAAGCTATCAGAGCATTCTATACATCCAAATCTACTACACAGAACCAAGAATATTACCGTAAAAACGGACTCTGTATTCCGTATTATTACCAGTAACTAGTCTAAGGACTCCTATTCTTAATAGGAATACCTGGAAAAAGTCTCTGAAGGGGGACACCAGTAGTGTCCCAATTTCCCACGGATGGATCAAAGTTAGACGTATGAACGAATGCAACATGTTTCCGGCAGAAATCACTGCTATACTGAAGAATAGTGTCACCTAACATAGTGTATCCTAACATAGATCTATCACGTTATTATTCGGCCTTATTCCCGTAGTCGTCGTCGACGCAAAACGACGTCGTCTTGTGACGACGCTGTAAAATCGGTATTCTCGTAGTCGTTTTCGATAACTATCGGTTACTATTGACACAAATTTGGTATTCTGTAAGGAAATGTGACGACGACGTTGAATCGAAACGACTCTGAATCTGTCGTCACAGTTGTTAGTAACGACTTGAAACAATTTGAAGGAATAATTTTAGTTTTTGTAAATTTAAAAAAACGTTTTGTTTAATGACGTCAAGAATAACAATGTCGAGTAACAAAAAGGGGCTTGGAAACAAAATCCCTCATAGTTACAAGGACTTTGTCTAATTTTAAGGGGTAATGTGAGAAAATTGGTGAAAAACAATTTAATTCCTTTGGAGCGCCTTTAAGAATCCTTTGCGGTTGTAGTTACGAATCTGGTCTTCTTTATTTGAAGCAAAAATTTTGATATGGATTCCATCGACATATCCAATAACTCCAGTAAATCCTGTTTTGTTAAAAAAATGTAGTTTATGCCTTCCGATTTGTCATCTTCAGTTACTTCCAATTGTATCCAAGGTGGACAAATCACCTCTCTAATGCATTCAGGGTTTCGACAGGAATCTTGCGACTACTGGCTGCACTTACACTTAGATTGTAAGGCCCCTGTCCAAAGGACCTCAATGTTGCTGACAACTTAATTATGACTGAAACATATGTCCTGGGTTCACTTTTCATGATAGGAACTATTTCTATAGGAACTATTACGTAATTAAATGCTGCTATATTAAGACTTAAGTAGTTCTCGAATCTAAAAAAAAGTTGGAAGGCCGGCCAACAGATAACCTCAAATTACGATTTTAACACCGATGAACATACTTGTTATTTGGCAAGTTTAAAATCATCGGATTATAGTCGAAGTATTTTCCTTTCCAGTATAAGACATTTCTTGCTTTCCTCATCGCTTGAATTTGATTCGGGCACAAAAATATTTTTTCATGAAACACAATAAAAATCAAAATAAATCAGCTGATGCACAGATATTATATCAGCTGTTGTCATTTCTTTCATGTTATCGATTACCAGTCGACGTCGTCTCATTGTAGTTACAGAATACCGAAAAAGCATTAATGTGACGACGATGTTGAATCGAAGTGACATTGACATAAAAACGACGACGATGTCGACGACGACTACGGGAATAGGGGTGATTTTCAATCTAACAAAGTTTAGATCGCCCCTATTGCGCCTGTAATTTAGTCAATTGCCGCTGACATGTAGAGCTGGAGCATGTTTATCCATACTGACAACATGTTTAGAAGCGCTTGACTGTGTCGATGTCGTAATACAGCTCATGATTCGTAGGACGAATGTACTCTCCGCTAGTGATGATGGGGCATAATATTCTTCAAGGTGTATTTCTCTCAAAGACTTCCAAAACAGATGAAACCTTTTCTTGAATATCAAATTTGCCCAATTTATTGCATTTTAGCCTTTTATCTATTCGATTTCGATCGTCATTCTTCTATATTTATATTTATTTCCTCACCTTCAACTTTTAACGGTGTACCATAGTTATCATCACAAAAACCACAGTGCCAAGACCGAGTCTTCCAACATCGCACACTCACACGACCTTATATCCCAAGATATTTTAAAACTCGCTTCCACACGTACTCTCTCTCACCCACCACCCTTCACATATTTATGTGCGTGCCAGAATTCTCCTCAAACTCCGCAAGTTTTAGCTCAAAAAATAAACAAGAATACAATCTACCTCCACGAAAAAAAAAAAAATAATAACAAGGAATTCGCTCCTACACAATACGAAAACTGCTTCATATTTGATGACATCTTTGAGCGAAGTTAAAGTAAATTCAAGTGGTAGGTGATGAAATAAACTGTGAGCAGGGGGGACGGGCCAACATTAACCTATACACATATCTGTGTGTGTGTGTTTCATAACTTAAGGTGTCTCTTGCTTCCTTGGCGGCGATGCGTTTATGTACTTTAGTCATCTTGTTTCACCAAATAATTTGTTTGTTTATATTACCCTCCGGGCGGATAAGCATAAAATCATAAGAGTAACGAGAACATTGAACAAATTGTCTAGTAACAACTACAGCGACGACAGTGAAAATCTGAGGCAAGCCAGTATTATACATTTTTTTAACCCGAAGATGGAGACAAGTACTAAATGTCGCAGCGTGCTGTTGCAGCAGCAGCTCTCTATACACTTGCACAAAGATTGTTTTTAAGCTTAATTTTATTTGAGAACATTTCGGTAATGTTACTTACTACGCTTTGCCACCACTTCACGCTGCTTTGTATGCTACCTACCTCGCGACGTATGTAAGCAACATTATGAGTTTCTGCATCACCTGTACTTTGTTGTATGTTTGTTGTACCCACCCTTTGCAATGTTTGAGTAAATTTTTGAATTTATGTTAAATTCTTCGTCAGGATCATTTTCAGTTTTGTTTTTATTATCAGAAATTTTGGTGGTGTTTTATCCTACCCTCTTATATTGTTGTTGCTGCCGTTAAGGTTATGGTTATTTGATTATGGCGTTTCCTTCGTTTCATGAAGCTGTAAGAAGACCCTCACCTTTCGCTTCGTCCTTATGACTCAGATTGCGGTATATTAGATATTATTACATTTTAATGATGTTATTATGTTACAAATAAGATATTTGCCTCACATTTTTTTTTTATTGGCGACCTTTGCTGCTGTTTTTCGTCTGTGAAATTTTTTTTTTCTGTATAGAATTGTTAATTATTTTTATTGCAACTGGTGTTTACGGTTTCATTAGAGTTTCTTTTGTGGTAATTTGCAAGTATATGAAGAAAATGTTATATTAAAATTGTAGACTTTAGTAGAAAAGGGGCGAGCTTGATGTAGGACTTACCATTAATATCGGCTAATATAAGCGGCGACAAGTGCAAACGGTGAAGTTAAATTTTTTGATCCAATCTTGCTCATCTTAGAACTTAACCTTGGCTTATGGACTAGGCTATAAACTTGTATACAAAATTTCAGCTTAATAGATTTTATACTACGGCTGTATTCCGGGGACAGTCAGACGATACCCCCAAAAAGGTGGAGTTTGAATGTGAGGTGGGAGTTGTTTTTGTTCGATCTTGCTGATCTTAGAACTTAAACTTTGCTACGAGAGTGAAAGCATGCATACCAAATTTCTGCTCGACAGGGACAGACAGACGAATACCCCACATACCATCATGTGAAACATAAACATCACCAAAACGATAACACACAAAAACTATAAGAAGTAAGTGATTCATTTAGAACCTTTTTTTTCAAACTTAAAATATAACACTTAATTGAAGAATTGGATATATGAATTTTATTATGATCTGTAAGAATAGCATCTGACATCTACTCTATATGAAATATTTTATTCACATGTTGACATTGACTATGTCGTACTTAGTCTATTCGGAAGCTATAACTTTCAATTATGCATTCCAACACTTCCACAGGAAACTTTCTGTTTACTCTGGTAATTTTGTTATAATCGTAAATTGTGTTCGATGGAGATGTATACATAGACCAATATGGGTTATATTATGTGGGTTTGGCAAAGTTAATACGAAATAAGCTAGTGATTCATTTATAACCTATGTTTTTAATGTCATATAAACTACTTGAAATGGAATTGGAAATGGAAATCTTTCCAAAGTCCCGAAAGAATAATCTCTGTCATTTAATAGTTTATAATAATTTCATTCAAAAGACGTTCGCGACTACACCTTTGGTGGTCTGTTCAAAAGATCTTACTTTCGATCACTTTTTCCAGTATTTTCACCGGTAGCTCGCGGATTAAGCAAGTAATGTTGGCTGCCATGTCTTTAATCGTAGAATTTGTCATGCACATGGACCAATATGGTTTATTTTATGTAGTGTTGGTTATGTAAATATGAAATAAGGAGTGGTTCATTTATAACCTTTGTTTTTAAAGTCAACTAAACTACTTGAAATGAAACTGGAGATGGGAGCCTTAATAACGCCCTGAAAAAAAGGTGTCTGGCATTTCTAATTTTAGTATAATTTCATTCAAATAACCGCCGCGACTACACCTTAGGTGGTCTGTTCAAAAGATCTAACTTTCGATCACTCTCCAGTATTTTATTTCTACCGGTAGCTCGGGGATTACACAAGTAATGTTGGCTTTCATATCTTTAATCGTAGAATTTTTCAGACACGTGGACCAATATGGTTTATTTTATGTAGTGTTGGTTATGTAAATACGAATTAATTGTTGATTCATTTATAACCTATGTTTTCAATGTCATATAAACTACTTGAAATGGAATTGGATATGGAATTCTTTCTAATGCCACAAAAGAACAATTTCTGGCATTTAATATTTTACAATAACTTTATTTAAATGACGGCCGCAACTGCGCCGCAGATGTCCCGATCCAACTTTCGATCACTTTCTCCAAAGTTGCCATCGGTATCGCGTGAAGAATGCGAGTAATGTTGTCTTGAAAGTCATGAATCGTGACTGGCTTATAGACAAAGGCTTTTTGCCTTCAGATAACAATAACGACAAATATCACGACGTGGTTCTCACACGATCTAGGCGGTCAGTTTTCAGGTCCGAAACATACAATTAGTTATTGTCAAATTCACAATAAAGTCATTCTGTATCACAAGCTGCGTGTGTCATATCATAGCCTTGTTGAACTTAAATGTCGCCGACTTAAATGTCTGGCAAAAAAGTCCTTTAATAAGAAGCGATAGTGCTAGCAGTCAAAACATAACCGTCAAATGTTCTGACTGATCTCTTTTAACATACTCAAATATCTCATTCAAGGGTTGCAAAGGGGTGAAATAGAAATTAAGTGTACGATAGAGATCTTTTATCGAACGCTAAATATCACAATGCAGCTGCATCGTTTAGAGACGTTGTTACGTTGTGCGTCTATGCACCAATTATTGTCAAATAATACTGAATACATTGAAGATGACAGCTGGGCATCAAGTGTGATAAACCAACGAAACGAAAACTTTACATGAATCAATCACACTTTTGAAAAGATATAGTTCAACTCACCCCTGGAAAACTCTTTAGTATTCTGGCAAAACAACGGAATTCTTTACCCTCTTTCTCTCTCTCTCTTTTTATGACTATGAACTTAACCAACGGAATGCGTACGCATAATACGAATATTATACAAAAATTAAGCCGATATAGGTTAGGTTAATTCGGCAGCCACATTCAACACAGCTCACATGGGTCCTAATATGAGTCCCGTTGTGATACTTAAGATAATTAAGCCGATATAGTATTGTAAATTTAAAAAAAAAATGTAATTGTGCATAATTTTTCTAAAAGATTTATGGAATCATGTCTTGTTTAGGTTTAATAAATTGCTTTTTCCACTTTATACAAGTAGGCAAATATTCCTGCTTCTCTTTTAATAACAATTATTATATTTAATTTTATTTCGATTTTAAATTTTATTAAAAAACTAATAAATTTACAGAATTTTGTTGCTGTAAGAAAACTCAGATCCTTTGTAGCAGTTTATTATTACATTATTATTTTCTTTCTTAGAAATTATTATTGTTATTTTAACAGACTTTAGCAAAGTTTTCCATTTGAACCTTTTGAAACGCTAAACTTTATCTATTTACAAAAAATCAGCTCTGTACCTTTGTAATCTTAAATTTAATTTTTAAAGTTCCACATTTCCTTTCTTTCTGTGTGTGTGTGTGTGTGTGTATGTGTACGTTTTTTTGTTTCAATATCATAAAGTCATTTTCACTTGTTTACCTCACAAATGATAATAAATTTTTATTAAACTCTAAATGCCCGCCCTCAATTTTTATGAGTTTTGTTTTTCTGTAAAGATGAGATAAAAATGCCACAACACAGGACAAAAGGCAACATAAACTTTACCCGCACCAAACACTGTGACCCGGGGAGGGGGGGACTACACATTGACTGCCGTCTCTACTTACGAGCGAGTGCTTGTATAAAATGAAAAAAGTAAATAATTCACTTAAAATCAAATAAAATTTAATTTACTTTCAACGAAAATGCAACACAACGGCACTTATGAGCAAATGAGAGTGAGCGAGCGAGTTCTTATACGAGTATTGTGAAAGCGAACGTAAGTGTATATGTTTGTTCAGGCAATGAAACCCTACATCCTGTTTGAAGAGGTCACAGAGCTGCAAAACAAAAGTGGGAGACGGAAATGCTTTTGTGTCTAACATTACCTGCTGCGTTCGAGAGCAGGAGAAAAGACTTTTGTTTTGTTGCTTGTTGCGACTGACACAAAAGATACAAAGAGAGAGAGAGAGAGGATGATGGGACAGAAAATCTACAATAGAAAACACAAAAGTTTAAATAGCACTGTTGGTAAAAAAAAAAACAAAAAATACAACAAACCCCCAATTGTTGTTGTTGTATCACAGTGGTAGCTAAATGTTCCCTTAAGGTTTTAGCTTTATTTGCAACCATTAGCTGATGTCTTTTTTTAGCTATCACTAGCCGTTTTGTTATGTTGCACAAAAAACACACAAGACCAACAAAAATTATATGTTTTAGGAAAGGAAAAAAAACGAAAACAATACTAGAAAAAAAACACACTTTCACAAAATGAAGTCATGTTTTTTTTTACTGTCAGCTGAAGCAACAACACAAAAAAGCTATCATTTAAAACAAACATGATGTTGAACTTCAAGGACCTTTTGGCTGTTGCCTGCTCCACAGGTGACCAAAGCATCCGCCAAAAGACAAATGTCTGAACTACCGTCTGGCCACAAACAGTAACACACACACATCCACAGGTTACTACCACCACTAGGAGTAACTAAACAACCCGTTATCTAATCCCTGAGATATCATGGCAGCCAGGATTTAACTACGAGGCGGTGACTTAAGTTACTGCAATAATTTCTTTGGCCGTCATTCTTTGTCAAATGCCACAGAGACGCATAGGAAACTATATATACTGCAATGCCAAGACACAATGATTTCTTTCATGATTCCGTATACATTTATGTGAGAGTTCACATTTCATCAAAGTTAATTTATAGAGTTCAGTTTCAAGTGTTGTTTTATAGCCAAAGTCAGCATCTCTTTGTACGGTTCGAGAATAATTCTTGAAATATGTTCGCATCCGCCAAAGAAATTGGTTCATTGGGCTTGAAGAGGAAAGTTTGGTCAGAACGTATTCTATATAAATATTTATATAGCACTTTGCTTTCTGGAGTTGGCCCGGATGTATATTAGAGGTGGATGTTGTCATGGAGGTACCCTTGTTTTTGTTTGGCAACAAGCTTTCAGCTAATGGCTATGCCAAATATAAAACTAGATAAGTTTAAAGAATTCGTGTTTTAAAATCCGTAGTATGTGGGAGAAAGACCCTTTTCTTGCCACAGACCACAGTGTTTTAAAAGCAAATTTTTTAAACATCAATTAATTGAACGTTGTTTGATTATTGAGTGATAGCAGCCGTACAAATATTATACACGTAGACCAAAAGACCGTTTACATTTAAATCGGTTAAATGAACGAAAATCTATACATCAAATCGATGATAAACGATCATCAGTTATTCTTCTTTAAAAACGTTTTTCAATTTGAAAATTATGCGCATCTTCACACTTTTCGGATTCATTGAAGTGATGATTTTTTTTAAGTTAAATGACCTTTTGAATCTGAATATCATCAACATTTTTCTTTCGAGGACTACCAGAATATATTGACCCGCTTGCACGATTACTCAGGATTCTGCGCTGTATAGTAAGACAGGTAGGATCAGTGTCTGGTAAAGTTGTATCTTTGTTTGCTTGCTTAGCTTGCTTAGCGCATATTAGCAGTGGTTTGCAATCTATACTCTTCTCTTGATTTCCAGGCTGACATTATTAATTTTGTTTACGGAGGAGCCAATGTAGACAAAATCATCTCCACTTCTAAGTTATAGTTGTCACGTAGCATCCCAGATGAGTAGACTATTTGCACGTTGAAACAAACAACTTGGTTTTGCCCTCATTTCTCACCCGACCCACATCTGCAGTGTGCTTCTTAATGCTTGAAAAGACCGCAGTAACATCCCGCAGTCCACGGCCAATGATATTTATGTCATCGGCATACGTCAGCAGCATGTGACTTTTGTTTAATATTGCACCAAGCGTGTTTACTGCAGCATTCCGTATGATCTACTCCATTATAATGTTAAAGTGATCGCAACAGAATATCGCCTTGTCTAAAGCCTCGCTTGGTAGAAAATGGCTTTGTCAGATTTTTGCCTATTTTCATTGATGACTTCGTGTCAATTAGTGTCAGCTCGCAAAGTCGTAACAAAGTCCAATGCTGCTATTTAATCGATAAACAGATAGTAGATGTCGATCTGCATTTCTTGGGTATTTTCCAACATTCGTGATAGTGTGAATATTTGGTTGGTCTTGGATTGCTAGGTCGAAAGCAACAGCTATAAGGTCCAATCAGGTTCCCTAGGATAAGCTTTAGGCTTTCACATAATACACTAGACAGGACCTTGTATGTGTTTTAGGTAAAAGGCTGATCCCGCGATAATTGATACACACAAGGAAATATAACACTTTCATTCCAATCTTGGGGCATGCATTCCATGAACCAAATCGTGGTTATGAGCTGGTACATGCACGTTGCCAGCTCATCGCCGCCCGGCCTTAGAAAGCTCTGCTAGCACTACACCGTGCAATTGCCGTGCTGATCTTGTTTTAGTTCGGTAGTGGACCATCTTCTCCGTCGTCTTTGACTGGCGTGATTTCGTCTCTTATGCTGTCTTTGGGAACGAGCAGAGAAGGGAAGTGTTCCCTCTATATTTGCATCACACTCTAAGTGTCCGTGACCAGATTCCATCTCTGACCTTACATGTTTTTTATCATGTGGTAAAACTAAAACTACGTGGTATAGTGGTTAGAACACGCTACTACCATGCGGGAAATCCCGTGTTCGATATCCGCCTCCAGTCATCTACATTTTTCTTCCATTGCCGGTCCCCTTGATGTTGTCGTCAGCAACAGCGCAGTAAAAGTGTCAAGTCAATTGGCATGTCTAGTAAAAGCTTCTCAAACAGTGACGTTCGCATTCGTCGATAAACAGTAGGTGCCGTTTGTTGTAAATCTAAAATAGAGAGCGTGTTAATTCACAACAACGCGAGAAGCTATCCCATACCTCATTCATGGGGTGCAAAGGGAAATTAAGTAAGTAAGTAAAACTATCGGGCATAACTTCTACCTCTGTAATTTTCGATATCCTGGATCTCTCATTTCTTCCTTGTAAGTTTTTTCTGCCTAAAGAGGCGTTTCATCTCCCTCCTCGTTGTCATTGAATGCAATTTGTCCTTATTTGCTGCATTCTTTCCCTCAGACATTGTGCAACATTCCTTATCGTACCAAAACTGATAGTTTTCATAACCTAGTTTGGTTGTTGCGGCAGCGGTCATAGAATTTTCAATATGCTGCCACTGCATGTCGGGAACATCAGAATTAGGGGGGCTATCTCGGTGGTATGCAACTTTGTAATGGGTAGCTTCCTTTGCGTTTGGTTACGAGACTTTTTAGCACTAATAAATCACATGCGTACCTTTGCTGCAACTAGGTGGTGATCCAAGTCACCGAGCATCACTCGTCCATAACACTTGTGACATACATTCCATCTATTACCACGTGATCAATCTGGTTTATTGTCTTTTGATCAGGTGATATCCAGGTGGATCTGAGCCAAGAGCTTCAGCCCTACCAATTTTTGCATTAAAGTCCTAGGAGATTTTATTTAATATCGTGGCCAGGGCAATGGTCGTATGTCTACCTAGGCGATCATTGAATGCATCATTAATCTCATAGTCTTTATCTCCGTAGTGGCATGTGCACAATTCAGCGTGATGTAAAAATATTTTCCTTGATGCGTATTAGGGCTATTCAGTCACTAATAGGATTTAACCGCGAGTAAATATGTCTGAGTCTGTGGTCAATTACAAATCCACAACCAAATTCGAGCATTTTCACATGGCAGCTGCCATAGATGTTGCAATTTTTACATCGCGAGCATCCGTGTCCAGTCTCATATCCTGGATGGCGGTGATGTCAGCCTAGTATGTATTTTAAAAGTACATCCACCAGTCGGATAGTGGCACCGTTTCTATAGAGAGTCCGGACGCTCGAAAAGTAAACAGAGTTTGGTCCACCCTATATATGATATGATATTAATTTTTGCTAAGATCCGCAATATTAGATAGTTTTTTCGAAGATAGGATATTCCGATGTAAAAATAAACTCTCTTTAAGTTTTGACCCAAATTTTGAAAACATGATAGTCACTAAAATCAGACTTACAAGTTAATGGGTATTTAGTCTTAAGCAGCATCTGGTATATATATTATATGGTTGTGTTGGGGTTCGTTCCCTACATCATTCGCGAGGTAGATACTTGCTGACATCAGGCTTCTGTAGCTATCATAGAAAATAATCCCCCATGATTTATGCAGACAAGTGATTTCATAACGAACGCACCGTTATATTGACGTGGAATATTAATGAGCTTTCCACCAGAATTTTCAAAAATATTCAGTCTCTTCAAAACACCTGAAATCAGAAAACAGATTAGCAGTTTCATTAACTCTTTCTCTTAAGGATCTATGACTTCGAGTAGATAGAATTGTTAAAAATTGTTTCAGGAAAAATTTCCCTTTATATTAATAACAGGACACTGTGCTTTATAGCGCAGAAATTAATGCTGACCATCAAAGCGATTAGTTATTACAGCACACAATAAAATTAAAGGATGACCGCTCCACCCGTAAAAGCAAACATAAAAACCAAAGAAAAAACAGAATATTGAAAAAAAATATCTCCAAAATGTTTGTTTTCCCTTGTACAAACGAAAGAAAAAAGAAAAACAAACAACATCCCCTATAAAACTTAAAATAACGTTAATGTCTGCTATCCAACTGTCCTAAGAGGTATTGCAGCCATACGACAAATCGCTGTGACACGGGGAAATAAACGACAGGTCACCACATAATCCAGCTGCAAGACAATTTAATTCAATTTCCTATCAAATGATTTAAATATTGTATGTGATGTCGCTGTTGTAGGTGGTGGTGGTGGTGGTAATTCCATTTGACAATGACTACTAGAATTCCAAAAGGTTGTCGTCATTTACTTCCATCTTCTGATTCTACAAGACGAGTACTCTATTGTCCTTTGGCGTTGGTTGGCATAAGTTAGATAGGGAGCGGAGGAGCAGAGGTCGTTTGGTGTCCGTAGACAAATAACGACGTAGGAAGACAATAATGGTTTTGGTCAATGATGTGTTAATGGCGGTTTTATAGATGAAATGAAGAATGTGGTTAACTGTAATAGGAGAAACTCAAAAAAAAACACACACACACAAACATACACACAATGATATCGAGATAAACAAGTGATTTTAATCTTCATTTTTAATTAAAAAACAATTCAGACAGATTTTAAATGTGAACTTAGGAAGCGAATAGAGGAATCACATAATTGCTAAAGAGAACTGATGATAAATTACTACAAGTAGTACATAAAAAACATATCACTGATATTTATTTAGAAATTTAATACAACTTGGAGAAAAAAATAGACTCAAACAACCAATATTTATTTGAATACTGGATATTCGTAATATTATTACACCTATCTATGTAACCTAGGCAAAAGTTTAAATTATCTATCATCATGTAAACATTAAACAGAATAATAACTCTACCTGTAACATTTACAACCGAAGATGAGTATTACCTCCCATCCCATCCATGTATGGAATCCAAACGGAGTATGGGGAAAAAACTTTCCAAAATGTCAAATTAATTGTGGCTTACATTGTAAAAGACAAATATTAACTTTTGGTTTCAAGTGTGGTTTTAATTTGTGATACAACAGCAGAAACAGTAGTAGCACAACAACAACGCTATAAATGCATAAATTATGACATTTTCATACACTGACACCAGCGCGCATAACATATCCCTCTCAGCCACACACACACACGCACACACACACTCGCACTCAAAAGCATTTGTAGAATTTCTATATGTATGGCATTTACCACAAAAGGTATAACAAATTATTCGATATATGTTTCATTGGAGTAAAAATATTTTGTAACGCACACACACACACACACACATGTCACATGGTCGTTCATACAACATACCTGTGTGTGTTTGTGTGTGGGCGGGCTGTGGAGTTTTTGGAATAATTGTTGGAATTTTATGGGTTTGTTTTGTTGGATTTTGAGCAATAATATTCCTGTGGCATACACTGCCACATGTTCAGGCCAAGGACGGACATGTTCAGAATTTATATGGTCTGAATATGCAACAATTTGCAAAATTATGTGTCTGTTGACTACAGTCACAGTGTTAAAAAATGGATAAAATTTGCAATTAATATAAACGATATAAAGATAGACATGAAAGATAGATACTCACAAAATGTATATCTCTACGGGTATAAAGTAATTTAAAAGTAAAACTTAAGTTTAGCGGCTTTAAGTTTTGAATGAGCTGATATTTGATATTATAACCTTGTAAATTAAGATCGTTGAGAAGATCAAGATTCTGCATCGAAATGTTACGCACTGTCTGAAAAAATTAAACTGCATACAAAGAAAATCTACAGCCAATGACAACGATATAATGAGAAGAGGAGGCCGATAAGACTCTTCCAGGATATCGAAAATTACAAGGATATAGATGAATTCCGAAAGCTAAACTAAAATATAAAAAGCAAAGGTTTTAAAATAGGGATCGAAACCTGTGCTGCTACTATGGAGAGAACACTTTCATACTATGCTGGTTCCCGAAGGCAGCAAAAGTGACGAAATCACGCCAAACATCAACGACCACCGAGCCATAATGAGATCAACACGGCAATTGAACATCTTAGAAACAATAAAGCTAGGAAGCCAATGGACTGCATGACCCTGTGCTTAAGAAAGGCTATCCAAGTGTGTACCAACAATCGCCAACCAACCAAGTCACATGCTGCTAGCGTTTGCCCATGATATAGATATCTTTGGCCGACCATTGCGGGATGTTACTGCGGCCTTTTCAAGCATTTAGATACAGTCGGCAGAAGTGGGTATGGTGTTAAAGTGGCGTGTCATAAAGTCAATGGAACTTATGACAATGACAAATAAAAAGTGTCATAAGTCCATGGACCTTATGACACGCCACCTATATCGCCAAGCCCATTTCTGCCGACTGCTTCTCAATGCTTTAAAAGGCCGCAGTAACATAAAGATGGCGTGTCATACATGGACACAAAAAATGTGTCATCAAGTCCATGGACCTTATGTCTCTTTCCATTGTGCCATAACGGCCATGGACGTTACCACCATTTGGCAGTCCCAAATAAAACATAAAATGAACCGAGCCATTGGTTCCGACTTATATTTGGATAGGGTAGGAATGCCATAAGGTTCATCGACTTTATGTCGCAATACTTGTGGACCTTAAGACACAATGCCCATGGACATAAGGTCCATAGACTTTATGACACTTTTCCTTGTGTCATAAGGTACAGGGACCTTGGACATGCCAACGTTGATGAATGAGGATAGAATCAAGTTATTTATTTCAACGAACAAAGAGTCAACGCGTTTGGTATATGATTTTTTTTACCTAGGCTCCGCCGTAAACAAAAAATTAATGTCATTCTGGAAATCAAGAGACGAGTATTTATCGCAAATCGCTGCTACTACGCTCGGTAATTAAGCGATTTGATGACAAAGCCCTATCTCGGCGAACAAAAATCCAACTCTACCTGACACCGATCCTACCTGTCTTCCTCTATAGCGCAAAATCCTGGGTATGACACAAGCGGATTAATCTAATCTGTAAGTCTTCAAGGGAAAGAATACTTCGCCAAATATTTGAACCCATAATCGTTAACGGGCAGTGCAGTCATCGAGTGAGCTATGAGCTGTAAACCGAATGCGCTGGCTGGGAAACGTTATACAAATGGGTAAAAATTCTCCAACTCGAAAAGTCTTCGCCTATAAATACGATGTGCGGCGCAGGAGGTGGCGACCAAAACTTAGTTGGATGGACCATGTGAAAGAGCTGTTATTTTAGCTTGGTGTGGCAATCTATCTTCAGAGCGCAATAGACCGAAGCGCATGGAATTCTTTGTTACGTGCGGCTACTAGAGTGTTCGAGCCCGACACCGAAAACTGGCTTATGGGCAGATTTTAATGGGATCTAAATTGAAACGAACTGAATTGAAAAACTGTATATAATTGAAAACATGGTTTCGATATTCATAATATTTCATATTTATTTTTATTTTACACTCTGAAAACTTGACAAAACCGGTTTTTTACTTAATCAGGTATTCGAAAGCTGGATTGTTGGAAAAAGGTATTTTTCGAATAAATCCGAAACCGGTTTCCTGAAAAATTCAAGTATTTGAACACTATAGCGGCTACAAATGGATGAATTTCTGTTGTTCCTGCCAAATGAGAGAAAAGAGTAATATATTTTTAATATTTTAGATATTTGTAATATTAAGTAGTTTGAATATTTGAATATTTTAAATATTCTTAATATATTAAAATTTTTTAATTTTTGAATATTATGGAAATCTGACAAGTTTTAAATATTTTCAATAATTTATTGAAATATTTCAAAGTTTTTCAATGTTCAATATTTTTAATATATTGAATTTTTTATAGTTTGTATAATTTAAATATTTAATTTAAATATTATAAATCTATTATATATTTTAGCATTATTTATATTATAAATATTTTATTATTGCGAATATGTTGAATATTTTGATATTTTCGATATTTAAAATATTTCAAATAAATATTTTATTATTTCAAATTTTTCAAGTTTTAAAATATATTGAACATTTTTGAACTTTTGGATTTTCATTTTTGTAAAATATTTATGAATAAATCTAAAAAAAAACTAAAACTACAATAACTCCCTGTTGAAAAAGTGGAAGGATTCTTAGAGTTACAACTTTCTTTTTGAATCCATCTTTAAAATGTTACCAAACATATACAGCTCTTTAACACGGTATCTCACTAAATACTTATAGCATCAATATCTCCCAGTAGAATCACATGGTAAATACAATAGCATATTGTTATTATTGTCATTGCACACGCACACACACACACAATATACTATATTTATTTGTATAGAGATATTCATAGCACTTCTGTGCATCGTTGTCAGTGTAAAATGTTAACATATTTAGCATAAACTTTACAGTTACTAAAATAGTAGTAACAACAAATGAATAGTTTCATAGTACATATGCCATACATATAAGTTTTGTATGCACAAAAACTATAAATTTTTATACAAACAAAATTTGCTAAATAAACATAATTTTCCATCTAATGTTTTCATTATTATAAATACATACATGTATGTACATGTGTTTGAGCTTACATCTAATGTATCTGAATTTATATTCTACACCAGTTTATGTGATTTTATGTTTTTGTGTATGTTTAGACCAGGCACACGCACTCGCACACACATTTATTTGAATACTTGTACATTTAACAGAGTATTTATGAAATTGTTGCACTGTCTGTGTTTATTTATCACTTAGATTTTAATACATTTATGTTATTGTTAACATATTGTCATTATGTTTATTTTGTTATTTGGCAGAAAAAACAATGCCGAAAGGAGTAACAATAATAAATTATAATGCTTTTAACATTTTTTCGCTCTGGGAACCCAAGGCCGCTGTAATGGGATAAACGAGCAGCAGCAGTGAGTAAAGTAAATTTGAGTTAAATGCATAACAAAAAAAACACAAATTAATGGAAAGGATCTAAATGTTGTTATTTAAGCAAAAATAATATTCACATCAACATATTTTAAATATTCAAAACATTCGGAAAATTAAAGTGTGCAATATATTTAAAATATACGAAATAATTAAAATTATTATTTGAATTATTAAATATATTCAAAATATTCAAAATATTCAAAATATTCAAAATATTCAAAATATTCAAAATATTCAAAATATTGAAAATATTGAAAATATTCAAAATATTCAATACATTCAAAATATTCATAATATTCAAAATATTTAAAATATTCGAAATATTCAAAGTATTCAATGTATTTTAAAAAAGTTAGATATCCAAGTATTTCATAGTAATAGTATTTCATAGTAATAATAGTAAACAGAAAATTCATTGGCGATTCACGAACGATTTGATAACTTTCAAAATCGAAAACATTAAGAAACATGTTTGGGGATATTCGCAACTTAGTACCACAAACATTTTGTAAGAAACTTAGAGACAAATTCAACTTCAAATTAATTTGAAAAACACACATATTCTATAATTGTTTAACTTTTTGCAAATATTAAATTTGTAATTTAAAAACAAAAATTGCAAAACAGCAGCTTGAAAAAAAAAAACACTTTATAGCAATGATATAATTATTCATGACCATTTTCTTTACACTCTTTGGATTATTTGAAATTACTGTAATTTTTCATGCATCGCTTCTAGCCCACATATTCATTCATTCATATTGGTTAACGTATTTCGCCCTTCGGTCGCGTTTAATACGTATACTGAAATTACTCTTCAATGCCAACATAAAAATGCCAAACTCACATTGGTTTTAAAGGCAAATAAAAATTTGTTAAAATTCATACAATTTTCTATTGCCTCTGGCATTGTGATGAAAATCAAATGTAAACCACAAGTGGAAATCAATTCACGCACTCAATTAATCAGTTTGGATACAGTAAACAACAGTGAATTGCCAATACGCTCAGACTGTCTGCAGTTGACTATCAGCACTACCAACCAGCCAACCAACCATCCCTTGCATGGCCCCAACAACGATGTAAAAACAAATCGGCATAGAACACTTGCAGTAGTAGTAGTGCAGAGGAGGTCAACATAGCAATGGATTTACGAATTGCCACATTGGTAGTATGATTGTTAGTCGCAGCATATCGACAACGTTATAAATGCGAACATTTATCGTCTCGGACAGACATCAAAAGCATACACAATCTAAAATTGCCTAAAGTTATGAAAAATACAGGAATCCATATATACATACATACAACGAGCACATTCACTCACATACTTATATACTTGAACATAGTTAGAGATAGGGCGAAAGGCGGAAGGGAGTGAGAGAAATTCATTCATGCTCACACACACACAATAGTAAGTGAACTACCGCAGCTACATTTGCTCTTGGTGTTTCCGGTTAATTTTTGCCTGTATACTAACGGCGGAAACCAATTCATTGTCACGCAAATGAGAATATTTTAACATAAAATTTAAAGGGAACAAAGTGCGCTTACGTTTACCATGACGTTTTTGCCGCTTGTGGCCCTATGGCGTGAAAGAAATTAACGGAAATATTTAATTTCATTGTGTGTATTTAGGTGTCACATATTTGACAGCCGCTACTACATCTTCATGAAATTGTCAAAGATAAGAGTGCGGTCTGCCATGACAGGCACAGTGAAATATATTAAAAAAACATACCAAATACTGAAAGTGTGAAAGGTTTTAATTATGTTAAGAATATTAAAAAGGGCAACAAAATAAAAAATACTAAAAATAATTTTGAAAAATTAAAAACACTAATATTATTAAAAAGAATTAAAATGTTTGACAAAACAAATATAATTTAAAATGTTACATAAAAAAATGTTAAAACCTGTATTAAAACCTGTTACCTATTGCGCCTTTGTGGCATATCTTCAAACTATGTCTTTTGTCTGTTTACGTGACTGCTACTCCTGCGCCGCCCATCAAGTTTATTGCCAAAGACTTTTCGAGCCGGAGCGCATTCGGTCTATTTGAACGCGCTTGACCACGTCGATGTCGTTGTACAGCTCATGATTCATTCGACGACGGTACTCGCCGTTAACGATAATGGGTCCAAATATTTTGCGTAGTATTTTTCTCTCGAAGACTACCATAATAGATTGATCGGCTTGTGTCATACCCAGGATTCTGCGCTATAAAGTCAGAGAGGTGGGATCGGTGTCTGGTAGAGTTTGATCTTTGTTCTTCGAGAGAAGACTCATTAAATCATCATGCTGATATTCTTACAAAAGTTGTTAATTCTGTCGATGTGCAAAGATGCTAGTTCTTCTATGCCAGTGCTGGTATTTCTGCAGTCGTTCACGTGTCTTACTATATCTATAATCTTTTCCCTTTAGAAATTTATAAAGTTCGATGTTCGGTTCGAGTTTTATTTAGGTCATGTCTTCCTGGCTTTCCTATAAGTTTTTTTATACTTCCATCTGTCCTTAGATATATTCAACTTTAGATTTCCTATAGAGCTTTTATATGTGGACATAGGGCGAAGCGCTTCGTGATCCATGTCGCTGTACCTTGTCGGGCCTCTTTTTCCGCTCTGCAGTTGCCTTCAAACACACTGTGTACAGGTATCCATGTGGTCAGAACTCAGTTATTCTTGGATATCTTGTCAAGAGATGTCCGGCATGTGTTATGGAACTTCTGTGAGTTTTCCGCCACTAGACTGTCCGTGAACAGGAAAATACTCTCCTGTGATACTTTCACATTTAATAGCAAGTTTATCTGCTTGGAACACGCTGCGGATGTCTGGAATGTATGATCTTATACTCAGACCTACATAGGCAGAGTAGTAACCATAACCGACCCTATCATCCAGTTTGGACTCATCAGTACAGATGTTCAGTCTTCCGCTTGCTCTTCACTACCTTCTGGAGGGCGCTCTGGCTTCGTAGAGAATGTTCGACTTCCGTAGACAGCGTCAAGTGAGATATTGAGTTGGTTTAGGATCCTTGAGTGACCGAAAGATGAATCCTATGACTGATTTGAGAGCAGATCATTTGCAGCTCAAATCCGGTGGTACTCGATTATTTATTGTGTAGAGTGCCTTAGAGGGGGTCGATCTCATGCATACGGTAATTATGAGACAAAGAGATATATTGACCACGACCCATTTGTCGGAACTTGCTCTTTTTGCTTAGCGCATACCGCCAGAATATAGAGCAATATTGAAGTATGGGCTTCAGATATTCTCAATAGCTTTCCTGCTTGAGTATAAAGTGGTGAGTGCCCTGTTGGATCTGCTTTCTATGTATTGTCTCCAGTTGAGCTTTCTGTCCGATGTAATGTGTAAGTGATTCACTGTTTCGGAAAAGTAAGTTGTTTGTTGCATAGTTGGATATATAGGCACCCACTACACAGAGGAGAGGAATACTTAGATCCCTGTGGACTACTAATGTTACCCATAGGTCGTTTTTGTCTCCCCTTCGACCGATGCTTTTCAGCGTATATAGTGTCAGGTTGTGTGACTAGTTTCTCTCCGGGATATTATGGCTTCCATTTATAGCTGATTCGGAATCTGGAGTTCAATCCGTCCCAATAATGATTTTGCAACATTTGTTGATTCCTCTGCTGTTCAAAGATGCCAGTTCTTTTATACCATTTTTATACCATCTTCCCGGGGTTTCGAGTCTCTAGATAGTAGATATATATTAAAATTAATAAAAATATGGAAAATAATAAAAATATTAAAAATTTTAAAAATATTAAAAATATTTAAAACATTAAAAAAATAAAAATATTAAAATTATCATAAATTTTAAAAATATTGAAAATATTAAAAATACCAAAAATATTAAAAATATTCAAAATATTAAAAACATTAAAAAAATAAAAATATTAAAATTATTAAAAATATTAAAAATATTAAAAATATTAAAAATATTAAAAATATTAAAAATATTAAAAATATTAAAAATATTAAACATATTTAACATATTAAAAATATTAAAAATTTAAAAAATATTAAAAATATTATAAATATTAAAAATATTAAAAATTTAAAAAATATTAAAAATTTAAAAAATATTAAAAATATTATAAATATTTAAAATGTTAAAAATATTAAAAATATTAAAAATATTAAAAATATTAAAAATTTAAAAAATTTAAAAATATTTAAAATATTTTAAATATTTAAAATATTAAAAATATTTAAAATATTAAAAATATTCAATATATTAAAAATATTAAAAATATTAAAAATTTTAAAAATATTAAAAGTATTAAAAATATTAATAATTTAAAAAATATTAAAAATATTATAAATATTAAAAATATTAAAAATTTTAAAAATTTAAAAATATTTAAAATATTTAAAATATTCAATATATTAAAAATATTAAAAATATTAAAAATATTAAAAATTTAAAAAATTTAAAAATATTTAAAATATTTAAAATATTTAACATATTAAAAATATTCAATATATTAAAAATATTAAAAATATAAAAAATATTAAAAATATTAAAAATATTAAAAATATTAAAAATATTAAAAATATTAAAAATATTAAAAATATTAAAAATATTAAAAATCTTAAAAATATTAAAAATATTAAAAATATTAAAAATTTTAAAGATATTAAAGATATTAAAATATAAAATATGTAAACAAAATTATAAAAAATGTCCCTTACTCCCCTTCTTCCCACCCATTTAAATCCCGCTATAACAACACCTATCCTATCCTCCCGCACATCCAAATCACTGTACGCCCACAATGTCAACACTATCATAACAATAACAATAATTATGTGTAACCGCCGTTTATTGTACAACCGAAGGGCACATTTATCATCTTCCGAATATAACACAAGGGCCTCAATGTTCTTTGGCTTTCATTTCCTCAGCAACAGTTCCTTAAAGCGGCTGAAATATCTTAATTATCCGGTTTGTTGTGTGCGTGTGTTAATGACATCCTCCCTGCTACGTACAAATAATACACATAAAAAAATGTGATAAAATGTCTTAATACCATTGAAAGAAAGTTGGTAAGCCGCACATATATGAAGCGTACTACGAAGGAGTGGGGACAAAGGAAACCGCCAGTCAGCGTGAGGGGGGTTACATTTTTATGATTGTTTGCATAACAGGTAGATTTTCTTACGTTATTCATATCCTTATTTGTCTCAAACAGCCCATGGCGGTGATAGCTGCCGCTGCTGCTGCTGATATTTATACACGGCAAAGTAGGCGATGGTGAAAAGTGGAATAATGATTTTATCTTTGACGATTTTTTTTATTTCTTTGATTATTTTTTATATCTTGCGAAGAATAATTGGGGTCACCATTTATGTGATTGGAATTTATTTAATTTTTATGGTTTGTCAGGAGAGTGAGAGGTGGAGAGAGGGAGGGCGGGAGACTTTAATGAGTTTTGATAATAATCACGATGATAAATGAGCCGGCCCATTTTTGCCGTGTCAACTTTCGTTTCATCTTATGCTTTCCTGGCATAATTGCGCGAAGTAAATAAATTTTATTATATGTATGTAATTTTTAATTTATGAAATGACTTCTTTGTTGACATTCTGCCATTACCCATAGACTCCAAGGTTAATGTTATCTCTCTTTATATATTTTCAGATATTTTATGTTGTGGTGTAAATGATGTGTTATTTGGCTGTTGGCTTTTAGCCCAATTTAAGGTGAGTGTAGCGCAAAAGTGTGATAAGTTTTCTGATAGACTTTTTTATTAAAGTTCAAAAAATGTGTTAGAATATTGTAAGCCAGGCAGAATAATATTTCATTCAAGACTCTAAGATAAACATGGGACTTTGAGAAAAATGTATGTAGCAAAAGTGGACACAGACGAGAGCTTAAATAAAATTATAAATAAAAACAAATAACTTGCCTCAGTAAAAGATACAAGTTATCTAAGACAAACTTTAACATTTATCTGGAGTTTCAAATATTGCCGAATGTTGTGCACAAAAATTTTAACTATTTCCTAATGTATTTGTTACAAATTCAAATATTCATATATTTACCTGAAATTGGCTCAAAATCAGTTCAACGCAACATAATTCTCACAATTAGCTATATTTAGTTCATTATTACCGGTATACAGTCAACCACACTACAGCTAATTATAATGGTACAAGATAACTTTAATGTAAATTAAACACCAAATTATTTACATAAGCAGACAAAATGTTAACTCCAACAGCATTTTACAATATCCAATTAGTTAGCTAAGAGGCAAAGTGGTGACAGCGGACAAAGACACCGTAAGGGGGGCTTGGTACGCAGTGAAGAGTGTGCGAGACGTGAGAGACGTCAATAGGGAGATTTATAGCAAAATAGGATTTAATAGTAGCAGAGATTTTGTGTGCTTGTTATCATGTATTTGGCTATTTCGTTATAATCATGGGGATAGACAATTATTTGCCACCCGCTGCACGCACTGAACTGACTGACAATGAAGTCTGATAATGTAATTATGGCAACTTCAGATTGCATTTTAATAGACAGACACATGCAACAACATGAATTTAATTTTACAGATTTTAATCTGATTAATATCTACAAAATGCAAATGCCATCAAACGGCGAGTAACAAGTGGGTGAGTTAAGTACAGGGGAAAGAATGGGGAGAGAAAGAGAAAAAAGGGATTTAACGAAGTTGGAAATGTTGTGGCAATTCTGTCGATTTGTGCAACATTTGCGGGAAAATTATAAATATTTTATTGGATTTAGAGTTTAAAATTTATTATCACAGCAAGAGGTTTATTCATTAATCTGTACACTTTTTTTAAAGATAGCAAATGCCCACACAACAATTTACTGTGTAGGATATTTGCAACTAACAGTTAAGGAAGACAATCGGCTTAATATGCATCATCAGCAGTAACGTTTATGCCAAGCGTTTACAAGATATGCACAATTGTACCAATTGGACTAAGACAATATACACAAACTTGCATATGTAAGTTCATAAGCACTCACAATGTACAGTTTAAATAAACGAATGTCAGAGTTCAATAAGTGCCTATCGTGCCTACAAGATTCCCATTTTCTTAGCATTCAAATCTTTACATCATCTTTACTCTTTACCCTTGAAGTAAACACCAGCTATACTCAGTCAGAAAGTTCATAATGTTAATATTAAATCTCTTGAAACTATTCAAATAAAATTGATAACCCACTCCAAAATCTTCAATCATCATCCATCGTCAATAATTAGATTTGATTCCGACTAACTTATAGCTATTCTAAAATCTTACTATTTAAATAGCTTCAGCATTGAACCCTGAACACAAAATCCATATCAACACTATTTAATGTTATGAGTATTATCCCATCAAAGGATTAAACAATTTTGAACTGAGATCAACGTAAGTGGGTAATGCCATACTTAAATTATTATAAATCATTTCAATAAAATTTCAAGTATCAAAAGTGCTCATAAATTGCAAATTTCCACTTGTTGAATTTTTGCTCAACTTTGATCGCTCTCAACGTCACTTACTCCTTTTGGCAACTTTTACAATTTCAACAATTTGCTCTACAAACGGAAATTGCTGAAATATTTAGTGTGTGTCTGTGTGTGTTGCGGCCGGATGTAGAATATGTTTGCTGTTATTGTATTACAACACTTCACATGAATGCTCCACACTCTCATGTACTAGATGCACACAATCGTACATAACCAGTCAGGATGTGTGGTGTGTTGCAAATTGTCCATATGTTGCTAGTGTTAATGGCCATCAGGAGGATCATGTTTTTCGGGTGAATATTATTTTATTGTTGAAACTTAATGTGTCTGCGCGTGAGAAAAGGAAAAAGGATAGGAAGTCAACAAGCCATTTAAATACACGAAAAGAAATATAAGGAAATAGAAGCTATGTGAAAAATATTAGAAATTTTAAAAATATTAAAGACATTAAAAATGTTAAAAATATTAAAAATATTACAAATATCACAGAAATTAAAAATATTAAAAATATTGAAAATATTAAATATATTAAAAATATTAAAAATAATAAAAATATTAATAAAACTGAAAATATTAAAAATATCTGGCGTTTATTTGGCATATTGGACGTTGAAATTAAAAGCTTTGTCTACATATGTTTTTTGTTATTTTGTTATTAAATATTACAAATATTTAAAATATTACAAATATAAAAAATATTAAAAATATTAAAAATACCAAAAATTAATAAATATTCGAAAAATATTAAATATATTAAAAATATTTAAATTATTAAAAATATTAAAAATATTAAAAATATTAAAAATATTAAAAATATTAAAAATATTAAAAATATTAAAATTATTAAAATTATTAAAAATATTATAAATATTAAATATTTTAAAAACATTAAAAATATTAAAAATGTTAAAAATAATAAAACTATTAAAAATATTAAAAACATTAAACAAATGAAAAAAAAATAAAATTATTAAAATTTTATTTAATTTATCACAGAAATTACAAATATTAAAAATATTGAAAATATTAAATATATTAAAAATATTAAAAATAATAAAAATATTAATAAAACTGAAAATATTAAAAATATTTTGCGTTTGTTCGGCATATTGGTCGTTGAAATTAAAAGCTTGTCTACATATGTTTTTTGTTATTTTGTTATTAAATATTACAAATATAAAAAATATTAAAAATATTAAAAATACTAAAAATATTAAATATACGAAAAATATTAAATATATTAAAAATATTAAAAATATTAAAAACATTAAAAATATTAAAAATATTAAAAATATTAAAAATATTAAATATTTTAAAAACATTAAAAATATTAAAAATGTTAAAAATAATAAAACTATTAAAAATATTAAAAACATTAAACAAATTAAAAAAATTAAAATTATTAAAAATATTAAAAACAAAAAGTATTAAAAATATTTAAAATATTAAAAATATGCCATTTTAAAAATATTTAAACTTTTATAACGTTAAAAAATATTTTAATTTTAATATTTTAAATATTTTTTAAATTTCATATTTTAAAAAATTATAATATTTTTAACGTTGAATGGTTGGTTTGTTGTGCAGGCATCTCCTCTTCAGAGGCTATCACTTAGGTCCATATGGACCCATTGTGACACCCGTTGGCCACTTGCGACATTCCCTCAACCTATGCTATCGGCGTGTGTGCTACCTGATTACGTTCCCAGTTGTCGATTGGGAATCCGGAGTTTCGAACCAATCCGTCCAGTTGATGATTTTGCAAAATTTGTTGATCCTTCCGATATCCAAGGATGCCAGTTCCTCTATACCTTTTAAGAAGGGTTTCCCAAGGTGTCTAGTCTACTTCTGTATATGGTCGGTAGATGGTTCCCATTCTGTTCAAATGTGTGCCTATGGGCCCATGTCCCATCTGGAAGGTAATAATTGTTCTTATATGGGATATCTCAAGATTTACCAGGTACGATATACGCTTCGAGTTGTATTTAGGCCATGTCTTTTTGGCATTTCTACAGGTTTTCTCATTCTTCCATTTGTCGTTTGCATTTCTAAATGTTTGATTTCTGATAGTATTCTAACAGGTGCATATAGGGCAAAGTGCTATGTGTTCAATGTCACTTTCCTGCAGGGCTGAGCCATGTCGGGCTTCTTTGACTGCTCTGCAGTTGCCCAGGTATCCACGTAACCTGGACTCTGTTATTCCTGGATATCTCGCTAAGAGATTTACGGCAGGCACTGACAACTTTTCATTTGATGTCACAGGACTTCAACGAGTTTACCGCCACTATACTGGTCGTATGTTAATATAGTCCTGATTAAAAACGTAAAAATCATTAACAACATAAAAATATAAATATATAAATATGTTATAGGCGTAATTACATTTAAAACTTCTAAATCCATTAAATCTCTACATTGATATCATTTCTTATATTGATCAAAAATTATCTCGCGTCATTTATTAAAGTTTCTTTGAAAAATCGCTGACTACAACTACCCCCTTAAGCAAAACAAACTATAGTTCCGTCTCAGGAAACAACGAAAACGAAAAATATACTTATCTTAATCTATACCGCACACCGCATACCAAGGACACCAGAACGAAGTCTGCAAAACAGAAACTCGAAGAGAAAAAAACCAATGGAGTAGTTCAACAAATTAATATTAAATTACCGAGGTTTGACTTTAGTATCAATATTTAAGTTGGAAATTTGTCTTTGTATTATATTTTTTTCATGCCAGGATACAGGACTTCATAAAATTTGTCTCTTAGTTTTTCGTGTAATTCTTTGGTAGTCTGGCAGAAATTGAGTAGACAGTGAACTTTATATTAATAAGATAATCATAATTAACCAATCGACTCAAGAAGTAGATTATATAAATAACGATAAGTTTAAGCATTGTAGGGTGGCAATTAGTTGGGCCTCCAACGATATGCTCATCTAACAAAGTTTATCCGAAATTCAAAACAGATACTTATACAAAAAAGCATGTAAAATTGTACATCTTGTTTGTCATATCCTTTCTTTATAAACCTTTAACATTTTAGTAAATAAATTACTCGCTTTACGACAATAACCTCATTTCAAATGCAGACAGTTCGTCGTCTGGCCATTAATGTGCTCCATACGCCATTCCTACAGTTTTCAGTTAATGATGCTATCTCGCGTTATTGATACCAAATTTTCTAAATCTGCAATCCGTTTGCGGCTATCTCTTCTTTAAATCGTAATATTTCGTGTTCACTTTGCTTTATAATAATTTAATATCGATTTGAAGTTAGTAACTATCGTATAGGAGAATTTGTCACGTTTTAGCCTCTTTTGTTTGATAAAACTCGAGAACCACTAGTCCGATTTAGCTCAAACAAATTTAACAAACGTTTCCCTACATAATCAACACATGATTTTGGGACATAATTCTGAGAACTGCACGTGAAAGAAACCCCAACAAGAAGAAGTTCTGCATCATTAGTTTTGTCAAGTTTCATGCCATAATAATTTAATATCGATTTGAAGTTTGTAAGTATCGTATAGGGGGATTTGACTAAAAAGAGGATGTGTTCCAACCCAATTTTACCTAACGTTTTAGGCTCTAAAAAGAGGATGCGTTCCAACCCAATTTTACCTGACCAATAGAATACTGGCTAATAATTTGTGCCTTAGAGGATCGCGACAACACAACGTATTGGAAATTTACATTAGAATCACAATATTGCTCATACGCATCCCCCAAACATGTAGTAGTACCAATAAACATTGCGCATACGCCACCCTCGGCATATTTACATACAGCGTACTGCCATAAACGCTAATTTTCCTCTTCAAATCCAGTAATGTGCAAATTATTTTCGGTTGTAATGCCCAAACAAAAATGTACAAATGCCAACTGAAATTTAAATAAATGATAATTTAATTAAAACACACATAAACACAGGCTCAGCGGCCCAATGCACTTTACGTACATATGACAACTGCAGCCATGGCATTTTTCCATGTTGTTGTGGTTTTCACATTTGCTAAATACCAGCAATTAGCCAAAAAGTCAGTATTTAACAAAAACTACAACAACAACAACAGCAGCAAAAGCAACAGTATAAACAAAAACACTATCAACTTGTTTATAGGAATGTGAGCCAGCAGCGAAATCAAACCGAAATCAAATCACACGCAGGCAAACAAATGCCTGTGGGTTTTGTGAACAAATGACGACAGTTCCGGCTGCTGCTGCTGCTGCATCGATACAAATTTAAAAACTGAAATGCCATAACAGCGGAAATCGCCACAAATGTTGCGGCCAGGGCAACAACAAACAAGCGGCGAGATCGAAATTGCAAAATGGGTGGTGGGCTCCATCGACATCATTAACAACATCATCATCGAAGTCACACTAGCCAAAGCCATAGAACTCCCCTCCCTCTCCCACCACACCAACATCATCATCGACATTATTGCCAGGCAATGAAGTGGAAAATTTGTTTGCTACATGCATGCGTGCTGCATGCTTCACCTTCACCTCACGCCTAGAGAATTAAAGTGCAACATGTTGTAGATATTGAAAAATCTGCAGCATATAAAAAATCAACCAATCGAAAATTAATGAAATGCAATGACTTTTCATAGCCAAACATTTGCAATAAAGACCACCACCACCAACAACAACAACAGTTACAACAGGTTATACATTTGTTGCTGTTACGCTGTTCGGCTAAATGGCTCATAAAACAAATTGGCCAAAATGGAGGTAAGAAAAAACACACACACACGAAAAAAAAACAACGCCAAATCGTAGGTAATAACAAACAATTTATTAATGTTTTATAAACAAACATTATGCCAACGACAATGGTCAACATTATTAGCATTGAAATTACCAACAATTAACACTAAATGAGGGGAACAACTCAAATGGATTTCATGGCACATAAATGGAAACAAAATACAATTGCAGAAATCAATTCATGTGGATTTGGAATGATCATATGTGATGGCTTTTTTTATAATAAATTTTAAATTAATATCAGGTATAGAATTCATGTTCATTACTGTCATGTAGTACAGGCAAATGTTTCACTACAGAAAAGTGATGAGGAAAATTCTAACATGTCTTAGTGCAGCACACTAAGGCTTTATGATACTAACATATGAATGTTGTTCGAGATCTTTTATGTCTCAGATCTTTATTCATGTTACCCAAAAATATAAGTTGGTTCAGCTACAGTGATTCATTGAGAACGTTTCTTTTCAGCATTACATACGACACTTGAAAAAGATACTGGTATCAGAATTTTTCGTATAAGTTGAAAGGACGTTCTCTGGCATTTACTTTTTAAAGATAACTTCGTTCAAATATTGACCGTAACAACGCCGTCGGTGGTAAGATTTGGAAAGGAAACCTACATTATTTGAACGAATCCGAATATTAACTGTTTGAGAAATTTTTACTAGAATTTTAGTGCAATGGTGCATTGAAGAGGCCGCCAATCAAAGTAATGTAGATGGCAGAGACATTATCCGACCGTTGGCCTCCTGTATGATAGGCGCGTGTACAAACCATCATTTCGCGGTCGGCCAACATTATTTTAGAAATGCTTATCGGTCATGGCATAGTAGTTAGACGCGACTACCATCTGAATCGACTCCCAGCTCCAGTCATCAACATTTTCCATTCATTGCCGGTCAAACAGTGACGTTCGCATTTGTCAATAAACAAGTAGGTGCCGTTTGTTGTGACTCTAAAATAGAAAGCGTGTTAATTCACAACAACGCGAGAAACTATCCCATACCTCATTCGTGGGATGTAAATGGAAATTAAGTTAAATTTTTTTATCATAAAATCACATTATCATTACTTCATGAGTAGTGAATCGTCATCGTAGAAGATGAGCATATAGCGTATGTTAAATTTTTCACTTTTGTAGCAAATTTCATTTATATCTAGGTCCTTAAAAGTAATTATTATACTCTTATTGTTTTTCTGGATTGATCAAACACAAACCACTGCTTCAAGCTGATATCATTTACGTTGCCACCTTTGCAACTCCTGTCTTGAAAACCTTTAAAAATTATGATATATCTAACTTATTTGCCATCACATCCTTGCAGCTCTATTGTCCTGGGTCTCCCGTTTTTGTAATACCTTTTCCATTGTGTCTACCAGTAAAGTCAGGCGCTAGTTCGAACCTAAGCACCCCATGTCATGTCTAGATTGTTGTGTCATATATTTTTTTTCGTGCTACCCTCATCTTCTTAAGTGTTGTAGTTTGGTTGCTGTGCTTTCATTCGATTCCCTTAGTCTTGTTTGTGTTTTCCTCTCCTTTCGTTTTTTTCTTTTTGGCAATACCTTTTTCACGTGTTGCTGGTGCTCTGCGTGTTGTAAGAAAACAATGCCACATCTTTAAGACGCTTATAGATATAAATCTCAATAATCGTTTATCATGACAACGGTTGCTATTTCCACATGATGATGCTAAAGACGACGCAAGCGACGAAGACGACGATGATGATGATACTTTTGTTGTATGGCTGCCTGCCACCTGCTGTCATATGTTGTAGGTGTTGTAGTAGTAAAGGACGACGAGCACACCAAATCATGGCAAACTTTAAGCAAATTGGTTTGCACGTTCAAGCGATTTTCCTGTGCATGTTATTTTTTTAGTAGCTTGACAACTACAAAAAAAAGCAGCTGCTACTTTCTACTTGTAGCTAGAGATTGAAATATGTTTTTGTCATTGCTGTTGAAGACATAGGGGGGAGAGCTGCTGGTGGTGGTTGTTGTTTGCATCATTGGCGTTTAGCAATAATCAAGATGAATTTGTTTGTTGTCAATTTTACGCTTTAATGGCGGTAAACAATTTTAAGGATGCGCTGTCATCGCATTGGCATTTTGTTGGTCCTATACCATCGTTACTGCCACCATTGTTGGTGTTAGTTGGCAGGATGCAAATGTGCATGCCGTGATAGGATGATCCTTTAGTTGTGCTGTTAAAGTTTGCACAAACGATTAAATTAAAGTCTCCAGGTAGGATTATTAAGAAATAAATCGGTATCGATGCATTCGTTGCACACGAAGAGTAGAATAAATTGCTGTGGGGACTTGTGGGGAATTTCAATGAGTGTTGGGGGGTTTTGAGGCTAATGTTTAAAACAGGATTACTAAGACGTTAGTAGGTTTTCAATATAGGAAGCTATAAGAATTCACTGAAGATGTGTGTGAGAGAAAATTTTTTATACTAGAACCTTTAATATATCTCATTTATTGGAAGGTTTTTCCAAAGGATACCCTTAAATAAATACGAAAATATTATGTTCCGCATATGAACCACTTCGAAGTAGGAAAATCTTTTAGTGTGACCACAAACTAATCATACAGAACTATTTACTTACTTAATTTCTTTTTACACCCCATGAATGAGAAATGGCATGCTTTCTGCGTTGTTGTAAATTAAAACGCTTTCTATTTTTATATTCACAACTTGTTTATCCTGTTAATCGACGAATGCGAAAGTCTTTGTTTGAGAAGTTTTTTACTAGACATGCCGATTGACTCGACACTATACTGCGAAGTTGCTGTCGACAACATCGAGGGGGCCGGCAACGAAAGAAAAATGGCCAGGAGTCAAACCTGGGATCTCTCGCATGGTAGTCGCGATTTTATCTTCGGCTATAATCAGTTTTCTTCTGATTATATTCCATCTAAACTAAGATCAAACTTGTCCAATATTTTTCTCATCACCATCTGCTTTTGGTAGTACAGAGTGATTCATTTATAAGTTTTATTTTCACCGTTAAGTAAAATAGTAAAAATAGAATTAGATATTGGATTACACAGTACAAAATTTTTCAGCTCATTGATTTGGGACTCAATTCTGAGAACTGCATGGGAAAGTAGCCCCAAAAACAATAAGTTCTGCATCATTCGTTTTGAAAAGTTACATGCCATAATAATTTAATATCGATTTGAAGTTAGTAAGTATCATATAAGGGAATTTGTCACGTTTTAGGCTCTTTTATTTGACATAACTCGACAAGCACTAGTCCGATTCAGGTGAAACAAATTTAAAAAATTAAGAATTACACATCCTTTAAATACATTTAAATTTCATATAATGTTTTCCTACATAAGCAACAGTTTCACTGTTCCATTAATCAAATGATTTTGAACTGGGTTTATTTTGCAGCAATTACAATAATACTGCTGTACTCTGTGGCGAATGATTTACGTGGAATATTACTTATGGTAATCATACGCCACAATATAAAAAAAGAGCCTAAAACGTGACAAATTCTCCTATACGTTACTTACTAACTTCAAATCGATATTAAATTGTTATGGCATGGGGCTACTTTCACGTGCTATTCTCAGAATTGAGTCCCAATATTATGTATTGTACTGTGAAATACACCAGGTTCTAAATATCGTGAATAACCCAATTCTCTTTGTTTTATTGATTTTCTTACCCCAAAAAGAAGGGAAGGGACGATAGTTCTTAAACCACGATATTAATCCTGGAATCCCAAAAAAGGAACAGTTTGTATGGAGGTGGAAGTAGTTTTGATCGATCTTGCTTATCTTAAACAATAACCGCCGCTTAGAAGATTGCAGCTTGCAAACCAAGCTTGATTGTAGCTTCCAATACGAAAATTTAGCACGATATCTCTTAAACTATGTGGAAGGCAGTATAGGGGGGAGTAGTTTTTGACCAATCTTGCTAATATTAGAACATATCCTTCGCTTGTAATTGCAAGGTGAGTGGAGGAGGGGGAATTCGTATGGGAGAAGTTTTCTTGCTCATCTTAGAACTTATCCTTAGGTTATAGGATAGAAGCAGGCAAATCAAATTTTAGCCCGATATCTCTTAAACCCCGGCATTAATCCTGGCATTCCAAAAAAGGGGCAGTTTGTTTAGGAGGTGGGAGTAGTTTTGATCGATCTTGTTCATCTTAAACAATAACCGCCGCTTAGAGGATAGCAGCTGGCAAATTTCAGCTCTCAAACTACGGCTGTAATCGCAGGGCCAGACCCCCAAAAGGAGGCAGTATATATTGTAGTTGAGAGTAGTTTTTGATCGATCCTGCTCATCTTAGAACTTAACCTCAGCATAGAGGGTTAAAGCTTCCAATACCAAAATTTAGCACGATATCTCTTAAACTACGTGGGAGGTAGTTTGGGAGGGATCTTACTTATATTAGAACTTATTCTGCGCTTGTAATTGCAGGGGAAATTTGTATGGGAGTAGTTTTCTTGCTCATCTTGAACTTATCCTCTGCTTATAGGATAGAAGCTGGCATACCAAATTTCAGCTCGAAACCACTTAAAGCATGGCTTTGAACGCAGGAACAGACGGATTGTATGACGGGAGAAGCGGGCGTGGCAAAACTTTTTTTTTAGAGCTAGGGAGATAAAATTTGATACACAGATAGTACTCAACAACACGAATATGAATATGCAGACGGAATTTTAATTTTGGATCAGTGGGCGGAGGGGGTGTGGCAAAACTGTTTTTTAGTCCAAGAGAAATAAAATTTGGTACACAGATAGTTCTTGCCTACACGAATATGAATATGCAGACAAAATTTTAATATTGGGTCAGTGGGCGGAGTTGGCGTGACCAAACTGTACTTTAGCCCCAGAGAGATAACATTTGGTACTCACATAGTACTCGACAACACGATTACGAATATGCAGACGAAATTTAAATTATCGATCAGCGGACAGAGTGGACTTGAAAAACAGAAAAGAAATGGGAGAAATATTTTTAGGACTATATAAGGTAATATAGATAATACTTGGCGCTATAGATATGAAGTTGCAGGCGGATGTTTTAATATCGGTTAGTAAGACGTTGTTAGTTTGATCAGGTTAAGGAATGACTTGGAGAAACGAATCGAACCGTACAAAATCGATGCATTGCCGGGTCCACTAGCATAAATACATATATATCGTCGGTATCCTGCGAAAAGGTCTAAAGTCCACATTCCGTGTGGATATGATATTTTCGGTATAGTATCATCGATTATGCGAGCGAAGAGCACAAAAATCCTTTTTCACAAAACACAGATTTTTGTAATGCACCTGAATAATTCTATGGCGTTGTTGCGGTGCAATTCTTGTCATGACAAATTGCTGAATAACAAAGAACTAAACTAAGATGATGGCTAAGGTGAAGCGACACAGCGTTGTAAGTTTCAAGAATTAGACTACATTCACTTTTTATAACACTTAACCAGTGAAGCAGACAGTCACAACAAACTTTTAAGATTATAATGGTAATTCAACACTTTCACAGTCCAATATGATTTCTAATCATTTAATAATGTACAAATGTTATCCTGTATTTTTGTAAATGCCTATTTTGGACCTCCATGCACCTCCCAAAATCAAAGCTCAGCGAACCGTTAGCCACCTGAACCATTTTGTCCCTAAAGAATGATGTGCCGTATATAAAAGTCATAATCACTGTTTGAATGCTGCTGTTGTTTAGTTTTCAGCTTGCTCCCCAAATATATCTCGCCACATGAAATACGTGACTCTCTGGCTAGCAGCAAAACTCTCAAACACTCCAGGAGACCAAACCAAAAATATATTTTTCACGCTAGTTAAACTCAAACATGCATCTCTCTACCCACACAGGTAACTAAAGATTATAGTTTTATGTGTTGTCGGAGACGGATAAAGAAAAAAAAGTTGCATATCCTGTTGCCAGCTAAACAAGCAGCGTAAATAAACTCATACGTAAACAGCTGAAAACAAGACGACCCATGGAAAGAATCGAAGAGGGAAAGAAAGTGGAGCTAAGACTGTCGGCAAAGTCATCATCTTCTGCAGGATAAAGATGCCGACATTTTAAGGTGAAGGTCGCCCGGCCCATTCTCTATTGTGAAAAGTCAACCAAGTATCCAAAGCTTAAGGATAGACCTCTTGGTTATCCCAGAAACAACTATAGCATGAAGACCATCACAAACAAAGGATGACGCAGGATATGCAATCTTGTGTTGTTTTATTGTTTCTTACAGGCATCAGCCAACATCACGTGGGTGGGTAGTCAAGTCTTGAGGACTTTGCCGTACTCACACAAATACATCTTACATGATTATAATAAAAAAAATTCCCAACGAGACTGCATGTACAGTTTGTTTCCTAACTTTAACCCGAAATAAAAGGTAACAAACCACCATCTAACGTAGCCTTAAACATTATCATGATGTCGCTTTTTTTGATAATGCTATATAAGTTTTTTTGCTGCTGCTGCTGCTTAGTTTTGTAACACTCTAACTTTACATGTAGTGCGGAAAATTGAAAAATGCACTGCAGGCGGAATATTTACAATCCCAAGACAGACATGTCAAGCCAAAACCAAAAGTCAGGCCCTGCGTCTTCTGGTTGTTTAGAGTTTTTGTTTGTTTTCTGCATAAATATCCTACCAAAAAAAGCAAGGATTCAGACAACACACACATCCACACCCACCACTTACGCACACTAACACAGCAGCATAGCATATTTTAACGGAAATCGAAATCAAATCTTGTAGGAAAGTAACCGTATAGGAGGGGGAGGAAGAGGGTGGCTAAGTTTCCTGTTGCTTGCTTCCATCTTTTGGTAAGGTAAAATCCACTTGAAGATTTTGTAAGCGTAAAACCATAGTGTCTGAGATTACTCACACTAGTTGGGTGTGACGATGCCAGAAACTGGTGGCGGGTGTGAGTTAGGTTAAAGCCACTATTTAAGAGATTTTCTGGGAATTTTAGAAAGTTGTTTGGAAGCACAGTTGATTGGGACCGGTAAGCAATCTAGGATACAATTACCGCACAACGGTAAAGTAAAATGTTGTAGGTAATGGTGTGTAATGTAGTTTACTAGCAAGTTTAAGTCGAACAAGCAAAACGGCAAGGAATTACAAAGCTGTTGCATATGGTTTTTTAAGATTCAATTGAAGTAAATTTTCTAAACTGATGCTTTTCAGCAAATTCGACTTAAGATGTTCCAAAAAAAATGTGTATACTAAAACACCAAATAATAGCTCCAAAAACTTAATCCATCGCTTAAAATTTCTTAGTCTATTTGAAAAAAATTCAGCATACCTAAGTCATTGTGTCTATTTGCCACAAAGAGCGTATGAGTGATATTAATTATTGTAGCACTATAGTTGTCTCTTGCGCATGAGCAATATTCTTGTTAGTTTTTAACAATATTCATACGTAAATCAAAATCATAAGAAATTACAATAAGAACAATGTCTATTCTAACATTTGGGACTCAATTCTGAGAACTGGACGTGAAATTGGCCCCAAAAGGAAGTTCTGCATTATTCGTATTATCAAGTTACATGCCATAATAATAAGCATAAGCAACAGTTTCACTTTTCCATTCATCCAATTATTTTGAGCTGGGTTTTTTTGTAGCAGTTACAGTAAACCTGTTGTACTCCGTGGCGTATGATTTACGTGGAATATTACTTCTGATAATCATACGCCAACTTCTTCATTGCAGTTCTCAGAATTGAGACCCAAAATCATGTGTTGTAGTGTGTAATCTTCAAAATCACTAAATACCACTTATATCAAGGAAAGCTAAAATCACTACAGAAAGTGTATAAATTTTTTTTTTTTTTAAGGGGTAGGTAAAATCCCTTTGGATCATCAAATGTCGTCACATTTGGTATGTGGTGCTTCCACTAAAAACCTCCTCCTCCTGATAATTTCTCTATCCGGAACTGCGTATGCATTACTTCAGATAGAGACTCAGGGTGGTTTAGTCACGGTCATCTGTGGTCTGCGTCCAGGTGATACTCTTATCCAGATCAACCTTTTTTGTCTTAAGAACATACTCTGTATAATGTGTCACTTTCTTCCAGTTTTCTTTTCCTCGTAACATTTTTCCAACTATATTTTCAACAGTAACGGGTCCAATCTCCTGCTCCAGTTTAATTTTTTCGTTTCGCCACCGACTGCAGTTGAAGAAGGTATGCTCTGCGTCGTCAACATCTCCGTCACCATATAAACACCCTTGGCTTTCACTTTTTCCTATTAAAAATAGGTATTTCCGAAAATAGCCGTGTCCCGAAAGCATCTGAGTGACATAGTAGTTGACCTCTCCCTCTCTTCTATTGTACCACTCATTTATTCTCGGAATTAGTTTCGCTGTCCACCTTCCTTTTACGCTGCTACTCCATTTCTCCTGTAATTTCCTGAGGTTTTCTACTCGTAGCTGGTCTGTATCTACTTCGTTGCCTTGCCTTCGTTCAGCCCATGTTTTTACTCTCTCTTCAATTAAAAGGTCTATGGGGATTGTGCTGCTTATTATGCAAACAGCTTCCTGGGAGACTGTTCTGTATGCCGATGATACTCTTAGCGCAGAAGTTCTTTGTACAGCCAAAACCAATACCTATACATGGTATTGTTTAACTCTCGAGCTATTGAAATTTACCGATTTTTAAATTAATCTACTTATGTACTTGTATTATTATTTGCCTGCTTGTAACAGATCTAATGAACCTATACCCAAATCCGCTACCGAAGGTCTTACTACCCACTGTGCACCATCAATTAGTCAGCATGTATGATGTTATCCCGATATTCCTCCAGCAAATGCCAGAGAACACCAAGCAATAGACTTAAGCCCAGGATGTTTCCCTACGAACTATGCACACGCTGATGTATGCACCAAAGTCTGTATCTCGTATGCATTTCGAAATTGCCCGTCTTATTAACTTCCAGGATACCGTTTAGTAAAATTGTTGCATTTGTTTAAACTTTTTGTTTTTACAAAAATTTCCGTCTTAGTCTCAACGTCTTGCTATACGTTTAAAAAAGTTTACTTTCCTCGCTCTCTCTCTTTTCCCCTCACTCTCTTTTGGCAATGGCATTTTGCGATGAAATTGTGCGGAAGCATAAGTTGACAGACAACTTCAATCTTTTTTATCACTTTCAAGTACTCTAGATGTAGTGTATGTGTGGCATGTGTGATAGTCATGGCAACACTGTAGCAGCAACATCATGAGGCACTTCTTAAGTAAATACCAGGACAGACAACGAGACTAACGAAAAATGAAACAGGATTGTTTTGGGGGGAGGGAGTAAGACTTGATTTGGTTTGTGAAAAGAAGCTATCAAATGGATGAGCTTTAAATTGATACTTGATGACGTGTGGTTAGTTTGGCAATTTGGGAATTAAGTTTCAAGTGCCTTTGTAGTAGATAAATAAGTTTCAATTTGTTATTGATTTCATATCGTTTGTGTTTTTGCATTTAATATAAATTGTTTAAAAATTAATAGTGTTGTATTTGTTCATTTATTATGTTTTTAGATACATATTTGTTGCATGATCGAGTGGAGACTGGAGAGATGCCAGCAATATGGAACAGTGGCGTATGAGTAATAATGTATAGCACATGTGAATGGAACGGAATTATATGCATCTAAGGCGTATGATTATTATATTACGCATGGTTGGCAACCTAAAAAATATATGATCTGGGAGCAAATGATGTACCGGCACTATATTTTAAGATACTACTACGCTTTAGGAGCGAGTACAGGCCGGTAAGATGTTAGCAATATGGAACAGCGGCGTATGAGTAATATTAAATGGCAGCTGTGAATGGAACTAAACGATATGTCTCCATAGCGTGATGAAGTAACTGTAAAATATAGGTTCAGGAGCGAATGATGCTTGAGTACCATGTTTTTACGCACTATTACGCTACCAGAGCGAGTATGGCCCGGCAAAATGTGAGCAACATGGAACAGCGACGTATGAGTAATAATGAATAGCGTATGATTATCATATTACGTATGGATCAAGAAACCACAAAATTTAAGTTCTGAGAGTACAGGACGACAAGATGTTACCAAAGCGGAACAATGGTGTATGAGTAATAATGAAAGACCGATGCGAATGGAACTGAATGAAATGCATCTGAGGCGTATACTTATTATTTTAGCGTGATAAAGAAACACAAAAATATAGGTTCTGAGAGCGAATTATGTACGAGCACTATGTTTTAAGATACTTTAACTCATCAAGATCGAGTATAGTCCGTCAGGAAGATTGCAATATGGAACCGCGAAGTATGAGTAATAATAAATGGCAGATGTGAATTTAACTAAGCCTAAGTCTAAGTTCTCTAAGAAACTACAAAATTTGTATTCCGAAAGCGAAAGAAGTACGAGTAGCGAACGAAGCGAGTGAAGTATGAAGTAAGATATGTATAACATTACACAGTACAACACACAATTTTGGGACTCAATTCTGAGAACTGCACGTGAAAGTAGCCACAAAAAGAAGAAGTTCTGCATCATTTGTTTTGTCAAGGTACATGCCATAATAATTTAATATCGAGTTGAAGTTAGTAATTATTGTACAGGGGAATTTGTCACGTTTTTGGCTCTTTTGTTATATTGTTATATGGTGGCGTATGATTATCATAAGTAATATTTCACGTAAATGCCACAGAGTACAAGAGATTTATTGTAACTGCTACAAAATAAACCCAGTTCAAAATCATTTTATGAATGAAAAAGTGAAACTGTTGCTTATGTAGGGAAACATTATATGAACAGATTCAGGAATTGTAATTCTTAATTTTTTTTAAATTTGTTTCAGCAAAATCGGACTAGTGGTTCTCGAGTTATGTCAAACAAAAGAGCCTTAAACGTGACAAATTCCCCTATACGATACTTACTATATCGATATTAAATTATTGTGGTATGTTACTCGACAAAACGAATGATACAGAACTTCTTCTTTTTGGGGCTACTCACACATGCAGTTCTCAGAATTGAGTCCCAAATCAATGAGCTAAAAAATGGTGTACTGTGTTATTTAAAGAATTTGTATACCTAATATTTTACATATTTTTTAACAGCTTAGTTTGTACTACTGGCTTGTTTAACAAATATATATGTTAATTCCACAAATAATAATCTCCCAAGCAATACACTATATTTTCAACTGTTAAGTTTAAAATTTTTGTATGATACCTCTTTAACGCCAAAACTCTTTGGATAAGAAATAATTTAACAAAAATTTCACTCACAAAAAAACCCTATTTTGGTAAAATGTTATACTTTTGAGATACCTCCAATCTTAATCCCCTTCCGCAAACATATCACAACAAATCCGCGAATCACAAAAATAAAACAATTGTCATGCCGCATAAATTTCAACAAAAACAAAGTGTTGAACAAATACCAAAAGCAACCAGGGGCAATGGAGGTGCACAACAATTTACCCACGAGCGAGACACAAAGAGTGTTGCAACTTTATTTCGCAAGAGTAAACAGACAGACAGACGGACAGACAGATATGCAAACAAATATTATGATTTCAATTTGTATATGCGGCAAAAACACAATCACGAGTTTTTTTTTTCGTCTGTTATTTTGAAAGACAAAACGGCGTAAAAAGTTGCTGGAAAACTATTCACTTTCCCTGGAAACTGCATAGTGTTTTTGTTGCCGCCACATATAGAAAACACATTCACACCTTATGATGAAGTTTGGGAAGACTTTTATTTTTGGTCTGCTTGGGTGTGTGAGTGTCTGTGGGGAGTGTTTCCCTGATGTTTGATATGAAGTGGCAAAAATGTCAAAAGTTTTGCACTTGCAGTGATTTACTCGCACCACGCAATGATATCGGGGAGATGTAGAATAACATACCTAAAAAAGAGAATATAATGAAAAGTTAAGCAAACAAAGAACGAAGCGCAACGATACCTAATAATAGTTGGAGGATAACATTAAATTGTGTAAGCTGTAGTCAAGGGATTCTTTAGTCTTAAGTACTGGTTCGAAAATATCAATGCAAGTAACTTAACTCGTGAAAACTTTTAGTTGTGAAGTGGGAAACTTTAAATATTAAGGTAGTAAATCAACTTTTTAAACATATCAGCCCTAAGTCCCTTAACTAAACCTTAGATAGATTTGAGCCAACTATTAGCTCTAGTCGCATCATGGCCATCGCTCTTCAACATAACGAAATTGACGATGAATGTCGAGTTACATATTAACAGAAGAAGAATTTTCTATGACATACCAACAATGAGACATGGGAGACCTTCTTGCATTCAGTGAGTTAACACTCTTCTATATTGAGATTCACTGCACGGAACGACGATTTCGATGTTCGGGTTAATATAGAACTTTTTCTTAGCAACTGCCGATTTATTTCTTACTCGATAACACGCAGAGCTACTACACATAAAAAGGTTACCGCTGCCAAAGGTATAAAGTCGTAGCGGTGCCATACCCAACAGTCCCGTCATCTAGCTATCATACAACGGCCAGTCACCTGATATATGAAATAGAAAGCAGGGTAGAATTAACATCATGTTATGCTTGATATTGCTCAGTGAGGGTATCGCGATACACGGCTTTTTATTGTTCAAAGTAAATAACTTAGCGTTGTTCTCTTTTAACTGCATTATATAACTACTACGGGGGTGAGCAAGGTGCTGGTAACCAAGGTTCGAGTTATGTCTCAACCATCTATCTACATTACATTTAACGGCTGAAAACTTGATGTTGTCCAATCAATCAGCGAGTCTTGTACAAGCTTCTAAAAAATCTGACGCTCGTATTCGTCGATAAACTATAGGTCCCTTTGTGTGAGACATACAATTTAGGCGTGTTAACTTACTCAAATGCGAGGGCTATCATTTATACTAGTCATGGATGCCAAGACGTACAAAGGTAACTATTGCTCGCAGCTTAGAATGCGTCAGTAGCGCTAGGGAGTTGTATAACAATGACATACCTACAGAGTGATTCACTTATAAGTTTCGTTTTTAATTTTCATTAAAACACTTAAAATATAATTAGATGACGAAATCTTTCTTACATGCGAAAGAACAATCTCTGACATTGTCTTTTTAAGTACAACTGCATACAATACATGACTCAACCCACCGTATGAATTTTTTTCCGAAGGTTCAACTTTCTACTAGTTTTTTCAGCTTTCCCAACGGTATTTCAAATGTTCATACCGCTTAAACTACATACTTACCTTCTACGGCAAAATTTTCTTTGCAGATATGTATCACACAACTACAACATTATTTTCATCCAACTCGTATTCAATGTCGCGAGTTTGTATTTAATGTGCTTAAATAGTTTTATTTACTTGTGACCACACAGTTTTATTGTAAGTTTTCGCGTAACTTTTCTCTGTATTTTTAAAGTGGTTGGTTTCACCTGAGTTCGTAAATATTTGTCTAACAAACTCTTATAGCAGATGGAGACAGAGTAATAACCACAAAAGTCCATAAAACATTTGGGTCTGGTGGTAACTTAAGGTTTTAGATGATAATAAAAGGAAAAGGAAGAGAAATTTAAAACTTAAGGCTACACATATAACATCATTACTAATATTCTTGAAGAATTTTGAAAAAATCTCTAAGATTTATATGTTTATCAGACATCAGCTTCGGTTACTGCTGAAATCAACAAGTTTTCTTGCCAATACATACAGTTATTTTATAAGGCATATTAATCATTTGAGTCTTTTATTTGTCTTAATTTCTCTTTCTATCGCTCTCTCTCACTCTCCACCTCTCTTGTAAACCTTAAATTTTCTTATTTCAGCCACATCCACATCGACATCCTCCTCCTGCCTCTTCTCACGTAGCGCATAGCAAAGGTGAGTTATTGCCCCGGCGAGTTTTCACCGTTTTGGAACCCCAAACAACAAAAATGTACATGATGACGTTAACTTATGATGACAATTTTCCATTGTAGCCACCGCAACAACCACAAGTCATGAAGGATGTGGTAAATGACACAACAACACAAACGCACACACACATCTCACTCACTCCTTGCATACCACAGCCACCAACACTGGCTTCAAGTACAATATGCAGGCACACAGTCAACAATTGCTGCTAATATTCATGTGATGTGCATGTGAAAGTGTTTTCAATTTGTAACCAGGATTGTAAGGAAGAAAAAAAAAGTCCCCTTAAGTCCTTAGATGACAATTATTTTTATTACTTTTGGCGCGTGTTTTCCTTTTGGCATTTTGCTTAGAGATAGACGTCGCAGGGGAAGATCGACAGAGTCCTGCAACAGTTTGGAGAAATTTTGGTCTTTTGGCATAGAGCGGTAAGTAGGTGTGTGCATGTGTATGTGAGGTTTTTCAATTTTTGTTCTCTTTTTGCCAAATTATATTTATTTACTGTGAAAATTTTGTATTATCTTTCTTTGTGGCAACAATTTAGATGTGTCGGTGACTTTATAAACAAACCGGTGACTAAGTGCTCAAGTTAAAATGCTGCAATATAACAAATTACTGCAATCTATTATAAAGCAGCAAGTGTAAAAAGTGTCTTTTATATGAAATTTTGTGTTGTGTGTTGCACAGTGGTACATCCTACCAAAAAAAAGAACCACGTTGAAATCGGGTTTCGCTTTCAGCGGTCTGTATTAATGCATATGACATTAGTTCGTTGTCGACGAAACCTGCATATGACGTGGTTTATACATCTTTAAATTGGCAACAGCGCGCGTTAACATTTGAAATGCGTTGCATCAGTTTCCGATGAAAAACATATAAAAAATATATTAATTGGTGTCACTTAAAGAAATGTTATTTACTATAATATAATTTATTGTCTTTCTTTTTTGTAGTTGACTTTTACTGCAGTTATGTCATACCCAAAGTATCTTAAGACCAAAATCGTTTCCGGACTTTTTAAGACGATTGACAGACGGACCTATGTCTGCCTGTCTGGCTGGCTGAATGGCTGGTGAGCAGGATAACTCGAGTAAACATTAACGGATCAATATGAAAATTTACCAGTATTAATATTTTTCAAAACGAACAAATGGGATTGTAAATGGGCAGAATTGCCCCACCCCTTCTGGTACCTCCCATACAAAACCTATATTTGGAAAATTTATATATCTTTCATAACTTCCACACAGCCGAACGGATACTTTGAATGTGGTCAATTTGTTTATCTTACAAAAGAAGACAAACCCATAGAAAACCAAAACCTTTGCCACACCCTTATCGTACCTCTCATACAAATTACCGAATTGACCATCATAGTTTTATATACATGGAGTCAAATTTTGCGTAAGTTGTACGAATCAGGAATGAATATGGAGTATATCGATTCACTCCTTCTGGTACCTCCCATACAAAATAACCTCTTTTTAGAAAATTAATATTTCTCCTATAACTTCCAAACGGACACTTGGGGGGGGGGGGGGGGGGGGGTTAATGAAAATTGATCGATTAATTGATGTTATTATAGGAGGCAAAAGCCCAGAAAACCTAACTATTTGACACACCCCTTCTGGTACCTCCCACACAAATGACCGAACTCACCTCCATAGTCTTACATACACATCTTTTTTGTAAGTAAATTGAATTCATTCAAATTTTGCGTATGATGTTCGCTTATGAAAATTAGACTTAGGAATGAACATGGACTATATCGGTTCACGCCTTCTGTTACCTCCCATACAAAATTACCTATTTTTGTAACATAAATATTTCTCCCATAACTTCCAAACGGACACTTGTGGGGTAATGAAAATTGGTCGGTTAATTTATCTTGTGATAGGAGGCAAAACCTCAGAAAACAGAACTATTTGACACACCCCTTCTGGAACCTCCCGTACAAATGACTGAACTCACCCCCATAATCTCACATACATATCTTTTTTTAAAGTACACTGAATTAAGTAAAATTTTGCCTAAAGTGTACGGTTATGAAGATTTGAATCAGGAATGAGCAACTTTTACTATGAAATCGTCCGTCCTTCCGCTGGAAATACCCATATGTAAACCTATGAGAGTCAATTCGGTCATTAGTATGGGAGGTACCGTGTCGAATGTATCGGTTTTTTTGTTTGAGAGTTTGGTACTTTTAAAAGATAATTATTCTGACCAAATTCAAATATCCTTCAGTTGTCTGTTTGGAAGTTATGAAAGAAATATTAATTTTCCAAAAATATGTAATTTTATATGGGAGGTACCAGAAGGCCCATTTACCCATTGCCCATTTACAATCTCATTACTTCGTTCATTTATACCGATCAGTTAAGGTTTTCCCGAGTTATCCTGCTCACTAGCCATCCAGCCAGCCACCCATCCAACCATACAGATGGAATAGCTTAATCGTCGTAAAAAGTCCTAAAATGAATTTTTCTTAAGATACATGGGGTCTTACTCGTCTCCTTTAACGCGTTACACTTTTTCTCGTATCATATGATATGTATCCTCATGCCTAAGGATGAAGAGTGATATTCTGCTTTAGCTGTGGAAACACACATTGTTAATCGTCGCTTGTTCGGATGCTTAAAACTTGAAAACGGCTGTACCAGATTGAATACTAACTTCTGTGAGTTTTTTCGTGACTGCTACGCGCAAGTTTAGAAAAAATTAAAAGTGGAACATTATCAACAGATATGCCAACTTGGAAGTATGGCCGTACTGGAATTTCGAACAGGGCACCTCCGACATACGCGTCTATCTTTGGTAAGAAGAGTCATCAGTGACGTCGCCTAAAGTTAGGTTTTCGGGTAATCTTCACTTATTTCATACAACTTTGTCAAAGACGGCTTATTCGAAAACCTAACTATAACTTGCCGAAAATCGATTAAGGCACCTTAAAACACTAAACTGGATTCAACATATTTTAAAGTTTTTTAAGTTATCAAACAATTATTTTCTTTTCTTACGGTATATGTCTAACTATGTACGGTCATATCTGCACCCTGCCGATTGGACCATTCATAAGGACAACTTCACTTTGTCATTGGCAAACACTTCATAATTTTAGATGATATCCTAATTTAATGAAATTATGATTTTTAATGTGTTTGGAATATTTTGTAAATTTTTAATTCTTTGAATTTTAATTTTTAAGTATTTTTTAAAATGAATATGTTTTTCATTGTTCGGTTTAAGATCTATTCTATTATTGCTAATAGAATTTGTTTTACAAGAGTTGTGTGAAATGGATTATGTTGACAGCTGGCAGGGCAGATAGCTATTTCGATGGTTGCCAAACCATCATCATCAGTGCCGTTTGCTGTGCCTTCTCCACTCATTATCACAACCTTAAAATTGTAAAATGTAGTTTTTTTCTACAGTTTAAATTTCTATAAAATTTTAAATTTTTAAAAATTTAATTTAAAATATTGTGGCAAGTGTTGGGCTGTGTGATTGTAATGATGTCCTTTGATAGCAAATAGTAAAGCATATGTCAGAATAAATATAGATAAGCTGGATAGGATTAAAAAATGAAAGCCAATTACTAACACTACCTATTAAACTATGTATTTAAAGAATTAAGCTCTCACATATGTACTTAATAAACTGTCTAAGTTATATACCCATTATTTACCTATAATACTAGGTAGTATGGTTCAAAATCGAACTTTTCCCATACATAATATATTTTATGTAAATGTTATAGCAATATGAGTATTCCTTTTCAGTTCTACGAATGTTTCCCCATACACCCTAAAGTTAGCCACATGGAATCTGCTACATATCCATTTCCTGGCCCTCTATTAATTACTTCAATTTCCTTGAACTGTTATGAAAATATTTGAGCAGAAATTTTAAAGTCATTTCCAATAAATACCAACACATATTAAAACTAATCTCTATTCATGTATAAAATCAATTTTACCAATCAAAACTCTACTTTCCCAACCCTGCCAACCTAAGATGTCCATAAGAAACTTGTAAGAAGTTGCAAATGTTAGGCAATCGTTTGTTCATCGTTTTGTTTTTCTCAGATTGTGAAGAATTTCAAATGGGAAATTTTCAACACTTGTTACAAGTGTCTGTTGCTCGTAGTTTGTTAGTTAGTTAGTTAGTCAGTAGGTAACTGAGTATGCTAATAACTCAAGTACCAAATGATTTTCAAAAGCCAATTTTCCATTACGTAACATTGCTGCAAAGTCAAGTGGAAGCATGCAATATGCAACATGAAGTACAAGAGTAGCTAAGAGTAGTAGATGACGCCCGCATACGATAGACAGCAAAGTCGACAGACAGATTGTAGAAGGACAGGTGGAGGACACATAAATGATAGTATTACGTCGATAACCAAAACAAATGGGGTGGACAGAGTGACGAATGGTAAGATTTGCTATGTTGAATTGTTAGATGATTGAATGGACGGATGGATGGATGTTGTTACTTGTAGTGTTTGTTGGTATTTAAGGCAGCAAAACAATATGATAATTTACTCAAAAGGAGATTTAGTCGAATGTTAGTATATGACAAAATCTGTGCATAATGGAGAAATTAACATTTTGATGTAGTAGACGTATAAGTGGATACGATATGTCACTGACTTTTGTATGCACGGTAGAAATATAAAACAGAAAAATATAAGCACAAAGTCTTCCGGATTTCAATGCAGGAAACCTTGAAAACTGGAGAACGTCATTGCTAAAAAAAAATAAATAGCCACAACGCCAAATCGAAAATCCGAACTTCAATTTTGGTAAATTTGGTAAGTTTGAATCTATTGACCCTGCTTAAGAAAATCCACATATTGACACACTATTCACTTTTTTTGGTTTTGTATGTAAAAAACTTTTAATTTTCAAATGAAACCACTCGCAAGTCTCAAAAACATCGGAATGTAATGTAAAAATACAATTATATAAAACAATGCAACACAGAGTAGGAAACTTTAATTGCGTTTTACTCAAAAACATGTTCTGACATACTAAGTGAATTTTCTTATGCAGACTCAAAATGCAAAAACATAAAAATCTTGTGCTTCACAAGGTTGCTCCTATTCCAATCGTCGAAAAAATATATATTTCTAATTTCATACAAATCGGACAATATTTAGAGGTCGCGAGAAATTTACGATATTAGACCATAAACTGTGTGTAACTTGATACACATAACCAAAATGTTGAAATTTCTAGCGACCTCTAAATATTATCCGATTATTCCAATTTTTGGTATGCACACTTCTTTTGATGAATGGAACAGGGGCGGCCTTGTGTAGACGAAAACAATACATCTGAAAATCCCATACTGTCTTGGGCCAAAACTTGATAACGGCTGCACCAAATAGGATACTACCTCCTGCGGTAAGAAAATGAAAAGTGGAATATATTATCAATAGGTGGCGCAAACCATTTAGTTTGGACCAGGTAGTTGGCGTTTGGGTGGACTAATATCGAATCTTTGGACTAATTTAACTGAAATTCATAATTTATGTTTGTTTGATCATAAGAAAAAAATTTTATGTAAAAATGGACCCAGTAGGTGCCGCTAGGGTGGAGTTATTTGAAATGGCTCCACGAAAAGCCCCGCAATGAAATAACGCCCAAACGAGAAATGAAATATTCCCCAAATTTTTTTCATACATTTTTGGGTGTTATTTCATATGAAATAACTCCCAATTTTTTTGGGCCGTTTTTCATTTTTCTTTGGGAATTATTTCATTCCTCATTTGGGGTTTTCAAATTATGAAATAATCTCCAATGAAATAACACCCAACCAATTTGTTAAATTTGGAGATTGTTTCATATCGTGAATAATTTGGGTGTTATTTAATTTTTTATTCGGGGGTTATTTCATTTTTAAAGCTGTTGGTTTTTAGGGGTTAGAATTATATAATTATATTAAAATACGCCTTTTACAAGTTAAACTTTTAGCCGGTGAATATATTACAATATCTATTAAATGTTTACAGATATTTCCATTTGTATTCATATTGACGGATAGAAAATCAACGAAATGCAAAGTTTGATTAGAACACACTAAGAATGGAATTTTTTTAAATTAGTAAGAGTTCTTCAAATGGAAGAATTCAATAAAAACAAAGAGTTTTGAACACTGGAGGTGGTTGTGTAAAGGCCAAACGTAAAAGGCAAATTGTCTTCCGAACTGCAAAAATAGCAGGGCTACAACGATCTGCGATCCACACGATTCATTTCAATAATTTTGCGACTTTGCTGTTGGTCCATATTGACTTCATGAAATCCTTGGTGAAACTGACTCTTATGAATTTTGGGCATAATTTCATTTTTGTTGCTGATGGGGTTTATTTCATTGGGGGTTATTTCATTTTCATCATTGGGTGTTATTTCATATGAAATAACTCCCAAATATTGGGGGTTGTTTCGTTTTCGCTTTGGGGTTTATTTCATTTATTTTTGGATGTTTTTGAGCGTTATTTCCTATTTTTTGGGGTTTATTTCATTGGGCGTTATTTCCTGGGCTTTTCGTGGAGCCATTTGAAATATGTATATTTGTGGACCAATTTAAACTGTACGTCTGGATGGATACGAGAACATTTTGTATACACCAGTACCTCACTTTGCGTCGTGGTTACGTTCCAAAAAAACACACCGCGAATTAAAACGACGCAAAGTGAATTATGATTTTCTATAGCAAACCATGTAAAGATCGAAGATAGGTTCCAGAGTTACGAAAACACTACTTTTTAAAAAGCAAATTGAACAAAGCAAAAATTTAAAAAGCAAAAATAATATACAATTTTTTGTTAGTTTATCAAAAAACCGGCCGTGGCATAGTGGTTAGAACACGCGACTACCATGCGGGAGATCGCAGGTTCAAACCTGGCTCCAGTCATCTTAAAAGAAAAAAAATAAATAAAATTTTCTTTCATTGTCGGCTCCCCTCGAATGTTGTTTGACAGCAACTTCGCAGTATTAAGCGTCGATTCAATCGTCGTGTCTAGTAAGAGCTTCTCAAAACAGTGACGTTCGCATTCGTCGATAAACAAGTAGGTGCCGTTAGTTGTGAATCTAAAAATAGAAAGCGTGTTAATTCACAACAACGCGAGAAGCTATCCCATACCTCATTCATGGGGTGCAAAGGGAAATAAAGTTTATTTTTATCATTATACTATGGCTAAACGATCAAAGAGTTTTTTTGTTGATATTGATTTATTGTCACGCACTAGGATGCTGCGTTTTGAACTCCATGGCGAGATACAGAATTTGGGCACGATCGCGTTGGGTGTATTGATATTATTACTCCATCTCTAAAGTTGGCGGTAAGGTACATTTGTATGGGAGGTAGACTAGACTTCCAACTTTTTTTCTAAAAATTTATCCTGTTATAACTTAACAAAATACAGAATTTGGGCACAAAAGTGTCGAGTGTATTGATATTATCACTCCATCTCTAAAGTGGGCGAAGTGGTACATTTGTATGGGAGGTACCAGAAGGGGCGTGTCTAAACCTAAAATTTTTTCTCCAAAACTTTGGCCTGTTATAACTAGGGTGTTCAAAACCGAAACCGAAAAACCGTAAACCGGTTTTTTAATTTAAAACCGTATGCCGGTTTTTGCAAAAATGCCATTTTCGAATAACCGGTTTAACCTAGTTTTTCCCTACGGGTACTTGGGTTTTTTTAAATTATTTTGAAATTGAATTTTAAAATTTTACAAAGCTTCTAAAAACATTTTTTTTTATTAAATTTAAAAAGGTTTTTCTAAATTAATTTGAAATTGAGTTTTAAAACTTTAAAAAGCTTCTAAAACATTCTCGTTTACAAACATTGAATACCCTAATTATATGTATTAGGACCGGAAAATGTCCTACAAGCTTATCCTATGTAAAGTAGTATAAAAAGGCGGAAACGATGGAATTTGCTAACGAGCTTTTAAATTACTTTATCCTGCAATTTCCTCAACAACGGCTGAGTCTATGTTAGTAACAGTCCAGATTGTGAGATCGGGGAATCTCCTAATGGTAGTCTTTGCAACGATTTAAACATAACAATAAATAACATCGAAAATCCACCAGTAAAAACAAATTGCAATGACACAAGCCTATATGATGATTTCAACTACAGTGAAACTTCGATATAACGAATCTAGAGGGGACCGAAAAATACTTCGTTATAGCTATTGATTCGTTATACATATGCATTGTGAAACCTTGGTATAACGAAATTTAAAGAAATACGAAAGAAATTCGTTATAACTATAGTTTTTTTTTGTCGGAATTCTATTTTACACGAAAATACTAGTATAATAATAAGAATTAACTATTTAAGAGGTAAATTAAAAATTAAGTTTTTATTATTTTTTTATTTTATTACATTTTAGTAAAATATTGTGTAATTTTTGTTTGTTTTTTCTCGTATAGAAATTGATTTACGCTTTAATACACTCATTTTGACAAAGAACCAAAACAGAACTGACTATGTAATTTGTGGCGCTTTACATATTAACCTGCAAAGACATTTACCTTTCGTTGGTTTTAAAAGGGAATTCCCCGTTTTGCTTAAAATTTTATTTTGCTTTATGCTTTATTCTGACTTCGTTGTATGGAGGCTATAGTTCAAGACTTCGTTATGTAGAGGCTTTTGATAATGACTTAAAATGTTATATGTATGTATTACTCAATTATAATTTCGTTTTATAGAGGCTTTTGAAAAAATACTTCGCTATATAGAGGCTTTATAGATCAGAAATTTTACGTTATAGCTATAGAGCATTTTTGTATGAAAAACTAAAAGGTTTTTTCAAGGGTCTCAGCTAAAAATTCGTTATATTGAGTTTTTCGTTATAACGAAGTTCGTAATATCGAAGTTTCACTGTATATCGATAGATTTAATAAAAGGACAGAAAAGCTTAACATCGTTCTAAACGCTGTTTTGTCAATAAACACTACTTCCACAATAAATGAGCGCGTGTTTTCTGTATCAAATACTATTTTAACCAGTAAGAAAGTTTCAGTCTGGTAAGCCGACTTACATTTGTATGGGAGGTACCAGAAGGGGTGTGGATAGACATAAAGTTTTTTTCTTTAAAATTTTATCCTGATTTAGCTTTAATAAATACAGAATTTGGGCCTGATCAAATTACTACTAGTAATTGATATTACTACTCCATCTATAGAGTGGGCGGAATAGTACATTTGTATGGGAGGTCTCAGATGGGGCGTGGCTAGACTTAAAAACTTTATCCTGATTTAGCTTTACTAAATACAGAATTTGGACACGATCACGTTGGGTGTATTGTTATTACTACTCCATCTCTGAAGTGGGTGGAATGGTGCATTTGTATGGGAGGTACCAGCAGGTACGTGGCTATACTTCCAAATTGGTTCTCCAAAATTTTATCCTGTTTGAACCCTACTAAAAACAGAATTTGGTCACGATCAGGTTGGATCTATTAATAATATTAATCGTATTCTAAGGTGGGTGGTACCTGATGGGTATGGGAGGTACCACATGGGGCGTAGCTAGACTTCCAGTTTTTTCCAAAATTTTGTCCTGCTATAGTTTTACAAAATGTAGGATTTGGGCACGATCGCATTGGGTGTATTGATATTACATACTAAATAAATGCATTTTTTTAAACCAAATTATTTTTTTTATAAATATTTTTAATGTTTTTTCTTTCAAATGCTGTATTCGAAATCCGATTTTTCTAAAAAATAAATTTTTCGAATAACCCGGAAACCGGGTTTCTAAAAAAAGGAGGTATTTGAACACTCTAGTCATAACTTCACAACAAAACGAGATACAGCAAAATTGTCTGAGTATGAAACAACAGTTATGACGAGTTATTTCATTTCCAACTCTCAAGTTGGAAGAAATAATAATATTTAGTAAAGATATTCACCAAAATATGTGTACGAACGTGACGTTACCGGCGGTAGCCTTGCCCATATGTATTATTTTTCTCTTATTTTTGAAATAAAAGAATATTTTTTATAAATTTTTTTCAAAAATCATTTTTTAATAAAAAAAATATAAACATCAATAATGATGGGCTTACCTGAAATCCCAGTTTACCTATGTTTTAACAAGTGTTGAAATTGCTGGCGAAAAAATAGCAATAGCAGACAAAAATTGACTAGTTCATACCATTAAATGTTAATAAATTACTGAATTAAATGATTTCTATATGAAACTTTATTTAACATGCTCAGGTACACGCGATTTGTAAAGATATTGAGAGTACGATTAATTATAGTGAACGAAAATAAATAAATAACATAAAAGAGCAACCCGAACCGAAAATAAAAAAAATTTCATAGTAGTCAAAATAAGTTTATCGTGGTCATTTAAGTCGTTACACTGACAGTTCATTTTGCTATCAATAAATTTGCTGCGAATATTTCAGTAGCTAGTCGTTTTACTTTGCATGCTTGTGGCTGTTGACTACGCATGTGTGTTTGCCGAACTCGCTGTCTTTGCAAACACAATCATTTTGTGTGTTTCTCTTTCATTTCATTTTTTTTTTTCAAATTATTCCGCAGTCATAGTCACTAACGCATTTTGGAATAGAATATTAGTAAGCAATGTTAAACCCTGGTTTTAACCCATTGTGCGCCGCCAATAAATTTTGTTGCCGAAGACTTTTCGATATGGAGTATTTCCACCCGTTCGTACAACGCATTCGCTATATTTAAGCGCGCTTGACTTCGTCGATTTCAATATACAGATCATACAAGGTAGACAAAATTGTCTACAACCTCAAAGTAACAGTTTTTGCCGTTTATGCTGCGTTTAAAACGAGTAGACTCATTTTTCACCAGACTTGCTTTTGACGACTGAAGCATTGAAAAATGCTTAAGATGGTCGCATTAAAATCGAGCATTTCTCCCCTATAGCATTTATATCATTGGCGTACGTTAACAGCATGTGAGTTTTATTAAAGACTGTATTAGTATTGTTATCTGGGACCTTCGCATGCTCATCTCTATAATGAAGCTAAAGAGATCGGATGACAGATTATCGGCTTGTCAAAAACCACGGAAGATAGATTATAGCTCAAATTTGTGCCTATATTCACAAAAGACTTGGTGTCAGTCAGTGTTATCCCGTAAAGTATTATCAGATTCGCGGGGATACCAAACTCAACCATACCATCCAACAATTTTTGTCGTATCGGCCTGCCGAATTCAGCTATGTAATAGATGAACAGATGGTTGTCGTCGATCTGCATTTCATGGGTCTTTTCCAGAATTTGTCGTAGTAGTCTTTTACATAACACATGACCTTATATGCGATGGGTAAAAGGCTGATCCCGCGATAGTTGGTACACACACTTGGATCGCCTTTCTTTGGCAAAGGTAATAGAACACTCAGATTACAATTATCGGACTTTAGGAGCTGGTGCATGGATATTACCAGCTCATCGCCGCCGGCTTTAAAAAGCTCTGACGGAAGTCCATCGGCTCCCGCAGTGGACAGTCTACTGCATCGTCGATGATTGGTGCGATTTCGGCACTTATGCTGCCTTTGGGAACGAGTAGAGATGAGAGAATGACAAAATGTATAATAAGAGTACTGTTGAAGTATTAATGTCCAAACATGTACATGGGTAAAGAGTAAACGATCAAACCATGCCCATACTCGCACACACTCGTGCATTGCTATACCCAAGTACACGAGAACCCATCACATGTTGTTACAAGTGTTGGTTGTGTTGGGTGCTAGTTAGATATGTCAAATTTCTATTTCTGTTCCGTAGAGTATGGGAATGTACAGGAGTACACATGAGTACTCATGTCACCCGTAGTGCTTAGAAGAGTTGACGAATGTAAGAACGATCAAACACGATGATCTGTGATGATCATTATCGTAGCAAAAAAAAACTTTATAATTAAGTTGAGTCTGCTTCGGTTTTTGACCTCGTGTGCGTCGAGTGTATTTTAGGTATGAGAAACAAAAGTAAGGTTAGGTAGAGGTAACATTCGTTATAAAAAGAGTGCAAACATGTCTTTTTTAACGCAAATAAGAGCATGTAAGCATTCTTTGTAAGTTAGGTAAAGTTGCACACAAGTATACAAATTATGGGTATGTACTTAAGTATACTTTAATGCCGAGTACTTATTCTCATTCTCTGTAAGAGATTGAAAGTGTTCCCTACATATTTGCAGCACACTCTGACTGTTCATGACCACATATCCGTCTCTGTCTTTACAGGTGGGGATCCCTGTTCCAAAACGTTTACTTTTTACCTTTTGGTAGAACTTTCGGGCCTCACCTCTATCTATGTAGTTTTCGATATCCTCGCTCTCTCTTTTCTTCCACAGACGCTTTTTCCGTCTGAACAGGCGTTTCATCTCCATCCTTTTCTCTTTATAACTCTCTGTCCTCGCTGGCGTCACAATTGGCTGCAGTTTTACCTTGTATGCAGGCATTCATTTCCTCAGACATTTCGCGACATTCATCATCGTACCAGGGTTTGTCTGAGCTTGGATTTGCATAAACCAGTAAGGTCGTTGCGGCAGTGGTCATAGAATTCGCAATATGCTGCCACTGTATGTCGGGAACATCGGAACTAGGGGGTTTTGTTTGGAATAACTTAGAGAGTGGGTTGGAGTAGGCATGATGTCTAGCTTCTTTTGCGTTTGATTACCAGTGTTTTTAACACTACCTTATCGTGTGCGTACTTTGGCTGCAACTAGGTTGTGATCCGAGTCAATATTTACACCGCGCATCACACACGTCCATAACGCTTGAGACATGCCTTTTATCAATTACCACGTGATCAATCTGATTTCTTGTATTTTGATCAGGAGATATCCTGGATGCCTTGTGGATATATTTATGCGGGAATCTAGTTCCACTCACAACCATGTTTCTTGCCGACGCTAAACTAACTAGTCTGAATTTTCCGACTGCTGAACCAAGAGCATCTTCCTTCCTGTCTGTCTGTCTGTCTGTCTGTCTGTCTGTCTGTCTGTCTGTCTGTCTGTCTGTCTGTCTGTCTGTCTGTCTGTCTGTCTGTCTGTCTGTCTGTCTGTCTGTCTGTCTGTCTGTCTGTCTGTCTGTCTGTCTGTCTGTCTGTCTGTCTGTCTGTCTGTCTGTCTGTCTGTCTGTCTGTCTGTCTGTCTGTCTGTCTGTCTGTCTGTCTGTCTGTCTGTCTGTCTGTCTGTCTGTCTGTCTGTCTGTCTGTCTGTCTGTCTGTCTGTCTGTCTGTCTGTCTGTCTGTCTGTCTGTCTGTCTGTCTGTCTGTCTGTCTGTCTGTCTGTCTGTCTGTCTGTCTGTCTGTCTGTCTGTCTGTCTGTCTGTCTGTCTGTCTGTCTGTCTGTCTGTCTGTCTGTCTGTCTGTCTGTCTGTCTGTCTGTCTGTCTGTCTGTCTGTCTGTCTGTCTGTCTGTCTGTCTGTCTGTCTGTCTGTCTGTCTGTCTGTCTGTCTGTCTGTCTGTCTGTCTGTCTGTCTGTCTGTCTGTCTGTCTGTCTGTCTGTCTGTCTGTCTGTCTGTCTGTCTGTCTGTCTGTCTGTCTGTCTGTCTGTCTGTCTGTCTGTCTGTCTGTCTGTCTGTCTGTCTGTCTGTCTGTCTGTCTGTCTGTCTGTCTGTCTGTCTGTCTGTCTGTCTGTCTGTCTGTCTGTCTGTCTGTCTGTCTGTCTGTCTGTCTGTCTGTCTGTCTGTCTGTCTGTCTGTCTGTCTGTCTGTCTGTCTGTCTGTCTGTCTGTCTGTCTGTCTGTCTGTCTGTCTGTCTGTCTGTCTGTCTGTCTGTCTGTCTGTCTGTCTGTCTGTCTGTCTGTCTGTCTGTCTGTCTGTCTGTCTGTCTGTCTGTCTGTCTGTCTGTCTGTCTGTCTGTCTGTCTGTCTGTCTGTCTGTCTGTCTGTCTGTCTGTCTGTCTGTCTGTCTGTCTGTCTGTCTGTCTGTCTGTCTGTCTGTCTGTCTGTCTGTCTGTCTGTCTGTCTGTCTGTCTGTCTGTCTGTCTGTCTGTCTGTCTGTCTGTCTGTCTGTCTGTCTGTCTGTCTGTCTGTCTGTCTGTCTGTCTGTCTGTCTGTCTGTCTGTCTGTCTGTCTGTCTGTCTGTCTGTCTGTCTGTCTGTCTGTCTGTCTGTCTGTCTGTCTGTCTGTCTGTCTGTCTGTCTGTCTGTCTGTCTGTCTGTCTGTCTGTCTGTCTGTCTGTCTGTCTGTCTGTCTGTCTGTCTGTCTGTCTGTCTGTCTGTCTGTCTGTCTGTCTGTCTGTCTGTCTGTCTGTCTGTCTGTCTGTCTGTCTGTCTGTCTGTCTGTCTGTCTGTCTGTCTGTCTGTCTGTCTGTCTGTCTGTCTGTCTGTCTGTCTGTCTGTCTGTCTGTCTGTCTGTCTGTCTGTCTGTCTGTCTGTCTGTCTGTCTGTCTGTCTGTCTGTCTGTCTGTCTGTCTGTCTGTCTGTCTGTCTGTCTGTCTGTCTGTCTGTCTGTCTGTCTGTCTGTCTGTCTGTCTGTCTGTCTGTCTGTCTGTCTGTCTGTCTGTCTGTCTGTCTGTCTGTCTGTCTGTCTGTCTGTCTGTCTGTCTGTCTGTCTGTCTGTCTGTATGTCTATCTGGTGGCTGTCCGGCTGGTTCGCACGATAACTTTCGAAAGACTCAATGTCTTGAAATTTTGCACGAGTTAATATTCCCCCAAAACTACTTACGGTATTGGAAATGGGCTACGTGGCCCCGCCCCTTCTGGTACCTCCCATACAAATACTTCATTCCGCCCACTTTAGAAATCGAGTTATAAATCAATTCACCCAACGGGATCGTACCCAAATTCTGTACTTAGTAAAGCTATTACAGGATAAAGTTTTGGAAAAAAATTGGAAGTCTAGCCACGCTCCTTCTGGTACCACCCATAGAAATTCACCTTTCTGCCCACTTTAGATATGGAGTAATAATATCAATAAATCCATCGCGCTCGTACCCTAATTCTTAATTTAGTAAAGCTATAGCAGGATACAGTTTTTGAGAAAAAAATAGCAGACTACCAACGCCCCATCTGGTACCTCCCACACACATCTGGTACCGCCCACTTTAGAAATCGATTTATATTATTATTAGAACTACCGCGATTGTGACCAAATTCTGTATTTAGTGAAGTTCAAGCAGGATAAAATTTTGGATAAAAAATCTGGAAGTCTAGACACGCCCTTTCTGGTACCTTTAGAGATGGAATAATAATATCAATACACTTGACACGATCGTGCACAAATTCTGTATTTAGTAAAGCTATAACAGGATAAAGTTTAAGAGAAAAGATCTGTATGTCTAGACACGCCCCTTCTGGTACCTCCCATACAAATGTACCACGCCGCCCACTTTAGAGATGGAGTAATAATATCAATATTCTCGACACGATCGTGCCCAAATTCTGCACTTAGTAAAGCTATTACAGGATAAAGTTTTGGAAAAAAAATTGGAAATCTAGCCACGCCCCTTCTGGTACCTCCCATACAAATTCACCTTTCCGCCCACTTTAGATATGGAGTAATAATATCAATAAATCCATCGCGCTCGTAGCCTAATTCATAATTTAGTAAAGCTATAGCAGGAAACAGTTTTTGAGAAAAAAACTGGAAGTCTACCATCGCCCCATCTGGTACCTCCCACACACATCTGGTACCGCCCACTTTAGAAATCGATTAATATTATTATTAGAACTACCGCGATCGTGACCAAATTCTGTATTTAGTAAAGTTCAAGCAGGATAAAGTTTTGGAGAAAAAATCTGGAAGTCTAGACACGCCCATTATGGTACCTCCCATACAAAAGTACCTTTCCGCCCACTTTAGATATGGAATAATAATATCAATACACTTGACACGATAATAATCGGCCTTATTCCCGAAGTCGTCGTCGACGCAAAACGACGACGTCTTGTTACGACGCTGTAAAATCGGTATTCTCGTAGTCGTTTTCGATAACTATCGGTTACTATTGACACAAATTTGGTATTCTGTAAGGAAATGTGACGACGACGTTGAATCGAAACGACTCTGAATCTGTCGTCACAGTTGTTAGTAACGACTTGAAACAATTTGAAGGAATAATTTTAGTTTTTGTAAATTTAAAAAAAGGTTTTGTTTAATGACGTCAAGAATAACAATGTCGAGTAACAAATAGGGGCTTAGAAACAAAATCCCTCATAGGTACAAGGATTTTGTCTAATTTTAAGGGGTAATGTGAGAAAATTGGTGAAAACCAATTTAATTCCTTTGGAGCGCCTTTGTAGTTACGAATCGGGTCTTCTTTATTTGTAGCAAAAATTTTGATATGGGTTCCATCCAATAACTCCAGTAAATCCTGTTTTGTTAAAAAATGTAGTTTATGCTTCCGATTTGTCATCTTCAGTTACTTCCAATTGTATCCAAGGTGGACAAATCACCTCTCTAATGCATTCAGGGTTTCGACAGGAATCTTGCAACTACTGGCTGCACTTACACTTAGGTTGTAAGGCCCCTGTCCAAAGGACCTCAATGTTGCTGACAACTTAATTATGACTGAAACATATGTCCTGAGTTCACTTTTCATGATAGGAACTATTTCTATTGGAACTATTACGTAATTAAATGCTGCTATATTAAGACTTAGGTAGTTCTCGAATCTTAAAAAAAGTTAAAAGCCCGGCCAACAGATAACCTCAAATTACGATTTTAACACCGATGAACATACTCGTTATTTGGCAATTTTAAAATCATCGGATCATAGCCGAAGTATTTTCCTTTCCAGTATAAGATATTTCTTGCTTTCCTCATCGCTTGAATTTGATTCGGGTACAAAAATATTTTTTCATGAAACACAATAAAAATAAAAATAAATCAGCTGATGCACAGATGTTACATCAGCTGTTGTCATTTCTTTCATGTTATCGATTACAAGTCGACGTCGTCTCATTGTAGTTACAGAATACCGAAATAGCATTGATGTGACGACGATGTTGAATCGAAGTGACATTGACATAAAAACGACGACGATGCGACGACGACTACGGGAATAGGGGTGAATATCAATACACTTGACACGATAATAATATCAATACACTTGACACGATCGTGCCCAAATTCTGTATTTAGTAAAGCTATAACAGGATAAAGTTTTGGAGAAAAGATCTGGATGTCTAGACACGCCCCTTCTGGTACCTCCTATACAAGTGTACCACTCCTCCCACTTTAGGGATGGAGTAATAATATCAATATACTCGACATGATCGTGCCCCAATTCTGTATTTTATTAAGTTATAACAGGATAAAGTTTTGGAGAAAAAATTGTAAGTCTAGCGGCGCCCCTTATGAGACCTCCCATACAAATTTACCTTTCCGCCCACTTCAGAGATGGAGTTATAATAACAATACATCCAACGCTATCGTGCTCAAACTCTGTATTTAGTAAAGCTATAACAAGATAAAGTTTTGGAGGGTAAACCTAGAAGTCTATACACGCCCCTTCTAGTACCTCCCATACATATTTACCACTCCACCCACTTTAGAAATCGAGTAATAATATCAATATAATAGCAATTTTTTTTATTTTACTGAGGGTGATGGTATATGTAAGTCGGTTCGCCCGACTGAAACTTTCTTACTGGTTTTTTCTTTTCTTTGTGTTTTCATAATACTAATGTTTTTTAAGGAGAGTGGCTTATTAGGCCACCGCACCCGATCCTAGTTTCTTGGCGCTGCCAAAGCCACTAAGAGAGCCTGTGTTGAGCTTCAGATACTTCTGTTATTCTGTTACCTTCTTCCTAAGAAGCATCGGTGGTAGCATGCAGATAAGTTTACTAAACATTTCGCCTTCACCCATTTGCTACCACGGATGTTCAGTGGCATTGCCCGGGGAATACGTGATCTCTGGGACGTTGTGAGCTGCTTGGGAACCTCCAAAGAGAGCTTCTGGTTATACCCAAATGAATGACAATCAGAAAGACTCAAATTAGAAAATTCCCCATTCCCTATATAACTACATACTTATAATATTAAGTTCTAAATATATTTCATACAACATGGAACGTGATAAAGTTCTAACCCTCCCATAAGGTGCAGGCAGTATTAATTGACCTTGGCTACACCCATCTAGCGTAATCTATTGGTGAGCCGATCATTCACCTCGCACCGATTTTATTGATTTATTTCTTTTTCCTAATACAGTGTCCACAAACTTCAATTTCATACAACTGCACTGATTCACACTGCAAAGCTTCAAAATGCGACCAGTAAAGCTGCCATTTAATAACATTTAACAAATTTGCATAATAAAAACATGTTGAAATTCGTAAGCTCCCTCAGTACATGCAACCATTCGAACAAATCCTCAAAAAAATCCATCTAATCCAGTCATAAACACTGACCACCAACCAGCAAAAGCAACACAGTGGTATCAATTGTCGCTCGCCCCCCTTCCCCGGGTATCACGTTGCAGTGAATTTGAATTCATGTTGTATGTTGTGTTGTATAGTCGCAAGGTGTGAGATGATGGTGCAAAAATCTGAACATTTCATCAGAGTTTTACAATTCCCAATTGTAATTAGATTTATTACATTAATTTGAATATTTTCACAAATGGACACACGGGTATCGCACGTTCCGTAAATACTGCTTACTGCTTGCTGCATGGGGTTGTGTTGGCGGTCATTAGCACCCAAAAAACAAGGGATATAAGGATTGAAAGAACGAATATCCGGTTAGATGAACATACGAACGTTCGTTCTGTCAATTAGTGGCAATCGTTGTATATTATATAGCAAAATATGTAAATAAATTTAATATTCAATGAAAATTGAAACAGAGCAGGATTTCGAGTGTACTCGTGCCTATGGTTGTTATGGCATAGAGCAACAGTTGTTGGCCGCAGCAATTTGAACTAAGTGAAACTATAAAGTGTATTGTTGGCCGATAGCTGCGCGTGTGTTGTGCCAACAGAGTAGAAATTTATTAACATAAATCTCATATATCACAAATTAATTTGATGGTCAGCATATTTTGTTTTTTTATTTGTCGCTGAATATAAATTATATAAATTTATTTTGAAACATTGAAATTTGTGTAATTTTATTATTCAGCTTAAATAAAATCATTATTTGATTTGATTGATGACAGTTGTTGTTCTTGTTGAATGTGTTAATAACGTGTGGAACATTTAATATGAAAATTAATACAGAACTAGAAGGAATGTGAAGTGTTAATAAAGTGTATATTAATATAATATGTAAAGTGTGTGTATAAAATAGCTTTCGAGAGTTTTGTGGTACTTACTTAGCAAGTTGAATTTATGAAAAGTAACATAACGAGGCCGACGTTACCAAATCTAATACTGATATTCATAGGACATGCTTTTAAAATATTCTGGCATTATCTCGTCCCAGAATTGATTTGATGTCAAGACAGACTTGGATTCTAAGCTTCGAGATGGAATCTAGCATTTAATTCTTAGTTATTAATAAGACTGTGGTATATTTTCAGGTTCATAATCTGTGGATGAGCAATTCAAGTCAGGGTGAAGGTATTAGGTCAGTATAGTAAAACAACTTGGTGTTCTCAGGCCAAACTCTTTTTCATATTAATATTTTGCATATTTTGATATTTTCGTTTAGTTTTTCAGCTATATCTCAAGAACCATTGATGATTTCAAATATCACTCTTTAGCAGAATTGTAGCTAAGGCTAAAATAAATAATTTATATTAATATTTCCATGTAAAAAATCAAGTTACACAAATTTTATCGAATGAAATATTCTAAAAATTATCATTGTTATTCAACCATAAATCCACAATATTGGAATGAAGTGCGTATGATTAATATAAAATCTGAATAACATTAATATTATTCATACGTTTTACATACATGTGTATGTAGCGAGTTCAATATGCAAAATCGCTACATACGTATGTACATTACAGTACTTCGGCCATTGTCGTCATTAATTATCATAAATAATTCCCAGTATTTAACTTTTCACAGATTATACAGCCTATATTTGGCCAGAAACTGGAGTTATAGGGCAAATTTTATGCAAGAAGGCGATAAATGATAACTTTTCGAATCGAAGCACTCTATAACCGTCGTTGCATTCTAATTTCAATCAACTAAAAAGGTTATCATACAGTGTTGTTTGTTAGTGTTAGTCGATCGTAGTGATTATCTCTTTCGACAAATCCTTGAATAGGCATTAGGAAATTACTGAATCCTTATTGACAGAATAAAGTGTAAACAATCGAAAACTTGGCACCAATAAAGTTCTCTTACATATTTTCTGCCAAGATCGCTCAATACCGCATTAATCAATACTTTAAAAACCGAGATACGGATTGAAGGAGACGAGTTAGACCCCAAGTATCTTAAGACCAAATTCGATTCACGACTTTTAAAGACGATTGAATTATGTCCGACTGTCTGGATGGCTGGTGAGCAGGATAACTCGAGTAAACTTTAACGGATCAGTATGAAAATCAACCAGTATTAATATTTTTCGAACCCAACTTATGGGATTGTAAATGGGCAGAATAGCCCTACCCCCTCTGGTAACTCCCATACAAAATTACCTATTTTGGGTAATTAAGATTCCTTTCATAACTTCCAAACAGATGACCTGAGGATTTTTGAAATTGATCAGTTTTTTAATCCTGCAATAGTTGACAAACCCTAAGAAAACGGAAACCTATTTTTATACCTCCCATACCGAATGACCGAATTGACCCTCATAGTTTTACATACATATCTTTTTAGTAAGTAAACTGAATTCACTCAAATTTTATGTATGATGTTCGCTTATGAAAATTGGACTCAAGAATGAATATGGACTATATCGGTTCACGCCTTCTGGTACCTCCCATACAAAATGACCTATTTTTAAAAAATTAATATTTTTTCCATAACTTCCAAACGGGCTATTGGGGGGTAATGATAATCGGTCAATTAATTTATCTTGTAATAGGAAGCAAAACCGTAGAAAAAATTTGTTTCTCCCATATCTTATAAACCGGCACCTGGAGGATAATCAAATTTGGTTAGTTAATTTATCTTGTAGTAGGAATTATTATTGGTTGATGGTATTTATCAGTCAGTTTACCTGATTTACCTGGGAGCGACCGTGGCATAGTGGTTAGAACACGCGACTACCATGCGAGAGATCGCAGGTTTAAACCTGGCTCCAGTCATCTTAAAAGAAAACAAAACTTTCATAACTTCCAAATTTTCTTTCATTGTCGGCTCCCCTCGAATGTTGTTGACAGCAACTTCGCAGTATTAAGCGTCGATTCAATCGTCGTGTCTAGTAAGAGTTTCTCAAACAGTGACATTTCCATTCGTCGATAAACAAGTAGGTGCCGTTAGTTGTAAATCTAAAAATAGAAAGCGTGTTAATTCACAAAAACGCGAGAAGCTATCCCATACCTCATTCATGGGGTGAAAGGGAAATTAAGTTTTTTTTTTACCTGACTAAAATTTCTGTACTGGTTCATATTGATATTTTGCTTCTATTGATGTGTCCGCTTAGTTTTTCAGCATTAACTCAAGAGCTATAAATTTTTCTTGCAGGCCTGCAAAGGCAGTCAGAAGCCCTACCCTTTAAATGCAGTATTCATTTCATATTAACATAGGGCGCCAAGGACAGACAAGGCCTGCACATTCCCTTTCTCACTGAAGGTTGAAGGCCTTCAAAAGAGCATTTATAGATAAGAATAAGAAAAACATATAGTTATTACATACATTTTGTAATAACTAAACTCCAGCAGCAGGAATCGAACTCGCGACCTCAGTACTCATAGTTGGGCATGCTTCATACTCGGCTATCGCATGATATAGATGTTGTACGACAAATAGCATGCATGTGGTGCTTTTAAACAGCAGCATCTGTCTTACCATCCCTTAAGAGGCCTGTCAACAGGTCTAATCGGGGAAGTGACGAGGGCACGGCTATGACCGTCAATTCTGCCTTCCACTACTATGCCTGTCAACAGGCCTCCTTGAGGCAAGAAAATTTTGCACATCTGTGGAATTTTTGTGGGGTACAAGTAGAACTGCTCACAGGCCAGTTATAAGAAGGGAAAGAGACATGTTTGCCGATAATCTCCGTTAACGATGATGAGTCCATATATTTTACGGAGTAATTTTTGTCTCGAATACAGCTTGTGTCATAACCCAGGATTCTGAACCGTACATCATTCTGAACCAGTATCTGATATAGCTGGATTTTTGTTTGTCGAGAGAGGGCTCTGTCATTGAATCGCTTGCTTAGTCCGTGGTAGCATTTAATAGCAAGCAGGATCCTTCTCCACCGGCCGTGGCATAGTGGTTAGAACACGCGACTACCATGCGGGAGATCGCAGGTTCAAACCTGGCTCCAGTCATCTTAAAAGAAAAATAAATAAAATTTTCTTTCATTGTCGGCTCCCCTCGAATGTTGTTTGACAGCAACTTCGCAGTATTAAGCGTCGATTCAATCGTCGTGTCTAGTAAGAGCTTCTCAAAACAGTGACGTTCGCATTCGTCGATAAATAAGTAGGTGCCGTTAGTTGTGAATCTAAAAATAGAAAGCGTGTTAATTCACAACAACGCGAGAAGCTATCCCATACCTCATTCATGGGGTGCAAAGGGAAATTAAGTTTAAGTTTTAAGGATCCTTCTCCGGATTTCGAGGCTGACATTATTTGTGTATCGGGAACGTCAGAAGTAGAGGCGTTGTGTAGTAATAATTGGGAGAGCTGGTTGGAGTAGGCAGTGGCTTTCTCTGGGGTTTCCAGCTTCGCGATGTCCAGCTTTCTTTGTGTTTGGTTACGTGCGTTTTTCGCTCTGCTCAATTTTGTGTGCACCTTGGCTGCAACCAGGTAATGATCCAAGCCAATATTAGCACCACGGATAACACGCATGTCCATGACCTAGGTCAATGCCTGCGAAGCTAACCAGCCTAAACCAGTTGTCGGACGTGTCGGTATGCAGGCTGAATTTACCGATCGATGGACCAAGAACATCTTCCCTTCCTTTTTTTGCATTATCTCCCAGAACAAGTTTAATATCGTGGCCAGGGCAGCGGTTGTATGTTCCAGGCTCTCGTAAAATGCATCTTTTATCTCATCGTCTTTATCTTCCGTCGGGGCATGAGCACAAATCAGCGTGATGTAGAAATATGTCGCCTTAATGCGGATTGCGACTATTCGATCACTAACAGGATTTAATCGCGAGACAAGATGTCTGAGTCTCTCAGCCTTATATTTTTTGAGGACATCCGCCAGTCGGATAATGGCACCTTCTCTGTAGAAAGTCCGGACGTTCCAGGTGCATATTCTTAAATCATGGTCCTTATTTCGTTTGCGGGGGTCGTCAACATTTGGGGGGTTCCGTTTGTTTCTTTTTTTTTTGTCGTGTTTTTATAGCCAGTAAAGGACCTGAAGGCGGGTGACTAGCCCAACCATTAGGGTTCGTCGCTCACTATCAGCCGTTGTGCCACCACGAATGAGGTTGTGAGTCGGCTTGAGTTGCAAGATTTACTTCACATCCCCAACGGCTGGGCCACACCCATTTTATATATCAAAAATTCAAGTAGCCTATTTTCACCACCGATCACATAAGTATATTCTGGAAAAATTTCAATGCTCAAGTCTCATTTGCTTCAGTATGAGAATACTGCCTTCGATTCGAATCTCTACTAGCCTGTGTGGCTACAGACTTTTGATTTGTCCTCATTACATCTTTGTGGTATCTTCGCTTTGCAAAAATGCTGACTCTAGACCATATCCAAGTCGTAGCCTACCGCCAGACTAAGTAATATTCTAACAGAAGACAGGCGAAAATGTTTCACTGTAGCCTATCCCTTTCCTCTGAGAGTAGCCTTTAACAACAAGTCTTGCCTTGTAACGCTGAATGTTGACCGTTCGAATCTCTTTTTAGCTTGAACGGCCACTTGCTGTCAACAGGCTTCGTCTACAAAAAATATGTTGAAGAGATCATACGACAGGCTATCACCTTGCCTGGTATACAGTAAAACCCGCATAAGTGCCTTGCCTAAAATTGACAGCATTTTTAAGTACTTATGCGGGTTGTGTACTTATAAGAACCCGCTTTAGTACCTCAGGTTGGGTACTTAAACAACCCCGTTTTAATACCTTCTGTTTGGTAGTTAAACAGTTAATAATTTTAAAAATATCGAAAATAACTTATTTAAACACAAACAAAAAATTTATTTAACAAAAAATATTTTGATTACTTATTAATTAAAAACGTATTTCATATTGCTTTAAAAATTCATTTTAAAAAAAAGAAAGAAATGTGTACATAATACATATATGTAACACATATGTATTTTATGAGATCACTTAAAATAAAGTGGATTTAAAAAATAAGTTTAAATAGCGAAAAAGTCAGTCATTTTCTTTTGACGCATGTTTTGAAAATTTTTTTAAACAACTTTTCTTCTAATATTTCGATTTCTTCAAATTCAAGATTATTGTCCTCTATATATTTTTTCACTGTTCCTAGTGCTGTCAGCGCTTTTGCAAAAGAGGGTGTATTCACTTCAATAGTATCTTCAGATGGTGACACCTCGCCAGCGTTATCTTTCAAAATACATGACATTATTTCTTTCAAAGTATTCAGTATCCTCGCAATTTACAAATTCCTCAAACTCGTTTTAAAAAAGCATTTGATGAATTTCATATCAAAACCTATAAAAAAAGGGATATTTTGAACCCGACCCTCCCAGATTTTAATGAAATTTTGCATACAGGTATATTTTACCTAAAAAAAAATGTTTTCAGTGTAATATAAAATTTTTACAGTGTATGTTTTCGAAAGCTGACTCATATACCTTTCTAATGACACCAAGATCTTTTAAATCGGCTAAGTCGTTCCATTGTAATTGCAGTTTAAATGTACCTATTACCGTCATTTTTTAAATATTTCGATACCTTGCCACGCCCACATATTTTCAAAAATGCAATTTCTAAAAATGAGGTTATGTTTCTGTAGGTAAAATATACCTGTATGCAAAATTTCATTAAAATCTGAGAGGGTCGGGTTCAATGAATATCGGTTTTGATATGAAATTTATCATTTGTATTCAGAAAGGTATTTAACCGGGGGAAAACGTACGTAAAATTTTGATTAATGCACAACAAATTATGGTTCTTAGGCGGGTTGAGTATTTAAGCGGGGAGGTACTTAAAAGGGTAAAATTTTTCTATTTTTTACAAAAAAACCATAGTGTCTGCATATGTTGGGTACTAAAACGGGTTAGGTGCTAAAGCGGGGAGGTACTAAAGCGGGTTTTACTGTACATTGGTTTGGTAAGGTAAATCTTTACTAAAGACTTTGTGTCGGTCGGGGTCATTTCGCAGAGGCGTATAAGCATAGAAATAATACCAAACTCGGTCATGGTTTTCACAAATTTCTGCCCTAACGGGCAGTCTAAGACAACTTTATAGTCGATCTGTTGCAGATGGGTCTTTTTCGGATTTGCCTTGGTGTAAATATCTGTTCGGTTGTCGATTTACAGGTCTAAGGACAGACTGAAGATGTTGAACTGAATTTAGACTTCCACATAATACACTCAACAGGGCCTTTTATGCGATGGGTATACACACTTGGCCGTCATCAATAATTATTAATTATAATTATAATTGGCCCGAGCTAGCAAATTGAAAAAGTCCTCACTGCATATTTTCAGCAGTTTTTGCGTATGAGTGACCAAATTCCCTCAGCTGCAACTAGGTAAAGATATGGGTCAATGTTAGCACAACGGCTCACGCACTGCCGCATTAAAATTACCAACTACCATTCTCCGTCCATCGCCCAATATAATTCCATGGATTGTATTGATCGATATTGATTCTGGAGTGATGGCGGCAGTTGAGTTCGACAAACCTACACTCAACCATTAGATTCATATAAATCATTAATATAATTATCATTAAGACCTTCAAACTTAAAATGTACAACTTAACTTTAAACATTTAACTAATACTAATGCTATTTTGTATATCTCAATTTTAAATACAATTCTATTTCCTGTAAATATATTTATTTAAATTGCATTTTAAATTCAATAACAAGAAATCAAATTACAATCTTAGAAGAAATTTATAAATTTTAAAAATTTTTGCCAGAGGGTATAATTGCATTAGAAGGTGTGTAAAATTCCACTTCCAACTCATCGTGTGGTTTCATGGTATTTAGAGACATTTTGGGGAAAACGATTGGAAATGTGTGGGGAGAGTGTGATACAAAGCTGTTGGTGTTCCAAAAAAGCAAACATTGCACGTGTGTTGGAGATTGATGTGTATTAGGATGTACATTATTTTATCGACGAATAGCTACAATCCGTATCAAAGCAAAAGACCGGTAGTGAAAGAAAAATGAATGGTTGATGTGATTTTAATAATGTGTTCTAACAAGCTTAACCTAAAAATTTCGCTTGTCAAACTAGCTATAGTGTAGCCAGATGCAATCAATTTTAACAAAGACATTAAATTTTAGAGCCATTTCTCTATTGCCAGTTTCATGTTGATATCTTTGGTCCATGAATTTATCGCACTTATTTTAATCACACCTCAAAACACTCTTCAAAAAAAGCATTTCTAGATGTCATCGCATAGATCCTCTACATATGTATTGTAATTTGCATCCCCATCTCAGTTTATATAACGGTTATGTTTGCTAAAATAACTATCACCCTAAGGGATACAATGTTGCTAAACCCTAACAAATTACTTAACATACACACTGTGGTTCTCTTCTAAACTCAAAAAAGTGACCAAAAGGTAAATACTGATATCACAAGGGAGATGGAGATGAAGAAATTGACCCTGACCAAGATATTGTTGCAGATGAAAGTCATTTTCATATTATCGACACCTTTTTCCTAGAGCTACTAAATGATTATGAGATCTTCTTACACAGATTCGTTAGGAGATTTTTCGGAGTGGTTAGCCTTGGAAGTGATTTATTAATGGTGGGGGTTTATGACAAGACTAGAGTACCCAGCAAACATTTTTAATGTTCATCAGAAAAGTTTTGAAAGTTATTATGTACCCTGGCCTTTGTGAATCATGAGAGCATTTTACGGGGTCCATCTAATGGAGTGTGGCTTGCCTGGTCATTCTTTCACCAGTATCCTTAGAACCAAGAGAAAGGTCTTTTTTGTACCAACCAACAACGTTCAGCTTCTGCATATATAAACTCTGGTCAAAAATTTTACTGGATCTTCGACTGGATGCACTTTTGGCAATGCTTTGCGGTTCCGTAATTCACATTTAATGTCAAGTTACTTGAGCTTCAATACCAACAACAACAACATCTAACTTCACAGCTTACACGTGAGGTCCTTATCGTAAGCACCGACGAAGACTCCTGTGACTTCTTTCCCACCCAAATGGCGAAGGGTATGAGATGGCAGCGATTACATCAAATGTTGAAACCAAATAACTCAATAACTGAGTTACATGTTGTTAACCAAAATGTAAACACCACAAAACTCAACACTCTTGTAAAGACTAACACACAAATACAACATCACTGCAACGCACACATGCAACTCCACTGTGTGCGTACAAATCTTGGAAAATAGTTTTCGGATAGGACTCTCTTCGATGTCGAGTGAAGTTGTGTACAAATATCTGGGATACCTTCCAAAAACACTTTTAATGAAAATGTGACTGGTTTTTTCTGACTTAACCTCCCTGCACATGCAACAGGATTGCCGGCAACCTTACACACACACACACACACTATAACATTTTGGTTAGCAAACACAATCACTAATGTTTGTTGTACTACAAACTCATAGGGGCACACAGCAACATTCAGACAATATCAAAAATTGGCCCTGCAAACTCATTCGTTTTCTGGCAAAAAGGAAAACTGGAGGTCACCTTCTCCATCGGCATCATCATCATCATCAACGCTACCAATCTACTTTGCCATCCTTGTGCAGCAATGGTGCTCGAGTGCAATGAGTGTCATCCACCACCAACACCAACAACCAAAGTTACGAAAATGAAGAGTCACAAGCATTTTCCGGTTTTGAAAATTGTTCATTACGGTGCTTCATATCCGGTTGCAAAAATTAGAAAGTTTGCACAAACACTCACTTCAACACACACACACACACACACACAGAGATACAGGAGTACAGTGTCTGGGCCTTTTTTGAAATATAATTTAAAAGGCAGTTGATGCGATGCCATCGGAAGATAGAAATATTGGAAATTCATTCAAATTGTTTTTGCGTACAATTACATTGAAAATTGTTTTAATTGAAAGTCTTTGCGGTAGACACGAATTGCACGATGTGAGTCAAGCATCCAGCCAACTACATACTTCATTTTGTAACTTAAAGCTGTTGATTAGCAAAATATTTAAGTAGCTAAGCTGCACATGCGAAGCAAATGTTACTATAATATGATGTAATATGATTTATATGGTAGTGCTCTGCATTGTCATGTTGGCCCTTATTGGCAACAAAGGTACAATTTTCTATTAGAATGTAATTTGATTAGCTATGTTCTCCGCACTGAAGTATGGATTAATCAGAATGCTGGGGTTGTAGAGACTAGTCGACTTATAAGGTTATATTATGTTTCTCACCTAATGTACCCATAATTTAGGATGTTAAATTGAAGTGTATGTATTTTACATGATGAGTGGTACTAGATTTATACCCAAAGATATATACAATGCAACATGGAAATCTTCAGATCAATAGACAAGAAATCAGATTGATCACAAGGTAATCGATGGAAGGAATCGATCCTGTGCCATGAACGTGCGTATGTTGCGTAGTGCAAATATTGACTCGAATCATTACCTAGTTTTAGCCAAGGTACGCACGCGATAAAGTAGTGCTAAAAACACTTGTAACTAAACGCATAGCCAATGCCTACTCCAACCAACTCTATTAATTATTATAAATGAACCCCGCTAAATTTGATGCTACCGACAAACAGCGGCAGTGGTTATGAAAAACCACGCTTATTCACTTAAAGGGTTGTGGCCTTCGCTAGATCAGTGGAAGCGACGTAGATTAGCAATCCGAAGATGTCGGGATTCCCGGCCGAGACACTGGCTAAATCAACATCGATGAGAAAATACTTTTCAAATACTTTCGAGTTCTCCAGCCAACAAAACTCATTCCACTACAAAAATCCAGATTGCGCAAGGACCAAGGAAAAATAAATGATGTATCAACATCGCAAAATAAAATCAACAAAACCAGCTGGCGCCATCTTTGGAGGAATTTGGCGGTTAAAGCTCACAACAAAATCAAACAATCCCTTGACTCAAACTTTGTTATCTACAAAGGAACGAAACAGAGTTGCCAACAATGATCTATAATAAACGGCTTACATGCCCGACCGAGTGCCGATAAATTTAAAATCGGTATAAAGAAAGAATTATCACCCCAGCTACCTCTTTCAGCTGTTACAACAACAAACAACTTACAGTGTTAAATTGTCCGACCAGATGTCGAAGTTTCTTGCCGGCTATGAATCGACATTCAAATTCTTGACATTCTATATGGCAGCTGAAAAAATTTCACTGTTCTTTCGTCGTGTGCGTCCCTATCTCGTCCATCGCATTTCCTGGCGGCGATGTCAACCTTGAATTTGTCGAGGACATTGGTGGATTAAGGCACAATCTCTGTATAGAGTTTGGATATTCTTAAATCATTGTATTTATACCGTTTGCGGGATTCGTCAATAGTTGGAAGTATTCTTTTCTTTGTATTTTCATAATATTTTTTTTTATTAGGGAGGTTGGGTTATAGGGACCGGCCGTGGCATAGAGGTTAGAACACGCGACTACAATGCGGGAGATCACAGGTTCAACTCCTGGCTTCAGTCATCTTAAAAAAAGAAAAAAGGAAAAAAAATTCTTTCATTGTCGGCTCCCCTCGAATGTTGTCGACAGCAACAGTGATGTTCGCATTCGTCGATAAACAAGTAGGTGCCGTTAGTTGTGAATCTAAAAATAGAATGCGTGTTGATTCACAACAACGCGAGAAGCTATAGGGAAATTAAGTTAAGTGTTGCTTGTAAGGCCACTGCGCCCGATTTTAGTTTATTGGGGCTGCCAAAGCCTTTAGGACCCCCTTGGGGTTAAGCTTCAGTTGTTGCTTTTGTTGTAACATCTTTAAATATTATTATTATTAGCCTTTAAAACAACTTGACACATATATATATTTATATCTTAGTGCCTAAGTCAGAGGCCGAAATGATCAAAGATTTCCATTCGCTTCGATCTTGTGCGCACCGTCTCCAGTCAGTCCTACCAAGCAGCGTCAGTGATTCCTCCACCTGGTCCTTCCAACGTAGTCGCGGTCTCCCTCTTTTGCGCCGTCCTTCGAGGTCTTGATAGAATACCTTTCGCGCTGGAGTTTCCTCATCCATTCTCACGACATGGCCTAGCCAGCGTAATCGTTGCACTTTGATCCGCTTGACGACATCAATGTCGTGGTATAACTCGTACAGCTCATGGTTCATCCGAATCCTAAACTCGCCGTTTACGCAAATGGGTCCATATATTTTGCGGAGTATTTTTCTCTCAAACACCGCCAGATGAGCTGCATCTGCCTGTGTAAGCACCCAAGATTCGGAGGCGTACAACAGGACCGGTAAAATTAGTACCTGGTACAGCTGGACTTTGGTAGTTCGAGATAGGGTGGTGTTTATAAAGTGCTCGCGTAGTCCAAAGAAACACCTGTTAGCAAGCACTATTCTCCGTTTTATTTCGAGGCTGACACTGTTGTTCTTGTTCATGGCGGATCCAAGGTAGATAAATTCATCCACTACCTCAAAGCAATAGTTTTCAACGTTCACGCTGCGTCCCCAACGGGTGGACACTTTGTTCGATGATACCATTAACTTCGTCTTGTCCTCATTCACTGCCAAAACCATTTTTGCTGACTCCCTTTCAACTGATGTGAAAACAGCTGTTACCTCTCGCATCGTTCGACCGATAATGTCGATATCATCGGCATATGCGAGCAGCATGTGGCTCTTATTAAATATGGTGCCAGACATGTTAACCGCTGCTTTCCTTAACACCTTCTCCATCACTATGTTGAACAGCATACATGACAAACCGTCTCCCTGTCTAAGACCTCTCGTCGTATCGAATGGTGCAGATAGATCTTTGCCAATCCGAACAGAGGATTTGGTATTCGTAAGGGTACACCGGCAGAGACGAATTATCTTCGCAGGAATACCGAACTCAGACATGGCTTCGTATAGTCGATGCCTGATGGGACTATCGAAGGCAGCTTTGTAATCGACAAAGAGGTGGTAAGTGTCGATTTGCTTCTCATGGGTTTTCTCAAGAATCTGCCGTAGTGTAAATATCTGATCCGTCGTGGATTTGCCTGGTCTAAAGCCGCACCGATAAGGTCCAATCAGGTTTTCCACAATTGGCTTTAGACGTTCACACAGTATGCTAGACAGGACCTTATACGCAATGGGTAAGAGGCTAATTCCACGATAGTTTTTACACTCACTTTAAATATACAAATTTAAAAAATTATATTACAAACATCTATCGTAGCAGGCTTTCCTCTGTTTCAGCTACAGGCGGTGGGCGACCTCCAAAAACAACATTCAGGCGGTTACCTGAAACCGCAGGACATCTCTAAAAATTTCGTTCAAAGCTGCTGCATACGATCTAAGACATCCTGCACATAGTTGCGAATGTTGTCCTCGTATACTCAAAGGTCCTTCCTGACATGGCTCGGGGGAACGTCCAACTGTGTGATGTTAAAGTTGGTATACTCCACCCAGGAGTAACTGTTTGGTCAAATGACATAATGTTCCTTGACTGGGAGAACCTTCGTTTCCTCATGTGGATGGTGTTCTGAGGTTATCTGCATGGAGCCCGTTACAGTCCTTAGGGCGGCATTTTGGTAGCTTTGGATATTTCTTCAATGGGAATCACTCAGCGAAGAAGATCACACTGGAGCAGTATCGTTAACCACTGACCGGCCAATTGTTATGTAGGTAGCCAACAAGATTTGTCCATTCCTCAAGTGCTGCCGGCTAGCGCTTTGAGATACCTACTTCGCAGTTTGTGCGTAATTGTAGTGGCGTGAGCTGAGAGGTAAACAGGCTGTCAAAGGTCAACTTTTTGTCCCGTCCCCATATTAGCACAGTCATCCGCGTAGGATATCATATCTACCCTTGTGGAGGTGTGGGGAGTTTAGAGTGGTAACAGTTAACAAAAGGGGGTTCTAACGCCGCTCTGGGGTGCTCCTTGTTTAAGCCTACGGGGCTTTGAGCTCTTGCCTCCAAACTCCACGAACGACCGACGACCACTCAGATAGTTCGCACTCAAATTATTGGGTATGGTGGACTGCATGATGTCCTGGAAGAGTGTGGTGTGGCTGACTGTGTCGAAGGCCTTCGACAGGAATAGTGCCACTACGAGTGTCTTTACACAGGGCCTCAGCTGATTCAAGCCCTGTGAGATCTTAATGGTTATGGCGGTTAATGCAGTAGTGGTGGTATGCACTTTGCGCAATCCATGCTACTGTTAGCTAGCTAGAGAGCTTGGGGAGGAGTCTTTACGACTGATGACAAGAGGAAAATCGGCCTGTAGGATTATACCTCTGTCGCGTCCTTCCTTGGCTTAAGTATAGGGAAGACTCTACCCTTTCTCTAGTCATCGTGTATTATTAGGCTACGTATAGACAGGTTGAGAACCATTTTGAGGTACTTACTTGTTGTTGCATCAGCATGAATATGCTGTCAGGTCCAATCGCCTTGGATGGTTAAGCTGCTTTGATGGCCTGTGAGACTTCAGAATGGGTGTAGGATTGTGGTATGTCCGAGACTGGATGGTTGTGAAGTTTTCGAGCAACACTTCGTTTTGCCTTGTCTCTCTCTCTCTCTCTGGGTGCTCAATAAACTGACGGCAAAATGCATCCGAGCACTTTACAGGGTCGGAAATGGTGATGTCGGCAAACTTTATCGCGACTCTGTTATCCCTATTCGTCGGGTTGGAGAGAGATCGAACTGTGGACCACAACTTACCCACTCCTGAGCTCAGGTTGGAGTTTTTCAAGTGATTTATCCATTTTCTCCGCTTGTCCTACCAACCAACCTGCTGATATCAAGATTCAGCTCGACAGTACGTGGGTCGTCAGGATTGGCACTTTGGATGTCATCGCGCTCATACGCAAATCTATATATATAAAAATGGTGGCAAAAATGTATAGTAATTAATCAATTGAGAACGGCTGGACCGATTTTGCTGAAATTTTTTTCCGTTGTTCGTAAGTGCCAGGAGAAGGTTTATGTGAAAGAAAATTTTGGGAAAATCCTCCGGAAAAGCCGGAAAATTGGAAAAACCGAAAATTGATTTTTTGTATTGAATTTTGTGTGCAATTGTTACGAATGATTTTTCGAATGAAAATTTTGTTGGAAAATTCGAAAAATTTCGGAAAAATTCGAAAAAATTTAATACTATTTTTAGACAAAATTTTGCTTTTTGTCGTACGATTTGATAGTTTTGAACGATGTAACTTGCGAAAAATTTCGGATAATTATTCCGAAATGACTTTCCGAATGGAAAAATAGATAAATTCTCGGTGAAAAACTCGGAAAATTCCGAAAAATCTAAAAAATTGAATTTTTTTGGCAAAATTTTGCATTTCATCGCCTGATTTGAGGTAAATCGCAAATTACATTTTTGTCGGTTTTCGAATGGAAAATAGAAAATTTTTTTTCGACAACATTTTCCAGCTTATCGTATGTTTTGGTAATTTTGAACGATGTAAATGTGAACAATTTCGAACAATTATGACTTTTCGAATGGAAAAATAGAAAAATTCTTGGTGGAAAACTCGGAAAATTCCAGAAAAAAATCGAAAGATTTGGATGCCTTCGACGAAATCTTGCATTTTATCGCATGATTTGATTTGATGATTTGATTTCGGCCGACGTAAAGGTGCAAACTTTCGTATAGTTTGATAGTTTTGGACGATGTAACTGCGAAAAATTTTAGATAATTATTCCGACATGACTTTCCGAATGGAAAAATAAACAAATTCTTGATGAAATACTCGGAAAAACTCGAAAAATTTGGATTTTTCGAATAGGACATGGTTGTTTTTAGGGAGAGTTATTTACTAGACTAATGCCTCCTATTAGACAATCAAACTTTGGACGACTTACGTGCTATAAAAAGTCAGAACGTCCGTAATCAAAACATTTCCTGGAAAATACACAAAAATATGAAGGATGCTTTCAAATGCCGTCAGATGCGATTCGGCAATAGAACTAAATCAGCGTTGTGCAATTTTTACATCCATAAAACACGAAATGATCGAACAATTGCAAATTTTTTTGCATTGTATACAATTATTGTGTTCAAATACTCAAATTTTTCAGAAAACCGGTTTTCGGTTTAAAATACCTTTTTCCAACAATTCGGTTTTCGAATACATGATTTAGTAGATTTAGTATATTTTAACTTAACATATAAGTGCAATCAATATGATGTACTCACAAACTTTAAAGGCGTTTTCTGTAAAATTTTCATTTTACACATACCTTGGTTCAGAATTAAGGTATCGATTTGATCACATGCATGTTAACCACCTTTTTACCATTGCATATGAATATCGACGGCGTGCTACTCATTTCGAGGTGAGATCCCAATCTATTTTAAGATGAGATCCCAACTGTAATCTTTTTGCGATCGAACATTTTTGTTAGGAGATAACTGCATTTAAAGTTGTGCATATGAATATCGACGGCTTTACAGCTATTGCAGGGTGAGAATGTGGAATCACATGATATTGTTCTCAAGAGTCGGGAGACTCATCGGCGTATCGATCGCAAATTGCGTTAGCTGTTGCACCATCTGCTGCCACTTTGTTGAAAGGCGGTCGAATTGCACACTCCGCTTTGAAGTTGCCGATGAATCTTCTCACAGTTGACAAGCCACTGGGCACAATATCCAGAAGTTCGGCGACAGCGAAATTGTTGCGAGAATGCAAAATCATCATTTGGGATGAATGCACGATAGCGCATCAACGAGCTTTGAAGGCAGTTGACTGAAAGATGAAGGATTTATGAGGTGATTCGAAACGATTTAATGGGGCTATAATATTGCAGTCGGAGGATTTTCGTCAAACGTTTCCCGCCATCCCAAAATCTATTGCTGCTGAGGAAATTAATGTTATGTGGCGGAATGGCAAGGAGTTGAAATTAACTACGAACATGAAAGTCACGTTGCAAAACGACCCATCGGCTACTGCATTTTCAAAATATCTACTGGCGCTTTGTAATGGCCAAATTCCTGTTGATTTTTTAACTGGATTGATGAAGTTCCCGTCAAACTTTTTCAAAGGAGAGGAAGTCCTTATGGAATTGCTTTTTAGGTTTGTCTTCTGGACCGCAGCGACCACGGCGTTGTTTTGCTGCATAAACCTAGTTATATCGGGAAATTCTGGAGGCCGTTGCAATTAAACTGCAATGTGGATATCGCCCTAGGCCTCTGGAATGCATTCGATGGTTTCAGCGGCGATAGTTGTTGTTGCTGCTTTTGATGTTGTGTTTGCTGCGGTTATTGTTATTGCGGTGGGAAGGGCCGTGTTGTGGCATATGATGACAATGAAGATGTCGACGATGCCTGCCGTTGAATATCATCTCTGTTGTTGGCAGCATGGGGCGACAAAAGTCTCTGACCACTCCCAATGGTGGTTGAGCCCAGAGTCGTTCCTGAGGTGACACCAGCCCAAACAAGCGTTGCATCTTAATTGGATAGACATATGGTGCAACCAATTCTGGCAAACTGTACAGAACCATGGTCAGAGATTAATTTTGATTCCGGCACGGACCAAAACGATACGGAGCATCAAAGCCGAAATATGTTGCTCTATTGATAAAAATTGTATAAATGTTGCTGGGGTGGACTGCCCTTGGCTGAATATATCGGGTCATTTCGGTACATAGAACCGCCTGCCGGGGGAATGTTAACTGATGGTGAAATAATATCAATAAATTTATTTATTTATTTATTTATTTATTTATTTATTTATTTATTTATTTATTTATTTATTTGATTCGCCTACACAAAAGACTGTGTCTTATATTAAGTATAGGGTATATTGTGTTACATACATATATTTAACAGATAATAAACATTAATATTTTGGGCAAATTCAAAACGATTAACAGTATAAAAGTTTCTAACAAAGTTGATTCAATGAATTATTAGGACATATTTAAAAATTAATTTTTAAAACATAAAACAATTGTATAAGAAAAAGAAAACAAAAATAAGAAAATGAAAACAAAAATAGAGAGAAAGACAGAGAAGACAGAAATATAGAAAATATCATGCTCTGAAAAACTGGTACAATGCTAATTTAAATTGCCGGTCGTTGGAAAGTAATTGTACATGGAAGGGTAGATTATTCCAAAGACGAATTGTATGAATGAAGAAAAAGTTATTTGATGTACTTCGAGTATGTCGTAACTGAATTAATTGTTTACCTCTCGATGACCTTGCAAATCGAAGACATTCATACAAATACTGGGGACATCGTGTATAAATTATTTTGTGCAAACTTAAGAGGCATCTTATTTTTAGAAAATTCTCAAATGATACACCAAAAATTTTATTAGAATACTGTGATACGTGATCTTGTCTGCCAAGCCCATAAATATATCTCGTTATATTGTTAAACACCATAGTTAGTCTATTTATTAAATTTCTGTTACAATTTGCAAAAATTTCGCAACCATAAAGTAAACTAGGTAAAATCAACGATTTAGCCAAGAGGAGTCTAATATTAGTTGGTGTATATTTCTGACATACATAAAGGTTTCTAAGCACACCATACGTTTTACCGATTGCTGATTTTATATGATTGGACCAAGTTATTTTGCTATCAAATATAACACCCAGATTTTTTGCACTATCTACAATTTCTACCAGAGTATCTGCGATTTTGACCTGCGTATCTTCTGGGAGTGTAATATTCCGTTTGCTAAAAATTATGCACTTGGATTTATTGGGGTTTAAATGTAATCCATTAGATCTAGCCCACAAGTCTATATTTGCAAGGTCAGCGTTGAGTTGAAGAATAATATTTCTAAGGTTAGTTTTGGGTGAGCTTATATAGACCTGCACATCGTCAGCGTACATGTGGATACGACAGTGTTGAACTTGATGTGGTAAATCATTGCTATATAAAGAGTAAAGCAATGGTCCCAAAATGGAACCTTGCGGTACACCTCTATTAAATTAAACGTGATCGGAACCAAATTCTCTTTTTAGTAAAGCTATAACAGGATAAAGTTTTGGAGAAAAAAATTGGAAGTCTATCCACGCCCCATCTGATACCTTCCATACACATCTGGCACCGCCCACTTTAGAAATCGATTAATATTATTAAAAGACCTAACGCGATCGTGCCCAAATTCTGTATTTGGTAAAGTTCAAGCAGGATAAAGTTTTGGAGAAAAAATCTGGAAGTCTAGACACGCCCCTTCTGGTACCTCCCATACAAATGTACCACTCCGCCCACTTTAGAAATAGGGTAATAATATCAATAAACTCGACACGATCGTGCCCAAATTCTGTATTTTGTTATGTTATAACAGGACAAAGTTTTGGAGAAAAAATTGAAAGTCTAGCGACGCCCCTTATATTATATAAATCTGGAAGCCTAACCACACCCCTTCTCGTACCTCCCATACAAATGTACCACTCCGCCCACTTTCGAAATCGAGTAATAATATCAATATAATAGAAAATTATTTATTTTACTGAGGGTGAGGGTAAATGTAAGTCGGGTTGCCCGACTGAAACATTCTAACTGGTTTTAATTACAAATCGGTTAATTTCAATAACACAAGACTTAAACAATAAATTATATTGGGTGATGGTATTTATCAGTCAGTTTAACTGACTGAAATTTCTGTACTGGTTTTTTAATTTACTTTATAGTATATCAGAGGTAACATTAGCAAACAATTGTAAATAACCTATGCATGGGGTATTTTTCTTGACATATAGAACTTCTGATAGGTATAAGTGTAAATCTAGCTGTCATACTAATAAAGTGTGATAGACTTTCTTTTAGTATACTTTGCAAAATCACCATGTAAAAACTAAACAAGAACAACGTTTACAAATCTTGCAAATTTATTTTGAAAATGCACGTTCTGTTCGCCAAACTTATGGAGCCCTGTGTGAAGTTGAGGGTGCATATAACGATCCATCTAAGCAGCTAAGAGAAGCCATCGACGTTGTAGACGATGAAGGCATGACAAAAGTGTTTTTTACGCCGAAAGAGATAGTTAGTATACAGACGGTTCCCGCTACTACAGATAAAAATAAAAATTGAATTTTGTTCTTTAACGTAATGTCTGTTTCCGATTTGTGAAAGATATGACTTTGATGATAAATTTTGTACTATCGTCATAGAGCCTATGATATTTAGAATTTAAAACAATAAAACTTAATTTGTTAACTTTCATGATATTCAAAATATTATTATTTATCTTAAGTACCTTTTTCAAAGTACTTTGTAGACCTAAATGTGAAATATATTACAAGTTAATATGCAATAGCGAAGCATTGCCGGGCCCACTAGTCTGATATATTAATATACCTTCAGAATTGAATAACGCCAACGTTTTCTTTATCAAAAAATGAGCCGCTAACTAAAATTTGAATAAATTCAGATTATTTACCATTATAATGGAAACTGTGTATTTTTTTGATCCATATTTACTGTGCATTTTATGTTCTCCTTCATGATTAGGATGGGCTGCTGCTACTTTTATTAAAGCCATATTTTTTAACTTATTTACTATTATTACCGATTATTATAACTCTACCTAACCCCCTAACCACATTAAGCCATTACTTATCCTTGTTATAATTAAAAAATATATTTTACTTTCCTTACTAAATAAATGTTATCCTATTCACTTTTGCTCTTGTATTTTCACTCGCATATATACAAAGGTAAATAAGATTATTTTGAGTACAAATAAAACGCGATAATGTGTCAGATATTACGCCCTCATATATTTGCTCAGATACATTTTCATTTAATATTAAACAAATAAATCGCTGAAATGCAAAGAGAGATCTACATATGGGCCAAGGTATACCACTGTGTAATATTCTAGCACACATGGAAGATAAGAGAAAGGATATATAACAAACTGTTAATATTTAAATTGTTTGCAAAAAAAAATTAAAAATTAAAAAAATTAAATTAATTGCAAAAAAAAACTCCAAATTTTGAATACATGTTATTTGAAGGCCATAACTTTGGCCCTTTTTTAATAATTAAAAATATATTTTGATAAATTTAATTTTGCACTATTTTATAACAAAATTTCTACCAAATAATCTAATTTTACTTCTCAAACCAAGCTGAAGTTCAGATACGTCGTTACAAATTTGTAGAAGATTGTTTACTCAGTTTAATGTGAAATGCTCTTCCACATATGGTTTCCAATGGTATGTATTACATAATATATAATCCCTCCAATATTATTAATTGGTCCAAATAATCGTGGAAAAATAGATCGCACTGCTTTAGAAGACGTCTTTACGACCGAAGCAGAAGACTCGGCGATGAATCGGCGCATTTGACTCCTCAACTTAACATCCAGCTCCAAAAGTTGTTCAAGTTAAAATCGAACATGTCGCTACCTGGTCAGTCAACAGTTATTTGTGCTAACATTTCGCCCGTTACTGTTGTGGCATTACCTATGCTCGACTTTATTTATTTTAAAGATACATTAGTTTACAATGCAAAACAATATGGAACCAAGTAAAATAAAAGAAACTATGAAAATGTTGCTTTCTTATGTAAAATCTTGTCGACATTGTCTGTTTACTTTAGACTTTGACTTATTTTTACTTACACGTGCCCGCCAACGCTCTCTTGTGGCGCATCCAAAGCCCTGGCTGGGTTTTAATATGGGTGAAAGGCATCCTGCTGCTGGTGCTGCTGCTGTATTCCACTTGTATGAATGTCTCCTACTTGCAACTCCATAAATCTGTGGGGTATTCAGTTTTATTGTTGCATAAACGCAAAAAAGGGAATATATGCATTCAACATTTCTTTATCTGCCAAAACATATCCTCTGTGCCTTGCGAGCGAAGACAACGTTGGCGACGAGAACAATCGGTGTGTTGCCGGATGTTTGCTAAGAATGTGAGCGGAGTGAGTGCTTTTATACAAATCCCTATTAAAGCTCAATGCGCTAGTGCGCCTTCATTTCGAATACTATACTGGCGTTGTGAGTGTTTGTTTCAGATTTCCTTTGGCCCTGGTGTCAGGTGCTCCAAGGATCTGACACACACACACACACACACACACACACACACAAGTGTTGGAATATTTATTTGCCATTTCCGTTACTAAAGGTGCTGCAGTTGTTATCAGTCGCCCATCTCACCTCCCTGCCTATCATCCCATGGAGGATAAATGCATAAAATAAATTGTAAAATAACGATGTATGGCCTGAATACAAACTATTGTCATTGTCTTCGGCATTACAGCCTCTTGGCCGGGTTTATTGGGAATCTTCACATGTAACCAGGAACAAGAAGTAATAGTTGTATGGCACATAAGCCATAAATCGCATTTGCGTATAAATTTTGTGACAAATCTTGCATGGAGGAGATGTGCACAAGAAAAGAAAACATAGTCATAGATCAAATGACACTAAAAAAACGCAGCACTATTGTAAAATAATAACAAATTAAAGTCATAATTCTGTAATGGAATAGCGAAGGAGTCGAGGGCACGTTAATAATAGGGGTGAAATTGTCATGGGACCGGCCGTGGCATAGTGGTTAGAACTATAACTTTGTTAAGAAAGCCTATACAGGAATCCGCGGTGAACTAATTGGGTTATTTTTCGTAACCAAATATCTGCTACACTATTTTTCTTATGATGACATGACTTAAGGTGTCAAAAAAAAGTTGTAAGAGCTACGTGGACAATGCTGCGGGTTTTCCTAACCGGCCAACGTCGATAGTCTGTGCGCACCTGCAAGTTGTGGATAAAGGTGTAACGAAGGACAAGCTGAAGTAAGCTATGATTATCTTTGAACCTTGTAAATCGTAAAGTCCATTTGGGATAGTCCCATCAAGCTACATACTTCTATGCATGAAATATTACAATACTGATGGACATTTTCAAGGTCTGTGTTCCCCAAATGTAGGGTTTCTTGTGGTTATTGGGCTGCTACGATTTTTCGATGAGCAAGATACAACAATTGTGACTTGTTCTGATAATACGATCATTATGTTAGGTGTGGAGTTACTGATCCAATGTGCGATCTCATGTAACGATCGCAGCAACATCGCGCAATCCACGACCAACGATATCTATGTCAACGGCATACGCCAGCAGCATGTGACTTTTGTTAAAGATGGTGCCATTGCTGTTTTCTGCTGCATTCCGCATGATCATCTCCATTACGATGTTAAAGAGATCACTGGACAGACTATCTCTTTGTCTAAAGTCTCGCTTGGTAGAAAATGGCTCTGACAGATTTTTGCCAATTTTCACTAAAGACTTCCTGTCAGTCAGTGTCATCCCGCAGAGTCGAATTAGCTTTGCGGGGATACCAAACTTATCCATAAGCTTCTAATAATTTCTGATGTGTCGGACTTTCCGATGCATCTTGTAATCGATAAACGTACGATAGGTATTGATCTGGGTTAGTTAGTGGATTATCCAAGTCTAAAGCCACACTGATAAGGTCCAATTAAGTTTGTTAGGATCGCCTTTAATCATTTACATTACACACTCGATAGGACTTTGTATACGGTAAGTAATAAGCTGCTGCCGCGATAGTTGGTACATACACTTAGAACGCCTTTTTATGTACAGGACATAAAACACTGATATGAAGAAACATATGACCGTAGCCCGGGCCATGATGTTAAAATCGTGCTAGGTGATTTTAAAGCCAAATTAGGCCGGGAGAATGCTTTAGCCCAACAGTCGGAAAATTTAGTCTGCATGCTGACACATCGCCAAACGGAATCAGACTGATTGATTTCTCTGCAGCAAGGAACATGGTAATTAGCAGCACACGATTTGACCACAAAAACATTCACAGAGCAACGTGGATATCTCCCGATCAAGTAACGAGAAACCAAATTGATCACGTGGTAATCGATGGAAGGCACGCGTCAAGTGTCTTAGACGTACGAGTGATTAGAGGTGCGAACATCAACTCGGATCACCACTTCACTGCAGTGAAGGTGCGTACTAGGCTAAGCAGAGCGAAAACCCTGCGTAACCAGGCACAGAGAAAGCTGGACATCGCTAAACTGCAGACCGCGGATATAGACAACGCCTATTCTGACCAACTCACTCAACTACTTCTTGATGCTCCAACTCCCGAAAATACTAGCGCGCAATGGCAACATATTGCCCACACGATGGAAAGGACTGCGCGGTCCGTACGCGGGGAGCCGACAATGAAAGAAAATTTTCTTTATTTTTTTTTTTATTTTTTAAGATGACTGGAGCCAGGTTTGAACCTGCGATCTCCCGCATGGTAGTCGCGTGTTCTAACCACAACCGGTCCCACTCGACTCTTCAGGCGAAAAAAAACGAGAGCTTAAGGAGCGGAATAATGTGTGTATTGAAGATTACAAGAACAGAGGTGAAGCCGAAAATTCTATCAGAAGATAAAAGGAAAGGTACATGGAACAGGTCTTCCCTCCTGTAAAGACAAGGATGGTCATCTCGTCACTGACTCCGAGAGTGTACTGAGAATACATAAAGATCACTTCTGCAGCCTATTGATGTGTGAAAACTTGACGGAAGAAGACTGTGCACCAATCCGAGAGGATAACATCGAGTGTCCACCTCCGAGCCAAGCTGAGAATACAACTGCCATACCCCGCCTAATGAACAACAAGGCCGCTGGGGCTGATGGTCTTCCAGCTGAGTTGTTTAAGGCGGGTGGAGATGAGCTTGTTTTAAGCATGCAACAGCTCATAGAGAACATTTGGCTTCAGGAGAGCATGCCAGAGGATTGGAATCTCAGTGTGTTGTATCCAATCTACAAAAAAGGTGACCGTAGTGAGTGTAAAAACTATCGTGGAATTAGCCTCTTACCGATTGCGTTTAAGGTACTGTCTAGCATACTGTGTGAACGTCTAAAGCCAATTGTGGAAAACCTGATTAGACCTTATCAGTGCGGCTTTAGACCAGGCAAATCCACGACGGATCAGACATTTACACTACGGCAGATTCTTGAGAAAACCCATGAGAAGCAAATCGACACTTACCACCTCTTTGTCGATTACAAAGCTGCCTTCGATAGTCCCATCAGGCAACGACTATACGAAGCCATGTCTGAGTTCGGTATTCCTGCGAAGATAATTCGTCTCTGCCGGTGTACCCTTACGAATACCAAATCCTCGGTTCGGATTGGCAAGGATCTATCTGCACCATTCGATACGACGAGAGGTCTTAGACAGGGTGACGGTTTGTCATGTATGCTGTTCAACATAGTGATGGAGAAGGTGTTAAGGAAAGCAGCGGTTAACATGTCTGGCACCATATTTAATAAGAGCACATGCTACTCGCATATGCCGATGATATCGACATTATCGGTCGAACGAGGCGAGAGGTAACAGCTGTTTTCTCATCAGTTAAAAGGGAGTCAGCGAAAATGGGTTTGGCAGTGAATGAGGACAAGACGAAGTTAATGGTATTATCGAACAAAGTGTCCACCCTTTGGGGACGCAGCGTGAACGTTGAAAACTATTGATTTGAGGTAGTGGACGAATTTATCTACCTTGGATCCGCCATGAACAAAAACAACAGTGTCAGCCTCGAAATAAAACGGAGAATAGTGCTTGCCCACAGGTGTTTCTTTGGACTACGCGAGCACTTTATAAACACCACCCTATCTCGAACTACCAAAGTCCAGCTGTACCAAGTACTAATTTTACCGGTCCTGTTGTACGCCTCCGAATCTTGGGTGCTTACACAGGCAGATGCAGCTCATCTGGCGGTGTTTGAGAGAAAAATACTCCGCAAAATATATGGACCCATTTGCATAAACGGCGAGTTTAGGATTCGGATGAACCATGAGCTGTACGAGTTATACCACGACATTGATGTCGTTAAGCGAATCAAAGTGCAACGATTACGCTGGCTAAGCCATGTCGTGAGAATGGATGAGGAAACTCCAGCACGAAAGGTATTCTATCAAGACCTCGAAGGACGGCGCAATAGAGTGGAGAAATCACTGACGCTGCTTGGTAGGACTGACTGGAGACGGTGCGCACAAGATCGAAGCGAATGGAAATATTTGATCATTTCGGCCTCTGACTTAGGCACTAAGATATAAATATATATATGTGTCAAGTTGTTTTAAAGGCTAATAATAATAACATAAAACACTCAGATTCTTTTCGCATAATCGTCATTATGAGAATGTGAATGTTGCCGAAAGCTTTCAAAAGCCCTGTCGCCAGTCCATCAGCTCCCACAGCTTTATTGTGCATCAAAATCTCCTAGAACAATTTTAATGTCATGTGCAGAACAGCGATCATATATTTCCTCCAGACGCTCATAGAATGCATCTTTAATGTCCTCTCTTTGTCTTCCGTCGGGGCGTGTACAAAGATCAGCGTAATGTAGAAATATTTCGCCTTGATATTCGGTCACTTACAGGATTAAACCACGATACCAGATGTCGAAGTCTCTTCCCGACCATGAATCCACATCCAAATGCATGTCTTTCTGCATCGCACTATTAAAGATATCACAGTCCTTTCGCCGTGTGTATCCCTGTCCAGTGCATCTCATTTCCTGTATGGCGGTGATGTCAGCCTTGTATTTGTCGAGGACATCCGCCAGTTTGATAGAAGAACCATCTCAGTATAGAGTTCGAACAATCCAGGTGCATATCCGTATATCATGGTCCATATAATGTTTGTGGGGTTCGTCAACATTTGGGAGGTTCTTGTGTTTTTACAATAATTAGTTTGTTTAAAGAGAGTGGTTTGTTAGGTCACCGCGCCCGATCCTAGTTTCTTGGGGCTACAAAAGCCACTAAGAGAGCAGTTGTGTTGAGCTTCAGTAACTTCTATTACGTACTTACTAAGGCGCGTCGGTGGTATCATGCAGTTTAGGTGACTCAACATTGTGCCTTCTCACATTTGCTACAACTGAAGAGAGATTCTGGTTATTCCCAGTTGAATAACGATCAGAAATACCCATTCCCCAATATATCAAATTTAGGAGGAGTTGTTGTGTAGACGGATTTTTCCGACTGCCGGACCAAGAGCATCCTCCCTTCCGATTTTAACATTAAAACCTTCCAAAACAGGGGTCGTCAACATTTGGGGGGGTTTTGTTTTTTCTTTCTTTCTTTCTTTTATTGGATTAAAAACTAAACTTATGAAAATAAATTTTTATGTATATGTGTATCTATAAGTACGCTTCTAACATTATGACTTTTAGAACCACTGGTGTTCACCTAACTCTTTGCTAATGGAACAATTTACACCATAAAGGCATACTTCGCACACAAAAAAGTAGAAAATGGCGCAACAGTTTCCGTTAATTATCTCTACTTTCCAATATAGAATATGTAGCGTGATTTATATGTAATATTACTTAAATAGTTTCCTAGCCTCCAAATTAAAAGTAATTTATAATTTACATGTATTTTTACCTTTTAATGTCGAACGTCACAAAGTTAAACCATTATGAAACGTAACTATTATTGTTCTGTTGCAGTTTAATGTACAATGCCTAAAAATATGCAATACGTCAATGTACTTCAACAGTGGACTGCACCTTGCCGAACAATTGATATCCCATTAGAGAGGTAAATCGGTCTGAGACAACAGACAGAACCTATTAAAAATTCAATTTTAAAGAAACAATAAAGTACAGTAATCGAAATGAACCGATTCGTTGGAAATAAACAAAAGATCTGTTTTTTGCCTCTGCAATGTTGCAACACGGTAACAATGCAATCGGACGACAGCAGGCAAAAGGTCAGTCAGTGGCCAGCCAGTGAAGTTGCAACACAGCAGCGTGTTGTTTGCATCCACGAAGAACGACACTCATATGGTCAGTTATGATAACAACGAGGTTAACATGTTGCTGACACTGTTGTTGTTGTTGTTGTTGGTGATGCTGTTGTTGCTGCTGCTACTACTACAACTGATGATGCTGTTGCCGCTGCTGCTTTAAGGGTTACAATTTTGTTTTTCGCTTGATTGACTTTAAGTAAACAAACACCTCCTTTGTCGAGTGACCATCAACGCCGCCGCAGCTTGAGCTACGTACATACATACTGAACTGATGAACATATGTCTATAGGTGTATTTAATTAAAAATATCGATGTGTTGTTGTGATTTTGTTGCTGTTGTTTTCCGCCTCCATTTCGTCACCGTACCCTTGTGATGATGATAATTTTTTTTGGTTTCTGTGGTAATAATTGTACGAGGAAAGTGAAGCGTGTGAATATTCATCGACTCTTACCTTTCTACATCTTTGTCAAACTCTAAAGAGTTGAAAGCGTTATTAATATTTGCAATCATTGAGCTATTCAACCGTATCCTAATGCGATTGCCAAGCAAATATTTGACGCTTAAATTGTTCTGACGCGAAAAAGGTTGAACCAATGGCTCCATAGACTGGCGAATGTTGGCCAGCCCCAATGGCCGTGACCAATCAAACACTTGCAGAGTGAACCGAAGGCAGCAGCTATATTTTGCAACACATGCTGTCATTACTTTGAACTCTTTATTAATTTGTGTCCAGGTGAGGCGCAAAGGCAAGGCAAGCTAGTGGTATGTAGGCAGGAACTAAGTAACGACAGTTATAGGTATCGTATAACATTGTTAGTGAGGGGTCTTCCCCCACTAGTGCCTGCTCATGTTGCATATTTATGTAGGTGTTGTTCATAATATGTAAATGAGCTCATGTTAAAGGCATCGGATGAGCCAATGAATAGCTTACATTCGCTTAAGCGGCATTCAACAAACACTGGTGTGTATGTGTGTTTGAATATTAGGGTGGCTCATTAAGTGTCGGTCAAATAATCATCATATGATTTTGAGTGACTTCCACTATTGCACGACGATAAATGTTCAGCAAAGTCAGGTAGATGAAAGACTACAGTCCATTAAACATAATTAGACATTAGTGGGGGATGGGGGATTCTATAATGTGAGTTTTCTAATCGATATTCACTTTGAAATAACGTCCGATAGATCACGTGTTCCCAGGAGTAACAAATGTGAGAAGACGCGCTGTTGAGCAACATAAATGGCATGTTACCATAGATGCGTTTTAAGGTGCAGGTAACAGGAGTTACTGAAATTCAACACAACGGCTCTCAGTGGCTGCCCCAAGAAACTAGGATCGGGAGCGGTGGCCTAATAAGTCATTCTCCTTAAATAAACAAGATATTATAAAAAGGAAAAACAAGACCCACCCCCTCCACACCATGTTGACGACCCCGGAAAACTGTATAAAGACAATGATTTTAGGATATGCACCTGGAATGTCCGAACTTTCTACAGAGATGGTGCTTATATCCAAACGACGGATGTCCTCGACAAATACAAGGCTAACATCACCGCCTTACAGAGCAGACGAATTTGGATGTGAATTCATAATCGACAAGAGACTTCGGCATCTGGTCTCACGGCTAACCCTGTAAGTGATCGAATCGCCACTATTTTAAGGTGAACTATTTTTACGCCACACTGATTTGTGTACACGCCCCGACGGAAGACAAAGACAAAGGCATTAAAGATGCATTCTATGAAAGCCCAGAGGGAATATATGAACTGCCCTACACATTGCATTAACATTTTTCAGGTAGATTTTAATGGTAGAAATACGAGTGCCCTGGGTTCAGCAGTCCGAAAATTCAGTCTACACAACAATACCTCCGATAATGGATTCAGACTCGTTAACTTCACGTTGGCAGGAAACATGGTAGTGTGTGGAACCAAATTCGAGTATAAAGTTATCCAAAGAAGCATAGATATCTTCTGTTTGAAAGGCAAGAGACCAGATTAATCACCGGGTAATGGATGGAAGGCATGTCTCAAGCGTTATGGACTTGAGTGTGATGTGCGGTAAAAATATTGACTCGAATTACGCAGACGATTAAGTAGTGCTAAAAACGCTCGTAACCGAACACAAAAGAAACTAGACAGCACAATACTGCATACCACCGAGATAGCCAATGCCAATCCAACCAACTCTCTCTCAATTACTTTAAACAAATCCCCATAGTTCTGATGTTTCGGAGGCAGCATAAGTGACAAAATCCCACCAAACGTCGGCGACGGGACGAGATCAGCACGGCATTTGCAAGTCTTAAAAGTAATAAAGCTGCGGGTGCCGAAAGTCGGTGGCGATGAGCTGGTAACATACATGCACCAGCTCATAAGCACGATTTGGCCTTAGAAAGGCATGCCCTAAGATTGGAATCTGAGTGTCCTATGTCCCGTGTTTAAGAAAGGCTATCCAACTATCGCAGGATCAGCGTTTTACCAATCGCATACAAGGTACTGTGTATTGTGTTACGTAAAAGACTAAAGCTCAATCTGGCGAATCTTATTTGACCTTACCAGTGTGGCTTTAGACCTGGTAAATCTACGACCGACCAGATATTGACACTACGACAAATCCTGGAGAAAACCCAACAAATGCAGCTCGACACCTACCATCTGTTGATCGATTACAAAGCTGCATTCGACAGTCCGATACGACAGAAATTGTTGGATGCTATGGCTGAGTTTGGTATCTCCGCGAAGCTAATTCGACTTTCCGAGATGACACTGACTGACACGAAATCTTCAGTGAAAATTGGCAAAAATATGATAGAACCAATTTCTACAGAGCGAGGCTTTAGACAAGGCAATTATCTGACCTGCGATCTCTTTAACATTGTAATGGAGATGATCATGCGGTAGGCTACAGTAAACAGGAATGGTACCATCTTTAACAAAAGTCACATGTTGCTCGCGTATGCCGATGGTATAAATATCAATAGCCGTGGATTGCGAGTTGTTACTGCAGCCTTTTCGAGTATTAAAAAGCAGTCGGATGAAGTGAGTCTGGTGATAAATGAGGACAAAATCAAGTTATTTGTTTCAACGAACAAAGATTCTACTAGATAATTTTGTCTACCTAGGCTCCGTCGTAAACTAAAATAAAAATGTCAGCCTGTCAATCAAGAAACGACGATTGATCGCAAATCATTGCTATTATGCGCTATGCAAGCGATGTAAAACTATCTGTTGACGAACATCGATCCAACTCTACCAGACAATGATCCTACCTGTCTTGACATGAAACAGCGCCAAAATACAAAATTAAATATTGCAAAAAAAAAATAAAAAAATAGTTTCTTGTTATTTTAAAGTAATTAAAAATAATACATTATTTATAAACTATAATTTTAGGCCATTTTTGGAGCAACCATATTTGTTATACAATGATAAAAAAAATACAGCACACCCTAATTAACACATACGTCTATCTATGGACGTTACGCGTAAAGAGCGTTAATAAACCCCTTTTGTTTGTACTGTTAACGCTTCACTACTTCCTTAAATGTTGATAATGTGGATACGAAACTGTTATTGCCGCCGGAGATGAGGCAATTATAACACCGCATATACTTTTTCTAGGGTTATTTACGGATAAATAATACTCTTACTTGACAAAAATTATTTTTAAAGTAGCCTTTCAATTATTAACATTTTGAATTACATTATTTACATTACATTATTTAATTCAACTGAAATAAATTTAAATATAACAAAACTTAAATTTTCGCGATAAATAATTTTAATTGATATCCACCACAAGTCTTTTTAATTATGAGAGAAAGCGTTATCTATAAGTACACATAGGATATAAAGTTATAAGGTTCGTGGTAGAGAATAGTAATGTCACTGCTTACATTAGACCTCACAAATGATAAGACCTCACAAATGAATGATATAAGATATGCTTTTTTTTATTTAATGAACAGGATTACCATATGATCCTCCCAAGCGATTATGTGTACCCCATGTAAGAAAGAGAATCAATGGTGATAATTATTCTCAAATCGTGTGGAAATCCCGGACTTACACTAGTGCTCAACACACATAGAAGAATTTAGATAATGCGATCGATGCAAATTACCGTAATCGATTACAGAAGAGGAATAGCGGTTTTGTTTTTTCTGATCGTTATATTCTCCAAGCAGCTTACGACATCCTATAGATCACATATTTTTTCACTGGGCAACAAGGATAAACACGAAGAAAAGAAAAACGAAGAACCCCCCAAATGTTGACGACCCCCGCAAACGTTATAAGGAACATGATTTAAGGATATGCACCTCGAATGTCCGAGCTCTATACAGAGATGGTGCCTCTCACAACAAAGAACTGTGACATCTTTTACAGCTGCCATGCAGAAAGACATTAATTTGGATGTGGTTGAATAGTCGGCAAAAGACTTCGACACCTCGTCTCGCGATTTAACCCTGTATGTGACCGAAAAGCCACTATTCGCATCCGGGCGAAATATTTTTACATTACGCTGATTTGTGTACACGACCCGACGGAAGATAAGAACATTAAAGATGCATTCTATGAGCGCCTGGAGGAGATATATGACCGATGCCCTGCACATGACATTAAAATTTTTCTGAGAGATTTTAATGCTGGAATAGGAAGGGAATATGATCTTGGTTCAGCAGTCAGAAAATTCACTTCCGATAACGGATTCAGACTGGATATTTTCGCATCGGCAAGAAATATGAACCAGATTCCCGCATAAAGATATCCACAAGGCAACCTGGATATCTCCCGATCATTGATGGATGGCATGTCTCAAGCGTTATGCACGTGAGTGTGATGCGCGGTGCAAATTTTGACTCGGATCACCGCCTAGTTGCAGCCAAGGTACGCACACGATTAAGTAGTGCTAAAAACACTCGAAATCAAACGCAAAGGAAGCTAGACATCACAAAGATACATACTACCGAAATAGCCAATGCCTAGTCCAACTAACTCTCTCAATTACTTTAAACAAATCCCCATAGTTCTGATGTTCACGACACACTGTGGCAGCACATTGCGAATTCTATAACCACTGCCGCAACGACCGTACTGAGTTATGAAAAACTACGCTCAGATAAGACCTGTCACAATGAGGAATGTCGAGAAATGTTCGAAGAAAAGGATACTGCTTACAAAGCAAAACTGCAGCCAATTGTAATGCCTGCAGTGACGGAGCGTTATAATGAGAAGAGGAGGAAGATGAAAAGACTATTCGGGCAGAAAAAGAGTCTAGGCAAGAAAAGAGAAAGCCAGGATAACGAAAATTGCAGGGATAGAGTTAAAGCCAGAAAGTTCTACCAAAAGGTAAAAAGCAAAGGTACCCAGCAAAATATTTTGTTGCAAAGAAACAATTACAGAATAGCTATTACTGATAAGTAACAAGTTCCACTTTCGGTTGCACAATATATTATTTTTGTTTGAAATTGTCCCAAAACCAACATGTTCTCCTGGAACCTGTTATGAAATGTATTGCTTCATAACTGAATTGCATATGCTGTTTTTTGAAATTTAATTGGTTTTCAAATTGCACTAACTCGAAATATATTTTAACTCAGATTTTTTAGTTTTTCTTAATAAATACCCTCTAAAAAATACTTATTTCGAATACGATTAATGTAAAGTTTCATTAACGGCCAAATAGAATATTGTTTTTAAGTAATCTCTTCACAAATTGTAATGGTCAGGTCTAGTCACAGCAAAAAAAACTAAGTTTTATTCATTTTCTATTCTACGGAATCTGTGGTGCAACATGTTGTACATAACCGGTTATATGGAACCAGAAACAGAATAGAAAGTCGATTAAAAAATAAACGATTCTAGTATCAATACCATTCGCAACAAGTTCTGAAAAATTTTCCTGGGTATAGGAACAGGGATCCCCACCGGTAAGGATGGAGACGGAAATCTGGTCACGGACACTCAGAGTGTGCTGCAAATTTGGTGGGAACACTTTCGGTTTCTACTCGTTTCCGAAGGCAGCATAAGTGACAAAATCACACCAACGGAGTAGATTGTCCACAACCGAGCCAAAACGTGATCAGCACGGCATTCGCAAGTCTTAAAAATAATAAAGCTGCGGGAGCCGAGGGAATACCAGCAGAGCTTTGTAAAGTCGGTGGCGATGAGCTGGTAACATACATGCACCAGCTCATAAGCACGATTTGGCCTTAGGAAGGCATGCCCTAAGATTGGAATCTGAGTGTCCTATGTCCCGTGTTTAAGAAAGGCTATCCAACTATCGCGGGATCAGAGTTTTACCCATCGCATACAAGGGCCTGTGTAGTGTGTTACGTAAAAGACTAAAGCTCATTCTGGCGAATCTTATTTGACCTTACCAGTGTGGCTTTAGACCTGGTAAATCTACGACCGACCAGATATTGATACACCGACAAATCCTGGAGAAACCCCAACAAATGCAGCTCGACACCTACCATCTGTTGATCGATTACAAAGCTGCATTCGACAGTCCGATACGACAGAAATTGTTGAATGCTATGGCTGAGTTTGGTATCTTCGCGAAGCTAATATGACTTTGCGAGATGACACTGACTGACACGAAATCTTCAGTGAAAATTGGCAAAAATATGATAGAACCAATTTCTACAGAGCGAGGCTTTAGACAAGGCAATTATCTGTCCTGCGATCTCTTAAACATTGTAATGGAGATGATCATGCGGAAGGCTACAGTAAACAGGTATGGTACCATCTTCAACAAAAGCCACATGTTGCTCGCGTATGCCGATGGTATAAATATCAATAGCCGTGGATTGCGAGTTGTTACTGCAGCCTTTTCGAGTATTAAAAAGCAGTCGGATGAAGTGGGTCTGGTGATAAATGAGGACAAAATCAAGTTATTTGTTTCAACGAACAAAGATTCTACTAGATAATTTTGTCTACCTAGGCTCCGTCGTAAACTAAAATAAAAATGTCAGCCTGTCAATCAAGAAACGACGATTGATCGCAAATCATTGCTATTATGCGCTATGCCAGCGATGTAATGACAAAACTATCTGTTGACGAACATCGATCAAACATTAGTTAACAATATTTGTTACACAATGACAAAAAAAATACAGCACACCCTAATTAACACATACGTCTATCTATGGACGTTACACGTAAATAGCGTTAATAAACCCCTTTTGTTTGTACTGTTAACGCTTCACTACTTCCTTAAATGTTGATAATGTGGATACGAAACTGTTATTGCCGCCGGAGATGAGGCAATTATAACACCGCATATACTTTTTCTAGGGTTATTTACGGAAAAATAATACTCTTACTTGACAAAAATTATTTTTAAAGTAGCCTTTCAATTATTAACATTTTGAATTTCATTAACAAAAATCACTATAAAGTCCTTGTTTAATTAAATATTTATATTATTTAATTCAACTGAAATAAATTTAAATTTTCGCGATAAATAATTTTAATTGATATCCACCACAAGTCTTTTTAATCATGAGAGAAAGCGTTATCTATAAGTACACATAGGATATAAAGTTAATGAGGTTCGTGGTAGAGAATAGTAATGTCACTGCTTACATAAGACCTCACAAATGATATGCTACTTATAAGATATGCTTTAATTTTTGATTTAATGAACAGTTTCTTACATTACCATATGATCCATGTAAGAAAGAGAAACAGTGGTGGTAATTGTTCTCAAATCGTGTGGAAATCCCGGACTTACACTAGTGCTCAACACACATAGAAGAATTTAGATAATGCGATCGATGCAAATTACCGTAATCGATTACAGAAGAGGAATAGCGGTTTTGTTTTTTCTGATCGTTATATTCTCCAAGCAGCTTACGACATCCTATAGATCACATATTTTTTCACCGGGCAACAAGGATAAACACGAAGAAAAGAAAAAGAAGAACCCCCCAAATGTTGACGACCCCCGCAAAAGTTATAAGGATCATGATTTAAGGATATGCACCTGGAATGTCTAAACTATATACAGAGATGGTGCCTCTCACAACAAAGAACTGTGACATCTTTTACCGCTGCCATGCAGAAAGACATTAATTTGGATGTGGTTGAATAGTCGGCAATAGACTTCGACACCTCGTCTCGCGATTTAACCCTGTATGTGTATGTGTCCCACTATTCGCATCCGGGCGAAATATTTTTACATTACGCTGATTTGTGTACACGACCCGACGGAAGATAAGAACATTAAAGATGTATTCTATGAGCGCCTGGAGGAGATATATGACCGATGCCCTGTGTTTTGAGGCGCGAAGATTACTTTAATAAAACAACCGCTTCTTTGAGTTTCGTAGAGACAACTGATTTTATTTTCAAACACTTGTACTTAATAGCTAAATCTGAGAATACTTATTAAACTACTTAAAACTAACGAAGAAGCGAGAAAGAAATTATCAGCGTTTATCAGTCCGCAGACCACATGCATTATCAGCAACGTTTTATTACCCACTTAGGAAATCCCAAACCTTTCCCTTTCTTGCTTCTTATCAATAACCAGATTGTTGTGTTTGATCTGTAAATAGCTTGGTGTGTGTGATCTGCTTTGTTAAACCACACACAGCCTGATTATAATTTTCCTAAAGTATCATAACGCATAAGTAAATACATATGTCTTGTCCTTTATATTGGGACCTCCCCTAATGAGTTTACAAGGAATTTTCCTAATCAGCAGTGATCATAAAATACATACACTTAGTCAGGAAATATAAGACACATGTCTCGCACAACAATCTTTCATCTGTTTAATAACCATTAAACATTTTCCCGGCGGCCATTCAAAATAATTTGCACCCGTCTTTCCCTTATTTTTAGTCTTATAAAAACAACAACTAATACTACAATTACAACAATGACTAATATTAATGCGGAGTGCCCGGATACATGATGAAATTGCAGACCCTGTAAGTGCCAGTCTGCTTCACGAGTTTGTAGAATAAGATGGTTGATATTAGCGACGTCCGCCGTGTTGTTAATGCTATGTGGACCCAGAGGCTTCAGCGTGGCAGCAACAGTGTCCGTAATTTTACTGAGAAGATGTGTCCCAAATGTTCCTACGGTGGTTAAATTTTTCTGGTTGCTAGCTGGTAGATGCGTTTTCCCAATCCGAGCCGAACAACCTGAAGCCAACGTTAGAATTCCTTGCGATGGAAGCATAAACAGATCCTGCTGCTTCTGTTCACAAACCACATGTATTGAAGTGTTCATGGACGATTTGAATATCCATCTATGGCGGTCGTCCAAATTGATCCACATATGCTTGTTACTAGCTTCAATGAATTGGCATGAAACTTGTTTGTGTGGTTTTAACGGAGATATTTCGCAAAAGTTGTCGTCTGCATCCTGCCAAGCCCAATGGCCCTCGCACAGATAGTGTCTGTCTGCAATCACCTTGCATTCATGAAATGCTATTTCAGACAGCAAGTGGTATACATCTCCTTCATGGCTAAATACTACGTATGGTTGACCAATTGCTGCAATCATTTGTGTGGGTCCTTGTTGAACTGGGACGGGAATCGCCTTAAAAATATTCGAGAGTCTTTTGGAAATTAGTGGGATTTTAATTTGTATTACCAATTTTCGTTTCATGACAGCCGCCTTTCCTGTTAGCAGCTGAAGAACTGTAGGAACCTGATTTCCTTTGCTTCCTGGAAGCCTTAGTTTTTCCGGAAGCCACTCATTTATTCTCTGAATCTCTTGGCCAATCTGCTCCGGCTTTAATAAATCGGGACTAACCTTTCCATGATTTATGTCCATTAGTATCCTCATAATTTGTTGCTGCGTTTTTTCAACTTCTTGAACTTCGCTTTCCATTTGGCTTGAAATTGACATAAACTTGATGACTTCTTTGTATACAAAAAATTGCTGATTTGTTAGGATTGTGATGTTGTCGACTCTTTTTTGCATTTGTTTATAATATTTGTTCACTTCGCTCGTAGTCTTCTGCAACACATTCATGGTAGCATCCACGTATGAGCTTTGGTTCTGCAATAAATTCTCAATTTTGTATTGATTGCTCAACAATACTTCCATGTTACGCTCTATTTCCTCCCTATCGTCGTTATCCATCAATCCGAACAACCAATGGTAAAACGATCCGACGAAATTTATTCCCCTTCTTGGACGACGGTCTTCATTTAACGTAAATAAATTATTATTTCGTTCAACTTCTTGGATTCGATTCTCAAAGTTCTGTAGCGTTGTTTTACATTGTTGTTTAAATTCTCCTAATCTATCACATATAGACCAGCTTCGATTTGTCAGTTCTGACATCTGCGTTATCGACTCCAAAAAGGAAGTCAAATTGTAATACACCATCATGTTCCACGTCGAGGTCGTAATATCCATCATGCCTAGGTTGTCCATATAAACTGCTGTGCCTTCTGGCAAGGTTTCAATATTTGTTTTTGTTGTATTGTGTACAACCGCGACTTGACCAAACAACACTGCTAACGTCACTATCATCACTTTTGACATGCTAACACTCAATGACCTGGAGTCTTTCTTTGCATTAGTCCTTTTACCGACCTCTGCTATCGGATCTGGATCTTGTATCACATCTAGAGTGCATATTTTTCTTATTGGGCGTTTTACTATCCCATTCTGTGTCTTTATTGAAACGACTCGAACTAGTCCATCATTCCCCGGATGTGCTTCTATAACTTTTCCCATGGGCCATCTTGATGGGTGAGTATCTTCATTTTTGACAATCACCAGCTGACCTTCTCTCACATTCGGTTTAGTTTTTGTCCATTTGTATCTGCTTTGTAATGTTGTCAGGTACTCATCTTTCCATTTTCTCCAAAACTGTCTGCTTAGACTGTTTAGCAACCTCCATCGGTTCAACGACGATATCTTTCTTTCCTCCGCTGGTTCTGGTATATCAGTAAGTGGACGACCAATTAAGAAATGACCTGGAGTTAGTACTTCATCATCTGCATCGTCCGCAATTGCATATAACGGTCTGGAGTTTAATACGCCTTCAATTTGAGCCAGCACCGTGGTTAACTCTTCAAAAGTTAATTTGTTCTCGCCGATTACCCTTTTCAAATGATGCTTCATAGATTTTACACCGGCCTCCCACAATCCCCCAAAATGGGGACTTGCCGGCGGGATGAAATGCCATTCTACTCTGTCTTCTGCTAATACGCCGACCAATTTTGAATTATCTTTAATTGCCGTATTAAAATCCTTGTCCAATTTTTTTGCTGCTCCAATAAAGTTCGTCCCGTTGTCGGAATACATATGGCGACATTTTCCTCTTCTGGCAAAGAATCTTTTTAGCGCTGCCAAAAATGCATCTGAAGACAGCTCACTTACAGCTTCCAAATGTATAGCCTTTGTGGCCATACACACAAACACTGCAATATAGCCTTTATGTGTTTTGATACCTCGACCTTTTGTACACTTAACTTGTATTGGACCGGCATAATCTACACCACAATGCTCGAAGGGATGGCACGCATTAACTCTGCAGCTCGGAAGATTGCCCATTAACTGGTTTTTGTCTTCCGTACGATATCTTGTACATTTGACACAACTGCGAATCAATTTCCTTACACGATTTTTTAATCTAATAATCCAATAGCTTCTTCGGATAACACCTTCGACCAAACGGTTTCCACCATGCAACGTCCGCTTATGTGCATCTTCTATTATTAAGTCTGCCAGATGACCTTCAGAAATTATTGCCGGATGCCGATGGTTAAAAGATATTTTTGCGTTGTGTAGTCGACCACGAACTCTAAGCACATCGTCTGCATCTAAGAATGGATTTAACGTCACTATCTTGCTCTTATGATGGACATGTTGCCCTTGTTTCAACTGACCAATTTCTGCTGCAAACTCCAACATTTGATTATTTTTTATTATTAATTTCTCTGCTTCTTCTAATTCATCTGCACATAAGTATTCCGGCAGTTTAATTTTCTTCAGCTTCTTCCCAAACCGTATTACATATGCTAAAATTCTTATTACTTTATTCCACGATGAATACTTCTTGGTAATATCATTGATGAAGTTATCGCCATTGATCCTGGTCGTAGTGGTCACCGTATTAACTGCACCAACTGTCGGCCAATTCTCTTCATCTTCTTTTGCCCAATTTGGGCCGTTCCACCACAGGCATGTTTCATTCAATTTTTCTGGTGCAATTCCTCTGGATCCAATATCCGCCGGATTATCCGCTGATTTTACATATCGCCAACGACTGCATGGTATTGATGATCGTATCTCCGCTACTCTTGTTCGAATAAATCTGTCTTTACTGGTATTATTTTGGATCCACGCTAAAGTAATCGTTGAATCGGTCCAAGCGTGTACTTCTATTTCGTTGTGCATTATCTTCATTATTTTTCCAACGAGTCTTGCTAATAGTTGTGCTGCACATAATTCGAGCTTTGGAATTGTTTTCCGATTTTTTATCGGATTGACTTTACTTTTTGCCGCAAGTATAGACACTTGTTTTCCGACCTTAACATAAACTACTGCTGCGTAAGCTTTTTCCGATGCATCTGCAAAGCCCATCAACACTACTCTTTCCTTGGATGTTGTGTTTACCCATCTTGGAATTCGAATTTCCTGAAGCAAAATCATATTTTGTACTATCTTAATCCACTGCTTTGTTAAATCATCATTCATCTTGACATCCCATTCCAGGTTCATCACCCAAAGCTGCTGTATAAATAATTTAGCAGTGATCGTTATTGGAGTCAGTAGTCCCAGAGGATCGAAAATTCTCGCCAAGTACGATAACGCTAACCTTTTAGTTATATCCGTACTACCAGCTGTTGCTATTTTGAACAAAAAATTATCCGATTTTGGCCTCCATTGCAACCCTAAAGTTTTTACGTTTTCGTCCTCTTCTATATCGATCACTTCATTGCTGTCGTGCGATGTTATGCCGTTTAGAGTTTCTGTCGCATTCGAGCACCATTTTCTCAAATGAAATCCATAATTATGCAGGTGATTTCGCAACTTTGTTTGTATCTCTATACAGGCTTCAATTGAATCTGCTCCCGTCATCAGATCGTCCATGTAGCAGTTATCCCTTATTATTTTTGCAATTTTCTCATCATTACACTCTGCTGCAATTTCGAATAACGTCCTCACAGCTAGAAAAGGAGCTGATGATGTTCCGTATGTTACCGTTGTTAACTTGTACTCCTCTATTGGTGTGTTCTTGTCGCTTCTCCATAGAATATGTTGATAACTTTGATCTGATTCATCCACCATAATTTGTCTATACATTTTTTCCACGTCAGCAATCATCACGTACTTATGCATCCGAAAATTGAGGATTATGTCGAACACATCCTTTTGTAGTCGTGGACCGACGTACATAATATCGTTGAGGCTTTTTGTATTCGACGTTTTCATTGATGCGTCGAATACCACTCGTAGCTTTGTTGTCAGACTTGTTTCTTTTATAACAGCTTGATGGGGAATATAGTAATTCCCAGACATCCTCTGCTCTACTTTCCTCATATGCCCAAGTTTTTTGTATTCCTCCATAAACTTAGTGTACTCGTCTCTCAATTTGTGGTTAGTTTGAAGTCTTTTTTCCAAATTTATGAATCTTGCCATTGCTCGTTTATATGAGTCGCCAAGTTCCTTATTTTCTTTCAATGGCAGACTCACTACGAACCTCCCTTCGCTGTTTTTTCTGCTCGTCGATAAATAATGTTGCATACAGATTTCGTCTTCGTGAGGATTTTCGTCATCATTTACCTCCTCCAACTCCCAGAACTTTTCCAATTGAGTCATGTTAGTTGATACACTCTTATTCTTTCTTCTTATGTTTAAGTGGCCAGATAATATCCACCCAAGTTTTGTTGCTTGTCCGAGGATCTTCTCTTTCTTAATCATTCCTTAGTCCAGTAAATCGACATAGAGATCGCTACCAATGACGACATCAATTCTGCTTGACTGGTTAAAATCGGGATCTGCCAACGTATAATTTTTCCATTCGCTAATTTTGTAATAAAATGAGTCGTCTGGATGACATGAAGCAATTGTAGGCATTACAATTGCATTAACGTCCAATTTGTTGTTGCTGACGAACCGTGGCCGGATTTCTAAATTCACTTGATGTTTTGCTACACCAACTAGCGTCCCACCGAGTCCATGAACTTCCACATTTACCCTTTTTCTCGGAAGATTAAGTATTTGCGCTGCTTCTTCAGATATCACTGTTGTTTGTGATCCTTGATCTATTAAAGCTCTCAGAGTCGCATAACCGCCTTGCACTTTCTTTACTCGAATCTGTGCAGTTGCCAACAATATGTTTTCAGTTGAATTCATTGTCATCGCAACGTTCTTTCCTTTGGAAAACTCGATATGCAACATTGAATGATGGAACCCTCCGCATTTCTCGCATCCTATTTTACTATCACATCTTCGGTGCCCGTTCGCCTTGCAATGGAAACATTGCTGCATTGTTGTTGTCACCAGCGCCGTTTTCTGTACAATGTACGATTTTTTGCTTTTCGTTGCCTCCAACGCATTGTACTGCTGTTCCAGGAATTCCATAACATCATTAAGTTTTTGAATTTCTTTCGCTTTTTTTACTGTCTGCTCATACAGCCTGAGTCCATCATTGTCCAATTTTCGAATTACAATTCTCGCCAATATTGGGTCTGCATCATCTAGTTTCAATCCCATCGCTTTGATTGCTTGTACGCATTCGATCGTGGTATCAAGCAAGTTTCTCATACTTGTAGCATTATTACTAGTCACCGATGACTGATCAAGTATTCTATCAATCAGTTTCGTGAATAACTGTCTTTGGTTGTCATATCTTTGGCAGAGTATTTCCCATGCAGCCTCATAGCTGTTGCTGTTGATTTGGAGATGTTGAATCAATCTGCTGGCATCTCCACATATTAAGCCTTTTAGTCGATACATCTTTTCAACATCTGTTATCCTATTATCTTCATGGATCAATTTTTTATATAGGTCGTGGAATGAGGACCACTCTTTTATATCTCCGTAGAATTTCGGAATCCTTATTGCCTCTAATTGCAGCGATTGAGGTTTTGCCATTTCACATACATCATCCAATTTTTCTGCTATAGCGTCTACCGCTGATGCTATTTCTTCTTGAATGACTTCATAGTCATCGTCTAGCAACTTGTCTCGAACATGAAGCTTCTCCCTCAGCTGATCATAAACTTTCATCATCCGCTCATTTTTCTCCAATATTCTTGCTTTATGACTTCTCAGCTTTACTTGGCTTTTTCCATCAATTGTGCTGTCTATTATTTCCCTTAGTTTTGCTAAATCCTTATAAAACTGGTTTCTCCAGTAAGTAATTTCAGCATTCTCCTGGACTTGATTTCCATCTCGGACACTTATAAACTTCTTTGCAGCATCTTCTTCTGTCGTTGCAGTATTTGACGCCGGTGCCATTTCATCTTTTTCTTCTTCCATTAGTTCCAGAGTTTCCTTGCATTTGATGTAAGATGCTTCGTAGCTGCCGAAATAATCATCCTTAAAATATATTTCCGTGAAACAGCCTGCTTGCTCCAGAAGCTCGTGATTCTTCTTCAGCTCTTGCCACAGTAACTCCAATTTTTCTAATTTTTGCTTCTTCACGACGGATCTCAATTTCCGCCCTTCTCCCAATCGTTCCATATCCTTTACGATTGCTACCTGTTTCTTATACAGGTTCATTCTAGCTTCCGTTGCCATTTTTTTTTATTTTATGCACTATGTTTTTCTTTTTGTTTTAACTCAATCACTCACTATCTCAATGTTTAGGCCTTGAGATACGCACACAACTTTTCAATTATTTTACTGTTTCAAGCCGTAAAATACGCTTTGATTCGCAGAACCGTTTTTCTTTGGCTCTCGTTTTTTTTTTTATTACACTTATTCAGTTAATCTCGAGGTTTGTTACTTCGCAGATTTATATTTTTTTTTCCTTATTCAGTTAATCTCGAGGTTTGTTACTTCGCAGATTTATATTTTTTTTTTCTCACTGATTTTTCTTTGTTCGAAGGACCAATGTTTTGAGGCGCGAAGATTACTTTAATAAAACAACCGCTTCTTTGAGTTTCGTAGAGACAACTGATTTTATTTTCAAACACTTGTACTTAATAGCTAAATCTGAGAATACTTATTAAACTACTTAAAACTAACGAAGAAGCGAGAAAGAAATTATCAGCGTTTATCAGTCCGCAGACCACATGCATTATCAGCAACGTTTTATTACCCACTTAGGAAATCCCAAACCTTTCCCTTTCTTGCTTCTTATCAATAACCAGATTGTTGTGTTTGATCTGTAAATAGCTTGGTGTGTGTGATCTGCTTTGTTAAACCACACACAGCCAGATTATAATTTTCCTAAAGTATCATAACGCATAAGTAAATACATATGTCTTGTCCTTTATATTGGGACCTCCCCTAATGAGTTTACAAGGAATTTTCCTAATCAGCAGTGATCATAAAATACATACACTTAGTCAGGAAATATAAGACACATGTCTCGCACAACAATCTTTCATCTGTTTAATAACCATTAAACACCCTGCACATGACATTAAAATTTTTCTGGGAGATTTTAATGCTGGAATAGGAAGGTTATATGATCTTGGTTCAGCAGTCAAAAAATTCACTTCCGATAACGGATTCAGACTGGATATTTTCGCATAGGCAAGAAATATGATATCGAGTGGAACCAGATTCCCGCATAAAGATATCCACAAGGCAACTTGGATATCTCGGATCACCGCCTAGTTGCAGCCAAGGTACGCACACGATTAAGTAGTGCTAAAAACACTCGAAATCAAACGCAAAGGAAGCTAGACATCACAAAGATACATACCACCGAGATAGCCAATGCCTAGTCCAACTAACTCTCTCAATTACTCCAAACAAACCCCACTAGTTCTAATGTTCCTGACACACAGTGGCAGCATATTGCGAATTCTATGACCACTGCCGCAACGACCGTACTGGGTTATGAAAACCCACGCTCAGACTAGCCCTGGTACGATGATGAATGTCGCGAAATGGATGCTGCATACAAGGCAAATCTGCAGCCAATGGCGACACGTGCGGTGACGGAGCTTTATAATGTGAAAAGGAGGGAGATGAAACGCCTGTTCAGGCGGAAAATCTACCTAAGGGTTAAAACCGAGGGTTTTGGAACAGGGATCCCCACCTGTAAGGACAAAGACGAAAATCTGCTCAGGGACACTCAGAGTGTGCTGCAAATATGGAGGGAATCTCTACTCGATCTCTCCTCGTTCCCAAGGGCAGCATAAGTGACGAAATCACACCAAGCATAGACGACTGAAAAGATTGTCCACCACCGAGCCAAAACAAGATCAGCACGGCGATCTCAAGGCGGGAGCCGGCAAAGCATTTTAATGCCGGCGGCGATGAGCTGGCAACATAAACACGATTTGGCTCAAGGAATTCATGCCCGATGATTGGAATCTGAGTCTTTCATGTTCTATGCTTAAGAAAGAAAGGGAATCGTGGGGAAAAAATTTCCTCCATTCTTATGTTTGAGTATTAACGGTCAAATTCAAAACTATAATTGGAGCTGGACATTTTCGGCTGATATCTACTTCGCTTGTTTGACATAATTGTAGATATATATACAGTTGATGATGTACCATTGTGTATCAATTTGTTACAAAGGGGTCTAAAGATGAACTCGTCATGGAGTTCGAAACGCGTCATCCTAGTGCGTGACACACTGGATTTGACCAAAAATACCAAACAATAAAAAAACACTTTTCTGATCGTTAGCCAGAATTTGATATATCATATGATACACTAACGTAAATTGTGATATGTAAAAATATCAATATACTAGAATATTTCTTTTTTTACTGAGAGTGAGTGTGTATGTAAGTCGCTTTTCCCGACTGAAACTTTCTTACTGTTTTTTTCCAACGACAGTAAAACTTGCTAGAGTTTAAACTCAATACCTCGTGATTGTTAGTCAACCATACTACCATCTACCCTATTGTATGACTCAAAAATATATAATATTAGAAACATTTTTGAAATTTTTCAAAAAATTTTAATTTCAAAACCCCAAAAATGAAATGCGACTTTTTTTCTTACGAAAGAAAAAACACGCGAACACCTTCCTCATTGACTTTTCTTTTCTTACCTTCTACCATGCCTTCTATAAAAAGGGAGACGGAACACACGAAATGTTGGAATAACAAATCATCGAAAACGTTGATTCTCCCTTCTCAAAGAAGGCCTGCAACAGTGGTCTTTCAAGAATGGAGTGAACATTAGAGTGGGTCGATCCCAGTATGAAAAAAAAAATCGTTGTCGCACCCTAAAAACGGCCCATTTAGTTTTTTTCTGTGCTGTGACGTCATTTGAAGTCCGATCGAGAAAAAAAATACACGGTTGTTTTTGGTTTTACAAAGGCTACATTTCCTCCATAGGTCAATTTTGACTCCGACGTCAAATTTGACTAGTGACTGATTCTATCTCGATTTCTACCCCTTTTTCTGGACATTTTTCAAAACGCACGTAAAGATCTTAAAAATTTGTGAATGTTTTGCTTTTGAAATACCCACTTTAATTCATAAACAAAAAAAGTTACAAACGTTTTTAAAATGTTCAAATGTGCTCAGAAGTCAAATGAAATAAATTAATTTAATATTTAAATTTGTTTTAAAAACTTATGTTTATTATAAACCGAATGAAAATTAATAATTTTTCATAAAAAATTCCACAATTGATTTTATTAAGATGTTTGAGACTATTACAAAAATACACTTTTATTTCGAACGCCAATACACAATAGGGTGACTCGAATTCCAACACGTTATTTAGATCAAATTCTAGTAGTGCGAAAAACTTGCTATGAATAATACAAGTATTTTGGCAAAACAAAAATTGAAATCTTCTGCTCGCGCATCGTCGGGAAGGAGTATAAAATTCACATCAAGATCCGCAACTGCCCCGGAGTCGTGGCCAATTACAATTTACGAAACGTAGTTCATAAATTTGAGGCCTGAAGTAATAAATAATTCCACACGCTTCGGTCTTCTACGTGGCTGGCATTATTTTTCTTGTTGACGGAAGATCCGAGGTAGGTAATCTCGTCGACTACCTCAAAACAATTATTGTCAACGTTCACGGTGCGTCCCCATCGAGAGGACTCTTTGTTCGTCGAAATCATTATTTTTGTTTTGTTCTCGTTGACCACTAAACCCATTTTCGCTGACTCCTTTTCTAGTGATGAGAAAACTGCAGTAACATCCCGCAGATTTCGGCCAATGATGTCTATATCATCGGCATAGGCTAGTGGCATGTGGCTCTTGTGGAATATGGTGCCAGACATATTGACACCAGCCTTTCTCATTACATTCTCCATAACTATATTTAATAGTGCACAGCCCTGCCTGAGACCTCTTTCCGTGTTGAATGGTTCAGACTGATCCTTACCAATCTTAACCGAGGATTTGGTGTTGTCTAAGGTACATTTGCAAAGTCGAATCAGCTTTGAAGGAATACCAAACTCAGACATGGCCTCATAAAGCCTATTCCTTATCGGGGAGTCGAATTCAGCTTTGTAGTCGACAAAAAGGTGGTAGGTGTTGATCTGCTTTTCATGGGTTTTTTCCAGGATTTGTCGTAAGGTGAATATTTGATCCGTCGTAGATTTGCCAGGTCTAAAGCCGCACTGATATGGTCCAATTAGTTTTTCTACAATTGGCTTTAGACGTTCACACAATATGCTTGAAAGGACCTTGTACGCAATTGGTAATAGGCTTATTCCACGATCTCCTTTCTTGTATATGGGACATAATAGACTGAGACTCCAATCCCCGGGCATGCTCTCCTCTTGCAGATGTTCTCCAGCCAGCCTTAAACAATTCAGCAGGGAGACCATCGGCTCCAGCAGCCTTGTTGTTTTTAAAGCGGGAGATTGCCACACGCATCTCGCTCTGGCTCGGAGGCGGACAATAAACACGATCGTCATGGATTGGAGCGGGGTCTTCTGGAGTGGTGTCTGCATCCAATAAATTTCTCCATATCCTCAGAACGTTACCCGGGTCCGTCACTAGCTGACCATCGCTGTCCTTGCAGGAGGGTAACCCTGTTCCACGCATTCTCGCCTAAACTCTCTTGTACAATTTTCGGGCTTCCCCTCTGCTTCGGAGCAACTCTGTGCACTCATTCTGCCTTTTCTTCAGCTCCTTCTTTTGCCGTCTAAAAAGACGAGTTGCCTCTCGTCTCTTCTCCCTGTGCCGTTCACGAACAGCTCGCGTTGCCATTGGCTGCAGTTTCGCCCTGTATGCAGCAACCGTCTATCTCGTGGCATTGTGACATTCATCATCGTACCAGGCATCTTCTTGAGACGGCTTTGAGTACCCAAGTACGCTTCTCGCAGCCCGTTCTAAGGAGTCGGCTATATTTTGCCACTGCGAGGTTATATTATCAGGGGTTGGAGCATTCCGCAGCAGTTGAGTTAGGTGGTTGAAGTAGGCGTCCGCTACCTCTGTGGTCCGCAGTTTACCGATGTCCAGCTTTCGCTGTGCCTTGTTACGTACGTTTTTCGCCATGTGCGTACCTTAACTGCGATAAGGAAGTGATCGTAATCAATGTTCACACCACTAATCACTAATCACTCGTACGTCCAGAACACTCGATGCGTGCCTTCCATCGACTACCACATGATCTATCTGATTCCTCGTCAATTGATCTGGAGACAACCATGTTGCCTTATGAATATTTTTATGGTCAAATCTAGTGCTGCTAACTACCATATTTCTTGCCACAGAGAAATCAATCAGTCTGATGCCATTGTTCGACGTTTCGGTGTGCAGACTGAATTTTCCGATGGTAGGCTCAAATGCGGTTTCCCTGCCTATTTTAGCATTAATATCGCCTAGTACAATTTTAATGTCGTGGCTCGGGCTACGGTCCTATACATTTTCTAGGCTCTCGTAGAACTTGTCTGTGTCCTCATCGCTTTTCTCTTCTGTCAAATCATGGGCACATATAAGTGTTATGTGGAAAAACTTTGTTTTGACTCTTATGGTGGCTATACGTTCACACACCGGGTTGAACCTTGAGACTAGGTGTCGCAGTCTCTTGCCAACCACAAATCCACATCCAAACTCGTGCTTGTCCGCATGGCCACTATAGTAGATGTCGCACGTCTTCATGCGCGAGCACCCGTGTCCGGTCCACTGGATTTCCTGTAAAGCGGTTATGTCAGCCTTGCATTTTTCGAGGACTTCCGCCAGTTGGATGGAGGCACCTGGTCTATACAGTGTTCTAACATTCCAGGTGCTTATCCTTAAATCATGGTCCTTAATTCGTTTGCGGTGGTCGTCAACATTTTGGGGGGTCCATTTTATTCTTTTCTTACTTCTTTTCATTGCAATAGTTTATACGTCGGTGGCGGGTTGGAAGCCCAGCGCACCACGTAGCAGTTTCTCATCCTGCCAGGATTTTATTACAGCCGCCCATTACGGGTCAGACGCTGACCAGGGTACCGCTCACTCTGAGCAGACGTGCCTGGGTTTTAGGTTTCGCCTCTCACAGTTAGTCGTGCTCTGACGGGTGTCAGAGGCACGCTTCCAGGCGTCACCACGTGGAGGTACTCCGTCCGCAGTAGTACTACGAATACGGAGCTCTGTGAGTAGACTTGAAGTGCAATTGGCAAGGATCACTCTGGGTTTGCCAAGTTAAACCGATCAGAAGCTTTACCTTGCATCACACTCCCGACGCCCGGAGTCGCTCTTAGAGGAGTAAAATGTATGATCGATTTTTTCCTCCTAACATTTTCCTCAAACATACCTACCCCCCCATCTTCACACACTAAGGTGGCTCCCATCCTTTTTTTTTTTTTTTTTGTTGTATAAGTTCTTTTATGAAATTAGCTCCTGTTGCACCCATTGTGCCCCCTAGAAATCAACAACAGGTTTGATCGCAAACAGTGTGTAATTATGCGCTATTTAAGCATATACTTAGCGACAAAGTCTCATCTCGACAGACAAAACTAATCAGTCATTAGTCGTAACTGTATTTCTATACGACCTACGAATCCTCTGCCTACGAATAAAGTGCATTTCCGATTTCTATTCTAGGTCGGCAATTACTTTCACAAAGTCAAAAAACACACAAACTGTTTATCAAATAAATATTCTTCTACATGTTTTAATAGCTCTTTCTTCTTAACTAACAAATAGTGTAGACCAATGTTTTTGGTAATATTTTTAAAATTACATAGATGACTAACTTAACCCAATATGAATTCAGGGTAATTTGCTTCTATCCACAGATATTTATTCATGATTGCCCTTTTTATCAATACACACAAGAATATCATGCACTTGTTGTACTAATACCTGACATTTTGTATAATTAATTAGTGTAGATATCATTTGTAGCTTTCTGGCCATTCATTTCCTGTACAAGAATATGACTCGAATCTCTAATAGGCTGATTCACTATCTTAGTCGTCATCATGTCAGCTATTTTTATAAAGTCTTCCCAACAAATTCATAGTTGCTTACAGTAGTTTATTAGTTATTATTTGTTTAATTTAGTTTTTTTTTTTTAGTTAACATTTATAACGCCGCAGTAATGTCATAATAACGCAATTTATCGACAAGCGAGTCAACTAATATTTAGACACTTGTAATGTATTTAAACTCATGGGACTCGGCAGCCATTTCAATCATATTTATTTATATACTTTTATGTATTTATCGATGGAAGCAATATTAGTATACCTAGCTAGCTTAGAGTAAAAAAGTGTTAAGTCTGTTTGTGAAAATATTAAATCATTTCAAAATTGTAAGTCTACTTTATATTTAGAACTATAAATGCAATACATACTTTTACGAATACCGGTTGGAGATTTTTGTTGTTATACTTGAGGTTCAACTCGTTTTAATATTAAAGCCCGTCAGTTTTATTTGTATTAAGTGTATCGAAGCGTCTACACCAAATAAGGTATAAAGTACAGAAATATTTATTGTTGGTATTAATGGTCAATTTATTGTCACTCACAATTTATTGTCACTCACTCTGCGACAAGTTCATTATACTGCGTATTTGCTTGAACTTTTGCAGTGCCATCGTCTAAAAATAAGATAAAGTAATTAAAATTAAAAATTACAAGCTTTTATATCAAATCGAGTTAAACCTTACCTGTTATAACAAAATGCTTACTCCAGTCAAATTGTTTAACTTCTTCTGATGCGATCTCCAACGGGTATTTAAATAATATATGTAGTACAGTTCTAAATGTAAATTACACTGAGAAAATTGGGAGAATTTTTGTTCGACTAACTCTTACATGTTTTACGAGTAAAAAGTGGCTTATCACATTTTTACACTTAGCCAGCGATATGGATGATTTAATTTTAATATTTAAGAACACACAGAGAGAAATGATAAGTAAGAAATTTTGATTCGGCATTAGGTTGTCTGAGTCGTAGAAGATATTTGGAATCTATATACTATTCTCATTGCCTTCCTGGGCATCAAAGGCATTTAATATAACCTTGCCCTAAATATCTTGTCCTACTACGGGCTAAAGCGGACAGCCCTAGAAAATTACATAGAAAATGTTTCATTACTTCGGACTTCTCCTCGTCCTTACGCACACATACGGCAGTAGTGCGTTATGGACCAATTCTATTTGCCTGTTCCGCATTAGGTAGTCAGAGTCGTAGAATATATTTGGAATCTATATACTACTCTCATTACCTTCCTAGCCATCAAAGGCATCTGTATAACCTTGCCCTAAATATCTTATCCTCCTATGGGCTAGAGCGGGACAGCCCTTTAAATTGGCATAGAAAATGTTCCATCGTTTCGGACTTCTCCTCGTCCTCACGCTCACACGGGGCAGTAGTACGGTATGAACCTATCCTATTTGCCTATTAGGTGCCTGATATTGAAGTAGCCAGTCTTAAGTCACTTCAACATAGGCCAACCATTTATTCCGATCGGGATCTGCAAAATTCGGGCCACAGCGATCTAGAAATTATACAGACAGTTCTGGAGATCCATCACATGCATGCTTTTCTCCGCAAACACTCCTCCACTAAGCCAAGGCAACTCATAGGCAGATAAAAATCTATCTGAGAGTAATGATCAGACATAATAAAGTATCCTCTCTATCAATAAGTTTGCTGATTTGTTTCCAGAGATATCGCAATTTCGGGACCTAACAGGCTTTAGCACATCCAACCTCTCCTTACATGACTACTACTTCTCCTTCTTACTTGGCAGCAGCATCACACATTCATATATCAATAGCCGCACGTACAAAAGAGACCCAAGAGCATCGGTCTTTTACGCTCCGTAGATTAGTCACACCAAGTTTGGATAACAGCTCTCTCTCACCTGGTCCATCTAACGAAATTTTGGGCGCCACCTCCTGCGCCGCCCATCGATTTTATTGACGAAGACCTTTCGAGTTGGAAAATGTTCATTCATTCGTACAACGAATACAATCGTTACACGAATGGATGAAAAAGGGTCTTCGCCAGCGCATTCGTCTATTTCAACGCGCTTGACAGTGTCGTTGTAAAGCTCATACAGCTCGTGGTTCATTCGACCACGAAACAAAAAAAACTTAATATCCCTTTACACCCCATGAATGAGGTATGGGATATCTTCTCGCGTTGTTGTGAATTAACACGCTTTCTATTTTTAGATTCACAACTAACGGCACATACTTGTTCATCGACGAATGCGAACGTCACTGTTTGAGAAGCTCTTACTAGACACGACGATTAAATCGACGCTTAATACTGCGAATTTGCTGTCAACAACATTCTAGGGGAGCCGACAATGAAAGAAAAATTTATATATTTTTTTCTTTTAAGATGACTGGAGCCAGGTTTGAACCTGCGATCTCCCGCATAGTAGGCGCGTGTTCTAACCACTATGCCACGGCCGGTCCTTCGACCACGATACTAGCCGTTAACGATGATATGTCCAAATATTTTGCGAAGTATTTTTCTCTCAAAGACTTCCAGAATAGATTGATCCCCCTGCGCAAAGTAGCTGCGTTTTGCGATCAATACTCGTCTCTTTATTTCCAGCCTAACATTATTATTTTTGTTCACGGCAGAGATAAGGTATACAAAATCATCTACCACTTCAAAGTTATAGTTCTCAACATTCACGCAGTGTCCCAGACAAGTAGTCTCTTTGTTCGTTGAAATAAATAACTTGGTTTTGTCCTCACTTATTACCAGACCCACTACCGCTGACAGTTTTTTAATGCTCGGATAGGCCTAATCCACGGTCAATGGTATTTATATCATCGGCATACGCGAGCAGCATGTAACTTTTGTTAAAGACGTTTACTGCAGCCTACCGCATGACCATCTTCATTGCGACGTTGAAGAGATCGCATGACAGACTACCACCTTGTCTAAAGCCTCGCTGGGTAGAAAATTGCTCAGTCAATTTTTTGCCTATTTTCACTGAATACTTTGTGTCAGATAGTGTTGTTCCGAAAAGTCGTATAAGCTTCACAGGGATACCAAACTCAGCCATAATATCTAACAATTTATGTCGTATCAGACTGTCGAATAAAGCTTTGCAATCGACGAAGAAATGGTCGGTGTCGATCTGCATTTATTGGCTTTAGTCTTTCACACAACACACTAGACAGGACCTTCTATGAAATGGGTAGAAGGCTGATCCCGCGATCGTTGGTACACATTCCTGGATCGCCTTTCTTAAGCAGAGGACATAGAACAATCAGATTCCAATTCCTTGAGCCAAATCGTGTTTTTGAGCTAGTGCATGCATGTTGCCAGCTCATCGTCTCCGTCTTTAAAAAGCTCTGTCTGCAGTCCATCGGCTCCCGTGCAATTGCCGTGCTCGGTGGTGGACAACTTTGATTTACACCATGTAAAAATAATCTTAACCTGCCTCCATTTCTCTGGAAGCCAACATAGCCAGGTACAAGCCTTGAAGATATCCACCAAATCATACTGGCTTCTGCCTGTAGCATGATTGGTATTATACATTCTAGACCAGACGATTTATAGAGCTCAAAGGTACTTCTCCTTCCACTCTTCTACAAAATCCAATCCCGTATAATTGATAAACGTGGATGGGCTCATACCATCTTTCGCATTGTCTTCATCTTAACAGTGCGTGAAGTTTGTAACCATTAACGCTGGACTCGGTCCATGACTCATCAGAGTTACTAATAAAAACCAAAACTTTCAGGTCCTTAAAGCAGAGTGCGTAGAGCAATCAAAATACGCTCTCGCTCTTTTGAGTTATCTTTACAATGAGTTTATCATTTTCAAAACAAGTGAGCGAAAGCAATCAAGCAATCTTCTCTTCTATAAACTCCTCATTAGTTTCACTCATTCAATACATCGCTTTGATAAGTTAAATGGCGACCGCTTGTTTGAATAGAATTTTTAAATTGAATAACTCATTGTACGCTCATTGAAGCAAACAAGGAGCGCTCATTTCACGAAAATGATCGATTGAATTTTACTTATCAATCATAAATAAGCAAATGTGAACATGTATAATGTTGATTTTTCAAGTGCCGTCGTTTCGTTGAACACAGAAATGAATTGTGTTGCTTGGAAAATATGCATTGATATTTAGGTAGTATGTAAGAAAATTATAATTATTTTTGAAATAATAATACTGTTAACACATTGAATCATTTATTTTTATTTTTTTTATATTAAAAATTACATTTAATAAACCTAAATTATTAAGATTGATAATTTGCTTGTTTGACAAATCCAACAATGCTCTGATATGAAAATTGTTTTTTATGCGACACACAGTTTAGTGGTGGAGCATATTGCCGTTGGGAGGCGTGGCAGATATAGACATATGTATATATTCTTGCACAGGTTTTTTACGAGAAAAAACAAAATAATGTGACTCTAATGCAGTGGTACGCAAAATGTTTATCAAGAACAACTTCGAAAAACGACGCTAGCAGAGCAGATACAAGTATGTAATTCCTGGAAACCAAATCAGTTATGAGCATGTTATTAAACAGGAGCACTCAAAACTTAGCTTTGTTGTTGTAAAGAGTTTATCATCGCAATAACTTTTGAGTGAGAAATATCAAAGCATTGAAAGCAATGAGTACTCTTTTGTTGAGTGCTTTCGAAAGAGTATTCAACGAGCGATGACGTTCTAGAGCATTAACAAACGAGCGCTCATTTTTTTTTACGTCGAAAATGAAAACACAAAATTGAGTCGCTCGCAAATAGAGTTGTATATGAGGAGAAGAGCAAAATAATACTTCTCAATGATAAGTATTTACGAACTCTGCCTTAAAGGCTTAGAATCTTATTCAGTGCATTAACTTTCCCATTTCACTTCATCAATTGAACTGCAAATACCCCCAGAGATTTCACTGCAGCGGCATTTCCGGCCCAATCAGCTCCTTTGCCTATGCCTTTCGACATTCCACTACCACATTCACTGTTAAGTAGATGAAGCTATGGTATGAGCAGGATATTCCCCTATCACATTCGTTGTTAAGAAGATGAAGCTATAGTCCGAGAAGGATAATTTCCCAGAGACTCTCCAGTCCCAAACAATAGAAAAGTCCCTTTGTGTCAGAGTTTTGTCAATGACAGCATCCCTATTTTTATTTCAAAAATGTCGAGGTATTCCCCAAATTACAAATCTTAAATACATACTAAATAATAAATTTCAAACTAACTCACTGTCGTATTAATAGTCTTGATAGCCCACAGCACATGGTAAACATTGGCATCACATCTAAAGATTATTTTATACCTTTTAGACACCGCGTACATTGTGAGCTAACGTGAACCCCTCAGCTTGCGGGTTCACCTCTTTATACGGCATATAGACAGAGGTCAGCGTCAGTTTCGAATCAGTTTCGCTTGTCCTCCAAACACAGCGTCGCCATATCACCAGCTACAAGACAGGTTCTTACGCTTTTAGGCGTGTTCATCACAAAAAGGCTGTAGCTGCCATCTTTTAAACCTCCGACTCTATTGTTAACAATCAAGGGTTTTTTGGATTAGAGCTGCATCAACACTTTGGCTATTGAGGTTAGTAAGTAGGTTTGCCGTTAGTAAGTAGTGATGGAAAAATAATTTGCACCACTCGTAGCCCCTTTGGCCCATTTCTTAATGGTGATTGAGAGATGACAGAATCTTAGGTCACCAATCCAAATCTCATCCTACACTCTTGAGTAACCAGTAGGGACAAAGAGTCCGCATCGATAGCCGGCCGGAGATCCATTCCTACATTCTCAGAACATGCCACCGAGAAGATTTGCTTCCTAGTACCGTTGTTGAAGGAGGGGTTTTTTTTCCCCCAGCAAGTTACTAACGAACTTCGTCGTCTTAATATGTAGTGCAATCCATACCGAAGCTGTATGCCAAAATGGAAGCACAGATATAGAACGAGTTCTATTCTGGCACCAGGCCAAAGTTCACTAAAACTATTCACCGTGCTTTTGAGAACATTAACCGTCATCTCACTTACACAGTCAATAGTTTAGACTTCCTTCGACCAGTACACAGCCAGGTGGTTTATCTGACCTGCGCTTATACTGGGATCGTCCATAATCAGAGTGAACTTATTCTCAAGTGCTGCTGTGCCCTGTGTCTCTCAATCTCCCTTCCCAATTCTTTTCATTCTCAGAAAGCAGAGCGGAATATTTTCAAATTCAATTTTTGCAAACAGTCCACGTCTGTATATATATATTGCTATCACCTCACTTAGTGATACATAGGATTCATTGATATGTACATCAATATATCTTATACTACTCCTAGTAGTTATTAACGTACAGAAAACATTTTAATTCAACTTTCCTATATGAGACTACTGAATAGAAGGGCGACAAACTAACAAAAACGGTACTAACCCAGAAGGGAAAAATACTAGTTCGGAACTAGTAAAATACTAGTTCTCCATAGGACCGTGAACAAGTTCACCTTCCATACAAGCAACTGCCTCATTTAACACGTAGTTGTCCTAGGCTTGGGGGAAATTGTCCCTTTTGTACTAGAATAGAACTAGTTCAGAAATTCTAGTCGGGCAGTAGTTGAATATCTCCTTTAAACTAGTTTAGAACTACTTCAAGAAAGAACTAGTATTATTCTAGAAAATTTGAGCTAGTACTGTTCTAGTATTTTAAATTCGAAAATACGAAAAAAACGACGTCCAAAATAAATTTTAAAGTGGGTGAAAAATTCAATATTATAATTACATACATAGAATAATTGAAATATATGTTTTTCATCCAGTCATTTAGAATTATTTCTTATTCATCAGCCCTTTTTCTTTTTTATCAGCCAATAACGTTTAACTGGTTCAAAATTCGATAGTTAAGAACTAGTTTATTTTGGGATTAGTTCACAATTTCATACTTTTGAACTAGTACGTTTTTGAACTAGTTTGGCTATTCCCTACTGGGAAGTACTACAAAATGATTTAAAATTACAATGAATATAACGTTACGCTCCCTTGACCCTGCAGCTTATTTGAGTAGGAATAATTGTAGTCATCTTCGTTGTATTTTAACGCTTCAACAATATTTCGGCTACCACATCACAGTGACTTGTTATTTAATGCATTCAATAGCCTAATTTCCCACGATATCAAAAGTAATTTTGCATATTTTCACATCATATTCAGTTTTTCCAAAGTGTAGAACTGACAACCACAGCAGCAGTTAAGAATTAATTTCAATCATAAATTCCCCTATTATATTCGCTCACGACATATTGACAATTTATACCAAATTTGAACTTGAAACTAAGATTACACTAGGCCACAGCCAAAATGTAGTTATAACTTGTTTATGTATTACACGGAGTGGAGGGGTTGGATTTCCACGCAAACTGGCTTCTTCAACACAGAAGGAAGTATCTGAAAACCTAACATCAACACCAAATTACAGCACTTTACAAGTAATTGTTTTTTATGTGGTCATTAAATGGTATATTTTTGTTGTTTGGTCTGTCTGTCTGTCTGTCTGTCTGTCTGTCTGTCTGTCGAGTTATAATACCAATACACCCAACAGGGTCGTACCCAAATTCTGTACTTAGTGAAGCTATTACATGACAAAGTTTTGGAAAAAAATTGGAAGTCTAGCCACGCCCCTTCTGGTACCTCCCATACAAATTCACCTTTCCGCCCACTTAAGATATGGAGTAATAATATCAATAAATCCATCGCGCTCGTACCCTAATTCTTAATTTAGTAAAGCTATAGCAGGATACAGTTTTTGAGAAAAAAAATTGAAGTCAACCAACTCCTCATCTTGTACCTCCCACACACATCTGGTACCGCCCACTTCAGAAATCGATTAATATTATTATTATAACTACCGCGATCGTGACCAAATTCTGTATTTAGTAAAGTTCATGAAGGATAAAGTTTTGGAGAAAAAATCTGGAAGTTTAGACACGCCCATTCTGGTACCTTCCATACAAATGTACCTTTCCGCCCACTTTAGAGATGGAATAATAATATCAATACACTTGACACGATCGTGCCCAATTTCTGTGTTTAGTAAAGCTATAACAGGATAAAGTTTTGGAGGATAAATCTAGAAGTCTAGACACGCCCCTTCCAGTACCTCCCACACAAATTTACCACTCCACCCACTTTAGAAATCGAGTAATAATATCAATATAATAGCAATTTTTTTTATTTTACTGAGGGTGATGGTATATGTAAGTCGGGTCGTAAGTCGAATGAAACTTTCTTACTGGTTTTTTATTTAAAAACTAAAAAAAGTCGATATTTTTCATGTAAAAAACACAGTTTTTCAAATATATAATAATCGTTGACCATTTGATCCCAATTAATTTGGTACCCCTTTTGACCATATTGCCCGTCTAGAACTTGAAATATTGGTCAAAATCCAAAGAAACCTATATAATGCTAACGCTCTATATAAAACATTAAATTTTTTTTCTTCATCAGAAACCTTTCCTCTATCATAAAAATAGTGGTATCCAAAGAGCAATATAGCTGTAAACTGGTGTTATTCGTTCTAAAGTTCATAAGAAAAAAATTACAGTTACTGAGTTTACAGATTTGTTTTTCATATTTTGTAAGCTAGTGTTTTATGCAAAACCAAACAAAAAACACCATTAACCCAATCCATAAAAGTATTTGCAAATTGGTGCATTCGAAGTTTGTTTTATTGGCTTAAGTTGTTGCAATCAATAACAGACATTTGCATTTCGAGTTGGTACGAGTGAAATGTTGTTGAAAAATATCCAATGACAGGTCATTAATATGTGGCAAATTTATAGTTAAATTTCGGTAGAGGGTAAAGGGTTTGTTATTTAAGTGTGAAGTTTTTTCTTAACCGATTTGCAATAAGCCTTAGATAGAACGAGTACAGTGAAAAAATTAAAAAACTTAATATTCATTCTGAGCAACATATTACTGGTTCAACGGCATGTTAGTTACTAGTTCATATGTCTACAATAGCAAAACAATCAGCGGCGAAAAACTTAATCAAACACAAAATCGATGCGTATTCGTAATTTTGCATGCATGCAGTAGTCCTTATTTCGGAATACTTTTTCAAATAAGGAATGCAGAACGCATAATCAGTGGGTTAAACTTTAGCAAGGTTTACTGTCGTTGGAAAAGTATAAAGAGAAATATGTAAAAGTGAGAAATATTTAAAAATAACCAATGCGCTCTCAAAAAAACTAAATAATTTGAGGGTGTACTGTATAGTTTTTGTTTTATTTTGCAAGTCCTTATTTTTTCATGTGTATGCAAGCCTCCATAAGGCCCTCTTATGGAAAGCTTCCATGAGGCCTTCTTATAGAAAGATTCCATAAGACCTCCTTAGTGAAATCGGCGACGTAAGGAAAATAAAGGAAGAAAGAAGGTCAATGAAGGCATACCGGATTCAAAAGAAGTCCATCAAACTCGTAAAAGAAGGTATTTTTCTATTCCAACGACGAAATTAGCAAGGCTTCTGCTAGCAGGCATGCAACAAGGCCTTCTGATAGATTTAAACGTTATGCCAACAAGGCCTTGGTTTCACATGCCTGAAAACAGACATTCTCCTTCCTTTCTGAAATATCCCGAGCACATCTTCCCTCCATTATTTCAAGATCAATGTTTTCACCATTTTGTGAGTACATACATTCCGTCACCCTTTTCATAGAAGGCACGAAAAGGCATGCAGTTTATGATAAGTCTCAGTCAAACAATTCGAATGCATCTTCATAGGCTAGAGGGTAGCATGGCTAACAATCGCGAGGTAGTGAGTTCAAACTCCAGGAAGCTGTACTGTCGTTGGAAACAAAAGTGTAAGTATAAAGACAAATATATAGAAGTGAGAAATATCTATTTCAGGGTGACCAACTGTATTTTTTTAAGTCCTTCTTTTTTCATGTGTATGCAGGTCTTGTATGCAAAAAAGTTTTATGCATTGGACCCCAAGTATCTTAAGAACAAATTCGTTTCAGGATTAATTTAAAACGATTGAGCCATGTCCGCCTTTCTATTCCACAACATTTCTGCCAGTCAAAAAAAAATTTTAAGGTAGAAACATTATTAAGGTAGTGACGTATTATTACTTTATGTATTAATATTATACCGATTGGCAATTTAGTTTCAGACCAGTTTTTCTGTAGAGTACCTCAATTTCTTTATCACGCAAAAGTCTCATCATTTGACTCTGTATCGTTTGCTTTTTTTAAACAAAAACAGATGTGTGATTAAAACGACTTGAACAAGTTGTTGGCCCTTGGTCTGAGTGGCCTATCGCCGGAAAGTGGGCACATACACACCTCTTATCATGAAAATTAAAAATAAACTTGTTTTCTTCACGTGTAATTGTTTAGTTTGCAAAATCACACTCACTACCGGTTATACATCGCCACTATCGTTCATTCATAATTGATACGTTAGAATTTTAAATATTTAGTATAAAAGTCTTGACTTAATTTTATTGATTCCATTGAACACAAATATTTATTTATAATGGGCCATAGAAAAGTTATCAGTAATACCGACTAGAGTAATGCGCTAGGATAGGAAAGAAATGGAAAAACGACTTAGACGACTTAATTGTGTTTTATTCCTAGATAAAATAATTATAAGTTTAAAGAACAAAAAAAAATTAAAAAGAAAGTAAAAATATGTATCCTTCAGAATGATGTCTTTAATAATTTGATGTAAATAAAAAACAGGTAACGGCGTTTGCTTAAAGCTTTATCACAAAATCCACATAATAAATATCGTATCATCACACAAAGTTCGTCAGTTCGATATCAGGTTTGAAGACCTTGCAATTGCATTGCACAAACCTCAATATCTTCAATGCGACGTCGACGATATGTGGTGTAGGTTGTTGTTATTGCGCATAGTGCGTTCAGGGTAGAACAGACAACGCTGATCTCATATAGTCTAAAAATTACGATAACACCAAGGTGCTGTAGGTACTTTGTCGTCGATTAGCAAAAGGCTTATCTCGTACAGCGGGGACAATATGCTTTGAAACAAATCAAGAGATAGTATAGTACGGGATTTAATTTAGAGCAGACAATTGATAGTAATAAAGTATGGACACAAATTGTTGTGGGAGTGAAATCTGAATATTAAAAATTGATCATTGTTGTGAAAACCTCCTAATTATTTTCGATTGATATATTCAAATGTAAAATTTAATTTACATACCATGAAAGATATATGGGAGAACTTCTCGCGTTATTGTGAACGAAAACGCTTCTATTTTTAGACTCACACAACGGGACCTTCAGTTCAGTAACAAATCCGAACGTCAGTCGTTTAGGAAGCTTTAATTAGAAAATAATGTCGAAAGTAAGGAATGTCGATGACTGAGAATCAAACCCTGATCTCCCGCATGAATGTCGCGTGTCATGCCACGCTTTGCCCAAACCAATGATGTCGTTTTAGTAATCCTGTATTATCTCTAGAACCACATCGAAGAGATAATACAGACAAGTGGTTCATATTAAATATAGTCTTCCAGATATGAAAAACTTTCACAAACATTATAAGGACTAAATGCATCAACTTTGCAAGGCTGTCACGATTCAGTTCTCATTAGAAACCTGTCCTGTCTGCATCCGCTACACTGGCAACTTTTCGATGTGTGCACGGCTAGGGCTCGCGGGCTCGGGCGGGTGTTCGTTGGGGACAGACGGAAATTAATCGTTAATAATTTTATTTGTACCAGTGTACCGAAAGTCTAAAAAAAATATCACAGGGGCAAAATCAAAATCAAAGTATAATCTGTAGTTACACTGTAGGAAGAGTTGTTAGTTCCTACTGGCTCCCACCCTCTGGCTTTGCTTAAAGACCAAACGATGGTAACACTAGAGCCGGATATTTAAGGTTACCCCTAACACTTTGTTTCACTGCCTAAATACCTGCCGTTCTCACTCACTCAGCCACATGTTTCATATTATTTAAATTCAATTCCATTATTCTTTTATTTTTAGGAGAATACAAAATTTTCTTACGCTAAATGGAGGGTTTTATGAAGTATTATTAAACATATGCTATAAGTACATTTTTTTACAAGTAAGGTAAATGTTTCTATATTAGAGTTAGTGTTAGTATGTCTTAAGTTGATTCTTATATTCTACTTATATATTCATTAACCTTAGTTGCTCTCATGTTCTAAATCATTTTTGGATCAGGTCTTGGTTCCGAAATTCATATTGTCCTTGGTGCGTTTACTTTTTAAATTTAATAAGTTATTATTATTCACAAAAAATGTTTTTCTTTTTTTGTTAGGAGTTGGTTTCTCCTAGCCTCATGGGACTTTTGAAAACATATAAAAAACAAGATTTATTTAAGTTGATAGGAGTTTGTTTCTCCAATGGTGGTTATGGGCAACTACTGACTACTTTTAAGCTTTCTGCTCACTTACGACTACCGATGCAGGTCTTCGCTCCTGATGTTAACGTTGCTGTCTACTGGGATTTTACGGGTCTTGATGTTGTCTGCCGGGAGTCTTGGCTTTGTCCTTGAGGCTCGTCCTTGGTGGTGTGAGGAGGTCTGTGAGAGTTATTGCCACCGTTGATGGTCGTATAGTGCCGTGGTTGTCTGCCGAATCTCTAATCTTTATGGCCGAAGTGTTATGCAGTGATGAAAAACTTGGGTCCGAGAAGTTAATTGGCTGTGATGTGGCCAAGATGATTGTACAACCAGATGGTGATGGTGCAGGTGTGTGTTTGATGGCGTTGGAGCAGAGACGACGTTGGCACAGGTGACTGTGCGGTGATGCTTAGCCGTCGTTTCAAATTAAAAACGTTCTTTTTGGTTGTTGCTTCCAATTCTTGAGTTCTGGAGAGTAATGATGGGTGAAGCTTGCGCCAGGGCTTTGACGTTGCTGCCGGTGGTTGTTTTGCGCATAGATCTTGGCGTTGGTACAGGTGTTAAAAAGTATTTATTTTCTATTGTTGGGTATTGACCTTAAAAAACGCTATTTATTCTATTTGTTTTTTTTTCCTTTTACTTATTTGATTTTTACTTTTGTGTTTATTTGAAGGCAAGATTTTAGTCCCTTTTTTAGTTGTATTTTCTTTGCTGTAATTTTGTTCCACGCTGTTTCGCTTCCCAAAACCAAAAAAAAAACTCCATTGCTCTTTCTCCAGACTAGCAACTCTGCGTTTTTTTCGCGAACTTTCCAGAATTTAATTGCAACCTACTTCAGATTTAGAGTTGTCACTTTGCGATCACCAGGGTTGTATCCTCAAATGGATCGTTACAAGGCCAGATCCTTTTTATCGGCTAGAACACATCATTATGTATGTGACATCAATGCCCATGGCAGACCTGTATTTTCATCCATTACTCCTCTTGAGAGTATATGGTTTCCAAAAAGCATTTCCATCTTAATCCATTTGCTGCTGTTATTATAGTGTCTTCTGATGTAAGATTGCACTGTCCCAACTTTTAAAGATTCGTTCGTTTCTCAGGTCGACCACTGCTTCTTGAGCCTTGAGGATTCCACTCAAGGGTTATTCTTGTGATACTTTCCGTTTTTTCCTGAAGGTCTGGCCGCTCCACCTCCATTTTCTGCGTTTAAATTGCTTTAGTATGGGTTCCTCGTTGCTTATGTTCCAGAGATCTGTGTTGCTGATGGTGTTAGGCCAAAATATTCTGCATATGGCTTTGAGGCACTTGTTGATGAATACCTGCAGTTTTTGAGTGATTCTGTCGAAGCTAGTCAGGTTTCACAACCATACAACAGAGTAGACTACGCATGCATTGAAAATTCTGAGCATGGTTCGTCTGGATATTTGTGAGCTTCTCCATACTAACCGTCCGAATGCCGCTCGCGTTTTGTTAAGCCTGCTGCTTCGGTCTGTTTCTGCGCCGCCATTTGTTGCCACTATACTGCCCAGATAGCAGAAGCTATCTACGTATTCGACTGGTTGTCCTTGTAGTAGCATGATGTTTTCCGTGCTAACATTGTTTATTCTCAAGGCATGGTTTTTTTTTATATTTATCTCTTCCAACATTACGCGCAAATCTTTCTAGATCTTCCCGTTTCGTTTGCAATCATTCGTATAATTCAATTCTCAAGTTGGCGTGAGAGACTTCATATCATCTTCTGTCTAAACAGACTTCGCTTATGATCTCATTCAGAACTGAGAGTTCGGCATCCTCGTATATAGCAGAGGTACTCCTTTCTTACGCAGTGTTTTCCATATGGCAGTTCGTGTGATGGTGTCCAAGACTTTCTTGAAGTCTATGAACAGTAGATACAGGGCAGTACACCATTCTATAGATTGCTCTATTATAATGCGTAGAGTATCAATCTGTCTATCCTTAAATCGTCCTCCAAATATAATAATAGCCTTTGTGCTGTAGAAAATGTAATATTATACGCTATTATTATATTGAGGGGACGAAATATTGTTTATAATTGAAATGTCATGGTCACAAGAAATTTTTCAGTGTAAAAGAAATCCGCAGTGAGTTCATTACTTTGGAGCCTATCTAATTTTTATTTCTTTTAGTGAAAATAATACGAAAAGCAACAATTTTCTTTAGTCAGAATAGAATTAGAATAGCCGTAGAGAAAATTCAGTATCGTGGGATATTGGGCGGCAATATTTATATTCTCCATGGATGGACCAAGTGAAAGAGCTGTTAACTAAGCGTGCTGTGACGAACTATCTACGGTGCGTAAAAGAACGAAGCGCTTGGAATACTTTTCTACGTGCGGCTACAGATAGATAAATTTCTGTTGTTGCTGCCATTAAAGAAGAAGAAGACGAATATTCATATTCTTACTGATAGTAAAGTGGCTATCAGACCCCTAGAGAATGTGTACACCACTTCGAGAAATGTTTGAGAATGCCGGTCGTCTCTTGAGGAGATAGCGTGACTTTCGACGGTTACCCTTACCTGGGTTCCAGGACATGGGGACATATGCGGTAACCAAAGGACCGATACATTGGTAAGAGCCGCCACTTTGGTGACCGGAGATATGAAAAGTGTCCAATGACCAAGAACACTTCTATACAATACCTGCCTATCAGTAGTCGATTTGCGGAACATCCATGCCTTCATCAGAGCAACGAAATGGCTTGATAGCGACATTGACCGAATAGAATAGGAATATTTGGTGCGAAAATTTGAAAATGGTATCACAACAAGTCTCATACTAAGACCCATGTGAGCTGTGTTGAACGTGGCTGACGAATTAACTTAACCTAACCTAAACACATCTCCGGATAGTTACTGGACTTCGGTCTGTCCCACTCTTCGTTCTATTACCAGACTTAGGCCGTTATAAACTAGACTTCAATTTATTAAAATTTATTGCGGTTCCCGAAACCTAAATAGGCCACCATTACGAAGATTTTACTGGTTCGTTTTATTTACTTACTTACTTACTTACTTAATTTCCCTTTGCACCCCATGAATGAGGTATGGGATAGCTTCTCGCGTTGTTGTGAATTAACACGCTTTCTATTTTTAGATTCACAACTAACGGCACCTACTTGTTTATCGACGAATGCGAACGTCACTGTTTGAGAAGCTCTTACTAGACACTTTTACTGCGAAGTTGCTGTCAACAACATTCGAGGGGAGCCGACAATGGAACTGTTTTTTTTTTTTTTGTTTTTTTTTTTAAGATGACTGGAGCCAGGTTTGAACCTGCGATCTCCCGCATGGTAATCGCGTGTTCTAACCACTATGCCACGGCCGGTCCCGGTTCGTTTTATTTAGGTCTGTTTAATATACCATTTCTGTTGAATCCAACTGAGGGTGGTTTGTTAGTTTAATTTGACTTCGCTCTATCTCTCGAAAATTATTATCTTTTAGACTTATCTGGTCTTAACTAGTTTTTTAACTCTTTTATATTAATCGGAGTTACTCTGCGTTCAGTTAGCTTTTTAATCTAAAGGTACATTCGGACATAGTTTTGTGGTATTCATGGTTGAAATAGACTTCGGTCAATAGATTTAATCTTCGGTTGATTTGATCGAACTTACTCCGTTTAAATTCAATGTTGGTTGCGCCAAAGATTTCCTTAGTTTGCAGAAGCTCCGAATAAAATATCATTTTACATTCTGTACGAGAGTTCTTCAGGCTGAGGTGGAAGCCATTAAGATGTGGAATCTATACTAGCAGACGGATGACAAATTTGGTATGGAAATGTAAGAAAAAGTCCGATAGACCTAAGCATCTGTCAATCTCTGTTGGGTCCCGAAACATTGCGAGATCTCTCGGAAAATATCAGCTGACTTATTTCCCGAACATGATGTACTATGTCTGATCAGACTCTCTGACAACTGTTAACCCGCCCTGTGGAGAACTGGATCCAGCCAGCAGACGTTGAATATCCAGAGCCGACTGTATAACTGCTAGATTCCTGTGGCCCAAACTTAGCAGATCCCGATCGGAATACATGGTTTGCCTGTGTAGAAGTGATTTGGCCTGTAGAATTATAACTAGAAACTGCAATATCAGGCACCCAACGGGCAAATGGGATAGATCCATACCGGACTACAGAATTATAGACATAACCCTTAGTTAGTGACACAAACTTAAATTTGAGACAAATCCGTATCAGCAAGACGATCCTGAGCTGCTGCTAAACCGGAATTGCCTATAAACCGAACTTTAACACGTTGCATTTATCATCGAATGGTTTACTTGGACTTGGGTCTATCTACCTATATATATTATACAATCCAATTTGGAAACCCGATTCATTGACGAAATTCTTAGTTGCTAGATCGAGTAACTGATCGTATTAGGACAGGATCCTGAGTTGCTGAACGAACATGAATTGCAAGAAAACTCCAGCCATCGAAGCGATCCTTAGTTGACAATACGAATTTGAATTATAAATAATCCAAATTATTGACTAGACCGTGAGAAGGTGAATTCAAAGAAACTCGAACTATTGCTAATATGATTATGAATTTCCGGGAAACTCAAAGCAATGAAACTTTCCTGCAACAAAAGGTGATTCCCAACAAACCTAAAATATTGATCCTGAGCTACTAATGCAATCCTGAACTGTTGGAAAACCGAAAAATAGATAACCTTCCTATGTTGGTGATGTTAAACTGAATTGCAGACAAATCCGAATACATAGTAACCGATCAAATCAAATTGGCTGACGAATAGACAGTAATCGGCCATACGATCTCATTATCAGGATAGTGTGAAATTCCGGATCTCCTAGAATCGGTATCACTACAATTCAGCTAAATGATTCTGAAATCCTGTATTATTGTCGTATCCTATTATTCTAGCTAGTAGATTATAAACTAAATGTTATCCCTGAATAAAACATTTATAGTTGCCCTGGGCTCTGGGAAAATCTACATGGGGAAAACCGTGTAATTGGCTGAGTTATTTACAATCGTATCGCGTGCTTTTTTCGCGATCATCTCAATAGGTCGCTGCTATGACGTTTGCTACATCTGCACATATCATTTTCGCTAAGCACTATATAACATACTCTTATTACCATTACCCAGTACTAAGAATTTTCATACTAGTAGACTACCTTGACGATGCGTTCAACATGACAATTTACCTGTTATTTCCACAGCTTGGGTATATCAGTCTAAGGCATTATGCTGCACTTATATATGAGATTTCAAAGCTGCATTTTTATTGGCCTTTTACCTATTCACCTGCTGACCTAGCCTTACAATCCTTGAACCCTTAAGATCGGTAGTTTATAAATCTTTAAGAAGTTTTCGAAATACGTCCCCCCAGTTCCACCCTACCCAGTATAGGGTATTCAATAGCAGTACTATCCATTTAAAATGCCGATTACACAATACAACAACAGTACGTAATACAACATTTTTATTTATTTAATATCTGTATTTAAACATTAAAACAGCGCAACGATAAGACTCTCATCGATAGTACCACAGACACAGGCAACACAGCCAAATAGCAGCCAGCGGCGGTGATACGACACGATGTTATTAGAAATCAAACAAACAAAACTTAGGTATTAAATTCGAACTTTATCAAATTTGTAATTTGTTTTTATTTATCTGGACTTCTAAGTCAATATCTTACAAGATAGTGAGTCAGTTTAAAAAGTTATGAGCGAAGAACGGACCTGCCAGCGGACACAATAATCTAACAGATTTGCAATTTTTAAATCCTCTACTTTGGCGGTTAAGTCAGTGCATGCGTGCGTGCGTGCGTGTGTGATAATATCTCATTCGCTGTGAAACTCGAATTGTGCTACGAATATGGTATAACATCGATCGATAGTATTCGTCGATACGTTACAGTGACCACATACCTCTTAAGTGTTAACACACGATCTATCGCAGATTTCAATACCAAATGTCCGAGAATTCTACACAACGCGCCAAAGTGAAATATCATAAAATGCCAAGTGTAACCTTCAGGTAAACTTAGCAAGCAAAAAAATAACACAATCACACACAAAACAAAACTGAGTGAATTATTCAAACACAATTTGTTAAATAAAGTGGAAATTAAATAAAACTAAACCAAATAAAAATGACGCGAAATGCAATTCAATAAAATTTATAGATTTGCCTTACACGCAGCTAAAAAAAACCACACTCCCTTTGGGTGAACGAGCAACAGAGTGCAAATAGAGAACGTACAGCGATTTGATTATGAATCAAAAGATAATTTTGCAAGGCTCAGTCATAAAGTGAACAAGTGCTTTTTTTATGAATCGATGTCACAACAGTGATACGAAGCCAGATCAGGTTTTAATAACTGCAAACGAAGGTTTACAAGTGATAAAGAATGCAATCATAATAAAATTGCAACAAAAACCTTAAAATTTTAATATATTAAAAATGTGTCTAAATGCTTCAAATGGTTACGAATTTAATAAAAAATCATATTTAAAAGAATATGCATTAAGCGCCTCTGTTAATATTTCCAGTGAAGAGAATTAAAATGAAAATGTAAAATTCTTAAGAAAGTTCATTGTTCTACACTATAAAAATTACTTGTTATTTGTAAAGAATGCCAAAATGTTAAAAATGTGTCTAAACTCTAGTTTATAGTTTCATGGTGCTTAACAAACCTAAAGCCACCAAGAAATTTATTGAATTTTTTGAAAGCTTTAAGTCAAATTTTATACTTGATGTTGACGAGAAGCCACAACATGATACTGATTCTCCACATCATAGCGATGAGTTTTGTTTTGTTTATATGCTTGTATATGTATGTGATAATTAGCAACACGAGTCTATATTTCACACTATACTAAAATCACTTGCTTTTACTGGCTCAGATACTTAGAGAACGTTTTGACTGCAGCGGTTACACAGATCAACACACAAATAACAAATCAAACAAAAATATGATATTCAAAATGATATTCAAAACTTAAAATCGGTTGATACTCAATCACGTTACTGGTATAAAAAGTATGAAAAACCGGTCTCATAGTGGTCGTTATGAGCTATTAAGAGTGCCTAGACAGGTTCAGATTGTATTGATATGTTCAGCAAAGTTGTTCAACTTTGCCGTGGCAACAATTTTGGCAAACATTGTTAGTGAAAAATTTGGAAATCCTCAAAGAAATGCTGAAAAAAAAAATTATTTCCTCAATTAATATTATAACTCGGTTTCTAAAGTGGGCGGAGTGGTACATTTGTATGGGAGGTACCAGATGGGGCGTCTCTACACTTCAAGATTTTTTCTCCAAAACGTTATCCTGTTATAGCTTTACTAAATACAGAATTTGGGCACGATCGCGGGGGTTGTATTGATATTATTACTCCATCCCTAAAGCGGACGAAAAGGTACATTTGTATGGGAGGTACCATAGGGGGAGTGTCTACACTTCCAATATTTTTTCCAAAACTTTATCCTGTTATAACTTAACAAAATACATAATTTGGGCACGATCGTGCCAAGTATATTGATATTATAACTCCATCTCTAAAGTGGGCGGAGTCGTACATTTGTATGGGAGGCACCAGAAGGGGCGTGGCTAGAATTTCAATTTTTTTTTTTCAAAACTCTATCCTGTTACAGCTTTACTAAATATAGAATTTGGGAAAGATCGAGTTCGATGTATTGATATTATTACTCGATTTCTAAAGTGGGCGGAATTGTACATTTGTATGGAAGGTACCAGAAGGGGCATGGTCATGTAGCCCATTTCCAATACCGTAAGTAATTTTGGGGAAATATTAACTCGTGCAAAATTTAAAACATTTGGTTGCATGTTTCGAAAGTTATCGTGCGAACCAGCCGGCCAGCCAGACAGACAGACGGACAGACAGACAGCCAGACGGACATGGCTCAAACGACTTAAAAAGTCATGAATTGAATTTGGTTCAAAGAAACCTAGGGTCTAAATCAATCCCTCTATGTGTTACACTTTTGGTCGTATCATCCCTCATCCCTGAGGGTGATGGTATAAAAAGAAGAGATGTTTGTGAGTTTGTTTGTAGGGGGTAATCATCTAAACTTCCCAACCGTTTTAAAAATAGTAGACAGCTACGTTATCAAAAATGGCCAGACTAAACGGCTTAAGGTAGAATCGCGAAAATCGGAGTGAAAATTTATTTTATGGAGTAGCTGTGCGATACAAAGAAATTTTTAAAAATTCGTACTTAGGTACGAAAAGCCACACAGCTGCACTCAGGGAATTTTAGAAATTCATGCTTTTAGGGATACAAAAGGGCCAAAAAGACCAAACTGCTAAAATTAAAAAACGCGAAAAGTGGGCTGAATATTTATCCTATAGATTAGTTGTGCAATACAAAAGGATTTTTCACAAATTCGTACTAAAAAGGCATGAAAAGGGATAGAAATGGTACCATCACCCGGACCAAACGTCTAAAGGTAAAATCGTGAAAATCTAATGGGCATGCTATACAATTACAACTGGTACAAAACTAAGGCCATAGCACAGACCAAATGGCTAAATCTATCATCGCGATGTCGCTATATGGGCATTCTTCTTCTTCTTTAATGGCAGCAACAACAGAAATGTATCCATCAGTAGCCGCACGTAGAAATGTCTTTTGCGCTCCGTAGATAGTTTGTCACACAAAGCTCAGTTAACAGCTCTTTCACCTGGTCCACCCATCGGAGTTTTGGTCGCCCCCTCCTGCGCTGACCATCGTGTTTATTGCCGAAGACTTTTCGAGCCGGAGTATTTCGTCCATTCGTACAACGTGTCCAAGCCAGCGCATTCGGTCTTTTTGAACGCGCTTGTCTACGTCGATGTCGTTGTACAGCTCATACAGCTCATGTTTCATTCGACGACGGTACTCGCCGTTAACGATGATGGGTCCAAATATTTGGCGTAGTATTTTTCTCTCAAATACCGCCAGAATAGATTGATCCGCTTGTGTCATTACCCAGGATTCTGCGCTTTAGAGCATGACAGGAAGGATCAGAGTCTGATAGAGCTAGATCTTTGTACTTCGAGAGAGCGCTTTGTAGTTAAATCGCTTGCTTAGCGCATAGTAGCAGCGGTTTGCGATCAATACTCGTCTTTTTATTTCCAGGCTAACATAATTATTTTTGTTTACTGCTGAGCCAAGGTAGAAAAAATCATCTACCACTTCAAAGCGTCCCAGACGAGTGGACTCTTTGTTCGTTGAAACAAATAACTTGGTTTTGTCCTCGTTTATCACCAGACCCACTTTAGCCGACTGCTATTCAATGCTCGAGACAGCCGCAGTAACATCTAACAATCCACGTCCAATGATATCTATATCATCAGCATACGCGAGCAATATGTGACCTTTATTGATGATGGTACCATTCCTATTTACTGCAGCCTTCCGCATGGTAATCTCCATTATGATGTTAAAGAGATCGCAGAATAGACTATCGCCCTGTCTAAAGCCTCGCTTGGCAGAAAATGGCTCTGACAGATTTTTGCCAATTTTCACTAAAGACTTTGTGTCAGTCAGTGTCATCCCGCAAAGTCGAATTAGCTTCGCGGGGATACCAAACTCAGCCATAGCATCCAACAATTTATGACGTATCGGACTGTCGAATGCGGCTTTGTAATCGATTAACAGATGGACGGTGTCGACCTGCATTTCTTGAGTCTTCTCCAGTATATGCCGTAGTGTGAATATCTGGTCGGTCGTGGATTTACCAGGTCTTAAGCCACACTGATAAGGTCCAATCAGGTTCTCCAGAATGGGCTTTAGTCTTTCACATAACACACTTGACAGGACCTTGTATGCGATGTGTAAAACGCTTATCCCGCGATAATTGGTACACACACTTGGATCGCCTTTCTTAAGCACGGGACATAGGACACTCAGATTCCAATCATCGGGCATGCACTCCCTGAGCCAAATCGTGTTTATGAGCTGGTGCATGCATGTTACCAGTTCATCGCCGCCGGCTTTAAAAAGCTCTGCCGGCAGTCTATCGGTTCCCGCAGTTTTATTATTTTTAAGTCTTTCAATTGCCGTGATGATCTCGTTTTGGCTCGGTGGAGGACAGTCCACTCCATCGTCGATGATTGGTGCGATTTTGCCACTTATGCTTCCTTCGGGAACGAGTAGAGATTGAAAGTGTTCCCTCCATATTTGCAGCACACTCTGAGTGTCCGTGACCAGATTTCCGTCTCTGTCCTTACAGGGGGGATCCCTGTTCCAAAACTTTTACTTTTTAACTTTTGGTAGAACTTTCGGGCCTCACCTCTTTCCCTGTAGTTTTCGATATCCTGGCTATCTCTTTTTTTCCACAGACGCTTTTTCCGCCTGAACAGGCGTTTCATCTCCCTCTTTTTCTAAATGTAACGCTCCGTCACCGCAAGCGTCGCCATTGGCTGCAGTTTTGCCTTGTATGCAGCGTCCATTTCCTCAGACATTTCGCGACATTCATCATCGTACCAGGACTTGTCTGAGCGTGGTTTTTCATAACCCAGTACGGTCGTTGCGGCAGCAGTCATAGAATTCGCAATATGCTGCCACTGTGTGTCGGGAACAGCAGAACTAGGCAGGTTTGTTTGGAGTAATTGAGAGAGTTGGTTGGAGAAGGCATTGGCTATCTCAGTGGTATGCAGCTTTGTGATGTCTAGCTTCCTTTGCGTTTGATTACGAGTGTTTTTAGCTCCACTTAATCGTGTGCGTACCTTGGCTGCAACTAGGTGGTGATCCGAGTCAATATTCGCACCGCGCATCACACGCACGTCCATAACGCTTGAGACATGCCTTCCATCAATTATCACGTGATCAGTCTGATTTCTTGTATTTTGGTCGGAAGATATCCAGGTTGCCTTCTGGATATCGTTATGCGGGAATCTGGTTCCACTCCGACCATGTTTCTTGCCGACGCGATACTAACCAGTCTAAATCCGTTATCGGAGGTGTTGTTGCTGTATAGACTGGACATACTCCCTGTAAAATTAGACCCTGCACGAAAGGATTATTCAAAACTCGTACTTTTAGCGCTAAACACGGCCCGAAAAGGAATAAAACTGGTACCATCATTAGGACATAACGGGTAAAGCTGTACTCGTGAAAATATATAAAAGCATTCTCCCTACGTTTAGGGGAAAAAAGGCCGAAAAAGGTATAAAACTAGTACCATCACTCAGAACAAACTGCATAAGGTAGAATCACAAAAATTAGATTTAATGGTTATTTTATTGGGTAGTTGTGCGATTTAAAGGGATTCTTTATTTTTATGGCATAAGGCCAATAAAATTGGTACTTAATCCAGACCAAACGGCTCAAGATAGAAACGCGAATATTGGTGTGAATATTTAAATTATTTATTGATTATGGCCTATATCAGCCGACCTCTTCTCGAAGCGCCCATACAAAATAATCTTTTTTTGGAAAACTAATATTTCCCCCATACTTTTCAAACGGAAAATTGCAGAATATATAAATATTTGCCACACCCCCTAGCCACACCTCTACAAGCAGTCAACAAATTAAAATATAAGTAATTTCATATAAAAATCGGTTATTTTAAAAAACTCCAGTTAAACAATGTCATCGGTAGGGTGAATGTTAGTTAGTTAACCTGACTCGTAAACCTATATGCCACATAATGAGGTATGGGATTGCTTTTCGCGAATGTTATAATTCTCCAAAATAATTAATATAACGGAATTTAAAGTTAAATATTTTGTAGAACATTTGAATATTGTTAAGTCCCATTTTTCAAAATAAGAAGGAAAAGGACACAAGTAGTCGAAAAAGAGAGTTAAAAAATTTCCTTAAAAAAATCCACGAAAAATTTCATTAAAAAGTGTAATTGGTATCAGTGAAGTCATAGTTCGCTCTCCTAATTATGCAAATGCAAGTTATGATACAAATAGGACTAACTGTACGGCTTCAAATTATTTGTATGCCAGATAATAAGATTTTTTTGCAATGTTCCAATGAATTTAGTTTGATAATTTATGACCAATACGAGTACAAACAATACCTTAGGGATCAAAATAAATTGTATGGAGGTATCATAAGGATTAATCGAGAACGTAATTGGATTTTCTAAATTTTGAACCAACAAACCAAATTCATGACAAAATGTGTAATTATAATTTTTATGTCAAAGAGGTCAAATTGTATGGGACGTAGAGTGAAAATTTAAAGTGTGGTAATATTCAAAATTTAGTCATACACATCAGACTGCGTCATCAATATCGGATAATGTGGAAATGTGGACTTACACTGATTTCCAATATCAGGTTGTTTTTACCTTGTGTAAGATGAGACAGCCTCACCATATTATGAATTGATTTTCTGGGTTTCTTATTACCTTTAAACTATTATTAAACTTTCATATATAACAGAAAAATTACTATTGCCCCTGTGTGCGAAAAAAGGTGCGACAATCTCGCCTTATTAACGCTGTCCGTATTTTAATCTCAATTTTTTTTATACCATCACCCGTAGGGATGAAGGTATATATCATTTGATACGACCCAAAAGTGTAACACATAGAAGGAGTCACTTTAGACCCTAGGTTTCTTTGAACCAAATTCGATTCATGACTTTTTAAGTCGTTTGAGCCATGTCCGTCTGTCTGTCTGTCTGTCGGGTGGCTGTCCGGCTGGTTCGCACGATAACTTTCGAAAGACGCAACCAAATGTTTCGAAATTTTGCACGAGTTATTATTTTCTCAAAACTACTTACGGTATTGCAAATGGGCTACATGGCCCCGCCCCTTCTGGTACCTCCCATACAAATACATCATTCCGCCCACTTTAGAAATCGAGTAATAATATCAATACACCCTACGGAATCGTTCCCAAATTCTGTATTTAGTAAAGCTATAACAGGATAAAGTTTTGGAAAAAATTTTGAAAGCCTAGCCACGCCCCTTCTGGTACCTCCCATACAAATCTACCTTTCCGCCCACTATAGAGATGGAGAAATAATATCAATAAATTAAACGTGATCGTACCCAAATTCTATTTTGAGTAAAGCTATAACAAGATAAAGTTTTAGAGAAAAAAATTGGAAGTCTATTCACGCCCCATCTGGTACCTCCCATACACATCTGGTACCGCCCACTTTAGAAATCGATTAATATTATTAAAAGACCTAACGCGATCGTGCCCAAATTCTGTATTTGGTAAAGTTTAAGCAGGATAAAGTTTTGGAGAAAAAATCTGGAAGTCTAGACACGCCCCTTCTCGTACCTCCCATACAAATGTGCCCACTTTAGAAATAGAGTAATAATATCAATACACTCGACACGATCGTGCCCAAATTCTGTATTTTGTTATATTATAACAGGACAAAGTTTTGGAGAAAAAATTGGAAGTCTAGACACGCCCCTTATGGTACCTCCCATACAAATGTACCTTTCCGCCCACTTTTGGGATGTAGTAATAATATCAGTACACCCAACGCAATCGTGCGCAAATGCTGTATTTAGTAAAGCTATAACAGGATAAAGTTATGGAGAATAAATCTGGAGCCTAAACACACCCCTTCACGTACCTCCCATATAAATGTACCACTACTTCGCCCAATTTCGAAATCGAGTAATAATATCAATAAAATAGAAAATTATTTGTTTTACTGAGGGTAAGGGTAAATGTAAGTCGGGTTGCCCGACTGAAACTTTCTAACTGGTTTTAATTACAAATCGATTATTTTCAATAACTCAAGACTTAAACAATATCTTATATTGGGTGATGGTATTTATCAGTCAGTTTAACTGACTGAAATTTCTGTACTGGTTTTTTATACCATCACCCGTAGGGATGAAGGTATATATCATTTGATACGACCCAAAAGTGTAACACATAGAAGGAGTCACTTTAGACCCTAGGTTTCTTTGAACCAAATTCGATTCATGACTTTTTAAGTCGTTTGAGCCATGTCCGTCTGTCTGTCTGTCTGTCTGTCTGTCTGTCTGTCTGTCTGTCTGTCTGTCGGGTGGCTGTCCGGCTGGTTCGCACGATAACTTTCGAAAGACGCAACCAAATGTTTTGAAATTTTGCACAAGTTATTATTTTCTCAAAACTACTTACGGTATTGCAAATGGGCTACATGGCCCCGCCCCTTCTGGTACCTCCCATACAAATACATCATTCCGCCCACTTTAGAAATCGAGTAATAATATCAATACACCCTAAGGGATCGTCCCCAAATTCTGTATTTAGTAAAGCTATAACAGGATAAAGTTTTGGAAAAAATTTTGAAAGCCTAGCCACGCCCCTTCTGGTACCTCCCATACAAATCTACCTTTCCGCCCACTATAGAGATGGAGAAATAATATCTATAATTAAACGTGATCGTACCCAAATTCTATTTTGAGTAAAGCTATAACAAGATAAAGTTTTAGAATAAAAAATTGGAAGTCTATTCACGCCCCATCTGGTACCTCCCATACACATCTGGTACCGCCCACTTTAGAAATCGATTAATATTATTAAAAGACCTAACGCGATCGAGCCCAAATTCTGTATTTGGTAAAGTTTAAGCAGGATAAAGTTTTGGAGAAAAAATCTGGAAGTCTAGACACGCCCCTTCTGGTACCTCCCATACAAATGTACCACTCCGCCCACTTTAGAAATAGGGTAATAATATCAATACACTCGACACGATCGTGCCCAAATTCTGTATTTTGTTATATTATAACAGGACAAAGTTTTGGAGAAAAAATTGGAAGTCTAGACACGCCCCTTATGGTAGCTCCCATACAAATGTACCTTTCCGCCCACTTTTGGGATGTAGTAATAACATCAGTACACCCAACGCAATCGTGCGCAAATTCTGTATTTAGTAAAGCTATAACAGGATAAAGTTATGGAGAATAAATCTGGAGCCTAAACACACCCCTTCACGTACCTCCCATATAAATGTACCACTCCGCCCAATTTCGAAATCGAGTAATAATATCAATAAAATAGAAAATTATTTGTTTTACTGAGGGTAAGGGTAAATGTAAGTCGGGTTGCCCGACTGAAACTTTCTAACTGGTTTTAATTACAAATCGATTATTTTCAATAACTCAAGACTTAAACAATATATTATATTGGGTGATGGTATTTATCAGTCAGTTTAACTGACTGAAATTTCTGTACTGGTTTCATTATTTTTTGAAAGCAGCTTTCTTTATCTTAAATCAAAACAATATAAGCTTATCACTAAAGTGGCCGGCCACAACTTGCACAAATTCCACAAGATTCTTTTCAGTGTCAATGGGAGATATTTAATCGAATATCATTCAATTGACGCATAGTCACAATCTGAACTTTGAGTCGATATGACGATAATCGTCATATGGGTATGTTTTATTAGTCTCGTGTATACAAATAATTCAAAGTAATCTAAATAGAGTTTATGGCTCACATAATTGCCTTAAATCGTTTAATAACACAGATATTGTGAAATTTATGGAAAATTTTCACCAGACATTATATATGAAAAGAGCTTTAAAACGAGACTATGTGGCTAATTTCATTAATGGTAATTAATATATTTTTTTTAATAAAATTACAAAATCCAGTACAGAAATTTCAGTGAGGTAAACTGACAGATAAATACCATCATTTTGTTTAAATGAGTAAAACGACACTTTTTTGCGTTTTGGATTTTTATACCATCACCCTTAGGGATGAGGGTATATATCATTTGATACGAAAAAAAGTGTAACGCATTAAAGGAGACGAGTTAGACCCCAAGTATCTTAAGACCAAATTCGTTTCAGGACTTTTTAGGACGATTGAGCTATGTCCGTCTGTCTGGCTGGCTGGCTGGTCAGCAGGATAACTCGAGTAAACCTTAACGGATCGGTATGAAAATTTACCAATATTAATATTTTTCAAAACGTACTTATGGGATTGTAAATGGGCAAAATAGCCCCACCCCTTCTGGTACCTACCATACAAAATTACCTATTTTTGGATAATTTATATTTCTTTCACAACGGGCGATCGTAGGGTATTTAAATTTGGTCAGTTTATTTATCTTGCAAAAGTAGACAAACACTACGAAAACCGAAACCTTTGCCATACCCCTTCTGGTACCTCCCATACAAATGACCTAATTGACCCTCATAGTTTTACATACATATCTTTTTTGTAACTAAACTGAATTCACTCAAATTTTGCATATGATGTTTGCAAATGAAATCTAGACTCAGCAATGAATATGAACTATATGGTTCACGCCTTCACGCCATACAAAATGACCTATTTTTGCAAATTTAATATTTCTCCTATAACTTCCAAACGGACACTTGGAGGGTAATGACAAATGGTCTGTTAATTTATCTTGCGATAGGAAGCAAAACCTCAGAAAACCTTACTATTTGATGTACCCCTTCTGGTACCTCCCATACAAATTCCCGAATAGTCCTACATACATATCTTTTTTTGTAAGTACAATTAATTCAGTCAAATTTGGTGTAACTTGTACAGTTATGAAAATTTGAATCAGGAATGAGGAAGGTTTATATCGAATCACCCCTTCTGGTACCTCCCATACAAAATTACATATTTTTGAAAAATTAACATTTATCCCATAATTTCCCAACGGACACTTGGGAGGTAATGAAAATTTGTCAATTAATGTATCTTGTGATAGGAAGCAAAACCTTACAAAACATAACTATTTGACGCACCCCTTCTGGTACCTCCCATACAAAATACCGAACATACCCCCATAGTTTTAAATACATATATTTTTGTAAGTACAGTGAATACAGTCGAATTTTGCGTAAGTTGTACAGTTATGATAATTTGAATCAGGAATGAATATGGATTATACCGGATCACCCTCTGGTACCTTCCATACAAAATTACCTTGTTTGGAAAATTAATATTTCTACCATAATTTCTAAACCGACACTTGGTGGATAATCAAATTTGGTAATTAATTATCTTGTAATAGGAATTATTATTGGGTGATGGTATTTATCACTCAGTTTACCTGACTGAAATTTCTGTACTGGTTTATCCCTATTACGAAATTTTTACACAAAAACATCAGATTTAATAAAAAAAATCGTCAATCCAATTTGATAGTAAGCATTTCCATATCAATTTCGCGATTATACCATTATCCCTCATATACTTTTATCCCTTATTGGTAATTTTGAACCCATAAAAGTACGATTTCCAAAAATCCGTTCTTAGCTATTAATATGACCGACATAATAATTGTTTCAAAATGGGCGTTGCACTGCCCATTTCCCAGGGAGACGTAATGTAGCATTTACATATGTAACAAATCTCATCTTCATACCTTTAATGGTACGCAAAATATGATAGAGACCCTACGGATAGTACCATACAGTGAAAATTTCATTGCAATCGGTTCATTTATTGCAATGAGCGATTTTTTCAAAAGGGGCGTGTCACCGCCCATTTTCCAGCGAGACTTAATCCTCTTTATACCAGTAACATATGTAGCAAATCTCATCTTCATACCTCTAATGCCTCTTGAGATAAGACCGATTGAAATTTCATCTTGTGTGGGCGGTACCACGCCCCTCTGTCTAATTATGTTATCCTGTAGCATATGATAGAGACCATATGGACAGTATCACAAATAGACAATTCAATTGTAATCGGTCCTTTTATTTAGCTAATATTACTATTTTAAAAAAAAGGGGTGTGGCACCGCCCTCTTTCCACAAACAAAGTATTTTTTCTTAAACGACCCATAAAGATACAAACCTCAACTTTTATACCTATAATGGTTTAAAAGTTACAGTCATTTTAAAATTTCAGTTGTATGGGGCGGTGCCACGCCTACTGCACACCCTTGCAGTCCGAATATTTAAAAATACCTTAGTGCCCGCCTACGTTTGGGCTGGGGAGTGATCAGTCAGTCACCAAAGCCTTTTATATATATAGATAAATAAATGGCCATACATAAATGTTAATATGATTTTTTTTATTAGAACACCTTTGTTCTCCTATCCAGTAACTATTGCGTAACTAAAAATTGTCTACCAATATACAATTTGTATAACGTAAAAAAAGGTAAATAGACCGCAAATGCTTTATAATATCTAAGTGACTTCACCGGCACTAAAGTGACGACGATGCGGTAAGATCAGATACAATTAAACGGCTTTGCAATGCATATTTCTAAAGACGTTTACAACGAAATTCTCAATTATTACAAGACACGTTTGTTGTTGACACACAAAATATATATGTACGGGGTGTGTCAACAAAATTGCTAGTACAAAGCATATTAATTTGCAACAACGTGTGAAATAGATAACAGGCAATATAAAATAAAAGTGAAAACTATACGATTACCACAAATACAAAATAAAATACCTTAGCTATCTAATCTATATAGTGTTGAACGCATAATTTACTAACAACACCTAAGAAGCATTTGAACCCTTTAGCATTTTAGCAACCACTCCTAAGAAAAATTCATAACATTCAATTGAATCACTGCACCCTAGAGTCTGGTTATTATCTATGAGCTCATGTGCCTTTAAAATATATATGGGCTGAGTAATTGCCTAACATATCATTAGAGACATTTTTTACTTGATGTCTAGAATGTTGAAAAAATGTCTAACGTTTGTGGTTGATGTTAGTAAAAACTCAGTGAAGTTTGTTTTTCAAAATATTTTAATATTTGATAGAACAAATTGATCAATAAAATTAACAAAAATTAAAAAATGTTTAACTATTAAAGTGACACTTCTAAAATATTTAAATTTTTATCAAAAAACTAAAAACACAAGATTTTTCAGATTTTTTATTTGGTGGCAAGTTCATTATCAGACTCCTGTCTGACGAATTGGTGACAGATTAGATAAAATTCTGGATATTTATTTGGAACAAAATAATACAAATCTTATGAACCTCATCACCCCGATTGTTTCTCCTGACTTGATGTTGTTTTTGTAAAATAATTTGAATATCCGATGCTAGGTAATTCACACCCGACTCTCGTAGTCTATTTTTAGCAAAACATAATTAACACCTTCCGGCGAGCGACGATTCTCAAATATTGATTTTATCGCAAGTGAGATATTCACACACATAAATTGATACAACAATGGACACGTTTTATTTATAACTCTACCGTACGTAAATACGAATTTTGCTCTTCATTGCAATGGCGCATGCCATGATAGAAAAATTTAGGCGGTTATTTTGGGACCCTTTTAAACCATCACACTTAGGGATGATGGTATACATCATTTGATACGAAAACCAGTAAGAAAGTTTCAGTCGGGCGACCCGACTGATATTATTACTCGATTTCTAAAGTGGGTGGAGTGGTAAATTTGTATGGGAGGTACTAGAAGGGGTGTGTCTAGACTTCTATGTTTATCCTCCAAAACTTTATCTTGTTATAGCTTTACTTAATACAGAGTTTGGGCACGATAGCGTTGGATGTATTGATATTATTACTCCATCTCTGAAGTGGGCGGAAAGGTACATTTGTATGGGAGGTCCCATAAGGGGCGCCAATTTTTCTCCAAATTTTCTGCAAAACTTTATCCTGTTATAACTTAATAAAATACAGAATTGGGGCACGATCGTGTCAAGAATATTGATATTATTACTCCATCTCTAAAGTGGGCGGCGTGGTACATTTGTATGGGAGGTACCAGAAGGGGCGTGTCTAGACATCCAGATCTTTTCTCCAAAATTTTATCCTGCTTGAACTTTACTAAATACAGAATTTGGTCACGATCGCGGCAGTTCTAATAATAATATTATTCGATTTCTAAAGTGGGCGGTACCAGATGTGTGTGGGAGGTACCAGATGGGGCGTTGGTAGACTTCAGGTTTTTTTTCTTAAAAACTGTATCCTGCTATAGCTTTACTAAATTAAGAATTAGGGTACGAGCGCGATGGATTTATTGATATTATTAATCCATTTCTAAAGTGGGCGGAAAGGTGAATTTGTATGGGAGGTACTAGAAGGCTAGACTTCAAATTTTTTTTCCAAAACTTTATCCTGTAATAGCTTTACTAAGTACAGAATTTGGGTACGATCCCGTCGGGTGTATTGATATTATAACTCGATTTCTAAAGTGGGCGGAATGATGTATTTGTATGGGAGGTACCAGAAGGGGCGGGGCCATGTAGCCCATTTGCAATACCGTAAGTAGTTTTGAGAAAATAATAACTCGTGCAAAATTTCAAAACATTTGGTTGCGTCTTTCAAAAGTTGTCGTGCGAACCAGCCGGACAGCCACCAGACAGACAGACAGACAGACAGACGGACATGGCTCAAATGACTTAAAAAGTCATGAATCGAATTTGGTTCTAAGAAACCTAGGGTCTGAAGTGACTCCTTCTATGTGTTACACTTTTGGGTCGTATCAAATGATATATACCCTCATCCCTAAGGATGATGGTATAAAAATTGTAACGAATTAGACCCCAAGTATCTTAAGTCCAAATTCGTTTTAGGACTTTTTAAGATAATTGAGCCATGTCCGTCTGTCTGGCTGGCAGGATGGGTGGTGAGTAGGATAACTTGAGTAAACCTTAACTGATCAGTGTAAATATTTACCAGTATTAATATTTTACAAATCGAGATAATGGGATTGAAAATGGGCCAAATTGCCCCAATGACCAATTTTTTGAAAATTAATATTTCTCCCATAACTTCCAAACGGGCACTTGCGGAATAATTAAGTTTGGTCGGTTAATTTATCTTATAAAAGGAGGATGTTTGAAAACCAAACTAATTGACATACCCCTTATGGTACCTCCCATACAAATTCACCCTCATAGTTTTACATTCATATCTTTTTTGTAAGTACACCGAAGTCAGTTAAAAGAAAATTGGACTCAGGAATGAATATGGTTTATATCGGTTGACCCCTTACTTACTTAAGTGGTACTTATTTGCAATTCTATTGGATTATATACTGCACGTAGAAAAATCTTATAAGCGCTTCGATCTTCTGTGCTCTTCTCCAGTTAGCCACACCAAGTTCTGCAAGGTTCTCTGTAACCTGGTTTTTCCGCCGTCTATTGAGTTCATTGTCGAAGACTAATCGAGCTGGAGCATTTTCGTCCATAACAACATGACCACGTACAGCTCATGGTTCACACGACGTCGATAGTCTCCGTTATCGATGATGGGCTCATATATATTATGGAGTATTTTTCTTCCGAATACTGCCAGAACCGATTCATCCGCTTGTGTTATAATCCAAACATAAGACGGGTAGATCCAGTATCTTTCATGGTTGCGAAAATATGTTAACATCTTTTCAACTACAAAATACATGTAAAAATTTTGTAATTTTGGCCGCATTTTCCAAAGATGCGGAATAATGCGAAAATATGTTAAATGCTTTTCGCTGTAAAAAGGCTATTAGCCATGGCTTCGAATAATTTCTGCCGTATCGGGCTGTCGACGGCAGCTGTATAGTCGACGAAAAGATGGTCCGTGTTTCTCTTGGGCCTTTTTCCAGGACTTGCCGCAGTGTGAATATTTGGTCAGTTTTTGATTTACTAGGTCTAAAGCCACAATGATAAGGCCCGATCAGGTTGGATAACACTGGCTTTAGTCTTTCACATAGCACACTCGACAGGACCTTATATGCGATGGGTAAAAGGCTGATCCCGCGGTAGTTGGAGCACACACTTGGATCACCTTTTTTCAGCACAGGACATAATATGCTTAGATTCCAATCATCGGGCATGCATTCATTAAGTCAACCTGTGCGTAGGAGCTGGTGCATACTCGTTATCAGATCCTCGCCACCGGACTTGAAGAGCTCTGCCGGAAGTACGTTGGCACCGGCTGCTTTATAATTTTTCAGCCGCGATATTGCTCTTTTTACCACGGCTTAACTTTGTGGAGGGTAATCTAAGCCGCCGTCGACAATTGGCGTGAAACCTTCACGTGCGCTGCCTTTTGAAACCAGCAGTTGCTGGGAGTGTTTTCTATATATATGCAGCACACTCTGCGTATCTGTAACCAGATTTTCATTCTTGTCCTTACAGGAGGGGAGCCCCTTACCGTAGCCTTTTGCATTTACTTTCGGGTAAAATTTTCGGCCCTCACCTCTATCTCTGTATCGCTCCATATTCTCATTCTTCAGTTCCTACATCTGATGATTTTTTCTCTTAAATAGCTGTTGTACTGTCTCCTTGTGCCATTCCCTAACAGCCCGGGTTACAATTGGATGTAAGCAGCATCCTGTTCTTCAGACGCTATGTGATATTCTTCATCGTACCAGGATTCGTCTGAGCGCCGTTTTTCATATCCTAGCACGGTTGTTGCGGCGGTTTGCCATGGAATGCGCAATATGCTGCCACTGTGTATCGGGAACATCAGAAGTAGAGGCGTTGTGTCGTAGAAGTTGGGAGAGCTGGTTGGAGTAGGCAGTGGCTATCTCTGGTGTTTGCAACTTCGCGATGTCCGGTTTCTTTGTGCTAGGTTACGTGCATTTTTCGCTCTGCTCAATCTTGTGCGCACCTTGGCTGCAACCAGGTAATGATCCGGACTAATATTAGCACCACGGATCAAACGCACATCCATGACACTAGATGCGTGCCTGCCATCAATTACCACATGATCAATTTGATTTTTGGTGTTTTGATCGGGGAATAGCCAAGTTGCCTTATGGATATCTTTGTGCTAGAATCTGGTTCCACTCACTACCATGTTCCTTGCCGGTGCGAAGCTAACCAGCCTAAAACCGTTGTCTGACGTGTCGGTGTGCACGCTTAATTTACCGATCGATGGAGCAAGAACATCTTCCCTTCGTATTTTTGCATCTCCCAGAACAATTGTAATGTCATGGCCGCTGCCCTGTATGTTTCCTCTTGATGCTCGTAAAATGCATCTTTAATCTCATCGTCTTTATATTCCGTTGGTGCATAAGCACAAATCAGCGTGAAGTAGAAATAATCTCGCCAACTACAAATCCACATCCAAATTCGTGCTTTTCGGCACGGCAGCTGTAATAGATGTCGCAATTTTTACGTCGCGAGCAGCCTCGGCGTGTCCATCTCATCTCCTGGATGGCCTGGTGATGTCAGCCTTATATTTTTTGAGGACATTCGCCAGTCGGATAGTGGCACCTTCTCTATAGAGAGTCCGGACGTTCCAGGTGCATATTCTTAAATAATGTTCCTTTTTACGTTTGCGGAGGCGGCAACATTTGGGGGTCCCGTTTTATATTTTTTTCTTTCATAGCCAGTAAACGACCTGATGGCGGGTGGCTATCCCAACCATCAGGGTTAGCAGGCAAATAATAATACATAAGTAATTTTAATTGAAAATCAGTTAATTTCAATAACTCAAGATATAAAACAATTATTTAGTATACCCGACTGAAATTACTATACTGGTTTAAATTAAAACTCCTATACAATTATCAATTGACAATCGGATTGCTTTACAAACAAACAAAAACAGCCAAGAACAGTCCATTATCCAATGTAATGATGTCAATCAGATTTCACAACTTTTTGACAAAACTGTCACACTTTGCCCCACCGCTAATTTATTATGCAAATCAAATAATAAGCGACTCGTTGTCACCTAAATTCGCTTGTCAAAAACATTAATAAATCCATCACACTTCGGAGCTGAGCCGTCGTCTCTCACATTCATAACAGATACAGATTTGAATCTTTCAATTTCCCAGAACGAGACGATACGTGCTAAATACTTTGCTAAAATGTTTGACAACGATTTGAAAAAGATAACAACATTTCCTATCGACCGATAAAGCGGAGATGGAATAATTTATAATGAGAGCAAAACAATTTTCTATATGCCAACAAAAGGAAAATAAACAAAAAAAGTTAGAAACTCCCCGCACGTCGCCGAATATGAAAACCTTTGCCGCAAATAGGTGTGAAATTCATTAGTTACTGGTGAAGTCTCAGTTCTCGAACGGAGATCGTACGCGCAAGATGTCTCTCAATAATCTCAATGCAACAGCGGCGGACTTGTGCGATCGACCATTGCATTTGTGGAAAACTAAACAAAAATACCAGTATCGTAACGATGTTCGGGCTGATAAAAGGAAGTGCGTTCAGTTACGCTCTATAAGTTTTTCTATAAGATTTCACAAAAGCAAAAAAAAATCGTCAAAGCACTTAACGTTAAAAAGAAATTTAAAAAAAATAAATTTGAAATATTATTAAAACAACTACAACAAAAAAAATAAAATATTTAATTAATTAATATCACGTGATTTATAGTGTGTGTTTTAAATTATGATGTTCTCTGTGAAAATGTAAATATCTTTTACTGTTAACATTGCTAATTGAAAGTAGTCGGTCGCATGTCGAGTATTTGCTAAAATCACAGAATTTATGACCCTCAATATTGTTCCAATTGAAAATCAATAATGAAACATTTAAAAAAATTATCACATTATATAGATTAGTACTGCTATTGTGTTGAAATGTTGAAAAAAAAAAATAACAACAACAAAAATATACTAAACCATAAAGTTTATCAATTTTAATGATGTCTGACTGCTTGCACTGGTAATATGATATAAACAGAGTGTACAGTGCATTGCAATGGAAGGACAAATATGTTTGTTTGGAATACCGAAAAACTAAAAATCATGAACTGAAATGCTCACTACCACTGGTGTTCGATATTTGATAGAATTTAGTTTAAAAACAAAAATGGCAGAGGATATGGAAGGATTAGTTTCACCAAATTTTTTTTTTTAATGGATTTGGGATAGAATTTTCATTTATATCTTGTTAAAAAAAATGTCACCGACAGAAAATTGCTTAAATAAAAAAAATAATATAACTCAAATAACACTATGACACAATTTGAGGGTCATTGTCTCGGGGGTGAACCAAACCAATTTCAAACGATAGCATTTGACCTCAGTAACAAAACCCTAAACTAAATTTTGCTCCACTACGTCACAAATCATTTATAAAAATACTTTAAGGGTATTTCTTGTCTTCAGAGACTTATGCTAAAACAATCAGGGGAATATTTTCACGGAACATTTTAACCCACTATCTCCCACCCGTATGGGACATTTTTGGCCCAATTTTGAAAAACTGTTTAAAAGTCAACTTTGAACGGCGGCCAAGGCTTAGAATCTTCGATAGAAATATTCTCCTGAAAATTTCACTAAGAGTCACCGAAGACAAATAGCTTCTATGAGTCAAAGGTTATAAAATAAAATCAAAATTAAATGTAAAAATACTACTTTTGATCAAAGAGTGCAACAAGCTTTTTCGGGAGTGAACCAAACTAATATCAAACGGTAATTTGACCTCAGTGACGAAACCATAAACTTCATTTTGCTCCACTACGTCACAAATTTTTTTAACAGTGGTTTGAAGTTTGTTATTTTTTGGTACAAAGACGAATCAACGAATTGGAATAATCATGTGTAAATGTACATTTGGGATAGTTGTTGTCTTCGGAGACATACATTAAAATTATCTGGGAAATATTTCATCCGAACATTTGAACCCTCTAGATCCCACCCGTATGGGACATCTTAGGATGAATTTTAAAAAACAGCTTTAATGTCAAATTTCTTAAAATGTTCAGCATGAGTGGCAGATAGAGGGTTTCAATGTTCCGAGGAAATATTCCTCGGAAAGTTTTAATGTAGGTCCCTGAAGACATGATCTAACCCAAATCTATATTTTCACATGATTTTTCATTTTCTTTTATTTAACTTTTGACCAAAAAAATCAAACTTTAAACCACTGTAAACAAAAATTGTGACGTAGTGGAGCAAAATGGAGTTTAGGATTTTGTTACTGAGGCTAAATGCTATTGTTTGATGTTGGTTTGGTTCACTCCTGAAAAAGTGTGTTAAACTGTTTGCTCAAAAATAAATTTTTTAACGTTCCATTTACTTTTCATTTTGATTTTATTTTAAACCTTTGACTCATAGACGCTATTTGTCTTTGGTGACTCTTAGTGAAATTTTCCGGAGAATATTTCTATCGAAGATTCTAAGCCTTGACCCCGTTCAAAGTTGACATATAAACAGTTTTTCAAAATTAGGCCAAAAATGTCCCACACGGTTGGCAACTAGAGGGTTAAAATGTTCCGAGGAAATATTCCCCTGAATATTTTAGTATAGGTCTCCGAAGACATGAGATACCCCAAATGTACTTTTATAGATAATTTTTCATATTCTTAGAATCGACTTTTGACCAAAAAATTTGTGACGTAGTGGAGCAAAATGGAGTTTAGGGTTTTGTTACTGAGGTCAAATGCTATCGCTTGATATAATTGTGTCATAGTGTAATCGATACATATGGTAAAACTTCGAGGAAAAATTCAACATTCAACCAACGGAAATTTTCCTAACAGGTTCATTTAAAAACAAACCCCAGCCAGGTCGCCAAATTTTGGAAATTTCAAATTTCTTCGATAACTTCCAAACGGACATCTGGAGGATATTTGAATTTGGTCAGTTAAATTACCTTATAATAGTAGACCGAAAATCGAAACCTATGCCACACCCTTTAATGTATTGAAGAAATGCCAGGACTTCTATAGGGTCGGAGGGTTCATCGGGAATCTTGGCAATAGAACGTGGCCTCTGTGGGACATAGGCAAGATGTATAGCTTCGAGCCTCGCATCAGGTAAAACCTCCTCGAGCGATTCTATAGGTGCCTTGTACAGTTGCGCTGATCGTTCATCTGCACAAGCAACTAGTTTGATGTGTCCCTGATACCAGCCCACATTATAACATTGCCGAGGTGGTCCGGGTCGCACTCGAACGAATTTTAGAAACGCCATAGTAAGAGAAACGAGAACTGATTTCCAATTTCTTGAGGAAATAGTGCCGTCGCTGTTATTACGGTCTATGGTCGCCCAGATAAGATGGTGTTTAGAGACATCCTTATACGATCTTTGTAGTATCCGTGCAGGATTAAATTTGGATTTTTTTGAATCCCGGAAGGGTAGTGTCCTCAGACTGTTGCCGTTTAGGCGCTACAGCATATGACTTCCGTTTAGTTTTGTCATCCTCCGCAGGATGTACGCTATCTTTTAACTCCTCGATGTGGGATTGTGCCCACTGGAGAGAACTCTTTCCCTGCACCGTGAGCTCGTCGACCGGTTTGTCACTGAAGCGACTAATTAGTCTTTAGGCGGAACGCCTGGTAATAAAGGCCTTTCTGGTAGGTGTTTTGTTCCTAGAGGGAATAGTATTATAAGTCGAGGGCGAGGGAGGTGCTTCGAAAGAATCGAATTATTATTCGCATTTTCTCTTTGCTCGGCTGTAGACACTTAGGAAGCTGAAGAAGGGGTTTCGACAGGATTACATTACGATTTCGGAGAAAAAAAAACGGTTAAGACGGATTTCAGTTTCGGTTGAAAGACTGCATTTGTCCACATACCATCGTTACAAACCAACTGTACTACAACAAGGGGCTGGTTGATTGGTTGTGTTAATCTCTAAATCAATTTATTTTTATTGATAAAACGTGATTTTTGATTTCTGACGCTATCTATTCAATTATGTATGTCCGTTGTAAGTGACGTCATAACCAGTTGGGAACTCAACAAAGTCAAATTGCTACAACTCGCAATTTATGCGGTAGCAGACTCTCATTTATGCAAGTAGTTAAACGATTTAAATAGTTGGCATTAATCTGAGATTTTCTACAGAAATGTTAAAGAATTCAAAGGCCAATAATAATAAAACAAAAACGCGGCTTAGAATCTATCAGTTATGTGTTAATTCGTAGCAATTTGTTGTAGGAAAACTTTGACATAAACATGTGGAATTGGACAATGGTATTATTTTTAGCCAATACAATGGCTGGCTATTTGAATAAATCTGCACGTGAAATTAAGTTTGAAGTGGAGAAATTTTGGAATTCTTTTAAAAGTACGGAATTTATTTTTTTATGTGTTAACTTTACACAAAATTGATATCATGTGCAAAGTTAAGTGTGAAATCGATGATGCGTGTAAATTGCAATTGTGGAAAATTTTGCAAATCTAAACAAAAAAAAGGAGAAAAAAAATATTATTGGCAAAAAAATAGATTTGTACTGAGATACTAAACCCTCGAACATAGTAAAGATGAAAAAATCAAATTCTTTTAATTTACTTTATTTATTTATCTTATATAAATTTTTTATACCCCGCCCATAGGGATAAGAGTATATGCAAGGGCGTAGCCAGGATCTAACGTAGGGGGGGGGGGCAGTTGGTTTTACATATAATGTTAATAGTTTGTTTACAAAAAAACAATTAAAACTAAGTACCTAACGAAAAATCAATACTCATTGTTTTGACAATATTTTATTAAACAAAGGTAGACAAGACTAAATTTGTTTCAAAAAATGTTAGGTCGTCGAATTTAAAAAAAAAATATTTTTATTTACATGTTGTTTTTGTTTTTTGGACATATAAAATTTAAGCCGAAATTCTTGAGCAATTTTAAAATTTTTTTCTTGTGTTATTTGAAACAAACTGTGCACAGAATAAGCGTTTTTTTATTCTGAATTCCTCATGGTTATTTTTTTTTAAATGTGTCAAAGTCGATTGAAAAAAAAATAATTTTTGACTTTAATTTCAAATATTTTTTGGGGTTTATGCTCTCAAATCGATTTTCGCAGACCATAGTTGGATTTTCGGATATGCCTTCTTCGACAAAGTTGTTTTAAATCAGTCTTGCTTATCAGAAATCCCAACTATAGCTTGGCGAAAATCTATTCAACACCTTAAACACTATTCAAAGTAAAAAAACTTTAAATAAAATTTGGTACGAAACCGTCATTGTAACTCGAAATTCTAATGATGCAGTACAATTCCGAATAAGGTTAAAACCGTCGAGTCCGGTCTTGTCTATTTTTTCGACAACCATAGTGTTCTTATTCACAGAATGTAATCTACAAATCCAAAGAACTAATTAATTTAGTATCATGTCTTGTTAAAAGAATAGATTCGAAAATCGAGTACGGAATCAGTTGCCTCAAAAATGATTAGTTTTACACTCGATTGCTTTTTTTTTAATATACACTGTGTTCGTTCAATTGGCTGCATGCGGCTCGCATCGAAGTACCTCATTCTGTCACTCCAATTTCCCAAGACCTTGTTATTGCCTTCGGGCTGTAGCTCACGGATTGCTTTGATGATATTGGCCTTAAGTGTGTGAATCGCTTCTGGATTAAAATGAACTATGATTTTAAAATTAACTTGTATTTGGTCCACCTTATACGAGTATATCACTTGACACGAGAAAAAGTGTACAGTTAAAGGAAAGACTTTGGGTCTTAAGTACCTGAAAAGCGAATTCAATTCTGAAAAAGTGTCAGTCTGTCTGGGCGGCTGGCTGGTGTAAAGAAGAATTCGAGTAAACTTCACTGACCCTTTTAAAGATTTAACAGTTTTATTAATTTTCAAAATTTGGTTTTAACTTCCTAAATAAAAACATAACTTCCTAATGAAAAACTGGAAGATATTTGAATTTGGTACATTTATATACATACTAAGTATCTTTCTTGCAATTGCACTAAATACAGTTAAAATTTTGCACAATCTAATCAGTTATTAAACGTTAACTTACGAATAAAAAAGAGCCTCGCCAATACAATGTAGTCTAAATTTTCCCAATAAGTTCAAGGAGGAACAGCGGAGTAGGTAGTGTATTTTTTGACTTAAGCAAAGCTTTCGACCTCGTTGATCACAAAATTTTATTAAAAAATTAGAATTTATTGGCATTCAAGAATCAACTCTTAAGCTATTGGAAGATTATTTAAACAGTAGAAAGCAATATGTGAAATTTGGAGAAAGTAACAGTAATTTTAAACCAGTAAAGTGTGGAGTTCCACAAGGAAGTGTGCTTGGGCCGTTGCTTTTTCAAATATATATCAATGATTTAAAAAATATAAACTTTTTTGGGAAAATGTTCATGTTTGCTGATGATATATGCTTTTTATATAATTACTAGCTGACCGGGCAGACTTCGTCCTGCCTAAAGAAGTATTGACTAAAATTTAACTTTTTTTGGTTGGAATAAATCTTCGGATTGTGTTAGTTTCTTTTGATATTCGCATCGAAATTTAACAAAGATTTTGAGGTATATTAAAACATAATATAGTTTTAATGACAGAAATTTATTGTAATGCTTTTGATAATAGAGTATGTATGGACGAATCAAAGAAGTGTACATATTTTAATCAGTGGGTCATTCTACACGTGAACGTGCAACATAAAGTTGTTCATGCGAAAAATTTGGATTTTTCAAATTTGAATAGACTGTCCCTCAGATTTATTGAATGTCATTGCAAATTTTAACCGAACTGGAAACTGTAGTCATTTAAATCTAACGGCAAATCCGTGGGTATCATTGTTATACATAGTAGCAACACTTCGGATCCCTTATATTTTCTGGGTAAATTAATTTAAGAAGGATAACACAATCATGTATTGCTTCTTAAATCCTATAATACGCGATCAAGGGGTTTCAACGATTTTTTGTGTGTCATAGTTCATTCATCCCTCATTATGATTTGACATGTTTGCAACATTTTTTAACTTGATAACTCATGTGTGGTTCTCGGAAAATTTAAATTTTTTGCTCTATTCTGTCTATTCTGCAACATCCAAAACAGCTGCGCAATACAGGAGGATGCAATAGCCAACGCCATCAAACATTTTGCAAAATCATCAATATCAAAACCCATTGGTGCAATAAGGAAAAAAAATCCTCCACACTCATTCGTAACTGCTAATATTACACTGTTGTATGACGATCGTCGATCTAAATGTAATAGAATGCAGATTTGAGAAATGTTTAAATTCGTGATAATTCGATTTTTTCTGCCGTACATCTCAGTTACATACACCACTGGTCTCAAAAATTGCATACCAAATATCAGGACGAATAGTGCTGCAGTCCTTTAGCTATTGCTTTTGGGAAACAGAATTTGGCAGGTCTACCCCTTATGCTTGATCACGAATATTGGTGTTTATTCCACATCCTATTTCAAATCCCCCCTTTATTTAGAATACGTATATTAACCTTAATTGAATCCACAACAAATTCCATTACCATTCGCAAAATTACGTCCTACGAACAGAGCCACGCCTAATTATCTAGGCCATCAGATATTGAATTTTAAAAATTAGGTCCTATGAGTAGGGCTATTCCTACTAATCTAGTACTTCAGATACCTCACTTTAACAAATTAGCTCCTGGGGGCGGGATCACGCCTTTTAATCTAATCCAGCCAGTTTTTGACCTGATAATATTGCATCCACACCTGATTTAAAGTCACTTATTTTAGTAGTACGCCAGATATTGCATTTTTGTTAATGGGGTGGAATGGATTGGCCTCACCTCAGAGACATTAGTTAAATGCTGTAGCATCAAACAAACTCAATTTAAATCTTATATACATACATAAATATACCATTTGTCTGTGTCATCAAATTCAAATATTGACAAATTTAACATTGATATACTATTTAAATTTTCACTATTTAAAACTTTTGAACATTTTTTGTATGGGAAAATCGAAAATCGACTCAATAAATGGACCACATGATTCAAATGCAATGTTTAAGTAACCTATAACGATCCTCGTAAGATTGTCTTTCTATTGATGCCGGTTTGTTGCACATCGGTTGGGTGGTTTTGAAGTCTATAGTGGACATACGTAGAAACAAATGTTCACTTTTATATATATAGATAGAATAAGCATCTGATGGTACTAAAAACGCAAATTAAATATGATGCTTCAAACTTGTTTGAATAATAATAAATAAACTAAGCATAAACGCTGATAAAACCAAGTTTGTTCGATTTCGACCATATCTATTACAGAGAGAGCCGGAGATGACAGTGTGTATAGATGGTGAATTAGTAACAGAATCACAGTCAGTGAAATATCTTGGTATTCATTTATCCTACAACCTTTCCTGGAACATACATATTGAAATATTAAAATCAAAAATTTCGTCAGCTACTGGAATTCTAAGAAAATTCAAATCAAAACTGTCCACTGATACCAAAGTTCGGCTCTATTATGCTTTAATTCATTGTCATTTTATATACATACCAATAGTATATGCATGTAAAAACAGTATCGCTCTGAAATCCTTACAAGCAGCCAGTGATGGTATACAAAATTGGACAAAAATCGTCAATTTTGGGTTTTGAAATCGTCAAAATCGTCAAAATCGTCAAAACCTGATTTTAAAATCGTCAAAAAATCTTTACACAAAAATTTACTCATTTTATCCTGTATGTAACAAACTCATGCAAAAAACAAACAATAAAATACATTTTTTAGACGTTTTATTTCAAAAACATTAAAAATTAATGAAAATAAAATAATTCATTGAATAAAATAACTTAAAAAACAAACAAAAACTGAAAAAACATAACAATAATTAAATAAAAAGTGAGAGGTTACATATTAATATATTTTTATATAATTTGTATTACATTGTGCTTTCACAAAGCTATCACTTTCTAGTTTTGTCAGTCTAAAAAAATTATTAATAAAAATAATTTTACATTTTAAGCCGATGTACTGTTATTTAAATACATGTCACTATTAAACTTTTACCTTTACATCATAACAATTTGCATTATTTAATTTAAGGAAGTCTTTTGTGAAGGGAATATCTTCCATTGAATCTCTTTCTAATCGATTTCTATATTTATTCTTATTTAAATTAACTTGACAAAATGCTCTTTCTACATTTGCCGACGAATGTGGTAGTATTATATTTTTTTTAAATAAATTTTGTTTAAAATGGAAAAAGAATTTTAGATTCCGCACATCTTAGCTCACAGACTGTTTTCTAAAATTTCAACAACTCTTCGTTGTTACTATTAAATATATTTCTGAAATCTAACTGAGATAATTCGCGGAATTCGGAGTCTAAACTTTGCAGTTCATCGTATTCAATAAAATTTTGATACTTTTTTACTATAATAGAGAAAGACAGATCTGGACCATTTATTAATACATTCGGATTAATTAAGTTTAATGATTTGAATTTATTTTCAAATTCAAATTGTTTCAGAGCTTGATCACAAAGTTCGATGTAAAAATTAATGCAGTTCATTTTAATTTCATCTATTTCATGTTGTGGTAATTTTGTTTTAAGCGAAATTTCACTTGCATATAAAAGGAAAGTTGTAATTTGTAAAAATCGTCATTTAAGGGGTAAAAATCGTCAAATCGTCATTTCTGTTTTTTTGGACAAAAAATCGTCAAATTGACGATAAATCGTCAAATATACCATCACTGCAAGCAGCACAAAATAGAGCATTAAAGATTGTTTATAATTTCCTAATGGAATTTCCTACTATATGACTATTTATAAATTATGCAAAAGGTGTACTAGCAATAAAAGGAATATATTAACAAAATCTCTTGTTATTTATGTTCAAAGATTTTTTTAGCGACCAATGTAAATTAAGTATGATGACGCTTAATGCCATATCGGAGCATGAGGAAATCTTTGGTTGAACAAATAAAACTTTTTATACAAATCTACCTCGAACTATCATTTGTACCAAAATGTTAAATCAATATAACTTTTTTGTTTATGAAGAAAATGTAACGTTTATTTCGCAATTATTTTATAGTTTCTACAGGGCTTCAAATCTGCATTAGAAAATTTTATGATTAGGGGGGTTTTTAAGGATACAATGTTAAGAACCACTGGAATATGACGTCATAGTTTTAAGTAACTATATTAATAACAAAGCTCTTGTTAATCCATCTTCAACGATATATAAAACTTAAGAATCGGACAGCGAATAACAAAGTTATGGACAAAACGTCAAAACCGGCGTTTTTGCCACGCCCACAAAAATAAAAATTTTGCACCTCCGAATTTGTTTTTATAAGACTGTTCAATTAAGGCGGTAACATTCATATATTTTTTTTTCTCCATATAGATCGACCCGGCTTAGTGAACATGTAGTGAAAGTTTTTATTAGTCAGTTCACCTTTTGTAAAATTTCGGTACTATTTTATTTTAATTTTCATATTTTCTAGGATTTTGACCAATTTTCAAGCTGTAGGGGGGGGGCAGCTGCCCCCCCCCTGCTCCTACCTGGCTACGCCCTTGAGTATATGTATATCATTTGATACGAGAACCAGTACACAAATTTAAGTCACGAGAACTGAATGAAAACTGTAAAAAAAACCAACAAATTAAAAAATTTAGTTTAATATCTCTTAGCATATTATCATTCTGTATGGGGTTACCGAAAGGTTCTTTTACGGTACCAATTAAGAACTAAGGAAAAGTCTAAGTAATTCGCACAAAATTGTAAAAAACGTTAATCAAACGTTTACCTTATGCAAAATTCTACAAAGTGAGCTTACAAAGAAGATATGCATGTGGAATAGGGCGGCAGCGAAATGTATGGAAGATTTTTTTTTTGCGGATATTTAAAAATTCCCGAGCGAAATATCACTTGATGCAAGACATACATGACGAAAATTTGAGAAAGATCGGACAACTTTTTCCTGTGCCACAAAGGTTCTTAGTAATTCCTTAGTACATCCTATATTTTTTTACTAATGTTCGATTAAGGAATGGAATTTTTTTTGAAAATATGTAATAGTCAAATATTGACGTGTATGGGCGGCTCCTCGGGCCTTTTTGTCCACTTGATTTTAAATAGCCTGGTTAAATATCTACTATACTGTGAAATTTTGCAGGACAGTCAAACTATTATTATGGTTATAAAGGTTTTTTTAAATGGGGCGTGACACAGCCAACATCCACCCGGGCTGTAATTCATACTGTACCACCAACACATACCAGTTATTAGCTTTATACCTCTTATAGTTCATGAGATACAGTCTTTTAAAGTTTCCACTGATCCGATCCCGCCCATTTTTGTTGGATCACGAACTTTGTCTCCAAATGCATCCACACAATTTTTCAATATTGCTAAAAAAAAACAGTCATCCAGATTTTGCGTTTTCAAAAATAGGGTACAATGAGGGGCATGCCCACTAGGGTCGGCCGATAAAAAAAAGAATGTAAGATAATTTAGAAACGAATTCAAAAAAAAATTTAATTTTTTTGACACGCCCCTTGACCTCGCGCATTGGGTTTTTTGTTTCCTGTGTCTCCATTTATAGTCAGATCGTAACACGTTATTCATAAACAAAAAAGTTACAGAGGTTTAGAAAACAAAATACGATCACGCCAACCTTCGTAAACAATGAGCTTTGGCCTTCAGCGACGTCAAATTGGTTTTTTTAAACCTCTGTAACTTTTTTGTTTATGAATAAAAATAAATACGGTAAAAGAAAATATATCATGGAATTTAAAAAACTTTTTTATCTTTACGAAAAAATTTTGACAGGGGGGTAAAAATCGAGATTCCGGATGATACTTCTAGAACTTGACGTCGTAGTCAACAGTGATCAGAAAAGAAAATGTAGCTGTTGTCATTCTAAAAACATTTATATGTCACACGTTACGATCGGACTAAAAATGAAGACACAGGAAACAAAAAACCCAATGCGTGCGGTTAAAGGGCGTGGCAAAAAAAATAAAAATTTTTTTTGAATTCGTTTTTAAATTATCTTTCATTCTAGGGGGTGACCGGCACAACTTTTTGTATTTGTATAAAGTGCGACCCACCTTAATGCCCACTTCAACTTCTTTTATATCTATATATGTTAGATTTGACTTTTGATCTCTTGGAGACACGGCTTAATGTTGTCCGATTTTGCTCAAATATTAAACATAGCCGTTTTATAACAACTGACATAATATTCCGCTCGAGCATTATCGGAAATCCAAAGATGAATTTTTACTACCACCCTAATGTGGAGCTTTGAGAATAATTTCGATCATTTATTTAGGAAGTGTCAGAAGGGGTGTAGCAAAGGTTTCAGATTTCTGAGGCTTTGTCTACTAGAAAAATTTTAATAGTGGTAAATTTGCATAAGAATCAATTGCGGTTTACTCAAGTTATCCTGCCAGCCAGTCAGACAGACGGACATGTTTTAATCGTCTTCAAAAGTCCTGATACGAATTTGGTCCTAATAAACTTGGGGTCTAACACGTCTCCTTTACTGCGTTACAATTTTTCTCGAATCAAATAACATATACCCCCATCCCTAAGGTTGAATGTATAGGGAGTGTAACTCATTAAAGGAGAAGGTCTGAGTCCCTAATATCTTGAGACCAATTTTAGGATTTTTAAGACATAAATAGACCTCCACCCTACCAAACTAGAATAGCCACCACCCATATAGGAAGACCCCTTCTGGTACATTCCATACAAAATATAATTGGAAAATTTTTATAATTAAACCATATTCTTGATTATACTTGATTATCACTGGGAGAGATATTGGGTCTCATGCATAAAACGTGAGCCTGAACTCGGACTCGATTTTCTGAGTAAAAGGTGCTTGTCGTATGCATAATAAAATTTGATATATTTGCTTTAACTCACTGCTCACGTTGGATCTCGTCTTGCTCAGTTTGAACTATGTTAGATGTACTTGTACTCATTTTCATATGCATAAAAGCAAGCTTTTGCTTTTTTTAGTGAGCTCTTGCTCAAATTTTGTTGAGCATGCCTAATAGTTGACTCGCGTATACTAAAAAGGAATTATGGCCGAATATTTTGTGCCACAAAGAAATACAAAATGTTATCAACAGCGAAAAACAAATTTAGCAAGTGAGGAAAAAAAATTATACAGGTTTGTATTCTTTATTATTAATTTTTTTTACCCTCACGCTACGGGTAGGAGGGTATACAGTCGAAACTCTCTATAACGAATTCCAAGGGACTGGATATTTACTTCGCTATAAAGAAAATTCGCTATATAGAAAAGAAAAACTATTTTTTTTCTTCTAACATTTTTTATTTGTAGTAGTCAGTTGTTTTGGTTTGAAGCACATTTTTACACTTTTCTTCTTCAATATAATTTTCTAATATATTTGGAGAAAATTCACTTTCAATTTGATGGTAAATAAACGATTCAAAGCATCAATCTCTGCTTATGCGTTGTGAAAGCAACAAAGTACACACAGAGCAACAATAACAACACCAAAAACACACAACAAAGCGACGTCGATTTCTTTTCTGTGTTCGTGAGTTCGGTTTTGCCAACTCTTTGAATAAATTCGTTATATGGAGATTAAAAACGCTTAAATCTTGAAGTTAAGGTAGCAAAAAAGCTTATATCGTTTGATTCGGCCCAAAAGTGTAACACATAAAAGGAGTCACTTTAGACCCTAGGTTCCTTTGAACCACATTCGATTCATGACTTTTTAAGTCGTTTGAGCCATGTCCGTCTTTCTGTCTGGCTGTCCGGCTGGTGCGTACGATAACTTTCGAAAGACGCAACCAAATGTTTTGGAATATTGCACGGGTTCATATTTCCCAAAACTACTTACGGCATTGCAGTGGGCTACTTGGCCCCGCCCCTTCTGGTACCTCCCATACAAATACATCATTCCGCCCACTTAAGAAATCGAGAAATAATATCAATAAATCCAATGTGATCGTACCCAAATTCTGTATTTGGTAAAGCTTTAACAGGATAAAGTTTTGAAGATAAAATCTGGAAGTTTGGGTACCCCCCATACAAATGTACAACTCCGCCCACTTTGGGAATGGAGTAATAATAGCAATACACTCGACACGATCGTGCCCAAATTCTGTGATTTGTGAAGCTATAGCAGGACAAAGTTTTTGGAAAAAAAAACTGAGTCTAACCGCGCCCCTTCATGTACCTCCCATACAAATGTACCACTCCACCTACTTTAGAAATCGAGCAATAATATTAATATAATAGAAACTTTTATGTTTTACTAAGGGTGAGGGTATATGTATGTCGGGTTGCCCCACTAAATCTATCTCACTGGTTTTTATTACATTTTCCCCCGTTAATTCAATGCCAAATTTTTGCTTATTGGTAATGCTTGGTAATTGACTTTTTTCTAGTAAATTTTTTTTTTATTTTTCTACATAAAATTCAGAAATGTCGTCAGTTTCTATTTTATTATTATTATATGATTTTACTTTACTTTCACTTGATGACATGTTTGCACTTCAATAACAATTAGATGTTTGATCTTCCTTTGCTCAAGTAAGGAAAACTTACGAGCAATTGCTCACTTGACTCAACTCAGAATTTAACTTTTAAGGACATTTTGGTAAAAAAGTAATACAATCACTGAGAATCAAAAAGGTCGATTTACAAAAACTAAAAATACTGATAAACATTTTTCATTTGTTGGCTATAACTTTTTCTACAGTTTTACCATATGTTTGGTCTGGCCATACGACCGAAAGTCCTATCTCTAACCCTCTGAACTCCACAAGAAGAAAATAGTAATACAAAAGAAATCTAATTTTATTTTTTTTATCATTGATTATATTTTTCGAAAATTGAATGTATAATTTTGAAAATTGTAAGTTTTTATTTCAAAATATTATTTTTTACTTCTATTGATTTGGTTTTTTTTTAAGGGTCTCAGTAAAAATCATAAAGATATCTATATAACACATCGCTCATTTACTTAAACACTGTAACTTAAAAAATTCGATTCTTGGGTTAAATATTCAGAATTTTGGATTATGTTATTCTTCATTTTGTGTAAAAATTTCATACAGTTGCCTTATATACATGTTGAAACATCAATGTTAAGTTGTTTTCTTTTTTCTATTTCAGTCTTTTAGTAAATGTATGGCATGTAGTACGTCGGTATGAATATTTCTTTACATCATTAATAAGTCAGAAACACAAAAAGTGGAGTTGGTCAGTTTACGCAGTATACCGACAATATGTGTAAACAATTTGTCGCAGACCAATGTGTAAAAGTCATTTGCTATCTATGATACTTCCGGGAGTTAAGTGAGCAGACGTCTACTAGTATTATGTGTATAGGGCCTCAGTTGCTGCTCGACAACTTGAAAAGTGTTTAAGAAATGCCACGCCATATGAATTTCAATAGTTACGTATACCAACCAAACCGAAATTATATCGATGAACATATCCTCATGCAATTTCTTTAAAACTTAATCACACCTATTTGTTTATGTTACAAGAATTACAGCCCTTGTCACATAACGTAATCAATTAGAATAACTCGAGGTAACTCTTATCGTACACAGCCTGTAAAAGAACTTTCACGCAATAATCAATGTCTTGGCCAGTTTACGCTGGTTTATTTTCTCTAGTGTCGTTATTAGTTCAATATTGGAACAGTAATAGCAACAATTTGTGTATATGGTTTCCGTCTGTGTTTGTTCGACCATTTTTTTTTTCTGTTTTGTTCTGTCTTCAGCTGTTTCCTCACTTGTCATCAATCATTGATTGTGAATTCATTTAACACTTGTGTGTTACGAATCAGTGTGTGTGTGTGTGTGTGTGCGAATTTGTTTGTTAGTATATTTGATTGTTTAATAAAATATTTACAAAAAAATAAATGTACATAATAAAATTGAATTATTTTATTATTATTGTGGTAATATTAAAAAGCTTTTCAAAAGTGATATGAAAATTTAATTTATCTATAAAGTTGTTATCAAATTACTCTCTAAGATATTATAGAAAATTCATAGGCACTCAGGTGAATGGACATTGAGATACAAATATGAGGATAATGAACACTGTATAACAATTTACAAGCCTCTTATGTGGTACACAGTACTTAAACAATGATTTGACAAAAATATGAAAACAGAACATAGACGAATATAGAGGGTAGTTTTGATTGGCTCGACAATCAAGGGCGTAGCCAGGATCTAATGTAGGGGGGGGGCAGTCGGTTTTACATATCATGTTAATAGTATGTTTACAAAAAAAATTTTAACTAAGTACGTAACGAAAAATCAATACTAATTTTTTTGACAATATTTTATTAAACAAAGGTAGACATTTTTTTTAAAAAATTTTAGGTTGTCGAATTCCAAAAAAAAATAATTTTATTCATCTTAGTAGTTTTTTTTTGACATATGAAATTTTAAGCCGTAATTCTTGAACAATTTTAAAAATTTTTTTCTTGTGTTATTTGAAACAAAATTTTGCACAGAATTAAGGTTTTTTTATTCTGATTTCCTCATCGTTATTTATTTCATATGTGTCAAAGTCGATGAAAAACAATTTTTTGACTTTAATTTCAAATATTTTTTAAGGTTTATGCGCTCAAATCGATTTTCGCAGACTAAAGTTGGATTTTCGGATATGCCGTCTTCGACAAAGTTGTATTAAATAACTCATGCTTACCGAAATCCCAAATATAGCTTAGCGAAAATCTAATCAACGCCTCAAAAAACCACACAAAGTGAAAAAAAATTTTTGTCCGAAACCGTTATTGTATCTCAAAATCCTAATGATGCAGTGCGATTCCGAATTAGGTTAAAACCGTCGAGTCCGGTCTTGTCTATTTTTTCGACTACCATAGTGTTTTTTTCACTGAATGTAATCTACAAATCCAAAGAACTAATTAATTTATTAAGTCTTATGTCTTGTTAAAAGAATCGATTCGGAAATCGAGTACGGAATCAGTTACCTCAAAAATTCTTAATCCTACACTCTATTGCTTTTTTGAAATATTTTTCCTGTGTTCGTGCAATCTGCTGCATCCGGCTCGCATCGAAGTACCTCATTCTGTCTCTCCAATTTTCCAAGACCTTGTTAATGCCTTCGGGCTGTAGCTCACGGATTGCTTTGATGATATTGGGCTTAAGTGTTTTAATCGCTTCTGGATTATGATTTTAAAATTAACTTATATTTGGTCCACCTTCTATATCATTGACACGAGGAAAAGTGTAACGTTTTAAAGGAGACACGTTGGATCTTAAGTATCTGAAAAGCGGATTTAATTCTGAAAAAATGTTCGTCTGTCTGGGCGGCTGGCTGGTGTAAAGAAGATCTCGAGTAAACTTTATTGATCCTTTTAAAGATTTAACAGTTTTATTATTTTTCAAAATTTAGTTTTAACTTCCTAAATAAAAACATAACTTCCTAATGAAAAACTGGAAGATATTTGAATTTGGTACATTCACATACATTCTAAGTATCTTTCTTGCAAGTGCACTAAATACAGTTAAAATTTTGCACAATCTTATCGCTTATTGAACGTTAACTTACAAAAAAAATGGCCTCGTTCTGCGTACTAGTGCTTCCAATACAAGGAAGTCTACATTTTCCCAATAATTTCAAGGAGGAACTCTTAATATTTTGTGAATTCATTAGCACTTTCTAAACTGTAACCATTTCTACAGCTTCGATACATGCCTGTAAACTTTTGCCCAACAGTTACCACTGCACAAGCAGGCAAAAATAATACATAGGTACTTTTACTTAAAAATCAGTTAATTTCATTGACTCAGAGTCTAAAATATCCACTAGAATTTTGGAGAATGAACAAATTAGTCAGTTCACAAATTAGTCAGTTCACCTTAGTAAAATTTCTGTACTAATTTATTTTAATTTTCATATTTTCTGGGATTTTGACAGATTTTCTAAGCTGTAGGGGGGGGCAGCTGCCCCCCCCTGCTCCTACCTGGCTACGCCCTTGTCGACAATAACAGATTAAGTTCAAAAGAAGGGGTCATCACTGAAACAATTCCTATTTTGAGAAAAATCTTTGAATAAAAATAAAAAAAAAGTGTTAACACTAGACTATATGGGGCCGTCTGCGGAAGATCTATGGTTTGATTCCCCACACAATATAAAGAACTAAAAGAAGACTATATTGAGCATGATTACTTGGTTCGCACTATTTCCAAAAAGCTTTTTTTCGATTAAAAAAAATACCTTTTATTCAAAAATCACTTACTAATCAAACCGCCATTGCAAGCTCTTAATTTTTCATCGCTAGTATTAACTTGCCTTTATATAGATATCTTTATACATACGTGGTATGTACAGTGTAAACATTGTCAACCTTTCCGTATACGTTTTACATTCTCACACACGACAACAGTTCCATGTGTACATGTCTAAACATGTATACCATCACTATACTACATACTCAGTTGGCTATTTAATAATAATTATATAATGAGATGTTTAGATATATATTACAAGAGACTTACAACAGCGGCGACGATACCATCATTATCAATGATGTTAAACTTAAGTATTGGTATCCATATCCCTTTGTCTGTCAACCGATGCGTAAGTGTGTGTGTTTATGCGCAAGTAAAGGAATTAACATGTCATTAAGGGAATTAGGGTTCGTTTGCACCATTTAAGGGGTTACATCAACCAACCTTGACATTGTCGAATAACTTCAATTACATAGACAAGTTGATTAAACTTAAGTCAATTAAACTTTATGGGATGGAACAAAAAAAAAAGTTTATCATTGGCGAAAATTAAAATTTTATTTATAGGTAAAGAGAGGATGAGACGGACAGAAATACTTATGTAACTTAATTAATTAATTGTTTTTATTATGTTATTATTATTTGAAATACACTATGCAACAAAATGAAAAAATCAACATCCGTGTTCCCATTTTGAGGCATTGGGATCGTGCTGCATCAAAACAAGTACACAAATTTTAGATAGATGAACTGATAAATACCCTCGCCCTATGTATCATATTGTTTAAATCTCGAATAATTAAAATTTTTGCACATATTTTTTATTGAAATATATGATATAAAAGTTTCGGTCGTAAGACCAGTGGTTTTCAGGCATGTAATAAATCTACACACAGGAAACAGTGTAAAAAGTGTTAATAAATTCCACAACAAATGCAAAAAGTTCACCCCATTATCTCTGGACATTTGGTAATTTTATATGTGGTTACCGAAAGGATCTTTTACAGTACCAACTGAGGAAAAAATCTCTTTTTAATTCGAACACAAATTTTAAAAAATAATTATTTCAAATTGGTGGATAGATTGTAACGTGGTTTTCTCGTCGGCTGAGGTAAGTCCAGTCGTCGCCAGGGTCTCCATAAAGACCCACAAAACCTTACGGAATAAGAACTCAGTAGATGTTCCCTGACTAGGGCAAAATAACAATATTATTTAATGATGGTGTAATTCAAACTTATAATCTACTGGATAAAGTATTTAGATACGAAACAATTCAGATTCGAATTCAGTGATAGCGTTGTTGTCTTGTCCGGTAATTTGTACCCAGGTCGATTTTAGATGATCGATAACTTTTAGTATACGCTCGACGAATATTGATGTGGCCTCTGACTGCGATGACAGGTTGCGGGACTTGGTTCGATTTAAGATAATCGAAAATTTTATGGAACGATCGATTTGAGGTGATCGAGAACTTTATACTATACTCCCAAAACTGTAGAGGTCAGATAGTTCAGGATTGTTTCCGTATTCAGGAACGTGGTAATTCGGGTACTTTCGATGATTCAGGCTCGTACCAGTAACTTGGCAGCGTACTGATGATTCAGATTTTGTCGGGGTTTCAGGTTAATATCAGCAAGTGATGATTGATGATTCGGGTTTTGTCGGGTTTTCAGGTTAATATCAGGAATTGATGATTGATGACTCAGGTTCGTCGGTGGTTCGGGTTAATGTCAACAATTCATATCAGCAATACTGGTGCATCTTGATGATTCGGGTTCGTCGGTGTTTCAGGTTTATATCAGCAATACGTGGTCGTTTTGGTGATTCGGCTTTCAGGTAAATATCAGCAAGTGCTGATTGATGACTCTGGTTGTGTCGGGTTTTCAGGTTAATATCAAGAAGTGATGATTGATGACTCAGGTTCGTCGGTGGTTCGGGTTAATGTCAACAATTCATATCAGGTTCATATCAGCAATACTGGTGCATCTTGATGATTCGGGTTCGTCGGTATTTCAGGTGGTTTGTTGGTGATTCGGGTTTTGTCTGGTATTCGGGTTAACTTCAGCAATTTCGGAACATATTGAAGCTTCGGCTTTCGTAGAAAATCAGTTTGATATTCATAACTCAGGATCGTGTTGATGATTCGGCTTCCGTCGTAAATCAGCTTGGTATAGGCAATAATGGATCGTGTTGATGACTCGTGTTCCCTAGTAGATCGACTTTTGCAACTCGTAGTTATATCGTTTCCGAATTCGCGACCGAACTAATAATCGTACCCGACGGAGTGTTAGTATCAAAATGCTACGGTTCTAATTTCTAATACAATGCTACAAGAACGAAGAGTATCTTCGTGTATCAGACCGAAATCTGTGCAACCGACGAGTCGGTACAACCAACCGGGGTTGGATTCAACAGACCGAAGTCCGATTCAACAGACCGAAGTCCGATTCAACAGACCGAAGTCAGATTCAACAGACCGAAGTCCGATTTAACAGACCGAAGTCCGATTCAACAGACCGAAGTCCGATTTAACAGACCGAAGTCCGATTCAACAGACCGAAGTCCGATTTAACAGACCGAAGTCCGATTCAACAGACCGAAGTCCGATTTAACAGACCGAAGTCCGATTCAACATACCGAAGTCCGATTTAACAGACCGAAGTCCGATTCAACAGACCGATGTCCGATTCAACCAATGGAGTTTGGGTTAAACCAACAAAAGTTGGTTCAACAGACCGTAGTCCGATTAAACAAAAGAATATTTCTTTCGATAAATGATTGCCCTGAGAAGGGCAAGGGAGATCGGGTACAAAGCAACTTTGCAATAAACTTCGCTGCGGTAGCAACCGAAAAAATACCAAGCAAAATGTGCGATCATTTAAGTAAGTGGAGCTCTCGATGTAATGAGAATTATATTACAGCACATCACACAGCATTGAACAACAATTTTCCTAGTGATGGCGTCTCCTTAATGTGTTTGGTTGGATGTTCGTTGTCGCGCCCATTAGCCGTTCGTGGCGATTGCTGAATGTGTCGTTGGTGGCTGCTGTGTGCATTGCCGAACGCGTCGTTTGCAGCGGTCGTGCGATTGGTAGAATTGACGATTGCCCTTCAAGTAGTTGAAGAATTCCCAGTATTGAAGGGCAAATGAAGGTTGCTGCCATTCGGCCTCTGCTGCGCTTGAAGTAATTGAAAGTATGTATGCAGGTTGAGTTTGTTGGCGCTGTTTAAGGTCAAACAAAGGTTGTTTAGAGGAAGAGTTTTGTATGTAGGTAAATGTATGTACGGACGACTGGCGTCACGTTACAAGATTTTCAACATTTTGAGATTTTTTTTTAGAAATTACTGAAAAAGTACTCGTGTATTGTTACAACGTGTCCGAATTTTATTCTTCAACGTTCAATAAACGTGTACCTTATGCAAAATTTCACTAAATTCAGTGTACTTACAACAAAGTAATGCACGTAAAACTATGGGGGTGATTTCGGTCATTTGTATGGAAGGTACCAGAAGGGGTATGGCAAATGCTACGGTTTTCTGAGGTTTCGTCAAATATTACAATAATATCAAACTCACCAAATTTAAACATACTGCAGTTTTGCGTTTGGAAGTTATTGGAGAAAAATAAACTTTGCAAGAATAGGTCATATTATATGCGAGAGGTCGGCCGATATAATCCATATTCATTTAAAAATCAAATTTTCACAAGCGTACATCGGACATGACTAAATTTAATGTAAATAAGCTTTAGAACTATGAGGGTGATTTCGGTCATTTGTATTGAATGTACCATAAGAGTTTTGGTAGCGGTTTCAGCATTCAGATATCTCGCAGTTCTCCATTTGGAAAAAATGGGTGAAATAATTATCCAAAAATAGCTAATTTTGTATGGGAGGTACTAGGAATGATTGACCTATATAATCCATATTAATTTCAGAGTAAATTATTATAAGTGTATGCTCATCTTAGAACATTAACTCCGCTTAGATGATGGAAGCTCGATAGCTCTTAAACTACGGCACTCGAGGAGACAAATAGACGGGGACCCCCAAAAAAGTTAGTATGTATGAAATTTTGGTGTAGTTTTTTGACCGATAATGTTCATCTTAAAACTTAACATCCGCTTAGAGGACAGAAGCTTGTAAACCACATTTCTGCTCAATAGCTCCTCAATTATCGCTGGGAGAGACAGACGGACGCCCTAAAAAGGTGGAGTGTGTATGGGAGACGAGAGTATTCTTTGTCCGATATTGTTCATCTCAGAAATTAACCTCTGCATAGAGGATGGAAGCATGAATACCTAATTTCAGCTTGATATTTTTTAAACTACGGTTGTAATCGCGGGGACAGATAGAGGGACACCCCAAAAAGGGGAGTTTGTATGGGACATTGGTGTAGTTTTTGTCCCATCTTGCACATCTTAGAATTTAACCTCCACTTAGAGGATAGAAGCTTGCATAACAAAATTTCAGCTTGATACATTTTAAACTGTGGCTGCAATTGCAGGTAAAGACCCCAAAAAAGGGGAAGTTTGTGTGGGAGGTGGGAGTAGTTTCGACCAATCTTGTTCATCTTAGAACTCAATCTATACTAAGAGGACAAAAGCTTGCATACAAAATTTCAGCTCTATGGCTATTAAACTGTGACTGTAATCGAGCGGACAGACCCCAAAAAAGGGGCTGACCGATCTTTCTCATCATAGAAATCAGCATCTATTAGGAGGACGGAATCTTTTATACCAAATTTCAGCTCGATAGCTACTTAATTACAGTTGTGATTGCGGGAACGGGCTCCAAAATAGGGAAGTTTCGGGTTCATCTTAGACCTAAACCTCCGCTTTGAGGATTTAAGCTTGTGTTCCAAATATTAGATCGATATATCTTAAACTACAGCTGTACTTGCAGGGACTGATCCCCAAAAAGGGACGATTTGTATGGTAGGTGAAAGTAGTTTTTGACCGATCGGGCTCACTTAGAACTTTACCTCGGCATAGAGCTTGTGTTCCAAGCTTAAACTTAGGCTGTAATCGCGGGGCATACGGACATCTTCAGTGGACTCAGTCATACTAACCACGCCTCCTTATGGGCGTTACAAATGGAAGAACAAAATTAATGTACCCTTCACTCCCTTCGAGCGTTGTGAAGGGTATACAAATATTACTACTGTTAAATTTGCATAAGGATTTGTGTCTGGCCAGCCAGCCAAACAGTAGGACATGGCCCAATCGTCTTAAAAAATTCCGTAAACAAAATTAGTCTCTTACCCGTGACGCAGAGTGATATGTCGTCCGCGTACGTTACTACCGGGCACCCTTCCGACTCCAGCTGTTTGAGGGGATAGTTCTTTTCAGTAGAAAGTTGTGAATATGTTTGCAAAGGTGTGAGTTGCTCTATAAGCTTTTGAACACTGTCATTATGCAGAAGGCACCCTCTATGTCCCTAAAGGCTGCTAAAGATACTTCTTTCCTCTGGCCATGAGAGGCCATCAATAATCGTTTTTTTACACAGGCACGGTGGTCAATTCACACGTACTGCTTGAGTGTTATGAAAGCAACACCACACACGCTTATTCGCTTTAAACTCAAAAACAGACACATGTACAGACAAAATAAAACAATGTTAAACGATTGTTGGGAGAACATGTACAATTCGACAGCGTTGACGCTTCTTAGCCGGTCTTATGACCGCACAAAAACTCAAAATATTGTGTCCTTTTATGTATGCGTATTGAAAATTCGATAGAAGATTCGGGTCGATTGAATGGTTGGTAACATCGTCCATGCTTCTCTCAAGAGTTTGCAGAAGGAATGATGTAAGACTTATTGGTCTATAGTCCTACGCATTGGATGGTTTTTCTGCCTTCAGCCATGGCAATAGTATTTTCAAGAAATTTTGAAGTTCAACGGGTAAAATATCATCCGGAATTTATACAGATCAAAGCCATTGATTGCTTCTTTTATAGCGCCCTCTTCAATAACTGATATTTGTTCGTAGGAATTGGTAAATGTGACGGTTGCAGAGTTGAAGTCTCCAGTCGGAAAGTAGTTGCCCGTTAGGTTTTCAAATGTTTCTTCTGACGATTCAATCCAGGTTCCATAATTGTTCATTACACAGTAGAACAAAAACAAATTTTTTGCAAAAATTTCAAGGTCCGACCTAAAAATTTTGATAGAGGAGACAAAAAAAGAAAACACGTGTATCGGCGTTTTGAAAGTCTACACCTGGGTTGCATTTTAGGGGGAGGTAAAGTTTCCCCCAAATGCAATTTTTATACCATCACCCTTAGGGATGAGGGTATATATCATATATCATACGAAAAAAAGTGTAACGCATTGAAGGAGACAAGTTAGACCCTAAGTATCTTAAGACCAAATTCGTTTCAGAACTTTTTAAGAAGAATGAGCTATGTCCGTCTGTCTGGCTGGCTGGCTGGTCAGCAGGATAACTCGAGTAATTCTTAACGGATCGGTATGAAAATTTACCAGTATTAATATTTTTCAAAACGAACTTATGGGATTGTAAATGGGCTGAATAGCCGCACCCCTTCTGGTACCTCCCATACAAAATTACCTATTTTTGGAAAATTATTTCTTCCATAACTTCCAAACGGACAACTGGAGGATGTTTGAATTTGGTCAGTTTATTTAACTTGCAAAAGTAGACAAACCCTAAGAAAACCGAAACCTTTGCCACACCCCTTCTGGTACCTCCAATACAAATGACCGAATTAACCCTCATAGTTTTACATACATATCTTTATTGTTAGTAAACTGAATTCACTCAAATTTTGCGTATGATGTTCGCTTATGAAAAATTGAATTAGGAATGAATATGGACTAGATCGGTTCACGTCTTCTGGTACCTCCTATACAAAATTACCTATTTTTGGATAATTAATATTTCTTCCATAGCTGCCAAACAGATAACCGGAGGATATTTCAATTTGGTCAGATTATTTATCTTGCCAAAGTAGAGAAACCCTAAGAAAACCTAAACCTTTGCCACACCCCTTCTGGTACCTCCCATACAAATGACCGACTTGGCCCTCATAGTTTTACATACATATCTTTTTTGTAAGTAAACTGAATTCACTGAAATTTTGCGTATAATGTTCGCTTATGAAAATTGGACTCAGGTATGAATATGGACAATATCGGTTCACGCCTTCTGGTACCTCCCATACAAAATGACCTATTTTTGAAAAATTTAAATTTCTCCCATAACTTCCAAACGGATTCTTGGGGGGTAATGAAAATTGGTCGATTGGTTTATATTGATATAGAAGGCAAAACCCTTGAAGACCTAACTATTTGACACACCCCTTCTAGTACCTCCCATACAAATGACCAAACTCACCCCCACAGTCTTACATACACATCTTTTTTGTAAGTACACTGAATTCAATAAAATTATGCGTAAGTTGTACGGTGATGAAAATATAAATCAGGAATGAATATGGACTTCATCGGATCACCCCTTCTGGTACCTACCATACAAAATTACCTATTTTTGGAAAATTTATATTTCCCCACATAACTTCCAAATGGACACATGGGGGATAATGTAAATTAGTCGGTTGATTTATATTGTGATAGGAGGCGAAACCTCAGAAAACCTAACTATTGGACACACCTCTTCTGATACCACCCATACTAAGGACCGAACTCACCCTCATAGTCTTACATACATATATTTATTTGTAAGCACACTGAATGCAGTCAAATTTTTCGTAAGTTGTACGTATGTAAATTTGAGTCAGGAATGAATAAGGACTGTATCGATTCACCCCTTTTCGTACTTCCAATCAAAATTACCTTTTTTTGAAAAATTAATATTTCTCACATAAATTCCAAACCGGCACCTATACATCCTACACAAATAAGCCAAGTTTTGGACGATTTTGCACCACAAGCATGGAAAAAATTATACAAAAGTAATTTTATTTTAATTAAAAATCTATTAATTTCAATAACTCAAGTCTTCAACAATATCTTATATTGGGTGATGGTATTTATCAGTTAGCTTACCTGACTGAAATTTCTGTACTGGTTGTATTGTCAATCGGCATAGAAAATCGAGTAAAGCTTAAATTTAGAACAATTTTGTAGAATATGTTAATCCTTTAACTCCTCAAGGTATGGGTCTTTTTATGTCCTTAAAAAAAAGAGAAAAAAGAAATGTAAAATTAACTTAACTTAACCTTAACTCTCTTTTGTTGTGTGTCATTGCTGACTTTCTGTTTGAATTTTCCGTTTTGGTGTATTCGGGGACTTTTAATAAAATTTCACGGCGAATATTTTTGCGGAACATTTTAACCCCTTAAGTCCCAGTTTTAATAGTGTTTTTTTCTCTTATTTTAAAAAAGGACAAGACCCATACCTTGAGGAGTTAGAGGGTTAACATATTCTACAAAATTGTTCTCCGTAACATTATACATAACATTGCTGAACATACCATATACTTTAAATGTAAGATTAACTCGATTTTTTCGATACACGTGTCTTCTTTTTTTGTATCCTCTATCAAAATTTATAGGTCAAACATTGTAATTTTGTTTTGTGTTGAACAGTGTTATTTATTGTGGGGCGCCGGTTGTTGATAATAACACTTTTCTGAGTCTACTTAACTCCGCGGTTATCCCGAGCTCCTTCGTGTGTTTTCTCCATTTTGACCGTATTGCCTTCCTTATTAGATTCTTCAAAAGAGTCGTACATTCCTCCTGTACTTCACCCACTAACCGTTCTTTTGGCTTTGTTGAAGTTTTTTATAGATACATTGGAAATTGTTAAGTCAAAATTTTTTTCGTTATTGAGTTCCGTTTCTTAGTTTTTATTAATTATTCGATTTCCACGGTTTCGAATTCAATTATTTTCTCATTGTTATTATTTTTATCTATAAAGACTTAATTTCTTTTTCCAATAATATGTGATGTTTCTTTTTGTTATTATCTGGGTCTTTGACCTCTTTCTACAAACAATTCCCCTGCTGACCGTTAATTTTAGTTCGTGGTCATTCTCTCACATCGACTCGATGATGGAAACATTTAGATACTACATTATTATATAAGTGCTTGAATTCATGTAATTTCCCAGAAGTCATTGATTCACAACACCACTTACCATCAGCTCTGTAATAAAAACTTCGCCAACCCTTAAGTAAACATGTGCCCTCCATATCGTGTGTGTGATATCGGTATCATAACTAATTAAATGCTAATCCCAGAAATGGAACTCAAACGCTTACGAATCAATCACTACGCGTCACAGCGATTCGAGCGAACCGAATGAGGAGACACAATCAATCAAAACTCAATCACTACAAATACAAAAATAGAAATGAAATATAAAAGAATTTTATAAATTTCTTTAATTTACGAAAAACGTTTAATTAGTTTTGGCCGAAACTTTAAACGAAACGGTAGGAAAGTGGTTGACAAGAAAAAACAAAAAGGACTAATACTCATACAAAAAAAAAACGCTGTACAATAATAACCTAACAAAACTAACACAATTAGCTTGAATTAAAACCACTTTAAGTGATATTTAAAACAACTAAACCTAAACCTAACCTCAAAATTACTATTATATAAGAAAAAGAACGCACATATTCTCTAGTATCACTTCACTTAAATGCACAATTTTTTATCTTTGTAGTAGTCAAGTTTCTAGTGAAAACGGTGAATTTATCACCATCAAAGCACCTAAAAAATCCGCATCGTTTTCCAAACTACCGCCCTCGCCACGTTCCACGTCACCGCCTCCAACGCCCAGCAGTCCGGGACCCATTGTACGTTACGCCCGCAGTCCGTGCGATACATGTGGCCATCATAATATACCCATTATGACACATCCCATATCGCCCTTGGCCAGATCTCAGACAAATTTAGAACTAATGGAAACCAGCAATGCCCGCCAAGCTCTCTTGCCTCTCAATTCAGAGTTCCATAGGGATGAATCATCTTATTCGCTAGCGGTGCCCACAACTCTGCAAGTATCGCGCAGACCTTCGGTGCTCTTGCAGGAGATACTGCATGGCAAAAGAGATCACACGGGCGGCGCAGGAGGAGGAGGTGGTGGTTCTGGTGGTGGTGGGGGGCCATTTGGAAGGAAAAAATCCACTTATGCGGGGTAAAAACTTACCGTCTAACAAATCAGTAGTAAATTTGTTATAATTCTCCACGTCTCTCTCTCGAAATTCTAGTGCACACAATGGTACGGTCACGGGCAGCACAATCACGATACAAGGAGATGGCGGTGCCAAAGGATTCCAAGCCAAACAAATGAAAGAAAAGAATCGTAGACAGGGAAAGTAAGTGTCAAAATGAAAAAAAAATGGAATTATTTAAATATTTAACCATTGCCTTTGTCTTACAGTGATGCTATCAGTGCCGCCCTCTCAGCGACGTACTGCAAACTGTTGGTCTTACTGGGCGTTTGTTTGCCGATAACTGAGGTTATCACGGAACAAATACCCACTTATGTCTATCAAGGATTCTATGTGTACATGTATGGACTTAGTATTATATTTGTCCTATTCATATATATCTCAGCATTCCGAAATCGCTCACTCTTCAATGCACTGAAAACTTATCGTAAGTACAATGAATCAAATTTAGATTATCTCTTTATCTCAAGAGTTGTGGGAGATTGGTGAACTGAATTTTGATAAAGGGTTTGCGAAACTGTGACGTATGTGTCTTACATATACAACGTCGTAAACCTAAAGATGCAAAATTAAGCTTAACATAAATGAGGAATAAATTGGAATTTTTGAGATTAAATTACTCGATAAGCAAAAAATATTCGATAATTCGAACAATACATTATTTGTAACTTCTTGTCAGAACAATTTGATAAGAACAATAGAGGATCAAGTCGAACAAAACCCATACACAAATAACCTCGGAAAATATTGAAATAAATTCACTTTATTAAAATCGCTAGAATTTAGGGAAAATTTAATTTTTTTTACTCATAATCGTAAATCATCAAAGGTGACAATACTGGGGGCAAAGTTTGTATGATTCTAGTCTCTCATTAAAATTACGCTGTCAGTTCAATTTGTATAATCTCACCCTTAGGGATGAGTGTGTACCATTTGATGCGAGAAAAAGTGTAACCCTTTGGAGGAGACGTTCTAGACCCAAATATCATAAGACCAAATTCGTTTCAATACTTTTTAAGATAATGGGTCCGTATGTCTGGCTGTTTGTCTGCCTGGCGGGCAGGATAACTCTAGAGAACCCTAATCAATATATCAAAATATATCACTATTTATATTTTGCAATATGAAGTAACGGGATTGTAAATGCGCAGAATAGACCCAACTCTTCTGGTACCTCCCATACAAAATTACCTATTTTTGAAATATAATATTTCTCCAATAACTTTCAGCTCCTAACAGCTGGAGGGCATTTAAATTTGGTAAATTCAATAACGTTGTAATAACTAACGAATCCTTAGAAAACCAAAACCTTTGCCACAACCCTTCTGGTACCTCCCATATCAACGACCGAATTTACCCACATCGTTTTACATACATATCTTTTTAAACTCTCAACCTACGGGTGGGAGGGTGTATATCATATGATTAGACCCAATAGTGTAACACATAGAAGGAGTCACTTTATACCCTAGGTTTCTTTGAACCAAATTTGATTCATGACTTCTTTAATTCGTTTGAGCCATGACCGTCTGTCTGTTTGCTGTCCGACTGGTACGCACGATAATTTTCGAAAGACGCAACCAAATGTTTTGGAACTTTGCACGAGTTAATATTTCCTCAAAACTACTTACGGTATTGCAAATGGGTGGCATGGCCACGCCCCTTCTAATACCTTCCATACAAATATATAATTCCGCCCACTTTAGAAATCGAGTATTAATATCAATAAACCCAACGCGATCGTGCCCAAATTTTGTATTTAGGATAAAGTTTTGGAGTACTGGAAGTCTATCGACGCCCCTTCTGGTACCTTCCATACAAATGTACCACTCCTCCCACTTTAAGAAACGAGTAATAATATAAATAAATCAAACACGATCGACTTAATGCGATCGTGCCCAAATTCAGTGTTTAGTAAAGATCAAGCAGAATAAAGTTTTTCAGAAAAAATCTGGAAGTCTAGACACGCCCCTTCTAGTACGTTCCATACAAATATATAATTCCGCCCACTTTAGGAATCGAGTATTAATACCAATGATAGTTTTGTAGAAAAAACTGGTAGTATAGCCACGCCCTTTCTGGTACCTCCTATACAAATATATCATTCCGCCCACATTAGAAATCGAGTAATAATCAATACACCCAATGCGATCGTGCCCAAATTCTCAATTTAGTAAAGCTTTAGCAGGATAAAGTTTTGGAGAAAAAAACTGAAAGTCTATCCACGCCCCTTGTAGTACCTCCCATACAAATGTAACACTCCGCCCACTTTAGAAATCGATTAATAATATACTAGAAAATTTTATGTTTTACTGAGGGTGAAGGTATATGTAATTTGGGTTTCCCGGCTAAAACATTCTTACTGGTTTTTAGGACACTGAATTCAGTCATATTAAAGCCTGCTACTGCGCATTACTGTATCATGTCATACCGGTTCCTAGGGGAAATTGTACCAATGCCTTGTGCGAGTGCTTCGGGAACAGTGCTCGAAGACAGTTTGGACATTTCTGCATATGTAGACTTTTCGACAGAAGATCCAAAAGTGGATAGGAAATGTTATACCTCAATACCGGCTAAAGTCTCTTGGACTAACGAAGCTCCCAGTGTAAAGGGATATATGAATTTCTACTGATGAGGTAGGATATGCGGTTTACTTAATAGAACTAGGAAAGTCTATATCTCGTCGACTATATAATCATTGCATTTGCAATAAAAGATGTTGTAGCCAACTTACAAAGATGAAAATATGGATAGGAGTCAATGTCCATTCTGATGGTCTAACGGGTACATTTGAGACAAATTTGGGCAACGGGAAATAATGGAAGGTGTAAATAACTTTTGTCACTGTCGAAACCAAGAAAGTCATTGCTTGTTTCAGTCTCGACTGGACATTCTTTAATAAATGTATGTATCAAAATTTTATACACGGGATATCTCTCTTATATATCTTGAGCAGCCAGGTAATATGAATGTCGGAATACTCGCCGCCAACGATGATAGGTCCAAATTTCTATTTTACTCTCAATGAGTCCCATAATAGATTGATCCACTTGTTTCATTACCCAGAATTCTGCGCTGTAGAGCCAGATAGGTATGATCAGTATTGGATAGAGTTGTATCTTTTACCGTCTAGAGAGGTGTTTGTCAAAGTTATAGCTGTCAACGTTTTGAACTGCCGAATGCAGCTTTGATATACAGATGGTAGGTGTCGATCTGCATTTCTTGAGAATTCCCCTGAATTGGTCGAAGTGTCAGTATAAGGTCAGTCGTGAATTTACCGGGTCTAAAGCCACTGTTATAATGACCAATCTTTCACATAACACAATAGATAGGACCTTGTATGCGAGGCGTTCAACACTGATCCCTCGATTGTTGGTACAACACTTGGATCGCCTTTCTCAAGCGCAGGACATCATAGAACACTCTGATACCAATCAGCCGGCCTTAAAAAGCTCTGCCGGCGGCCCATCGACTACCTTAACTTTATTGTTTTTAAGTCATTCAATTGCCGTGCTTATCTCTCTTTTGGTGATTTCGTCACTTTTGCTGTCTTCCGGAGCAGAGTACGAAAGTGTTCCAGATTTCCATCTCCGTCCTCGCAGGTTGTAATCCATGCTCAAAAACCTTTGCTTTTTACTTTTAGGTAGAACTTTGCGGGCTTCAACTCCATTAAATTATACCATCACCCGTAGGGATGAAGGTATATATCATTTGATACGACCCAAAAGTGTAACACATAGAAGGAGTGACTTTAGACCCTAGGTTTCTTTGAACCAAATTCGATTCATGACTTTTTAAGTCGTTTGAGCCATGTCCGTCTGTCTGTCTGTCTATCTGGTGGCTGTCCGGCTGGTTCGCACGATAACTTTCGAAAGACGTTACAAAATCTTTTGAAATTTTGCACGAGTTATTATTTTCTCAAATCTACTTACAGTATTGCAAATGGGCTACATGGCCCCGCCCCTTCTGGTACCTCCCATACAAATACATCATTCCGCCCACTTTAGAAATCGAGTAATAATATCAATACACCCTACGGGATCGTCCCCAAATTCTGAATTTAGTAAAGCTATAACAGGATAAAGTTTTGGAAAAAAATTTGAAAGCCTAGCCACGCCCCTTCTGGTACCTCCCATACAAACCTACCTTTCCGCCCACTATGGAGATGGAGAAATAATATCAATAAATCAAACGTGATCGTACCCAAATTCTATTTTTAGTAAAGCTATAAGAAGATAAAGTTTTGGAGAAAAAAATTGGAAGTCTATTCACGCCCCATCTGGTACCTCCCATACACATCTGGTACCGCCGCCCACTTTAGAAATCGATTAATATTATTAAAAGACCTAACGCGATCGTGCCCAAATTCTGTATTTGGTAAAGTTTAAGCAGGATAAAGTTTTGGAGAAAAAATCTGGAAGTATAGACACGCCCCTTCTGGTACCTACCATACAAATATACCACTCCGCCCACTTTAGAAATAGGGTAATAATATCAATACACTCGACACGATCGTGCCCAAATTCTGTATTTTGTTATATTATAACAGGACAAAGTTTTGGAGAAAAAATTGGAAGTCTAGACACGCCCCTTATGGTACCTCCCATACAAATGTACCTTTCCGCCCACTTTTGGGATGTAGTAATAATATCAGTACACCCAACGCAATCGTGCGCAAATTCTGTATTTAGTAAAGCTATAACAGGATAAAGTTATGGAGAATAAATCTGGAGCTAAACACACCCCTTCACGTACCTCCCATATAAATGTACCACTCCGCCCACTTTCGAAATCGAGTAACAATATCAATAAAATAGAAAATTATTTGTTTTACTGAGGGTAAGGGTAAATGTAAGTCGGGTTGCCCGACTGAAACTTTCTAACTGGTTTTAATTACAAATCGATTATTTTCAATAACTCAAGACTTAAACAATATATTATATTGGGTGATGGTATTTATCAGTCAGTTTAACTGACTGAAATTTCTGTACTGGTTTTCGATATCCTTGCTCTCTCTTTTCTTCTGAGAGACGTTTCTTCTCCCTCCTCCTCTTTTTATACCATCACCCTTAGGGATGAGGGTATATATCATTTGATACGACCCAAAAGTGTAACACATAGAAGGAGTCACTTCAGACTCTAGGTTTCTTTGAACCAAATACGATTCATGGCTTTTTAAGTCGTTTGAGCCATGTTCGTCTGTCTGGTGGCTGTCCGGCTGGTTCGCACGATAACTTTCGAAAGACGCAACCAAATATTTTGAAATTTTGCACGAGTTATTATTTTCTCAAAACTACTTACGGTATTGTAAATGGGCTACATGGCCCCGCCCCTTCTGGTACCTCCCATACAAATACATCATTCCGCCAACTTTAGAAATCGAGTAATAATATCAATACACCCTACGGGATCGTCCCAAAATTCTGTATTTAGTAAAGCTATAAAAGGATAAAATGTTGGAAAAAATTTTGAAAGTCTAGACACGCCCCTTCTGGTACTTCCCATACAAATGTACCACTCCGCCCACTTTAGAAATAGGGTAATTATATCAATACACTAGACACGATCGTGCCCAAATTCTGTATTTTGTTATATTATAACAGGACAAAGTTTTGGAGAAAAAATTGGAAGTCTAGACACGCCCCTTATGGTACCTCCCATACAAATGTACCTTTCCGCCCACTTTAGGGATGTAGTAATAATATCAGTACACCCAAGGCAATCTTGCCCAAATTCTGTATTTAGTAAAGCTATAACAGGATAAAGTTATGGAGAATAAATCTGGAAGCCTAGACACACCCCTTTTCGTACCTCCCATACAAATGTACCACTCCACCCACTTTAGAAATCGAGTAATAATATCAATATAATACAAAATTATTTGTTTACTGAGGGTAAGGGTAAATGTATGTCGGGTTGCCCGACTGAAACTTTCTAACTTGTTTTAATTACAAATCGATTAATTTCAATAACTCACGACTTAAACAATATCTTATATTGGGTGATGGTATTTATCAGTCAGTTTAACTGACTGAAATTTCTGTACTGGTTTTATCATTCCGTTATCGCACGCGTTGCCATTGGCTGCAGCTTTGCCATGTATGCAGCATCTGTTTCCCCAGATATGTTATTGCGTGACATTCCTTGTCGTATCAGGGCGTGCCTGAGCGTTATTTTTCATTACGCAGTGTGGTCGATGCTTCAGTGGTCACAGATTTCACAATATGCCGTCACTGTGTGTTGTGAACATCAAAATTAGGGGGGTTTGTTTGAAGTAATTAAGAGAGTTAGTTGGAGTAGGCACTGGCTATCTCGATAGTATGTAGATTTGAGATGTCTAGCTTTCATTACGTTTTGTTACGATCGTTTTAGCATTACCTAATCGCGTACGTACCTTGGCTGCAACTAGGTGGTGAACCAAGTCAATATTTGAACCGTGCATCACACGCAGGTCCATAATGATTGATTTATGTCTTCCATCAATTGCCGCATGATTAATCTGGTTTCTTGTCTCCAGTCTTAGTTCGTTAACGGAGATTTTGTCGTGCAGAGTGAATTTTCGACTGTTCTCTTAAGAGCACTTTAAGTATCATGCCCGGCCAGCGATTATATTTTTTTCTCCGATTATATAGACTTAATATGACTAATATCTATTCGGGCACCGCGGGACCAAGTCTCCTTCCAACTAAGTTGGGTTAGGTTAATTTGGCACCCAGCTCACATGGGTTCTAGTATGAGTCTCATTGTGATACTATTTTCAAAATTTCGCACCAAATATTCCTCTGATGTTCGGTCAACGTCGCTATCAAGTAATTTCCAACTAATAGACAGGTGTTGTCCATAATTGTCCGATGTGCAACTCAGGTCACCAAAACCAGGGCAGTGACATAGAAGATGCTCCGTGGTCTCCTCTCGTTCCTTATCATTGCAGCTTCTACAATAATCTTTGTATGGTAGTTTCAACCTCTTAACGTGCCAGTGACCGGTTATTACAGCTATGACGTTCCTCAGGTGGATTCTGGACAGGTTCAGCGCAAATCTTGTTCTCTGTGTATCTATTATAGGCCAAAGTTAGTTGGTGCAAGTGGGTTCTCTCACACATCTCTCCTTAGCAATGAGGTTCAGTTTTCCCCCAATTAGCTGTTCCCCCTTGTGAGAGGTATCCTAATGAGACCGTCCCCATATCCTGAAACACATGTAAGGGTAACCGTCGAATGTCTCTCTATCTTCTCAAGAGACAACCGGCATTCTCGAAAAGATAGCCGCTTTTCTATTAGTTTGAATATGAATATTGCTGCCCAATATCCTACGATACTGAATTTTCTCTACGGCTATTCAAATGGCCGCTATTTCAGCCTTAACTATGCTACAGTGATCTGGTATTCTGATTGATAGTTGGAAATTCAACTCCTCCCAAAAGATTGCACAGCCAGCTCTTTCCTTTAATTTTGAACTGTCCGCAAAAATTAGGATGACATTCTCCCAAAAGTTTAGCGCATTATCATTATAGTAGGTCCTATCCGGGATGTTCCTTATAAAACCCGGATCGGAGACGGGTTCTGACATGGTGTAATCCGTGTGACAATTCACATTGATTAGGTCCATAATTCTGGCATGGCCATTACTCCTGTGCATCCATGCTTTTGTGGCGTGTAAACGGTGTTCGCTGTTATTTTCCTCGCCTCAATGTCCGAAGCTAACCAGTTTAGGATCGTGAACAGTGCCTTAGTTTTAGTAGTTCTATGTGCCCTTGTTATCATGATTCACATCAGTCTCATAATGCGTTCGAATTTCAGCCTTTGGGACGCTCTATCTAGCGCCGGCCACTAGACTGCCGATCCGTAGAATAAGATGGGTTTAATAATGAGCCATAAAACCAGTTTAAATTTTTGAGACTAATTCCCCAATTGTGGCTGATTGCCCTTTTGCAGCAGCGGAAACGGTCCTATAGTTTCCGCTTTGCTAATCCTTCCAACTATGTATAAATCTAAAACCCTGTCTTTCTGCATGACTGCTGAAAAGATGTCACAGTCTTTGTGGGTGCCTTGCCCTACCGTCTACAGTCAGTCTCACCCTAAATAAATTTTATTTAATCAATCTCCGACCACCCATTCCATATTTATTAGATGTATGCTATAATCTCTCCATATTTTTGAATTACAGATGAAAGAAACAACAACGTCCATTTAAAGCATAAAGTCCTGCATTTTGGTAGTTTCTATTTGCGTGTGGGAGCCATCGCTTTCGCCATTGGGACCATGGTTTATTCTGGCCTAGAGTTTGGTCAGTTTTTCGAGCTAAATGGTCAGCCAGGATGCCGGGATGTATTCATAGCCATAACTCCTATATGCCGAATGATCTTGTGCATAGCCCAGGTCCAGTTTATATTCTTAAATACCACCTACTTGGATATGGCACGCCACAAGGTCTTCTCACGTTTCGGTCTAATGCATATGGTGGGTACAAATCTTTGTGAATGGTTGTACGTGTTGGTGGAGGAGACGAAACATGAGATTTTCCACATCGGTCATCACGACGGAGAACATGAACATAGTCCTGCACAAACAGGAGCCGCTCATGGGGGCGTTGATTGGGCGGCCGTAAATGCTTCGTTGCATGAATCGCATCATATTGGTCACAGTGCCAAAAATAGTACTATCGCTGCTGCGGTAGGTCATGTTCTCAACAATGTAACGGCGAACGCCACAGCTTTGGGCTTGGAAGCTGGACATGGTTGTTCCCGAACCACGATAATGGGGGCTTTGGTACAGGTAAGAATTTGATGTTATACATATTTGTTGTCATTCTATTTTTAAGATGAGCAACAAATTCGTGTTGACAAGCAGTCTTCGGGATCAGATTATACTTTTTTACGAGTGCAGTTTTACAGCTCCGAATTTTTTTCTAATTCCTTCGAAATAAACAAGAAATCCACACCACTCCTCTCTGTTGATTGCCACCGTATGTTGGCAAAGCTAAGACATTTAAATTGTGTTTGACTTTCGATGTGGTTGTACTAGCACTCCGATCTTTAAGTTCGACCAAACAAGGTCATCACACAAGAACTTGTGGAATTTTTTTTGACGATTTCTGGTGTTTGGGCCTCTTTCGGGATTTTGTACGATTGGAGAATGTTTCTGGGGTGGCTAAGGCTGTAGCAATCTCCACCAAAGTGATACTTAAATATTTGTATTGCACTTGTTGTATATTCGGGTTTACAAAATCTAGTCATTCAATACTTATCGATCACAAAGACTGTAGGTCACCTGCTCTGCTTATTTCTTAGTGTCATCTTTAATTGTCTTTAGTGCCATTTAATTGTCATCTCTCCTTTCAGCAACTATCACCCTTTCTCTTCCCCTGTACCATTGAGTATTCACTGATTTGTGCCGTCATCTTATATGAAATGTGGAAAACGGTCAAATCCATACCGGACATCGATAAATCACGTAAAAATTCCGTTAAGCCAACGCATCAAAAACCAGCTCATCATTTCTCCGTCGATTGTTCGCAGTCGCACAAGGGCATGTTCTTTGGCATATTGATCATTGTCATGACCATTATAGCCATGATTATGTATTTTGTGCTGTACATGCAACCAGGCTATGAGCTGATAGCCACCCAGGAGGTTACTCTGTGGGAGACAGTTATGTATTTCTTGTGCGCAGCAGCGGTTGTAACAGGTAAGTGAGATATTGAGAGTAAACTGGAATTTAACTTTTCTTTAAGATCTATAATGTTGAAAAAGGAACGATTCTAGTATGTAGTAGTATGTAATCCTAAAATTAATGAGAAAATAGTTGGGTTACGTCGTCTAATGATACTAAAGCAGGCAGGATAATTTGGAATTAAATGTTACCCGAACAAAAAGAAAGTCGTTAACAGCCCACCATGCTGGACCTACAGTCAATCTGAGTATCGTTTATTACCATTAGGTAGTACAGAATACACTGGAACTATTCCGTGAATCCAAGTTTACCCTCCCCAGACATAAGGTTTTTATGGGAATGAGTACGCAGACAAGGAATGCTTTGAACAGTCTACAAGATTTTTTTGGATACGGAAATTTCCACATCTATCACTTTCATTGTGCTCACTAAATAGACCTACAAGACCTTTGAATCTGAAAAATATGTTAAGGCGCGCTTAGATACAAGAAATCTATCGAAACACTCGTCTGTTAGGAGTGTTATCGATAGTAAGTTCATCGGCCGACTAGTCGCAATGCTGCTGTAGACAATAAAGTGCCCCCTGGTCAAATAATAGTAGATTGACAATTCGCGTTTCGATCGTAGCGTGGTAGTTAGGTTAAGTTGTGATTGTCCGTTAGAAAAGTTAGAGATGGGTGAAATAGAGAAGGAAGAGAATGTCGTGGGAACCCCAATCGCTATCTTGGTTCAGTAACCCATGAAAGACACTGCCTACTCGGACTGAGGAAAGAAACTCTAGGTCTTTTATTTTACTTTCCCCTAAGTGTTTTGGCCTCCTATTTGCTAGAGCGGGACAGTAACAAAGAAGATGTTCTATCGTCTCGGACTCCTTCTCATCATCACACACACAGCAGTAGCCCAGCATGGACCTATTCCATTTGCCTGTCAGGTGCCTGAAATTGCAAAAAACTGTTAGAATTTAACAGGCCAGTCCTGCACAGACTAACCATGTACGCCAATCGGGATCTACTGTATTCGGACTACAGCGATCTAATACAATCGGTTCCGGAGATCCTACGTCTGCTGGCTGTTTTAAACATCCAATCCTCCACGAAGCCAAAAAGGTAACGAATGCGCGGGTGAACATCTTTCAAAGGGTCATGAATCCCTGGTAGGGTCTTCGGGCTCCGTATGGAGTTGCATTGCAACCGGGTGCTACACACCCATTGAGTAGCGGAGGTGTTAAGATAGGCCTCACCTTGGTTAAAGGGGGTATGCTTCACACTAACAAACCCAATTTGGTAGCTTCTGGCTGGAAGAAAGATCTGACAATTGCAGTTGCTTGCTCCCAAAATTGTCGTTCCCTATTCCTAGATGGTTCAAGCTTGCTTGGGCCACCCCTGGGGCGCTGGCAATCGCATTGTAATATGCCGAGTGTGTTAAGCACACCATGGGTAAGGCTTGCACAGCGAGACTCATATAAAACCTTGCGGACTCTAACCAATAGGCCTGCTGATTCATTATCAGGAATTTGCAATGTTTTGGTACCCAACAGAGGCTGACATCCAGAGGCTTTAGTCCATTCAATTTTACCTTACAGTTGCTTACGAACTTTGATTTACACAATGCATAATTGATCGGTGATCCGGCCGGTATCAATTCCATATTACATCTTAGCCTTCGCGGCTTTTTGAATGGTCACTACCTCAGCCTGAAAAACACTGCATTCAGTACGTAGCCTGACAGAGAGGCTTATCTGTACGATTTCGCTGTAAACACCAGCTCCTTGTGTCCTGTTCCATTTTTAAACCGTTAGTAAGCACAGAAATGAAGTCACCACAAGGAGTACCGCTGTCATTCCATTCCAATCTTTTCGGAATTTCAACGTTTCATTTACGGAAATCCACACATTTTTAAAAAAAATAGTATGAGGAGTCAGATAAAAAGAAATGCCTTCGCCCAAAAGCCGGAGAATCTTCGTATGTCCTTGTATGGATTGATGCCAATCGCCAGCATCCCTTAGTCTGACAGCTCTAATAGCCTTGACGTACAAGTCCAGGGGCGGAAGGCCTAAGAATACATCTTGAGCTGATTGCGGTGTACTCCTTCTAGCCTCTGTAATTCCCATTGCAGCTATTCTTTGGACTTTGCTGAGCATTTTTAACAAATTTCTCTTAAATAGGCCCTCCCACCAAACCAGCCATCCATAGGTGATAATTGGCTGGACTACCGTGGTATACAGCCGCATTAAACTTTGCCATCGTAGCAGCTTCCCAAGGGTAGTTTGGATAAGGTCACACATGGTTGGTAGTAATTTTCCACATATCAAGATGACCATACCTTCCGCATATGCCACAATTTTCATACCATCCTCATTAAATGATTTAAGTACCTCGTTTAGCACAAGGATCCTGATGGAGTGAAGAACTAGATCCAGGGGAAGATAGGTAGCGGAGTTATGCTTTTAAGCGGCAGGGAAGAAAAATAAGAGTTTATTTTTCTGAGCAATAACAAAGAGATAATGTCTTTGATATTGTCGCTTCACAATAATGGTGATGCGATTGTAGTTTCATGCAAACGAGAATAACAAAACACGGATGTTAGAGATTTCTTTGGATTTTATTGCAGCAAATTCAATTAGGTCTTACCAATAAGAAAGGTGAAAAGCGAATAGACTTAAAAGATAGTTTTCTTTTACGGAAGTTGGACATTTTTCTAATGTCATTATTTTGACGAAAGTAAGTGACATTTGGTTGAGCAAACAAATGACTTGTCTACATACATATGTATTCGGGAATTGGATAACTTGTTTTTAGGAATAGAGGGATTTTTTAGGGAATTGCTATAAGCATACAATCTATTTCATAGATAGTGTATAAATACATGTTTCACGTAAACAATGCCGCCCGCCTTGCAGCATGTCTGCAATAAAGTCAATTAAATTCTAAGTCCATTACATATTCATAACATTATATAAAATGTGTAGTATATAACATACATACATTTGTGTAAAAGTATTTTTTTTTCAATTCAGTTGCAAAAAACAATAGTAAATACAATTCATTTCAATTCATTACTAATTCAGATATGTAATAGACATAATTAATGTAAAGATACAATTTAAAGGTAATTACAGTATTTTACGTCGAAAAAGAGCCAAAAATTATTAAGCCAAATGTAGTGTTTTGTGCAGTGGGAAGTCCAGTCCTCATGAATACACCATCGCTCAAGATTCGAAAGTAGGTATCTACCCCTAAAATGATGTCGACAGAGGAGGACTTCTAAAAGTACTTGTCAGCCAGGACCATGTTCTGAAAATGATTTTTTGCTGATTCGGGCAGGGTTTCGTTTGGGGTACGTATTGAAATTCGATTGTTTACTCGCAAAGTCGTTTCGATTTTAAAATTGGAATTTACACACGAATACAGCGTGATGGGACATATTATTTCGCCATCGAGCTCCAATGTTGTGAGATTTAGCTTGTCGACGATGACTTTAGATATACAACTAGTTTTGGCACCGGAGTCCAGTAAAAATCTGACATGCTGTTTTTTATTTCCGATTTTTATAGTAACCAAAGCAGTCGGCAGCAATGTGATTGAATTCTGCTTTAGAATAGCTGTCAATGATGTCGTGTCTACATTTGACTCTGAACGACAAGATTTCGGTTGAGCAGCTAGTGTGTTGGATCGTTTTTCCTGAGATCTTTGGGTTGACGGCTTGGTGGGTAAACGGGAAGTAGCTGACGATTTGGTAGAAGGTCGATTCAAGCGAGGATGAATGTGGAGCAAAGAATGATGCCTTCTTTGACAATATCGGCACCCCGTTTTTGTAAAGCACGATCCCTGTGAGTGTGAATGGGCAAGGCAATTGTGACAATATCCATACTTTTTAACCATATCTTTCCTTTCGGTTGTATTCATGTTTAAAAATTTACGGCACGTCCTAAGTGGGTGTGTCTTTCTACAAAGCCTGCAGACAAATTGGTCTTTGCCAGTGCATTTGTTGAGCTGACGGTTGCTCTCAGTGCGCATATTTCTATAAAATATGTAAGAAAAACGTTAGGTAAGTTATTAGATACATAGGATAGAATAAATAGGAAATGAATATATTATTATGAAGTTTCGTAGGGAAGTACTACGACCTTCGTTATGGGCCGAATAATAGACCCTTTTGATGTGAGGATTTCAACTACACGAACCCGATTGTCTTGGCCAGGAAAAACTTTAACGACCCTTCCAAGTCGCCAACAGTTTGCAGGCAAGTTTTCTTCCTTGATGACAACGAGCATGTTCTCTCTCAAATCAGCGCTTGGTGTCTTCCACTTATTTCTCTTATGGAGCTCTTTTAAATACTCGTTCTTCCAACGAGTGCAGAACTGTTGGTGGATGACTTTAAGCCTCTGCCAACGATTCGTTATTGTGAGGGGATTCTCGTCAATTGTCGGATCGATAGGAACTAAAATTAATGATCCGATCAGGAAATGGCCTGGAGTTAACGCCGTTATATCCGAGGGATTGTCTGAAACGGGGGATATGGGCCTGGAATTAAGACATGCTTCAATTTTGGAGAGGAGAGTTTGGAACTCCTCAAAGGTATACTTGGAAATGCCAGCTATCTTTCGAAAATGCAATTTGAAGCTTTTTACACCTGCCTCCCAAAGGCCGCCCATATGAGGGGCTCCCGGAGGTATGAAGTGCCAGTGGATATTCTGATGAGCGTAGTTAGAGATGACTGCTTGGCTTGAGGTTTGTACAAATTCTTTTGCAATAGCTCTAGATGCTCCAACAAATGTTTGACCATTGTCGGAGTGTAGATGAAGTGGACACCCTCGTCTGGAAGCAAATCGACTAAAAAAGGCGAGAAAGGCTGGTGTGGTTAGGTCGGATGTAGCCTCTAAATGGATTGCTTTAGTGGAAAAGCAGACAAAAACACATACATATCCCTTCGAAATACGACATGTTCTACCGGTGTAAGTTTTTATATCAAATGGGCCTGCAAAATCTAGCCCAGTGTGAGTGAATGGCCTCGAAATCTCGGTACGCTCTGGTGGCAGAGCCGACATTAATTGTTGTTGACAACGTTTTTTATACAGAACACATGGCTTGCAATTGTGAATAGTTGTCTTTATCAAGTTCTGAACTTTGGGAATCCAATAGTTCGTTCTAACTAAACGAAGTACCAGTTTATTTCCCCCATGCAATGATATGTCGTGGATAAATTTGATTAGCAAGCGGGAAAACTGACAATTATAAGGAAGTAAGATGGGATGCCTCTCATTATATGATAAAACAGATGAATATTCAAGCCGACCACATATTCGCATTATACCTTCAGGATCTAGAAAGGGATTAAGGCTTATTAGACTACTAGAATTTGAAACAGATTGCCCGTTCGAAAGAGCCATATATTGTCGAGGGAAATACGCCTTTTGCGACATAATTATTAGGCGACTTTGTACTAGTAGAATTTCGCTAATCGTAACGGTATGAGATTCTCGGTGATAACTTGACCGGTATCGCGGATGCGTGCTGTAAAGAAAGCGAAAAATATAGGAAATGACACGTAATGATCTGGAAAACGATGAAAAACGATCAAGAACATCTTCAAACTTAGAGAAATATGTGAAGTTAACTTTTATAGGCTTTTTTTCTAGACTGGTCTCCTGGATGTTCACGGGATCGGCTATATGGGGCCTCGAAGGTTGTGACAGCCAGGCTGGACCATGCCACCATAATTTATTCTCCGCTAATTCGAGAGGAGAAGTACCGCGACTTGCTATATCAGCAGGGTTATCGTCAGATTTCACATGACTCCATTTGGTAGGATCCACTATTTGGATTATTTTTGATATCCTATTGGCGACAAATGTATTCCAAGTGCATGGAGGCTTTGCTAGCCATGACAGGACGATTGTTGAGTCGGTCCAACAAGCTAATTCATACTCGGAAACTTCTAATTGCGATAGAAGATTATCAACCATATCTGCAAGTAGAACAGCGCCACATAACTCTAATCGTGGAATCGACAGAGTTTTGATTGGAGCCACCCTAGTCTTAGACAGTATTAGATGTGTTTGGATGGACTTTCCGTTGCTCGTTCGGAGGCATCACAGAATCCGTGAAATTGGAGTTTGCACTCAGGTGTAAAACCTAACCATCTTGGTATCTTTATGGAATTAATGTATTGATAGTTAGATTGAAACGACTTCCACATTTTGAGTGTTTCCACAGTAAGCACATCATCCCAGTCAATTTTCTCGGTCCACACTTTTTGCATTATGATTTTCGCCAGAACGACAATAGGTGCCAGCCACCCAGCAGGATCAAAAAGTTTGGAGATTTGGGAAAGTACTTCTCTTTTAGTATACTTAGCAGAATCTGGAAATGATGAAATGGAAAAATAAAAACAATCGGATCTAGCATTCCAGCGGATTCCTAAAGTCTTGGCAGCACTGTGGTCATCTAAATCAAGGAAATCTTCAAAAAGTAAATGACTGGAGGGTAAATCATGCCAAATGCCGTCCATTTCCTCATGGTGAAACCTGCAGCGTCCAAAGCTCGGATTAGCTCGTTTCGGGACTGAATCGCCAATGGAATTGAATGAGCTCCTGCAAGCGCATCGTCTACATACATGTAATGACGGAGGATATGGCTAGCCAGCGGATATGTATTCTGTACATCATCTGCCAATTGTATTATAGTTCGAATCGCCAAATATGGCGCACAATTGACACCGAAGGTAACAGTATTCAGTTCAAATTCTTGAACAGGATCGGTTGGACTTATCCTGTAAAGGATTCTCTGAAAGGCTGTGTGGTCAGGACTAACCAGTATTTGCCTGTACATTTTTTGGAGGTCCCCATTAAATACATAACGAAAAAAACGCCATTTTAGGATTAATATGTAAGATCGTTCTGCAAAACTGGACCCGTGTAGAGCACATCGTTCAAGCTTAAGCCATTAGACGTTGTAGAGGAGGCATTAAACACGACTCGGACTTTAGTCGTGGTGCTCTCCGGCTTAATGACGGCATGGTGAGGCAAATAGTAGTAAATAGAGGAGTTGAGCGAATCTGACGCGTTGACCGGACTCATATGACCTAATGTTAGATACTCTTTAAGAACATGGTCGTATTCAGCCTTAAGTTCACGATTTTTAATAAGACGCGCCTCGTTTCGGATGAATTGCGACATTGCATTATTTTTTGATTGTCCAAGCGTAATTTGCTGAGGAAACTCTTTCTTAAATGGAAGAGAAACAACATATCTCCCCTCCTCATTGCGACGAGTGGTCTCCGTATATAAATCTTCACAGATTTGATCGGTTTTGGACATAAACTTCTTCCTTGGGAAGTCCTCCACCTCCCAAAATTTCGAAATTGCCTTATCTAAGGAAATTTCGCAGTGATATACTTGTTTGGAAGAGATTGGAGTTCCAGAAGGGATTGGACCCGTTAAGATCCATCCAAAAATGGTCTCTTGTGCCATTAGTGACCCACAAATACCTGTCTTGAATCCAGGTAGCATAATGGAGGGAAGCAAATCGCCACCCAAGAGAATATCTATCTTTGAACTCTCATGAAATCGCGGATCTGCCAGATGCAATTTTGGCATATTGGAGAAAATGTCTATATTTGCTGCATAGGAGGGAAGGTTTCCAGATAATTGCGAAACGACTAAAGCAGACACAAAAACTTCTGCACTTTTATTTACATCAGAAAGTAAAGTAAAATTGCATTGCTTTTGCACATCGGCTGATATGCAATTATTTAAACCAGATATTGTTGCATTTATCCTTTTGAAGGGTAATTTAAGACGGTTAAATAATTTTTCTGAAACAAATGTCCCTTCCGATCCTGAATCGAGGAGGGCCCTAGCTTTGTATACTAGGCCAGAGTGACAAACGTTAACTATTGCAGTTCCCAGTAAGATACTGCTTGAGCTTGGCGAAAAATAGGATTGGATTTTACTGTTCGATGGGTTAGTGGACTGTAAAGAATTTACTTCCTGCGACACAAATGGCGCTGGAGTAAAAGTACGATTCGAAGCATCAGTGGCGTTCGTGGTTGATGCATTACTAGTATTTGGCAAATTGGATTCAGAATCCTTATGTAATAGCGTGTTATGTCGCTTACTACACTTAAAACAAGAATGTTTGCTTTTGCAATTTCTTACTGAATGAACAGCAGAAAAGCAATTTAAACATAAATTATTTTTCTTTATTTCTGCAAGCCTTTGAGGTTGTTTCATTTTTAGAAATTTTGGACATTTTCGTATAATGTGACATTCACCTGGGCAAAGGCTACATTTTGTGTCACTGACCTGCGTTTGAAAGGTATGAACACCCTTTGAATTGTTTTTAGTTTTAGTATTCACAACCTTAGAAACACTTCTCATCTCGGATACGGATTCTAAAGTGCGGTATCGGCTTGTTAGGAACGAATCTAGTGTAGACCACCTTGGAATAGAAGACTTGTCCGTTAAAGTTTGCTCCCAAAGTGTAAGAGTTGTGTCAGGGAGGCGATTGGAACAAATAAAAACAAAAATAGGATCCCAACTCTTAACGTCTATGCTGTACAAGTTAAGTGAATTGATGCAGGCATTGATATCGCGTTGAAGTTTTTGAATTGAACTTCCAGATTCAGTCGTGATCGGCTGTAAGTTAAACAACGTTTTCAGTTGCAAATTAATTAAAACTCGTTTATTCTCATATCGTGCAGATAAGTTGGCCCATGCTGAAGCAAAACCTTCATTGGTTAATGGACTTTTAGAGACAATTTCATTCGCTTCCCCCTTCGTTTTTTGCATCTAATGAATAAGTTTTTCGATAGGGCTGAGCCTGCCATTCTTAACACAGATTGCAGCGAATAAGTCACGAAATGTGGGCCAGGAAGAATAATCACCATTAAATACCGATATTTCGCAAGGAGGAAGAGAAAAGTTGTGATCTTTAGCGATCGGAGCAGAAACAGGTTTGGGACATAAGTCTTGTGCAAGATCGGCCAATTTTGTAATACATCGACAATATGTTTGATAGGAGCTTCGGTATTTCCCTTTAATCGTCTCTGTATTGTCCACCTCATCATCTGTATCATCTTTGTCCACTTTATTCTGAATATCTGACAGACATTTGGCATAAGCTGCTTTTAATTCAGACCATATTGATTTCAACTCATCTCTATGAGTCTCTATCGCCGTGACGGGGGACACAGGTAGGCGGTTGCCATTGAGATCTGCTTCAAATTCGACCAGTCCGTCTGCTACGCGGATGAATGTGTCTAGAGACATATTGATAATATAACTTAGCAAAATTTACTTAAAATAAATGCTGGACTCGGCGTATATAAAAAATTCTATCGTATAATGGTTACGATTATATAATGTAGGAAAAATTAATATATGTAAATAAATATTGTGTTGTTTAGCCTCAAAACAGATAGAATTTAAAATAATCTTTATCAATGATAAATATTGGTAATCCTGAGTTTAATTTTAATGCAGAAAAAAACTTAATTGTAGATAAAAATCCAAAAGATGTAAATGTACCTCAAAATAAGCAATTATTGTATCCAGAATGTAAAACATACAGTATGGCTCTCTCAATATGTCATGATTCTGTAAATACACCGAATGTATCTACAGTGATTAGAAAATCTATAAAATTTTGAACGATTCGTGTTATATTAGATAGATCTCATTTCACTGGAAAGCAATCATATGTTAAACCTTTGCGAAATGCCTTTCGGTCATTGACCTACAAGAGACTGGAAATAAATTTCGGAATAAACAAAGAGCTCTGCTGGAATATTGATTATGGATTGCGTGTAACACCAGATTGAACAAGAGAGCAAAAGAAAGAGTATCACAGTAACTTATGACTTGGTATTTGTATGAGAGTTCATACTAGAGAGGGAACATGTGAATATCCAATTGTACCAAATTGTCCGTTGCGTTTCGAAAAATATGCTCAAAATCGGCTTTATGATTTTTAATTCGTTAATTTTCTAAGGAAGTATATAAAAATATGTTGGATAAGAACGTTGAAGTTAAATTAATAACTTCAGTAATAAATCATAACAAATTTTGCAAATTTACGTAGGAACTGAACTGTACACAACTTTAGTAAGTTACATGGTTCTCATCTCTATCCGAATTTAGAGAGATTGAGAAACTGGTTAAGTTAATTTTGCATTAGTAGTAGTAGCTGGAATAAGAGAATACAACGTAGAATGTTTCCAGATCTACGCTCTTATGATACAAACATAGACAGGAGATGTTAAATAAAGAGAGCGGTCTATCAGCGACTCTAGGGAATTTGTCATAGCCAACTAGCACAGAGAGTCAATATAGTGACAAAATTACATTCTCTTTGTTATCACAAACGGAACGAAATGACGTCTGAAACAAATGTACCCGAAGAGAGAAGCTTGGAGAACAAAAATATGTAATTTTAGACTTGAGAAATGGAGTAAATTGTGTGCATGGTAATAGGATTATTACATTCATACATATATAACTCCGAACATTTCTGAAGATCGCTGTTAAGTTAACAGAATCTCAGAAGCGCACTGTAAAACATAAACAACGTGATAATGAAGTTCACTACAGTGGAATATAAAACGTGGTTTTAAGTTACGTAAATTTTGCGTATTTTTTTGTCGAAATTTGCACTTTGCTATAGCATTTATTGGATGGTATACTTACAGGAATTTCTTTCTACGAGTGGGTAGACACACAAGGAAAATGGACAAATCCGTAATTCGTTGCAGGTTCCAATGCTGTATTTCCTTGCAGGTTCCAATGGGATATAGGTGGCTTAAGCTGGGTTTAATTCTTCAGCCTAGTGGATGCACCATGCGTAGAATTCTTAATTTTTGCACAATTTTCTGTTTTTCTTTTCTTTTTCTGTTTTAAGTAAAACACACACGAATTTTGCAACAGGTTTGCCCTTGCGGTTGAGAATTAACTAACTTCTTGTAACAAGGCGCAATTCACACATACCTTCACTGCTAGCCCTGATTGGTTAAATCTCAGAGAGCGATCACAAAGAGATTTTATCCGGATCGTGATGGACCAAAATGATGGAGTGAAGAACTAGATCCAGGGGAAGATAGGTAGCGGAGTTATGCTTTTAAGCGGCAGGGAAGAAAAATAAGAGTTTATTTTTCTGAGCAATAACAAAGAGATAATGTCTTTGATATTGTCGCTTCACAATAATGGTGATGCGATTGTAGTTTCATGCAAACGAGAATAACAAAACACGGATGTTAGAGATTTCTTTGGATTTTATTGCAGCAAATTCAATTAGGTCTTACCAATAAGAAAGGTGAAAAGCGAATAGACTTAAAAGATAGTTTTCTTTTACGGAAGTTGGACATTTTTCTAATGTCATTATTTTGACGAAAGTAAGTGACATTTGGTTGAGCAAACAAATGACTTGTCTACATACATATGTATTCGGGAATTGGATAACTTGTTTTTAGGAATAGAGGGATTTTTTAGGGAATTGCTATAAGCATACAATCTATTTCATAGATAGTGTATAAATACATGTTTCACGTAAACAATGCCGCCCGCCTTGCAGCATGTCTGCAATAAAGTCAATTAAATTCTAAGTCCATTACATATTCATAACATTATATAAAATGTGTAGTATATAACATACATACATTTGTGTAAAAGTATTTTTTTTTCAATTCAGTTGCAAAAAACAATAGTAAATACAATTCATTTCAATTCATTACTAATTCAGATATGTAATAGACATAATTAATGTAAAGATACAATTTAAAGGTAATTACAGTATTTTACGTCGAAAAAGAGCCAAAAATTATTAAGCCAAATGTAGTGTTTTGTGCAGTGGGAAGTCCAGTCCTCATGAATACACCATCGCTCAAGATTCGAAAGTAGGTATCTACCCCTAAAATGATGTCGACAGAGGAGGACTTCTAAAAGTACTTGTCAGCCAGGACCATGTTCTGAAAATGATTTTTTGCTGATTCGGGCAGGGTTTCGTTTGGGGTACGTATTGAAATTCGATTGTTTACTCGCAAAGTCGTTTCGATTTTAAAATTGGAATTTACACACGAATACAGCGTGATGGGACATATTATTTCGCCATCGAGCTCCAATGTTGTGAGATTTAGCTTGTCGACGATGACTTTAGATATACAACTAGTTTTGGCACCGGAGTCCAGTAAAAATCTGACATGCTGTTTTTTATTTCCGATTTTTATAGTAACCAAAGCAGTCGGCAGCAATGTGATTGAATTCTGCTTTAGAATAGCTGTCAATGATGTCGTGTCTACATTTGACTCTGAACGACAAGATTTCGGTTGAGCAGCTAGTGTGTTGGATCGTTTTTCCTGAGATCTTTGGGTTGACGGCTTGGTGGGTAAACGGGAAGTAGCTGACGATTTGGTAGAAGGTCGATTCAAGCGAGGATGAATGTGGAGCAAAGAATGATGCCTTCTTTGACAATATCGGCACCCCGTTTTTGTAAAGCACGATCCCTGTGAGTGTGAATGGGCAAGGCAATTGTGACAATATCCATACTTTTTAACCATATCTTTCCTTTCGGTTGTATTCATGTTTAAAAATTTACGGCACGTCCTAAGTGGGTGTGTCTTTCTACAAAGCCTGCAGACAAATTGGTCTTTGCCAGTGCATTTGTTGAGCTGACGGTTGCTCTCAGTGCGCATATTTCTATAAAATATGTAAGAAAAACGTTAGGTAAGTTATTAGATACATAGGATAGAATAAATAGGAAATGAATATATTATTATGAAGTTTCGTAGGGAAGTACTACGACCTTCGTTATGGGCCGAATAATAGACCCTTTTGATGTGAGGATTTCAACTACACGAACCCGATTGTCTTGGCCAGGAAAAACTTTAACGACCCTTCCAAGTCGCCAACAGTTTGCAGGCAAGTTTTCTTCCTTGATGACAACGAGCATGTTCTCTCTCAAATCAGCGCTTGGTGTCTTCCACTTATTTCTCTTATGGAGCTCTTTTAAATACTCGTTCTTCCAACGAGTGCAGAACTGTTGGTGGATGACTTTAAGCCTCTGCCAACGATTCGTTATTGTGAGGGGATTCTCGTCAATTGTCGGATCGATAGGAACTAAAATTAATGATCCGATCAGGAAATGGCCTGGAGTTAACGCCGTTATATCCGAGGGATTGTCTGAAACGGGGGATATGGGCCTGGAATTAAGACATGCTTCAATTTTGGAGAGGAGAGTTTGGAACTCCTCAAAGGTATACTTGGAAATGCCAGCTATCTTTCGAAAATGCAATTTGAAGCTTTTTACACCTGCCTCCCAAAGGCCGCCCATATGAGGGGCTCCCGGAGGTATGAAGTGCCAGTGGATATTCTGATGAGCGTAGTTAGAGATGACTGCTTGGCTTGAGGTTTGTACAAATTCTTTTGCAATAGCTCTAGATGCTCCAACAAATGTTTGACCATTGTCGGAGTGTAGATGAAGTGGACACCCTCGTCTGGAAGCAAATCGACTAAAAAAGGCGAGAAAGGCTGGTGTGGTTAGGTCGGATGTAGCCTCTAAATGGATTGCTTTAGTGGAAAAGCAGACAAAAACACATACATATCCCTTCGAAATACGACATGTTCTACCGGTGTAAGTTTTTATATCAAATGGGCCTGCAAAATCTAGCCCAGTGTGAGTGAATGGCCTCGAAATCTCGGTACGCTCTGGTGGCAGAGCCGACATTAATTGTTGTTGACAACGTTTTTTATACAGAACACATGGCTTGCAATTGTGAATAGTTGTCTTTATCAAGTTCTGAACTTTGGGAATCCAATAGTTCGTTCTAACTAAACGAAGTACCAGTTTATTTCCCCCATGCAATGATATGTCGTGGATAAATTTGATTAGCAAGCGGGAAAACTGACAATTATAAGGAAGTAAGATGGGATGCCTCTCATTATATGATAAAACAGATGAATATTCAAGCCGACCACATATTCGCATTATACCTTCAGGATCTAGAAAGGGATTAAGGCTTATTAGACTACTAGAATTTGAAACAGATTGCCCGTTCGAAAGAGCCATATATTCTCGAGGGAAATACGCCTTTTGCGACATAATTATTAGGCGACTTTGTACTAGTAGAATTTCGCTAATCGTAACGGTATGAGATTCTCGGTGATAACTTGACCGGTATCGCGGATGCGTGCTGTAAAGAAAGCGAAAAATATAGGAAATGACACGTAATGATCTGGAAAACGATGAAAAACGATCAAGAACATCTTCAAACTTAGAGAAATATGTGAAGTTAACTTTTATAGGCTTTTTTTCTAGACTGGTCTCCTGGATGTTCACGGGATCGGCTATATGGGGCCTCGAAGGTTGTGACAGCCAGGCTGGACCATGCCACCATAATTTATTCTCCGCTAATTCGAGAGGAGAAGTACCGCGACTTGCTATATCAGCAGGGTTATCGTCAGATTTCACATGACTCCATTTGGTAGGATCCACTATTTGGATTATTTTTGATATCCTATTGGCGACAAATGTATTCCAAGTGCATGGAGGCTTTGCTAGCCATGACAGGACGATTGTTGAGTCGGTCCAACAAGCTAATTCATACTCGGAAACTTCTAATTGCGATAGAAGATTATCAACCATATCTGCAAGTAGAACAGCGCCACATAACTCTAATCGTGGAATCGACAGAGTTTTGATTGGAGCCACCCTAGTCTTAGACAGTATTAGATGTGTTTGGATGGACTTTCCGTTGCTCGTTCGGAGGCATCACAGAATCCGTGAAATTGGAGTTTGCACTCAGGTGTAAAACCTAACCATCTTGGTATCTTTATGGAATTAATGTATTGATAGTTAGATTGAAACGACTTCCACATTTTGAGTGTTTCCACAGTAAGCACATCATCCCAGTCAATTTTCTCGGTCCACACTTTTTGCATTATGATTTTCGCCAGAACGACAATAGGTGCCAGCCACCCAGCAGGATCAAAAAGTTTGGAGATTTGGGAAAGTACTTCTCTTTTAGTATACTTAGCAGAATCTGGAAATGATGAAATGGAAAAATAAAAACAATCGGATCTAGCATTCCAGCGGATTCCTAAAGTCTTGGCAGCACTGTGGTCATCTAAATCAAGGAAATCTTCAAAAAGTAAATGACTGGAGGGTAAATCATGCCAAATGCCGTCCATTTCCTCATGGTGAAACCTGCAGCGTCCAAAGCTCGGATTAGCTCGTTTCGGGACTGAATCGCCAATGGAATTGAATGAGCTCCTGCAAGCGCATCGTCTACATACATGTAATGACGGAGGATATGGCTAGCCAGCGGATATGTATTCTGTACATCATCTGCCAATTGTATTATAGTTCGAATCGCCAAATATGGCGCACAATTGACACCGAAGGTAACAGTATTCAGTTCAAATTCTTGAACAGGATCGGTTGGACTTATCCTGTAAAGGATTCTCTGAAAGGCTGTGTGGTCAGGACTAACCAGTATTTGCCTGTACATTTTTTGGAGGTCCCCATTAAATACATAACGAAAAAAACGCCATTTTAGGATTAATATGTAAGATCGTTCTGCAAAACTGGACCCGTGTAGAGCACATCGTTCAAGCTTAAGCCATTAGACGTTGTAGAGGAGGCATTAAACACGACTCGGACTTTAGTCGTGGTGCTCTCCGGCTTAATGACGGCATGGTGAGGCAAATAGTAGTAAATAGAGGAGTTGAGCGAATCTGACGCGTTGACCGGACTCATATGACCTAATGTTAGATACTCTTTAAGAACATGGTCGTATTCAGCCTTAAGTTCACGATTTTTAATAAGACGCGCCTCGTTTCGGATGAATTGCGACATTGCATTATTTTTTGATTGTCCAAGCGTAATTTGCTGAGGAAACTCTTTCTTAAATGGAAGAGAAACAACATATCTCCCCTCCTCATTGCGACGAGTGGTCTCCGTATATAAATCTTCACAGATTTGATCGGTTTTGGACATAAACTTCTTCCTTGGGAAGTCCTCCACCTCCCAAAATTTCGAAATTGCCTTATCTAAGGAAATTTCGCAGTGATATACTTGTTTGGAAGAGATTGGAGTTCCAGAAGGGATTGGACCCGTTAAGATCCATCCAAAAATGGTCTCTTGTGCCATTAGTGACCCACAAATACCTGTCTTGAATCCAGGTAGCATAATGGAGGGAAGCAAATCGCCACCCAAGAGAATATCTATCTTTGAACTCTCATGAAATCGCGGATCTGCCAGATGCAATTTTGGCATATTGGAGAAAATGTCTATATTTGCTGCATAGGAGGGAAGGTTTCCAGATAATTGCGAAACGACTAAAGCAGACACAAAAACTTCTGCACTTTTATTTACATCAGAAAGTAAAGTAAAATTGCATTGCTTTTGCACATCGGCTGATATGCAATTATTTAAACCAGATATTGTTGCATTTATCCTTTTGAAGGGTAATTTAAGACGGTTAAATAATTTTTCTGAAACAAATGTCCCTTCCGATCCTGAATCGAGGAGGGCCCTAGCTTTGTATACTAGGCCAGAGTGACAAACGTTAACTATTGCAGTTCCCAGTAAGATACTGCTTGAGCTTGGCGAAAAATAGGATTGGATTTTACTGTTCGATGGGTTAGTGGACTGTAAAGAATTTACTTCCTGCGACACAAATGGCGCTGGAGTAAAAGTACGATTCGAAGCATCAGTGGCGTTCGTGGTTGATGCATTACTAGTATTTGGCAAATTGGATTCAGAATCCTTATGTAATAGCGTGTTATGTCGCTTACTACACTTAAAACAAGAATGTTTGCTTTTGCAATTTCTTACTGAATGAACAGCAGAAAAGCAATTTAAACATAAATTATTTTTCTTTATTTCTGCAAGCCTTTGAGGTTGTTTCATTTTTAGAAATTTTGGACATTTTCGTATAATGTGACATTCACCTGGGCAAAGGCTACATTTTGTGTCACTGACCTGCGTTTGAAAGGTATGAACACCCTTTGAATTGTTTTTAGTTTTAGTATTCACAACCTTAGAAACACTTCTCATCTCGGATACGGATTCTAAAGTGCGGTATCGGCTTGTTAGGAACGAATCTAGTGTAGACCACCTTGGAATAGAAGACTTGTCCGTTAAAGTTTGCTCCCAAAGTGTAAGAGTTGTGTCAGGGAGGCGATTGGAACAAATAAAAACAAAAATAGGATCCCAACTCTTAACGTCTATGCTGTACAAGTTAAGTGAATTGATGCAGGCATTGATATCGCGTTGAAGTTTTTGAATTGAACTTCCAGATTCAGTCGTGATCGGCTGTAAGTTAAACAACGTTTTCAGTTGCAAATTAATTAAAACTCGTTTATTCTCATATCGTGCAGATAAGTTGGCCCATGCTGAAGCAAAACCTTCATTGGTTAATGGACTTTTAGAGACAATTTCATTCGCTTCCCCCTTCGTTTTTTGCATCTAATGAATAAGTTTTTCGATAGGGCTGAGCCTGCCATTCTTAACACAGATTGCAGCGAATAAGTCACGAAATGTGGGCCAGGAAGAATAATCACCATTAAATACCGATATTTCGCAAGGAGGAAGAGAAAAGTTGTGATCTTTAGCGATCGGAGCAGAAACAGGTTTGGGACATAAGTCTTGTGCAAGATCGGCCAATTTTGTAATACATCGACAATATGTTTGATAGGAGCTTCGGTATTTCCCTTTAATCGTCTCTGTATTGTCCACCTCATCATCTGTATCATCTTTGTCCACTTTATTCTGAATATCTGACAGACATTTGGCATAAGCTGCTTTTAATTCAGACCATATTGATTTCAACTCATCTCTATGAGTCTCTATCGCCGTGACGGGGGACACAGGTAGGCGGTTGCCATTGAGATCTGCTTCAAATTCGACCAGTCCGTCTGCTACGCGGATGAATGTGTCTAGAGACATATTGATAATATAACTTAGCAAAATTTACTTAAAATAAATGCTGGACTCGGCGTATATAAAAAATTCTATCGTATAATGGTTACGATTATATAATGTAGGAAAAATTAATATATGTAAATAAATATTGTGTTGTTTAGCCTCAAAACAGATAGAATTTAAAATAATCTTTATCAATGATAAATATTGGTAATCCTGAGTTTAATTTTAATGCAGAAAAAAACTTAATTGTAGATAAAAATCCAAAAGATGTAAATGTACCTCAAAATAAGCAATTATTGTATCCAGAATGTAAAACATACAGTATGGCTCTCTCAATATGTCATGATTCTGTAAATACACCGAATGTATCTACAGTGATTAGAAAATCTATAAAATTTTGAACGATTCGTGTTATATTAGATAGATCTCATTTCACTGGAAAGCAATCATATGTTAAACCTTTGCGAAATGCCTTTCGGTCATTGACCTACAAGAGACTGGAAATAAATTTCGGAATAAACAAAGAGCTCTGCTGGAATATTGATTATGGATTGCGTGTAACACCAGATTGAACAAGAGAGCAAAAGAAAGAGTATCACAGTAACTTATGACTTGGTATTTGTATGAGAGTTCATACTAGAGAGGGAACATGTGAATATCCAATTGTACCAAATTGTCCGTTGCGTTTCGAAAAATATGCTCAAAATCGGCTTTATGATTTTTAATTCGTTAATTTTCTAAGGAAGTATATAAAAATATGTTGGATAAGAACGTTGAAGTTAAATTAATAACTTCAGTAATAAATCATAACAAATTTTGCAAATTTACGTAGGAACTGAACTGTACACAACTTTAGTAAGTTACATGGTTCTCATCTCTATCCGAATTTAGAGAGATTGAGAAACTGGTTAAGTTAATTTTGCATTAGTAGTAGTAGCTGGAATAAGAGAATACAACGTAGAATGTTTCCAGATCTACGCTCTTATGATACAAACATAGACAGGAGATGTTAAATAAAGAGAGCGGTCTATCAGCGACTCTAGGGAATTTGTCATAACCAACTAGCACAGAGAGTCAATATAGTGACAAAATTACATTCTCTTTGTTATCACAAACGGAACGAAATGACGTCTGAAACAAATGTACCCGAAGAGAGAAGCTTGGAGAACAAAAATATGTAATTTTAGACTTGAGAAATGGAGTAAATTGTGTGCATGGTAATAGGATTATTACATTCATACATATATAACTCCGAACATTTCTGAAGATCGCTGTTAAGTTAACAGAATCTCAGAAGCGCACTGTAAAACATAAACAACGTGATAATGAAGTTCACTACAGTGGAACATAAAACGTGGTTTTAAGTTACGTAAATTTTGCGTATTTTTTTGTCGAAATTTGCACTTTGCTATAGCATTTATTGGATGGTATACTTACAGGAATTTCTTTCTACGAGTGGGTAGACACACAAGGAAAATGGACAAATCCGTAATTCGTTGCAGGTTCCAATGCTGTATTTCCTTGCAGGTTCCAATGGGATATAGGTGGCTTAAGCTGGGTTTAATTCTTCAGCCTAGTGGATGCACCATGCGTAGAATTCTTAATTTTTGCACAATTTTCTGTTTTTCTTTTCTTTTTCTGTTTTAAGTAAAACACACACGAATTTTGCAACAGGTTTGCCCTTGCGGTTGAGAATTAACTAACTTCTTGTAACAAGGCGCAATTCACACATACCTTCACTGCTAGCCCTGATTGGTTAAATCTCAGAGAGCGATCACAAAGAGATTTTATCCGGATCGTGATGGACCAAAATGATGGAGTGAAGAACTAGATCCAGGGGATGATAGGTAGCGGAGTTATGCTTTTAAGCGGCAGGGAAGAAAAATAAGAGTTTATTTTTCTGAGCAATAACAAAGAGATAATGTCTTTGATATTGTCGCTTCACAATAATGGTGATGCGATTGTAGTTTCATGCAAACGAGAATAACAAAACACGGATGTTAGAGATTTCTTTGGATTTTATTGCAGCAAATTCAATTAGGTCTTACCAATAAGAAAGGTGAAAAGCGAATAGACTTAAAAGATAGTTTTCTTTTACGGAAGTTGGACATTTTTCTAATGTCATTATTTTGACGAAAGTAAGTGACATTTGGTTGAGCAAACAAATGACTTGTCTACATACATATGTATTCGGGAATTGGATAACTTGTTTTTAGGAATAGAGGGATTTTTTAGGGAATTGCTATAAGCATACAATCTATTTCATAGATAGTGTATAAATACATGTTTCACGTAAAAAGATCCAATGAAGAGGGGACAGGACTCCCTCCTGTGGTGTTCCTCTTGTAGCTATCTTTTTCACGCAACTTCCACCAAGTTCTGAGTAGATCAAGGTTAACCAGAAAGGCAGCTATAGTGAAGTTACCTGAATTTAGGTTGAGTTACGAAAAGCCAGAAGAGTGCTCCCATCTGAGCACCTCTCGATGTACGCATGTTGTGAGGTGCTCAGAGTGTGAAGGCTTAAAGATGATCTTATATACATATTAGGCCGGGTCGATTTGTGGGGAGACAAAAAAATCGCCCATGGCTCAGTGAAAATCGTATTCTAGGGATCAAAATAAGAAACTTTGCCGAAGGAACCATACCTCTAAAACGAATTCTACTACCCCCAAACTGTTGACTTTTGTCCCGTACATTTGCCTCTACATTTTCCCGTATAACTCGTTTGTAAACGCTAGCTAGCAATTGAACGTGTGCTATCAAGATAATTCTACGCTATCGAACCGATGTTGACGATCCAACGGGAATTAGAGCTTATAAAAAACCAGATATAAACTTTTATTGCACAAGTTACACGGAAATGATCAATATGAATAACATAAATGACGTTTTTGAACCACAATTCACGAGAAGCATTCCATACGATACTTTGAAAGAATATTTAAAGCAAGACGATCCACCGTTTAATGATCCAAAAATTCCATCACACATACAAGGAACTGAACGACACGTTTCGAACGACAGCGTTTCCAAACGAGTTATACCGGAAAATGTAGAGGCTGTTATGGCGACGACATTAGAGAGCCGTGCGAAATTGCCCAGACTTGAAAGCAAAAAAGACTTCAAACAGTCTTTTTTTATTTTCTTTTCTATTAATAAGTTAAATTATTTTTTTCATTTACATATGTTCTGAATAAATAAATTTCTAAAGAGAAAAAATAAATAAAATAATAAAAATAAATAAAATAAATAAAAAATAATAAAATAAAGTGCCAAAAATTTTGATTTTTTGAAATGTTTGTATGGGGAACCCCCGGGGGAGTTCCACGGGGTGTGCCACTGGCATGGGTGGATCGGCCCTCCAAAGTTAGTAGGGGTCGGTCATACATTTGGACTCGATTGGGGCACTCTAAATGGGTCAAAGTGTGATTTTTCAAAACTTGACCCTACCGGACAAAAGTCAACAGTTTGGGGGTAGTAGAATTCGTTTTAGAGGTATGGTTCCTTCGGCAAAGTTTCTTATTTTGATCCCTAGAATACGATTTTCACTGAGCCATGGGCGATTATTAAATCGACCAGCCCTAATACATATTATTTAATCTCTACAAAACTTTCAGCAAAAAGGATGAGAGACTAATTGGTCTGTAGTCATTTGGGAAGGCATGATCAGGCTTACCCGCCTTAGGTATAAAAACCACCTTAACCTGCGTCCACTTCTGGTGAACACAACATAGTCTGATACAAGCTCTGAAGATGTCTACCAAAATCGAAGTTAAACCGTTAATTATCTGCGACTAAACAGCCCTGGAAGGGGGTATCCATAAGGAGCTCCAGTGTTTCAGTGTTGGGCTCAGTCCATGACCCATCTGTTCTACGAATGAAGCCAAATCCCTTCGGGTTCTTTTACAGAACCCTTCTGAATCGGGCGGCATCATTGACACCGAGTATGGAAAAATTGAGTGCTTTAGTCAGGGCATCCAATTTCCTATTTACCTCAACAATTGTACTACTGGTTTCCTTCAGAGAGTTCAGTGCAGCAGTAACTTGGGCACGAAACTCCGCCCAATATGCTCTCCGCGGAATCCTATATGGCTTTTGGCATTCCCCTACCACATCCACTCTAAAGTAGATGGAGCTATGGTCTAAAAAGGAAAATTCTCCAGATACCCTCTACACCCTTACAATGGAAGTGTCCATATTTGTCAGAGTTATGTCAATGACAGCATCCCTATTTCTGTTTTTAAAGTTAGGGGTGCTCCCACATTACAAATCTTAAGTCCATACTGAATAATAAAATCCATGACTGACTTACCTCTCGTGTGAATGCCCTTGCTGCCCTTCTGCACATGGTGAGCATGGTGGTTACTACACGAGAATATCATGCGGGAAACTAGATCTCAATTCCTGTCTCAGTCATCTATAGCAACTTTGCAGTAAAAATCTAGTAAAAGCTTCTCAAACATCTGACGTTCGGATTCGTCTATAAAATGTAGGATCCCTTCGGTCACTTTGCGATTTTGCGATATCTGTCTTGTTCGAGTTTATAGGCACTATCAACGGGACGTACGATTCCGAAAATCTGTTTTTTTTTTTTGAAGAGCTTTTAGTAGACATATTTGGATTAGTTGTCTCCGACTATTTCCATTACTGTTGTAAATAAGGAAGAGCCCGCTGCGCAAATACCATCATGCCACAGGTCGAATTCATTAGAAGCCTAACCAGTCACTTCAATCTTATTTCTCTATTGCGGATCTGTAATATCGTTTTCTGTTCACACTATATTTTTATTAATTCGTGGGCGGGTAAACAAAAAATGTTAGTTTATAAGTGCTTGTAGCATCACAAGAGAACTCTGGTCCAATAAAAATTCACTTCTGTAGTTTGCAAAAATTAATCATTCATAACCTTTTCATTTATTTACAGGTATGATATTAATGCGTGATCTCAAATACATCAAAGATACAAGTGATGAACATCACTCCATGGAGCTGGACAACTTGTTGCTTATAGTGGCACAAACAGGTAAGTTGATTTTATCCTACAATTTTTATCCTTGCATCAGTAACTTCTTTCTTGGTCTTTTGTCCCACCTAGGCGTTTATCTCTACGGTATGTTCAGCATATTGGGCAGCTATTTTGCCAAATGGGATACCATACCCGATCGCGTTGAAGGTATTGTCGCCGAAGCATTTGGTATACTACAAACATCGCTGCAGACAATGTTTATACTACACGCCAGTCATCGCCGTTGCAAGGGCGCTAAACAGGCGCGACGAAAACCCGGTCGTGAAATCATAACATTCCTTTTGATAGCCAATGTTGCCATATGGTTTGTCAATACGCTCATCAAGGGCAGAGCGGCATTTCGAGAGACCCACATGCAGTTCTTTGGAGTGTGGGCGTGGACAATCATCACGCATGTGTCGATGCCTCTGGCCATTTTCTATAGGTTCCATTCGACAATATGTCTCTTCGAGGTGTGGAAAATAACGTATAAGGCTAAGGCTCATTAGTTTTGCGTGTAATTTTATAATTTAATTGTGTTAAATACGTTAGTTTTTATGACATAGAACTTTAGTTGTATTTATCTAAGTTATTGTTGAGTTTTTTAGAATTAATTTGTTATTAGATTATTAATAAATTATAATGACTTAGTTAATAGATCGATTTGGTGGCTTTAGCAAAAACAATGCTTAAGGGAGGTTATTGTTAACCGTATAATGGTGAGTAGAGTTTATTTTATTTATAAACAGTAAAAAAAAGTTTATAAAAGATCGTATTAAATGATTTTTAAAGTAAAAAAGCTAAATAAGGATTGTCCCTATTTACTTTAAAAATATGAACATCGTCAAACACACATTTGAATTCATAATACAGGTTAGTGCAAATAAAACCGGCAGTGGCATAGTGGTTAAAACACGCGACTACCATGCGGGAGATCGCAGGTTCAAACCTGGCTCCAGTCATCTTAAAAAAAAAAAAGTTCTTTCATTGTCGGCTCCCCTCGAATGTTGTTGACAGCAACTTCGCAGTATTAAGTGTCAAGTCAATCTGCGTGTCTAGTAAGAGCTTCTCAAACAGTGACGTTCGCATTCGTCGATAAACAAGTAGGTGCCGTTAGTTGTGAATCTAAAAATAGAAAGCGTGTTAATTCACAACAACGCGAGAAGCTATCCCATACCTCATTCATGGGGTGTAAAGGGAAATTAAGTTAAAGTAAATAAGTTATAATAAGTCCATATTGGTTTATCAAAATTTTTGTTTTCTACTGGGCCGGTTAACATCCATCTTTAAACTTTTCTAATGGACATCTTGACGTACTAACATAGGTGGTCTGCATTCAAGGTTCAATTAGACGATATGTATTTTACACATGTCATGTCCCTTCAACGACCGATAAGTAATTCTGCATATCTGTCAAAATGAGCGTGTACGTTTGGTTTATAAATTTAACGTTCAAACGTGCTTGTGTATGTATACATGGGTTTGTCATTAACAGCTGATTTTGTTATGGCTCACCATCGCCAAACACAGCTTTATTAGCCCAATCTAGCTAAAAAAAAAATTACGAAAATACTCATTAATTTTTCTATTTACGATTTGAAATAAAATACTAACCCTTAACTTTTTGCCACCAAAAGCTTTGATGTTTTGTCAAAAACATCTGATCACCAATGTGTGTGATATATCAAAATAGAGCACGCTCTAATTCAAATGTATACATATGTTATCCAACACAGTGTTTTACACAAGCAGTGGATGAAAGGGTCACACGACATGTATACATTTTACACTGGGAAAAGTGGCATGTCACATGCAGAATACAGTCATGTATACTGACTGACAAACACCCTCAGCCTATGTTTGATATTGTTTAAAATTCGTCACAAAGGGGTCTGAAGATGAACTCGTCATGGAGTTCGAAACGCGTCATCCTAGTGCGTGACACACTGAATTTTACCAAAAATATCAAACAATAAAAAACAATTTCTGTTCGTAAGCCGAATTTGATGTATCATTTGATACACTTAACGTAAATTTTACGTTAAGTGTATCGAAATGATACAACAAAAATATTTAAACAATAAAATAGAAAAAGGAAAAAAAAAAAAAAAAAAAAACACTTTTTCTGATCGTAAGCCGAATTTGATGTATCATTTGATACACTTAACGTAAATTTAATATATAAAATATTAATTGTAAACGAATTTTAAGGTTTTGATGAGTTTCTTATAAGAAATTATTGAAAAAAATTATTTGGGTTGCAAAAAGGGTCTTATACTGAGAATTAGGGAAAAGTCACTTATTAATTCCACCTAAAATCTTTAAAATATATAAATCTTACAAATTAATAAAATAAAATATTAAATGTAAACGAATTTTAAGGTTTTGATGAGTTTCTTATAAGAAATTATTGAAAAAAAAATTAATTTTCGCGAAATTGACAAATTTATACAGGAGATTCTAGTGGGACTAGGGGCAGCTCAACAGGTCCAATTTTTTTTGGTTAAATCAGCGTTAAATTACCGCTTACCTTGTGCAAAATTTGACTAAACAGAGTGTACTTACATATTTAAAATTATGAGGGCAATTCCGGTCATTTGTATGGGAGGAAACAGGAGGGCTGTGGCCAATGATTCAGCTTTCTGAGGTTCTGTCAACTATTTCAAGATAATTAAACTGACCAAACCTATATCGGTTGGTTCCATTTTTATTTTTGAGTCAAAGTTTTAAAAGCGTATATCTTACGCATAATATGAATGAATTCAGCGTCCTTTTAAAAAAGATATGCATGACTAACTTTAAGGGTAATTCCGATCATTTGTATGAAAGGAACCAGAAGAGGTGAGGCAAAGGTTTCAACTTTTTTATAGTTTGTCTGTTATTACAATGTTTATTAACTTTGCAAATTTTACATGTCCTCTATTTGTTCGTTTGGAAGTTATTGCAGAGATAATATTTTACTAAAATCTACCTCGCTTGGTAGAAAATGGCTCTGACAGATTTTTGCCAATTTTCACTGAAGACTTCTTGTCAGTCAGTGTCGTCCCGCAAAGTCGAATTAGCTTTGCGGGGATACCAAACTCAGCCATAGCATCCAACAATTTCTGTCGTATCGGACTGTCGAATGCAGCTTTGTAATCGATGAACAGATGGTAGGTGCCGAGCTGCATTTCTTGGGTCTTCTCCAGGATTTGTCGTAGTATGAATATCTGGAACCAGGTTTGCCAGAATGGCCTTTAGTCTTTCACATAACACACTATAGGCCTTGTACGTGATAAGTAAATGGCTAATCCCGCGATAGTTGGTACACACACTTGGATCGCCTTTCTTAAGCACGAGACATAGGACACTCAGATTCCAATTATCAGGTATGCACTGCCTGAGCCAAATCGTCTTTATGAGCTGGTGCATGCATGTTACCAGCTCATCTCCGCCGGCTTTAAAAAGTTCTGCCGGCAGTCCATCGGCTCCTGCAGTTTTATTATTTTTAAGCCGTGCAATTGCCGTGCTGATCTCGTTTTGGCTCGGTGGTGGACAGTCTACTTCATCGTCGATGATTGGTGCTATTTTGTCACTTATGATGCCTTCGGGAACGAGTAGAAATTGAAAGTGTTCCCTCCATATTTGAAGCACACTCTGAGTGTCCGTGACCAGATTTCCGTCTCTGTCCTTACAGGTGGGGATCCTTGTGCTAAAACCTTTACTTTTTACCTTTTGGTAGAACTTTCGGGCCTCACCTCTATCCCTGTAGTAGTAGCTTTTTCCGCCTGAACAGGCAATTCATCTGTTTGTATTTGTTTTTTTATTTGATATCCTGTACAACAAGAAAAGTTTCTTATAATTACAGTACAGGAATTGTTAATGTTAAATAACGTATTAAAATAAAAATCTTAAACTAACAATAATAAATTGGGGAATAAATAAAAAATTATGTATAAAATCATTTTGAAAACTTTTAAGAAATATATTGCAAACTATTACACATCTTTAAGTATTAAAAAAGCATTTAATTATTATTATCGTGGGTTTTATCAAAATCAATGATGTGTTTTTTGAATATATTATCACCTCCCTCCTTTTCTCTTTATAACGCTCCGTCACACGTCGAGAGCCTGTCTGAGAGTGGTTTTTCATAACCCAGTACGGTCGTTGCGGTAGTGGTAATGGAATTCGCATTATGCTGCCACTGTGTGTCGGGAACATCAGAACTAGGGGGGTTTGTTTGGAGTAATTGAGAGAGTTGGTTGGATAAGGCATTGGCTATCTCGGTGGTATGCAGCTTTGCTATGTCTAGCTTACTTTGCGTTTGATTACGAGTGTTTTATGCACTCCTTAATCGTGTGCGTACCTTGGCTGCAACTAGGTGGTGATCCGAGTCAATATTTGCACCGCGCATCACACGCACGTCCATAACGCTTGAGACATGCCTTCCATTAATTACCACGTGATCAATCTGGTTTCTTGTATTTTGATCGGGAGATATCCAGGTTGCCTTGTGGATATCTTTATGCGGGAATCTGGTTCCACTCTCAACCATGTTTCTTGCCGACGCAAAACTAACCAGTCTAAATCCGTTATCGGAGGTGTTGTTGTGTAAACTGAATTTTCCGACTGCTGAACCAAGAGCATCTTCCCTTCCTATTTTAGCATTAAAATCTCCTAGAACAATTTTAATGTCATGTGCAGGGCAGCGGTCATATATCTCCTGCAGGCGCTCATAGAATGCATCTTTAATGTCATCGTCTTTGTCTTTCGTCAGGGCGTGTACACAAATCAGCGTTATGTAAAAATATTTGGCCCGAATGCGAATAGAGGCTATTCGGTCACTTACAGTATTAAACCGCGAGACCAGGTGTCGTAGTCTCTTGCCGACTATGAAACCACATCCAAATTCGTGTCTTTCTGCATGGCAGCTGTAAAAGATGTCACAGTTCTTTCGTCGTGTGCATCCCTGTCATGTCTATCTCATTACCTGTATGGCGGTGATGTCAGCCTTGTATTTGTCGAGGACATCCGCCAGTTGGATAGAGGCACTATCTCTGTATAGAGTTCGGACATTGCAGGTGCATATCCTTAAATCATGGTCCTTATATCGTTTGCGGGGTTCCTCAACATTTGGGGGGTCTTGTTTTTTTATTTTCTTCGCGTTTCCATAATAATTGTTTTGTTTAAGGAGAGTGGCTTATTAGGCGCCCGATCCTAGTTTCTTGGGGCTGCAAAAGCCACTAAGAGAGCCTGTTACTTCACATTTCGCCTTCTCACATTTGCTATCACTGAACGGATGTTCAGTGGCATTGCCCAGGGAATACGTGATCTCTCGGAAGTTGTGAGCTGCTTGGAATCTCCAAATACAGCTTCTGGTTATTCCAAAATGAATAACAATCAGAAAGACTCAAATTAGAAAATTCCCCATTGCAACCACCTCATAGGGATCAGTATCCCGCCCACCAGCCATTCAGTCAGACGGACATAGCTGAATCGTCTTAAATAGTCCTTAAACGAATTTGGTCTAAATATACTTGGGGCCTAGAAAAAGTATATTAAGACCAAATTCGTTTCAGGACAGTATTAATATTTTCCAGAATATATATATCCCCACTTCTTCTGGTACCTTTCATACAAAAATACCTATTTTTGGATAATTAATATTTCTTACATAACTTCCAAACGGACAACTGCCATGCGGAAGATCCCCAGTTCATCTAATTTTCCAGTTCTTTCATTGCCAGTCAAAATTGTAGCAAATTTATAGGGACAAATTTTTGTAACCAAATTATTACAATAGGGCCGTTAATATTTTGTATTTACAAGTGAAACCCAAGAATCCGGGTGTACCCCACCCATAAGAAATTATGATTTCTTCTGAGGTTTTTATGCGAGTAATTTAGAGAATTTTTCTTTGATTTCCAGTTGTACCCTGACGGTACCATCATAAAAAAATAGTGGTTTTACATTTATTTTATTGTTTTTGATGTACCAAAAAGAACAATTTATTTTACTTTCTGTGTACACAAAATGGGCTTTCATTGTACTAGAAAGTACTTATCATTCAACCAAATTTTTCGCATGAGACATAGTTTATATATTAATCATACGTTCTGAGATTTTTTTATTTCCATTATCATATTTACTATTAGTTTAAAACTTAATTGTTATAAACGGTCACCGTTTCAAAGCTTTTCACCATTAAAGCTTTTACAGAGTTCCACAGAAAACGTATCACTACGATAATTTCTGGAGCAGCTGTCCGCTAGTGACGGTTTAATCAACTGTGTTATTTGTCATTTGTTAAATTTTGCTGTGTTGCGTTTTGGGGACTCTGCAGAATAGATTTGCGAATTTTTGTGTAAAACTTAAACAAAGAACAACTAAAAAGGTAAAGATTTATTATTGATCAGCACCTTGACGTAGCAAACAGTAATCGCAATGTATTTACAGCAACCATGGAAGTCGATGAAGAAGAGTTCGAGATGCCCTCATCCAGCAGCAAAGGCGAAAAGAAACGCTTTGAAGTGAAAAAGGTAAGTTTGTCAAATTACTACAATGCTTAAGGTCGGCCTTCTTAATTCATTCGTTTATTTTATCCATCTTCTTTCCATAGTGGAATGCTGTGGCTTTGTGGGCTTGGGGTAAGTTCCGTTGTGTGCGGCTGTAAGGAAAAAAATAACTTTACTTTCAAACATAACCTTCAATTTGTCTACCGTCTTTACAGACATTGTTGTTGACAATTGCGCCATTTGCCGCAATCACATCATGGACTTGTGCATTGAGTGTCAGGCCAATCAGGCGTCGGCCACCAGTGAGGAGTGCACTGTGGCCTGGGGCGTTTGTAATCATGCCTTTCATTTCCATTGCATTTCACGTTGGCTTAAGACACGTCAGGTTTGCCCATTGGACAATAGAGAATGGGACTTCCAGAAGTATGGTCACTAGTATTCTGTCAATCCCACAATACTACAAATCCTCATCATGATGGCTTTAGATATACTAAAGTTTAAATAATTTAGGTTATTATTTTTTAACTTCTCTTTTTTCTATTCCAAACATAATTTATGAACAAAAACAATTTAAATGTGTGTCCTCTCAAGGAGATATGTACGTATAATTATTTTGCATTAAAGGAAAACAACAAAATTATAAACTGAAAAATGTAGCAAAAGACGACGGAAAAGAAATGCAAGAGTTTTTTCTTTACTTAAGGCGGAAAGGTTCCCATTCCTTTTGGACTAAGAATGTAATTTAACACATTCTGACAATATAGTTGGCCTCCTATAGGTTAAGTTGATTAGGATTGCTGAAACTTCGAAAGTTCTCCACTGTTTCTGAATAGAGTTGATATTTTTTAGTTCCTTTTACTCCGGTTGCAGCGTAGGGCTGAGTGCGAATGTGTATTCAATGACATTAAAAAAAAAAAAAAGATGTTTCAATACACTTACGTGTCTTCCAACACCCTTTTCAGGACATACTTTGGCATTTTCACTGCTGTCTAAGACGATTTCTGCGAAGACTTTGCTAGATAGAATGTGTACTTTGATCATCGACGTGAAAAAGTTATCCAAAAAATATTTTAGTGCTAGAAATTACGATTGCATCTGGATGTACAAATTGTTGTTTTAAATACCTTAGTAGGCATAATTAAAGATCGCCGAAATTTCTTTTTAAAGATCGATTAAATCTTTGCTTAGAAACAATTCATATTTTAAATAATTTTACACAATAATAAAACAAAAGTCTTCCACTTTCACCAATCTGAATGCTGCTAACGTTATTGCCTATTAATTAAATTATTAATTTGGAATCGATTTTGGATTTTGTATTAGGAATCTAATGCACAATTTTGGCTTTGTAGGTGCTTCCATTTAAACAAATCGGTTTTTATTAAGATTGTTAAATTTAGCTAAACGATCGGAAAGGTTTTTATTGTCGATATTAATGGCAATTCGTGGATTGGATCATGGACATTTTCGGCTAATATCTACTTCGCATGTGGACATTACACATAATTGTAGATATATATACAGCCAGAACGCAACAATTCGTTACAAAGAGGTCTGATAATGAACTTGTCATGGAGTTCGAAACGCGTCATTCTATCGAGTGACAATGAATTGCCATTAATCTTCTTCTTCTTCTTTACTGGCAGCAACAACAGAAATTCATCTATCAGTAGCCGCACGTAGAAAACCATTCCAAGCGTAGATAGTTAGTCCGTAGATAGTTAGTCATACCAAGCTTACTTAACATTTCCGTCACCTGGTCCATCCATCGGAGTTTTGGTCGCCCCCTCCTGCGCCGCCCATCGAGCTTATTGCCGAAGACTTTTTTTTTAAACAAAAATTTATTATGAAAACGCGAAGAAAACGAAAAACAAGGAATTGCCATTAATATTGACAATAAAAACCTTTCTGATTGTTTAGCTAAATTTAACAATCTTAATAAAACTAATCTGACGATCGTCTCAGCTCACATGAAAAATAGATTTTATCTAAAATATATTGGTAAAATTTTATATAACATAATTTTGGTACCGATTTTTATCAAATTTGTCATGTTGTTTACAATTCTGGGCCATATTCATCATTATAAAAATATTTAGATCCGAATAAATTAAAAAAATTCAGTATTTCCATAAAAAAATTTTCTGATTACAAAAAAAAAGAAATTTGTTTTTATTGTTAATTTTTTTTATTTAAAATTTCCATTTTTAAAAATCTTTTCAAGAAAAATTTAGCCGTCAATATCAGAATATGTACTAACAAAGTCTAAATTCAAAGACTTCGAAGTCTGTCTACCATAATTTTGGCAAAAGTTGAAAGGTCGTTTTTTTTAACAAAAATTCTTACACGATATGTGCTTTGGAACATTTAGAACATGTTGGCAAAGATTGATGTGTATAAGTGGAAGTCTATAAAAATGCTGTGTAAAAAGGTGATCTGCCTTCATGAAGTTTCAAAACTTTAAATCGGCCTCCTGTAAAATTATTAAAAATGGACATCGACTTTTGCAATATTTCTATAGATTTTTTAGCCTGACGAATAGTTTGTGAGTTATATATAGTTGTAACGTAAATAACGTTTACTTTGGAAATTCCCTTAAAATATTACATATTACGGGAACAGTGTTCAGTTTATCACGTTGATCTTGAAGTCACATATGCTATCAATAAAATTTGTCATTTCCTAAAAAAAGAACGCCTTTGCGGCTGGGTTAAGATTTGCCGTCAAATCTGTATTTAATTAGTAATAATAACAATAAAGCAGTGCCCATGCTATACAAACTGTAAAACGTGATCGTATTTTAAGCACTTACCCACAATTAGAAAAAAAACACTTACATATTTTATTTGAATCACAATCAGTTTTGTTTTGATGTCAAGTTAATTTTTCGATAGAAAAAAATAACTAGGTAAATAAGATAAAATTTATTTTTATTTACTTAGAATCTACACTAAATATGGATTTTATTACACCATCCATATGTGTCGACGGCTTCACAGGTGTTTCGTGAAATGTTCGGTTCATTATGTTTCGATCGGACAACACAATGCAAACAAAATTTTGGCGCTGTGGTGGGTTTACTATTGTTAAAAAAAAATAATTATACTCATCACTCCGTTCGTGAGCGTGGCGAAGAGTATATGTTTTTGTCCTTCCATTTGTAACGCCCAAAAGGAGGCGTGGTAGGTATATAAATGATCAACTTCGAATTGAGTCGATTTAAAGATGTCCGTCTGTCTCCGCGATTACAGCCGTAGTTTAAGAGATGACCTGAAATTTGGAATGTAAGCTTCTATCCCCAAAGTTATAAGATAAGCAAGATCGCTTAAAAAATACTACCACCTCCTTTACAAACTCCCCTTTTTTTGGTCTGACCCTGCGATTACAGCCAAAAACTACTCCCACCTATCATACACACTGTCTCTTTTTGGGGGGTCCGTTTACGGATTGCAGCAGAAGTATAAGAAATATCGAGATGCAATTTAAGGTTAAGTTCTGAGATGGGCAAGATCGAACAAAACTACTCCCACCTTACATACAAAAAAAAGAGCAATCGAGCTGAAAATTGGTATGCCTAAGCGAAGGTTAAGTTCTGAAATAAGCAATATCGTACAAAAATCAACTCCACCTTTATGGGATTGTCCGTCTGTCTATTACTTAAAGCCATAATTTAAGAACTATTGATTATGGATGACAATATTTTTAGCAACTCTTTAACATGCAAGAGTAGTTTTATTAAAGCGCGCTGGCTAATTCTCTAAAATATAATAAAAACAACTAATAAAATATCATAATTGTACAGAAAACACTTTAAAATAAGCTCCAGTCTCTTATAAATATCAAATATTGTTGTGTTCCTGTCGATTCCCGCAAAACTGTGTAGACCAGAGAATGACAATAAGTACTCGGCATTAAAGTATACTTAAGTACATACCCATAAATTGTATACTTGTGTGGAACTATACCTAACACACAGAGAATGCTTACAAACTCTTTTTTGCGTTGTAAAAGACATGTTTGCACACCATTTATAACGATCGTTACCTCTACCTACCCTTACTTTTGTTTCTCATACACAAAATACACTCGACGCACACGACGTCAGAAGTCGTAGCAGACTCAACTTAATTATAAAGTTTTTTATCTACGATAATGATCATCATAGATCATCGTGTTTGATCGTTCTTACATTCGTCAACACTTCTAAGCACTACGAGTGATATGAGTACTCATGTGTACTCTTGTACATTCCCATACTCTACGGAACAAAAATAGAAATTTGACATGTATAACTAGCACCCAACACCTCCAACACTTGTAACAACATGTGCTGGGTTCTCGTGTACTTGGGTATACCAATGCACAAGTGAGTGCGGGTATGGGCATGGTTTGATCGTTTACTCTTTACACATGTACATGTTTGGACATTAATACTTCAACAGTACTCTTATTATACATTTTGTCATTCTCTGTCAGTGTAGACATCATTTCTTGCCGCTATCGCTTTACTTGGCTGTTTGTTTACGTTATGGCACCTGCAACAACTATTTGGCTTTACCAAAACTTGTGGCAGCGTATGTTGTTTCATCTGTGAAAAGTTTGCTCCAAGCTCACGGACTCCTCCTATGAGATGCTCGTTAAGAAGATTGGATCCATTCGTTGGAGATGTGAGCAGTGTTCATCCCTTAGTCAAAATGTAGACTGTGCGGGAAAAATATAGGATGCAGTTAATAAGCTCACAGAAAAGGTGAATGACCTGATCACATCGTTGCCGGCAAATGTTAAAGCTGAAGTAAATGGGTGCCTGGCACAGTTGAATGAAGTCATCATTCAGCAAAAGAAAAAATGCGATGATTTTCATATAATTTTATGAAAATATTTAAGAATATTTAAGTATTCTGGCTAAAGGTGCCCATAGAATGCGACGCATGCTCGACCGCGGAGACATTTTGGTAAGTGGTCTACTGATGTTGATCCTTCTGAAATTGCCATAAAAATTTCACGAAAGCTGACATTAGCTCTTGTTTCTGGTTGGGCAGGCAGAAAAGAACGCTGCTGGTTAAATTTTGTTCTGTGTACTTCAGAGATGCGGTAATGAGAAATTACATGACTGGTAATAATCTCAAACTCAGTCAAATAATGCCCACTGAAATAGAATCAAGGGTATATCTCAATAATAATTTTCTGTCGCCTTCTCTAGAAGGAAAAGTAAATAAAAAATTTCAAATGTATTTCATCTATTCCGGCGGCGAACGTAACGTTTAATGATGGTAGGAGAAAGGTCCTCACTTTGGATAAACTTTCGGACGGTATTCCTGACGAGCTATTTGCGATACGAAGACAACCTGGTCGCCGCAGTACTGGAGAATTATGGAACACCAAGGTTTGGCACACCGCAATAATTTAATCGGCCTTATTCCCGTAGACGTCGTCGACGCAAAACGACGTCGTCTTGTGACGACGCTGTAAAATCGGTATTCTCGTAGTCGTTTTCGATAACTATCGGTTACTATTGACACAAATTTGGTATTCTGTAAGGAAATGTGACGACGAAGTTGAATCGAAACGACTCTGAATCTGTCGTCACAGTTAGTAACGACTTGAAACAATTTGAAAGAATAACTTTAGTTTTTGTAAATTTAAAAAAAGGTTTTGTTTAATGACGTCAAGAATAACAATGTCGAGTAACAAATAGGGGCTTGGAAACAAAGTCCCTCATAGGTACAAGGATTTTGTCTAATTTTAAGGGGTAATGTGAGAAAATTGGTGAAAAACAATTTAATTCCTTTGGAGCGCCTTTAAGAATCCTTTGAGGTTGTAGTTACGAATCTGGTCTTCTTTATTTGTAGCAAAAATTTTGATATGGGTTCCATCGACATATCCAATTACTCCAGTAAATCCTGTTTTGTTAAAAAAAAATTAGTTTATGCTTCCGATTTGTCATCTTCAGTTATTTCCAATTGTATCCAAGGTGGACAAATCACGTCTCTAATGCATTCAGACAGGAATCTTGCAACTACTGGCTGACTACACTGAGGTTGTAAGGCCCCTGTCCAAAGGACGTCAATGTTTCTGACAACTTAATTATGACTGAAACATATGTCCTGAGTTCACTTTTCATGATAGGAACTATTTCTATAGGAACGATTACGTAATTAAATGCTGCCTTATTAAGACTTAAGTAGTTCTTGAATATGACGGTATGACGAACTATCTACGGAGCGCAAAAGACCGAAGCGCTTGGAATGGTTTTCTACGTGCGGCTACTGATAGATGAATTTCTGTTGTTGCTGCCAGTAAAGAAGAAGAATCTAAAAAAAGTTGGAAGGCCGGCCAACAGATAACCTCAAATTACGATTTTAACACCGATGAACATACTCGTTATTTGGCAAGTTTAAAATCATCGGATCATAGTCGAAGTATTATCCTTTCCAGTATAAGATTATTTTTACTTTCCTTATCGCTTAAATCTGAATCGGACACAAAAAACATTTCTTCACAACAGAAAATAAAAGTCAAAATGAATCAGCAAATGTTACATCAGCTGTTGTTATTTCTTTCATGTTATCGATTACTAGTCGACGTCGTCTCATAGTAGTTACAGAATACCGAAATAGCATTGATGTGACAACGATGTTGACTCGAAGTGATGTTGACATAAAAACGACGACGATGTCGACGACGTCTCAGGAATAGGGGTGCATATTTATATATGACAAGCTGACCCGTGCAAACGTTGTTTTGCCTTCAAATTTTATTTTCAACGCAGTTACTTGAGTTACGGTGCAAAAACAAAAAAAAAAATAAATATTGCGCCATCTGTCGGACGAACTTCAAATTACACAGAAACATTACTCACGGCCCATAGAGCATGCATATAAAATTTGGTCGGTCCCGTAGTTTTAGAGTTTAGCAATCACGAACATACACGTAATTTTTATATATGTAGAGATATGGCCGGCTGGGAGGGTAAGATAATTGGGTTATTTTTATTGATAATCTGTTCTGTGATATTTATGATTCTGGCTTTTCGCCTATTTATGAAACTAACAATACTGACATACAAACATCGATTCTCAATCAATTTTTTATTATCTGCATACTCGTCATGTACCTGTAAAAGCAAACTATGTTACTCCAATACCGCTGGATGGTTAAACAATTCTGATATACTCAGGGCAAAGATATAAAGATCTTGCGTTAAGGGCATACATGGAGAATCACACTGAGAGTAACAAAAAAAATCTTTAAAAAATCTAGTGCAATTGATCGTAAAGTATTAAGGCGTAACAAACGATCTTGACAATTTAGATACTTTTTTTACATCTGCTTTACGCAACTCGAATTATAGCTTTATTATACCTTCTGTTGACCTTCGAGAAAACAGTTTTTACTTTCGCAATGTTGATGAAATAGAAGTTTATAATGCAATATCTAGAAGATTAAGTCTAACGCCATTGGGACCGATGTAATACCCATTAAATTTATAAAGCTAATTCCTAATTCCTTTTATAAGTCACCATATTTTGTACATACATATTTAACACAATAATTACTACAAGTAACTGTCCCTCTGAATGGAAAGTTGCAATTGTGCATCCTGTAAGGAAGTAAGATACAACCGGCTTAAACTTTGCTAATTATAGGCCTATATCCATACTAACTGCACTTTCAAAAATTTATGAAATCTTGCTTAAAGCTGAAATTTGTGAGTATCTCGACAGAAACTCTTTAAAATATCCATGTCAATCAGGCTTTCGTAAAAACCGCAGTACAACTACACTTATGATCAATCTGACAGATAATATACGAAATTCTCTTGACAGAAAGAAACCAGGTGTCCTGGCTATACTAGATCTTAATATTGCTTTACAAATATATTCCCTGATAATCTTAACTTAACTAAATGTGCTACCAAAATTTGTTAAATCTTTGTCTGAAAAGGTGTGTGTCAGGCTCTTATTCTTAGGTTTAAGTATATTCACAGAGCAATATTTGATAAATAAAAGTTTTGAATATGAATATAAACAATTTAAGTTCAATATTTGACATTTCTGAAAATAAAATTATTAACAAAAATATGCATAAGAGGCTAAAAGTAACGTCTACCTCTAATAAAAACTCCTCTTTTTTTAATAAAAAAATATTCCACTATTGAGGTTTACAACTCAAGCCAGTTGAGTTATAATTTTTTCATACATTTTAAGATCTTTAATAAGAAATAGGCGTCGTTAGGTTGTAAGAAACGAAATAAAAGAATCAAAAACTAAAATTGATATCGGAGTCAAAAATTGCCAATAGGCGAAATGTACCCCTTTGTTTAACCATCAATAACGATATGCGCCTCTTATCGACCTGACAGCAAATGACTATACAGCGTAATAAACACTATTAAAGAGGGTTGTTGGGTGAAGGGGCCAAAAAAAAATTAAAGCCCTCAAATTGTCTTCGGCTAAACTACAAAACTGGGGGGTGCCCTCATCAACGTTTTATTGATACTATGATGAAACCACGATCGTTGTTTAAAACTATGTATATCTTAGCGCTGAAGCAAAAAGTTCCATAGCATGGAAATATACCGCTATTCTATTCACTGTAACGGCATGTACTCTCTGATCTCCATAAAAGTATGATCAATAATGCCCCGTACTAAGAAATCTGCCCATACAGTTACCTGAAGTAAATGCTGGTGTTTACGTATAAATTGCTGTTTTCACGCCTTTTGTCGTAACTCTATTCGTGAACCACTCTATTCCTTCGAATAGGCGTAAGGATCTACTGCTATACAACTTTGATTTGTATTGCTTGTATAAAATCACAGTAGATATAACATAACGAGTTGCCGCGATCCTTCGCGCTCTTCAGGCTTTGTTCGCTACATCAAGCTATTGATCATCTAATTCTTGTTGCGGATCCAACCTTGCAAGGTATACCAACACTGAATATTCAAATTTCCCAATAAAGCGGAAAATCGTTTGATTAATTAATATTAAATCCCTTGTGTTTTATTTTATTTATTCTTTTTTCTCGCATCACATCCTTGGGGTTTTTTTGCTACGCAAACAGCTGGAATTTTTGAAGTTTTAAATTAAGACTAATATAACACCAATACCTGCATATTATTCCGTCCTTAGTCGGACGGATTGTGATTGATTCATTGGCTAGCCTATCTCCTGGAATTATACTATCCATTTTCTAATCAATTGAATCAAAGGAACTTCGAGCTCACGTTTTGCTCCGCTGAATGACGCCATGGCATTGAATTCCCATGGACTGCTCTTACATCTCTTAATAAAGGGTCACTTCATATGCCGTTTGCTTTTCCCTGATATGGACGGAACATGTTTTTGGCTTACTCCAATAAAAGGCATAAATTCCAAGGCAAAACACAAATGAAACCTGTCCCTCAATTCAATACAATTTCTTCTTCGATATCGAATCATACATCATAAACAATCCTTAATATCAATTTACACCTTCGCGTTGTGATAGTTTTCAGTGGACATATAAAACAAATTGTTCCTACCACATGGAAAATTAAACTCAAATTTTTATCAAAAAAAAAAAAATTACTCGTGCAACCATTCTGTTTTTTAAATTACATTTTTAAAAATAAATTTGATTTTATTTAAAAAAAAAACTAGAATAGAATATCTATTTGATTTCTAGTTAGAAGTGTTTTGTTTTTTTTTGTTTAAATATTTATGAATATGCATATGTATATTTCGTATGGGGTATGATATTAATTCTAACAATTAAACTAAGCTTAAACTTAAAATTATTATTAAAAATAAACAAAATTTACAATAATTAAATTGTTGTACTTTCTCTCTGTGAGATGAGAAATAAAACAAAGTAGATAAGAAAATTTTTCTAAAAAAAAAAAATCAACTAATCACAAATAATAAAATCAAGAATATATGCAGTATACGCAAATAAAGAAATTAAACAACAACTTAAATAACGAATAATAGCAAAATTTATATAAAATAATTTTGATTATGCCAATTCAGTTTTGTCCTTATATAAACTACTAAAAAAAACTTTTGAAATTTAACTATGTACATATGTATGTATCTAGCCACCAAAGTAAGCTTTTAAAAAAGTCCAAGGGTTCAAGAGTTATAATTAAGAAAAAACAAACACAATACCATAATGTATTTTATTTGAATTTTTTTTAAAGAGTTGTTTTTTAATTTCTTGTTTTTTTTTTTCTTTAACATTTGCATTTATTTGACTTTGTTTTAGTTTTAAGATAAGAAGAGTGGTTTTTATGTTGTATTTTTTGTTTGTTTATGTTTTTTGTTGTTGTTGTTATGTATACATATTTAGAGGGGAATATCTTTTTTTTGTTAGTTTTTGTTTTTGGATTTTTCTCAACTATACACCATATTATGGATTCGATTGATTTCAATTCTTAGCTTTTTAACGGTTATATTGTAATTACAATTAGTACTATTGTTGTTGTTGTTGTTGATGCAGTTGCTGTTGTTATTGTGGTGTTCACTTAAACTATTGTTATTATTATTGTAATTATTATTATCGCTATCATTGTAATTACTATGTTTGTTATTCAGTAATCTTTGTTTATATTTATGTTTAAAATTTCCATCTGCAAGTAAACAAAACGAAATTATAAGAAACAAAAAAAAAACAAACCAAAGGTAGAACCAAATAAATTTCAAACATATAAAATAATATACAAATATTAAGAAAAATTTGAAATCTTGTTTAGAGTTTAGAGAAGTAAAAAAAAAAACACGATGGTGGTTGTATGTTACGTCTCTAAAAAGAAACTTTTGTACGAGTAAAAAATTTTTAAAATTAGCCTGGTTGTTTATAGCTAGGCATAGAATGTGCGAGCTGATAGAAAATAGCAGAGGGATGTTAGAAAAATGTGAAACAAAAACTTGTTTACACCGTTGACAACATTAGCAAAAGTTGGCAAAAATAAGCTGATGAATAATTTAATTTTTATTTTAAATTTTAGCCAGTTTAATTTGATTCTGGAGTGCAAAGTCGGCAATTTGATAGTCTAAGCTTTATTAACTGTTCTCGGTAACGAAAAATATGCCAGGAAATTTATTAAACAAAAACTTTTTGAAAACGGTTAACATTTTTGTAATCAGACCACGTAGCGCTGAAGCAAAATTTCCGTATTATGGCAATATACCGCTGTGTATTTACTGTAACGGCATGTCCTCTCTTTGACCTTCATTTCTATGACCAACGACTTCGATATATTTAGTCCTGCAAAAATAGCTTATAAGGATTTGATGTCAAAGATCTATCAAGAATTTTTTGTTCTGTCCAAGCATAGATATTGTTAAGACCCGTAAAAAAATATGTAAAACCTTGACCAGACCAGGTTATAATATAAAAATCTAATTGAGATATGATGTCCTAAATCTTGTTAGCCGTTCTTGGCAGAACAAAATGTGAATTCATAGATTCTGTAAAAATTCGTTGTACAAAAAACTTGAGTTTTAAAAATGAAAATTATGTTTTTTTATATTTTTCAGAAGATACGTTCCATAGTTCTCTCAAATTGCTACATTCGTTTAAAAAGTTAAAATAATTTTTTTTTATTTGCAATTGCCATTTTCACACGCGAACGTTTTACTTGCTTGTTTCTGACGAACTGTATGAGTAAATGCAGTAAACAAACCAGAAAATATATTAAAAATATTTAATTTAGGAATCGAAAGATATAGAACGTGGAGTTACACATTTCAAAACTATTTAAATGGAGATGTGACTTTCTTTCTTAGAAATTGATTTGATGTCCAAAGCCATGTTAACAATACTTGGCAGCGCTATAGCCGACATCGTTAGAAATTCGTTGAACAAAATCTTTTGAACAAATGAAAAATTATTTTTGTTAAATCTGTAATACCCTTTTCTAAACTAATAAGAAGAACTGATTCGATAATTAAGCAGAGAATGCGTTTTGATTGCGCCAAAGCTATATATCACTTAAGTAGGGAACTAAATCTGTAGTAAAATTATATACTACCCCTAATAGGTCATCTCTACCAATATGTTCTAAAAAGCGCCAACATCTTCCAAGAAGTTAAATGTTTGATAAATGAAAATCGAGTAGACTTGGAAATGATAACACGCACTCTGAGTATAACTAAGGGTGTGCTGACTATAGCAAAAAGCGGTCCTATGTATTTATGTCTTATCCTAGTTTCATACAAGTTCTCCAAAGGACTGTAAACTATTTGACCTTCCATACAAACAACTTTCCCATTTAAAATGGAGATGTCCTAACCCAGTAGGGAAAAATACCAGTTCGGAACTAGTATAATACTAGTTCTCCATAGGGCAGTGAACTATTTCACCTTCCATACAGGCAACTGTCTCATTTCACATGTAGTTGTCCTAGGATTGGGAGGAATTGTCCCTTTTGTACTAGAATATGACTAGTCCATAAATTCTAGTCGGGCATTAGTTGATTGTCTCCTTTGAACTAGTATGGAACTACTTAAAAAAAAAAAGTTAATAAGAACTAGTATTATTCTAGAAAAATTTAAGCTAGTACCATACTAGAATTTGAATACGAAACAAAAACATATACGCCGTTCAAAATCCATTTTTATGTGGCTGAAAAATACGATATTGTAATTAAATACATACAAAAATTGAATATATTTTGTTCATCTAAAAGTCATTTAGAATCATTTGTCTTTTCGAAAAGGAGGCAATCAAAGGAGGCAATCAACTACCGCCCGACTAGAATTTCAGAACTAGTTCTATTCTAGTACAAAAGGGATAATTCCCCAAGCCTACCCAGTAGGGAAAAATACTAGTTCGGAACTAGTAAAATACTAGTTCTCAATAGGACAGTGAACTAGTTCATCTTCCATACAAGCAACTGTCTCATTTAACACGTAGTTGTCCTAGGCTTGGGGGAATTGTCCCTTTTGTACTAGAATAGAACTAGTTCAGAAATTCTAGTCGGGCGGTAGTTGAATGTCTCCTTTGAACTAGTTTAGAACTACTTCAAGAAAGAACTAGTATTATTCTAGAAAATTTGAGCTAGTACTGTTCTAGTATTTTAAATGCGAAATTACGAAAAAAAAAAACATACGACGTCCAAAATACATTTAAAAGTGGGTGAAAAATACAATATTATAATTAAATACATATAATAATTGAAATATATGATTTTCATTCAGTCATTTAGAATTATTTCTTATTCATCAGCTCCTTTTCTTATTCATCAGCCAATAACGTTTAACTGGTTCAAAATTCGATAGTTAAGAACTAGTTCATTTTGGGATTAGTTCACAATTCCATACTTTTGAACTAGTACGTTTCTGAACTAGTTTGGCGATTCCCTACTGGGTAGGACAAGGTGAACTAGTTCCGAACTAGTATTTTTCCCTACTGGGTACTTTAATATGTCCATACTGTGTCATGAATGGTGGATGTCACAAATTCGCAAGGAACGCCAAAGTATTTAGTAAGTCTACGAAATTTTAAGCTTTTAAAGGGAAAGAAATGAAAAATTTTGTTTTTTTTTTTACTTTTTATTTTAAGGAGTAAAATTCCCAATTATATTTCCGGTAAATATAACAACTGCTAAGGAAATGTTCTATATGTTTTCAATTTCTTCAAATAAGGTTTCCACCTCGGGGAGTAAGTTAAAGTCAAGTGACAAAATTGTCGTTGGAATCTACTGTGCAAAGTGCGGAAAGTGTCGGTGTAATCATCCATAAGTTTTTTGATTCTAAATGAAAATAGATGCTTTTAAAGTGAAAGATTTATGATTTTTTAGTAGTCTTCATGTTCTTTAAAGGAAATAGGCATCATATAGATACAACACACACAATACAGGTAGCGGAATAAAACCTTCTGAAATTGTCTTCGTATATTCTTTAGACGTAAGGTGTTTTTTACTAGCGCGTGGATGTCGAAAAACCTTACAATTTATTTGTTTTATATTAAACTCGCACATTTTAGCCATGATTTTTGCCTTTTTTCATATCGCCACAAATGTTGGCATGATGTCTCTTCAAAGTGACGCAAAAAAGTCAAGTTCACATAGTGTTATTGTCTACAAACAACAGACCCCTCTCGAAACAAGTTCTTACAGGAAGAACAAATCAAACTTAAGCCATTCGCCCATGTCCTGACAATCATGCGATTGTCAAATCACATGCGATTTGTAAATCGCCAATAAATTTTCCTCCTGTCCTACGGTTCACTCGTTTTGGAACATATATTTTGTCGGTAAAAAACACATGAATGTGTGTCTGCACACATTTTTCGAAGATTTGCAAGTCAGCTGTAAACTATTGAATCGCCAAATTTTAAAAAAATTAGAAGAGCATTTGCACAAAAATTTTGACGAAAACATTAAACATTTTTTTAATACGCATTTTTAATAAAAATTGTTTAGAAACATATATCCTTTGGTGATCAAATAGGAAGAAAACATGTTAAATTGTATAGGTGCATCGTTTTTTTTGTGTTTTTTAAATAAATTCTAGGTAAAAAATTGGAGTTCACCAGGTTGAATGCATGTGATTGACAATCGCCAAATATTAGGCGATTGCGATCTCTGTGACACCAATTTTGCGATTTGAAATCACAATCGCAAATTTCATCAAAATGCGATTGTCAGGACATAGGCGATTAAATACCATGAAATGTTTTCCTATATTCGTACAGTTCAAAATCAATGCTCTGCAATCTTTTTACTCGTCATACAACCACATTTGTGTTGTGAAAATGCAATATAAGAAATTGGGGAAAAAGTGCTATTGTACTATTACGTTTCTTAAATTGTAAATTAAAGGAGTTTCTCTCATCATCTCACAACTCTTTCACAAACATTTCAATAAAATTTCTATTGAACACATAATCATCATATACTTTACGAGTTTTACACTTACAACACTTAAACACTAAGAGTTTTGAAATCTTTTTTGTAAGTTTTGTAAGTTTTTGTTATAAGTTGTTCTTTTTTTCTTTAGCAGAAATATTCATTAATATTTTTGTTTTTTTCATCTTAAAAATTAACACTAAAACCATAATCACACATCACAAACAACAATCATTTTTTCAATAGGTTGGAGGGGGGGGTAATAAAATAATAATTAAAACAAAAATTACAATATATATGGTATATAATAAAATTATAAATAAATAGTACAACATATATTTCAAAAATGAAAAATGTTTACGCTTATGTTGAAAAAGGGAGAAAGTAGGCACTTTGCTCTCTCTTCTCCCAATTTCTGTTTCTTTGTTTCGCAACAACAACTTAAAGCAAATGCCTAAAACACATTTTAGCTTAAAACTAACATATATTCAATTATATCTTAACTGCAAAATGAAAGTTATGAGGGGAGGGCAAGGAGTTTGATATACATTGGAAACATGCGTAGTTTAGATTTTTTTTAAACGTTATTCTTATTTGTTTTTCCCCCTTCAAGGAGTTGTTGCGGTGTTAGAGGGTTGGGGCTGAGAACGCACAAACTTGTATGCTTGCATATAGACTGCAGAGCAATTTGGTTAGCTTTGATATCTTTGCATTAGTCTGCCGAATTTTGGATGTACATTAAATTTAAAAATAGATATGTTTAATGTTTGAATATAATTCTTAAATGAGAAGTAAATGAAAATAATAATATTTCAACGTTGCAAAGGGTAAATAAGTGTTAAAGCTTTTCGTATGAACAACAATGAAATGTCCGCCGCTCAACAGAGGATAGATGGTAGTATCGATACGATACCCTGCACAGATCAGATCAATATAAATCATTCAATTTTAAATTCTTCAATAGTTTCCAGCACACTTGTTTGAGGACAACAGCAGCATCATTGATTTTGCTTTAAATTTTCAAGCCGAAAAATCTATTTCCGAACACAATGTTTTCATTACAATTGTATGATGGAGTTAAACACAAAAAAGGACTGTGTTAAAACTCAAAAATAAATTGATTACCTTTTGAATGCAGTATAAAAATTCGTGAATATTTGTAAATTATATGCTTAAGAATTCATATTTAGACCATAGGCGCACTGATGCAATGAACATTTAATTTTTACAATAAAGAAAAGATTTAAAAATCTCTAAAAAATATTGTTTAAATAGACTTTATAACTTATTGAAAAGAAAATTTTACTGCGACATATGAAACAGTCCAGTAAGCAGTCCAGTAAAAATTGTTTTTAATTTTAATATTTAACAGCCAATAAAAAGGACAAGATAAATGAAGTAGTAACGATTATAAAAAATCGAGCTATTCTTAAAACAAAAATATAAATTCCCTTACATTTTTTATTTCATAATTGCATAATTAACCATTTGTACGGAATGTTATTGGGAAGAACTTTGCTTTGAGTAAATTTAATCTCTGTCCAGCAGAGCTATAGGGAATACAATTATTTGCCATGCGAATCATACTTTTGTTAATATCATAAAAATGCCTACTCTAGACAAGAACCATATGATCCACTTGTAGTTTTTTGGTTCCCCATACAGAAAATAAATTTGCAGCGAACAAATGATATTAAAACCATAACGTAAATCATACGCTAAAACGTTAAGCTCCTACTCTTCTTACTATAAACCCTTTAGACCGAACATATTCGACTAAAATATGTAAGCGAATTCGATAAAAGAAAATATATTCTCACAAAAAACATATCAACGATATTAGTCTTCATCCATGCTACTCTCTCCTTCCTCCTCCTTAGTAAGCAGACTTACAGCAGCCGCAAACATTTTGTGTGTTTAATTGTCCACAAAAAAAAATGCGTAACTTACAAATTCATTAGAAATATATAAGGTTTTCTTGCTACAACTTCTTGTTTTGTTTTTTTTTTTCTCAATATTTTACTCCAATTACAAATTGGAAAGGGCCGGAAATGTTATTCTTTTGCTTCCTCTTTGCTACACATACAACGAACAGTACACTCAAGTGTGTAGTATGTACATTATTGTATATGTGTGTAGCTCATCTTCAACTCTGCTGTTATATATATTTAACTATATACACATTATTATTATTATGCTAATAATGTTTCAATTTTTCTTGTTAAGGGTCAATGAGTTAAGAGATCAGTACTTTGCTTTGTGGTTGTGGTGCTTGCATTCGCATTTGTGGTGGTAACCGTAGCTGTAAGGCTTAAAGGTAATAATGATGAGGCAGTATGGATGCTGTTGCTATTGTTGTTGGATAACAAACGCAAAGGAGATGTATTGGCAGCGGTAGCGGTAATAGTAACATTATTGTTAACCAAATTACGGGCAAATGATGGTGCTATGAGAGCACAAGAACCGAATGTATGCTTAGGTATGGCGGCCTGAGATAGGAATAATGATGAAGCCGCTGCCGACGCGATGTTGGTGTTGGTCATCATTGTGGTGGCGATATTGCTGTGGTGCTCCACTCCACTAGTGGGGAATGGGTTGTGGTGCAATTTGTGTTTTGGCGAAGCGCCCATTAGCGACAGATTCAGTGGTTCTTTGAGTGGTTCCTCTAAGGAGAAAATACCCTGAGAACCGCCACTGCAAGCCGATGCAAACGATGAATTCGAGCCCGTAGACAAATGTGGCGAAGCCGAGGCAGCCGCTTCGGTGGAAGATGTAAGTGAGAGATTTACCATCGAGTTGGATGTCAATGAGTTAGCCGAAGTGTGCAGCGTAGTGGTGTTGGTGGAAGTGTTAAATGACGAAGACTCGTTGAAGGAGTCATCCAAGAAACTATTTTCGTTATTGGCATCGGACGTCGGTGGAATGTCGATAGTATGGCTCTCGTTGCCAAATATTAAGCGTAAACGTTTTTTCTGTGGAGTCAGTTGGTTGGCATTCGTCGTAGGATGGTGGTTGTTAACCATCGGAACGGTTACTGCCGTTGGCAAGGGGGCTGGCGGCGGCGGCGTTAATTCTTTGGTTGCGACAACATTTTCCAACTGTTGCTCCAATTCTTCGATGGCAGAGAGATTACGTCTGTGATGATGCCTGCGATGGTGGTGATGGTGATGACGATCTTTGGACTTATGACGCTTTTTACGTTTGGTATGCGTTGCCATTTCCTGTGGATCGTAGTCCATGCCATTCTCCGTTAGGCCTTCCATGCGCAAGATTTCATATTCTACCGGTTCAGAGTGCGACGAAGAGCGACTGCAGGTAGAACCACCGGTAATGCTGCTGCTCTCGTCACTTAGACTGGTGCCAGACTCAATGACCTCATCCAGTATGGGAGATCTTTTCATACGTAGCGTCAACTTTAGTCTTCTTTCGGGGGTTTTCAGCAGCGGTTCAACGGACGCAACAGAAGTGGGGCCATTTGCGACAGGCAAAGGATTGGTGGTAACACTACTAGTCGCTGTTGACGCTGGACGTTTACGCAAAATCGTGCTGGAGGAGGTGGTGGTATGATCATGTATCACAGATTCTTGTTGAAGATTTGTACGAACACCATGGCGCCTTAGACGGTGCTGTAGTGGAGGTTCTTGCTCCTCATCTTCCGGTTGTCTAGAACAATTTGTTTTCGTGCTATTCTGGATAATACTACTACTGTTACCGCTACCGCCATCGTTGCTGCTGCCTTTGGCAACCTCTTCAAAGGAATCTATTAAATTCTTTTTAAAACTAGGGCTACTACTCAATGGTATATTCCTATTATTCGTCATACTACTGCTACTACTACTAACAATGTTATGGCCGCCTTTGAATAAACTACACTGATCCTCCTCGCCCTGCTGTACTACCTGCTCATCTTCGTTCATTGGTTCGGCAGCACTACTACTTGTGGATGTTTTTGTCTTTTCGTTCTCCTCACCCTTTGGAATAGTTTGGTCTACATTTGTTACTGTGGCTATTGCAGTTTCACTGCTTTCTGTTTGAGTCAGATTCTGATGCATATGAGAGGAGTGGGAACTATGATTCAGATTCGGATTATGACGATGATGATTATTAGTATGATGATGCTGGTGATGATGATGATTATGGTTATGGTTATTAGTGATGGAGTTGGCTATTGTTAGACTATTGTTTGTGGTGGTATTCTTAATATTAAAATTTGTATAAAATGTTGAATGATTACAATTTACAAGGGCGATGTGAGTTTCTTCCGCATTTATCGCGGCAGCAGTTTCTGTTGTCGTATATGCTCCTCCTGTGGAGGCCGATGTGGATGGTGTCGTTTGATGGTGTCGCAGCACCCTTGTCGTGGTTGATGTTGCTGCATTCAATACGGCTCCATTGCGCGTCATGCGCCTTCCTGTATGCTGCTGCTGTGTTTCGTGTATGTTTGGCAGTTGATATTGCTGCTGCTTTTTACTAACACCGCCGCTTTCATCGGAATGCAAATAATCTTCATCGGCAACATTACGCCGTTCACCGTCCGCTTGCTTGAGATGTTCCGGGGGTGTAATTGTATTATCATGCGGTGTTGAACCTAATGATGTTGGCGGGCGTTGATCTACTAAGTCTATTTGTTCAGGCTCCGACTCGGAAATTAGAATAACATTATCCTCTGTTGCTGAATTATCGGAATTCGAGCAAGCGATTGCGGCTGCGGCAGTGGAACGAGTTTGTCGTGTAGTGGCTGTTGGGTGTACATTTGTGGCGCTGGAGCGTGTATTAGGATGATTCGATCTGACGGCTGAGTTATTAAATGCAGACTGTGCTCCTCCCATGCCCCTACGCAAATTTCTCCTCGTCGTAGATGTGGTGGTTGCTGCTCCTGTCTTCGGTTCATCGGCCATGGCTGCTTTTGAAGTAGCACATCCTCGCGTGACGGTTGCATTGGCCAAACTTGCAAAATCTTCAGTCGATCCAGAAGATATAGTGCTGCTTGTACTATTGACTCTTGCCGATTTTCTTAGCGATTCCCTGTAACTAATGCGTGGGGTGGTGTCCATCGGTTTAGTAGCTTGATTTTCTGCATTTTCCGAATGACCGGCGAGAATTTGTTGCTGCAGGGGGCTACTGACATGTAGCGCATTGTGTGGCTGATGATGATGATGTTGCATGGCATTTGCCATAATCATTTCGGCATCGTATTTGGTCATGCCTTTCTGTCGCAGTTCCTGCATGGTGAGGGGTGTGACAACAGGAGTAGTTTTCTTGCCCACTTCCGTGGGCGACATATCTTCCTTCTTGCTCATACAATTGCCGTTGTTGCCACCCACCACTGTCGGCAAATTGGCCGATGGCCCATTGCTATCACTTAAAGCTCCGTTTGTGAGATCGGTATTGGTGGAATTTGTTGAATTCGCACGGCTTTTAATGCGGTTAATGCGATTATCAGTTTCGCGTAAGCGGTATCCGCAGCTGGCATTGGCATCCCCGACAACACAGGATCCATTTAGACCCAAGGCCAGGGCCGAGTCCACCCCCAGTTGAGAATTAACATTCTTGCCTGCAAATGCACCGGTCCCTCGTCTTTCGCAGGTTTCGCACTCACAGTAACAATTGCCATCGCCGAAGAAATCTTCGCCATAGAAACACGTTATCTCTTCGCCCACCTCGATGTCTCGTAAAACTTTCACGCAGGCTGTGTCCCGACCGGTGGCGACAAATTTGCAATTGGCACGGCAATCGTGATTTATGTAGGCAGCCGGCCCCAACCACAACTGAGCGCAGTTCTTGCGGCAGCTGTACATGACGGAGAAATCATTTTTTCCAGTGTGTAATAGAGCCGCCTCTTCGGATTCTGTTAACTCAGCTATACAACCCACCAGGCATTCGATTTTGTCATTCTTCTGCCAGCGTTTGGTAGCGCAAATTTTTGCTCCCTTCTGTCCTTCGAGGGAATAGCGATAACAGGCTTCTATAACAAAACCACTATCTTTATCAAAAACCCGTAAGTAGCGTATAATCTGTAATGGTGTAAAAGAGTGGGTAAGCCTATGATATTCAAATTTGAAGGCGTGGCAAACTTACATGATCGTGCAGTCTTTTTATCGACATTTTATTCTTACTACGATAGCTTCGCGGCAGCCACGGTCCACTGAAGATCTTTTTCACTGCCATTTCGTAGCTTTGCGTCTGTATAAAATCATCCACAATTGATTTCAGCTGTACCGTGTCCACCTTTAAAGGACGATATCGTATATTCATTTTGTGCGTTTGAAATCCCAAGTGTGGATCCAGGATTAACGATGTGGCCAAATCATCGTTCTCCGATAATTCTTTTGGAGTCATCCCGGTGGATTGTGAAAGTCGCGAGACGATACTGTGCGTGGAACCATTGATGCCACTAAGCGGCAGGTGATAGCCATTGTGAAATGAACTGCCATTGTTGTTGTTATTGCTTGTGGCGTAATGGCCATTTGAAGACATCGAGTGTGTTTTGGCGGCGGCAGTGGCACTACTCAATGTGGTTGAATTAGTGCCGGCCGTGGCAGTGGCAGCCGCTGATGAATTGGCGTATTTAGATGCAGTTTCACTACGGCGGCTGTGATGTGAACCAACAACCATTCTGTATTGCAGTCTGTAAATGAAAATAGACAGAGGAGAATATAGTAAATTAGATAATTTATTATATTTTTATGAGATTTTCGAATGTGGATCTTTGCAGTAATTTCAAAACAATTTTCACTTCTTATATTTCGAGTTTGCAGTTTAATATTTTTTTTTAAATCTAGCGAAAAAACGTAATTTTAAATAAAAATATTTATTTAACAGTCGCTTCCAAATTTGGTAAATATATTTATTTAAAAATCGATTTTGAACGTTTTTCGCTTTCGAAAGGTGTATTAGTTATCGAGTTAACGAGAAAAAATTTGCAAAAAAAAATATAAACATTTTGATACCATTTTCAATTCTCGCATTCTTGCTTTTTATTCTATAATTGCAATTTTTAATTATAATTATCTAAGCCGCTCTCAATTTTAAGAAGTTAAGCCAAAAAAGCGGCGCCGAATGACCATATTATAGACTTATTTGCTTTTTTTTTGGCTGAAGTGCACAGTACGAGGCGAACCCCAAAAATGTCACACCACATATATGGGGGCCTGGCATTTTTTATCATGGCAAAAGTGCAGAATACAGTGCGTGAGCTCAACAAAAAAAATATGCCACGCCCTCTAAAATATGCCCTAAGACGCTACAATTTTTAACCAGCCAGGCACAAATTTCGTTAACAGAGGCGATTTAAAAAAAAGTTATATACTTTTATTGCATTCGGGAAAATATGTCTAACTTGGTCCAGAAATCCTTAGAGTACCCGCACATAGGGGTCATCATAGAACCCAAGTGGACCCTTCACCAGGGCCCCATGGATCCCGGCACCAAACTTTGACCCGCCATTCCGATGTTTGAAGACCAAGACGAAGAGTATTTTTTTTTGCTCCCGCCCAATTTTCTGGGCTTTTGTCCCCTTTTTTAAGCCCGACACTTAATATGCATTTCAGCCAAAAAATATTTTATTAACACAAAATGCATAAACTTCTTAGTACAATTTGCAATCCGTTTTGTCAAATCAATTCGACCGTGTAAATGTTCCACAATGCAACTTTGAGCTTTAGCACGCACACAAACCGCAACAGCTGACACACATATGATGGCCAAACTAAAACCAGCTGTCACAGTGTTACTTTTGGCAGCACACAGAGACAACAAAAACTACAAAAATTAACCCAGGTTAAGTTTCAAAGGGAACCATTTTCAAGATTAGGCACATTTATAACTAGTTATAATATACATAACAAAAAAAAAACACATGTTCCAGAAAAAACATTCAATATCAAAAAATATACAAATTGTTGCACAGATTTTTACTGACACTTGCCGTCAACACTTTTGTGGTTTTATTTTAATCTTTTACTTTGAATTGTCACACATTCCAAATTTGTTGTCTCGTTACATTTATCGATTAATTGCCTTTCCATTGCAATCCAACAAAGCAAACAAGACAGATACAAAAAAATATTGATTGACTCTACACTTTACACTGATATTCCATTTTTTTTAATACACGTATGCACGAGTGTGTGTACACGAAAATTAAAACGAAAATCGATAACACAGCAATTACACGACGAAACACTCAACAATACACTTACATACAATTCTGGCTATAAAAAATTAAGCAAAAAATTTTTTTTGGATTTTGATGTTTTTATTTTGATCTGCTTTTTTATGTTTCTTGAATTTGTTTTTAAGCACTCAGCTGATCTTTTTTATTTAATATGGAATGAACGAACGAAAAAAACACAAAAACCGTGAACCTTTATCATCGCACTAAAAAAAGTTATAACACAAAAACAAAGAGCGCATGAAGAAAGAAAAAATGTAACCGAGAGACGAAACATATGAACAAAGGAAAACCCTAAAAATCAACAAAATATTCACACACACACGCACTTGCTTGCATCTAACACACTGTCGCACGCTCATTATTTATCGTCGTCTCTTTCTAGCACACACAAATCTCACTCAAAGCCATCAATTTTATATGGATTCTTTATGTTTAGGCGAATTCAAAGTATGAAAAAAAAAACACGATTACACGAAGAAAAAAAGAACGTACGCTCATTAAATACACATGAAAATGGCGGCGTCGGTTCACAATTTTCATGATTTTTTATTGAAGCTTGGCTTGGACAAGAACCTTTCGACGAGCATTACCTTTCGTATAGAAGAATATGCGACAGCTTCAATTTCCTTTTGCTTGATTTGTTGGTGGTGTGTTAGACCTTTTGTTACAGGCCAACAATATTGCTCAGCGTATACTTGTGTGCGGCTGCTTCGTTAGGTTTTCGCTCGTATTCTCCTTTTACTGCCTTCAGGTATACATCATTTCATTAAATTTCTGTTATGTGGTGTTTTCGTTTCTAATCACGTTCTCCATTTAGCGACGGTCATTTATTTTGGCTTCATCTTGAAATGGTTCACAATTCTTGTGCCTTTGCTGTTGCTACTGCAGATGTTACTACTGACTGTTTCACACACAAAGAAAAGCAAGCCAGTCAGTCAGCCAAACCGATAACTGATGTGTTTGGCTTTAAAAGTTTGTCTGCAGAGCAGACGAATAAAAAGTGTTGAATTCTGTTCTGTTTTCCTGAGCGAATTCTCTCGGCTCTGGCAGCGTTTACGTCGCTGCATGCGGCGACGTCAACGGCTTCGTTTCAACGCCTTTGACGTCTTCGTTGTGTGTCGGTTCAGTCTGTCTTTGAGTCTGTCCGTCTGTTCACTGTCTACTTGTCTTCTTCTTCGCGTGTCGTCACACTGTGGCGTGCAAGAAGTTGCGTTACAATTTTTTCTTTCTTTCCTTCCTTCTCCGCTGATATTCCAAATGTCTGTCAGCCTTTTTCTCACGTTTTGCATTCACTCTGTCTGCTGCTTACACTGAACTCTCAAATTTGCATCTTAATGCTTTGTTATCCAGACACTGATTGTTGTTTTGATTAAACGTATCAAACAAATTGAATAATTTTAATGGAAATTTAGCTTAGAAATGAACAAAAAAAATCCACTTTCCGACGATTGCTACACACACATTTCAGTTTTTGCAAAAGAACTATAGAAAAGAAGAGTACAAACATATTCAATACCCCAAGAATTGACTTTTCGCACAGGGTTGTATTCCGACATGCGAATTCGCCACAGGTAAAAGGCATTAAAATTCAGCAACACTGCATCAACAGTGATGCGTAATGGAATAGCAGTATTTGGGTGTGTGTGTGTTATATGGAACTAGTCTAGAATATGGTCGAATGTCATTATACGCAATATTTTTTCTTTAGGGTGTAGAAGTTAAAATGAAATAGGAATAAAAACAAATTAATACGCATATCCATAGTTTAGAAAATATTACCCCGTGAAAAATAAGATATAAATATATATTCGATATCTGACGATAGATCTAGACAATATATATACCGTAAAAAAGCTTATTAAAAATCAGAGAAAAAGTGCAGACTATGGCCAGACCCTAAAAAATAACAAATGTCACGCACCTCGAAATGTGAAAATCAAACTCGACGTCTGGCCGGGGCAATATGAAGCCCAAGAAAGGGCCCCTTAGATTCTATGATGTGGGTACATAACGAATGATAGTTTCGAGACGAATCCAGTGGTGTATATTTAAGGTACATACTGGTAGCCTATTTATGTAAATTTTAAATAGAACTGATTAAAATACACATTCACACATATGATAATGAATTTTGAAGAAAATTTTATAAAATTTCAATTTATTTTATAAAAAACAAGAGCTTGCCAATAGAATAATCTTAAACCAAACTATGACAATATCATATAGATCAATAAAAAACAAACCAAGAGCAATAAAAATTGTTCCATATTTAATCCTTTAGGGTTCCGTAGTAAAGTTCGCAAATGACGATGTGAATTAAAAAAAATTATTTTAATTGAATTTCGGATAAAAAGGAAAGTATAATATTCAGACTTTGAAAAAGCGCAGTAGGTATAAATTATTTTTAAAACCTCGATGTTTTTTTTTTAAATATTAATAACACAGTGCAACACATAAATTGGTGCCGCCTTCGTACCCAGCTATTTTGGAAGTATATCCCGAAACTAAAAAAATCCCCAAAGCATTTGGCCCCATTACATCGAAACATTTTTTTATGGATACTCCAATATTTTCACCCCAATACGATTTTTTGACCATTTTTAGGGAGTCCATATTTCATTAACTGTTCGGAATTTTTTCTTGCCGTCTTCGGCAAAGTTGTAGATCTAAACCACAGCAAAAAAAGTCTCAAATAGACCGACCCAAAAAAATTGCATCTAGTGCATAAAAATTGTTAAAATATGGGAAAATAGGCTATTTTTTCATGATATTTTCAACATAAAATTATGATTATAATAAGTAATATTCCACATAAATAATACGCCACGGAGTACAACGAAATAAATTTTGTGTGGAAAACATCATGAAAAATTATTCTTTTTTCCCATATTTTTGCAATTTTTATGCACTGGATGCAATTTTTTTGGGTCGGTCTATTTGACACTTTTTTTGCTCTGGTTTAGATCTACAACTTTGCCGAAGACGAAAAGAAAAATTTTCGAACGTTTAATGAAATATGGACTCCGTAAAAATGATAAAAAAAATCGTGTTGGGGTGAAAACATTGGAGTATTCATAAAAAAATGTTTCGATGTAATGGCGCCAAATCCTTTGGGGATTTTTTTAGTCTCGGTATATACTTTAAAAATATCTGGGTACGAAGGCGGCACCAGACGATAACCTTATAAATGTTGCACTGTGTAATTGAATTCGTTTAGAATAATTATTAAAATGCGATAATTTGAGTAGTACATTTTTTTATAATTTTTATCGGAAAACCATATGTTACCAAAATTTAAAATGAATAAGCTATACTATAGCCATCATCAGGTATCGAAGATATCTATGGTTATATATTCTAACTTTGAATGGTAATATCACCTAAACCATGGTTTTGCGAAAAAAAAACAACACTTTTATATTAAAGCTATGTACAGACGGTTGTCAGATCTTACAATATTGTAGAAAAATATTCAAAAATTGTCTTGTATTTATTTTCAAATTTTATAGAATTTAATGTTTACAAATATTATTAACTCAAAAAAAATTTTTAAAATAATAAATATTTGTTCCTGAAATAAAAAATTACGAAATATTTTTTAAATTCACACAAAATTTATTTTTTTTTCAAAAGTTTTTAAGGATGTAAAATTTTTTTAATTAAGATAAAACTGTGATATTAGTACCGCAAGTAAAGCAAAGGGAAATTAAGTAAAATTGCGTGTGAATCATTATATTTTGTTAAAATAAAAAAAATATCTTCATTTTTTATATAATTCCGCATTTTGGAGTGCGTCGCTAGGTTTTTTTTCTCTAGCTCCAGTATACAAAAGGCCATTCAAATATAATAGTTTTTACCACCGATTGAGGTTATTATATCTTTAACTTAGATACCCACATATAAGGGATACAATTAGGATCACATGGTCGATGTAGTAAATTTTGACTTTGATTTAGGGTGTAATCCCCACTAATCTAAGTAACCTAAGCGTTCATCCCCTTTACCACAGGTCCTGGCCCATCGTAGCAGATTTACGGTGTATTTTGTGCATTCGAATTTCAGATGCTAATACTTTACTCAACGCATCAGTATTTTGTAAATTATAACAATAATATACTTGAAATACTTTAAATCACCTCCAGAAAATTGCATTCCGAATTTTTTAAAAAACGGCATACATAAAGCAGTGTAAAATGTACATTTAACTATAAAATAATTTTGAGAACATCTGTGGAGGAGCCTTTTGCCAATGTCGCAAAATAAAAGTTCAAAACACCGTTGGACAAGTTTCAAAAGGCCATAGATTAACGGTTGAGCAACCACCAAAAATGCTGGCACGATAGTAATGACGCGTCAACCAAAATCCATAAGTGCCAAAGATTGCTAGTAAAGTGAGGACAGCCAATATAATTTGATAGAAAAGTGTCATGCGTCTGAACCTGTAAAGAAGAAAATAAAATCAACCGAAAGATTTTAAAAAATTAAAATAAACTGTGTAACTTTCCATAACATTTTGTCTTGAACTAGTTGTAAACGGGATTTATGGCCACATTGACAACGCAAACCATTGCAGATGCGAAGAATATCCAACTGTTGTTTTCGTCTGTGCTCGCAAATTATTTTTCGTATTTCAAGTATTTGTTCGTTAGCCTCCTCGTCATCGGTCATAATAAATTGCTAGAAAATATACATATACACAAGTTGACAAACATTTGAAACAATGACGAAATAAACTGACTTTTTCTTTTGGTGTTCACTACTGAAATTTCACAGGTAGATGGCGTTACATTAACAAACAACAGCGCTGTGAATATGAAGGGTATTCACAATTTTTTGTTAAATTAAGCAGCAAATTAAATAAGAACTTGTGGCCGCAACGAATAACAAACTATACGGTCTTGTCCGTTCTACCCCACGGCCAGATTTTAATATTTCCCTATTTTTTGTGCATTACAACCCTCAAAGTATTCACCGGTAACTTACTCCGAAATCATGTATAAACAATCTTCAAAGCAAATTGGGGCGATTTTATGTTAAACAAGTTAAATTTTGTTTAATAATTTTCAGTAATTTACATTTCAAACCGTCTAAAGATATATGTATACTTCATATAGTAGCATATATTGCAAACTAAACTTTTTTCTTACTAGTTCTAACGTACAATAAGAAGAAGCGTTTAATAAGTATTGTAGCAATAGTACTCTACATAGTAAAATAACATATGTAATAAAGCTAATAAATGAAATGAAATATTTCCTAAAATCAGGGTTTAATGTCAGCCAATTATGGGGCAACAAAAATGCAATTAGAAGAATACGTTTAAGTAACTTAGTTGTGAATTAACACGTTTTCTGTTTTAATATTTACAACTAATGGCAACTACTTGTTTATCAACGAATACGAACGTCGTCACTATTTGAAAGGTTTTTACTACACATGGCGATTCTAGAGTTGGACTTTTTAGTTCCTTTTGGTGAATCGTTCCTTAAAGTTCATCCTTCTGTTTTTCGTTCCTTTTGATCTTTTCGTTCACTTATTACTTTTGATCACTTCGTTCATCCGTTCACTATGTTTTGATTGTTTTTAGTTCTTTTTCGAATTATTAGGTGAACGACTTGCAAACAAACATATTGATAAATGTAAAGCTACTTCAAAGCATATGAATTAATTTTCATATTGTTTAAATGGTGTGTTTAAAAAATTCTTTGTTTATAGGATTTATAAATCAATTTTCATAGCAAAATACAAAAACAATTACACACTTTAGAATTGTTACATATGAACGTAAGAACAAGTGAACGAATAATCGAAAATGTGAATTGAACGAAAATACCAAAAGTAACGAAAAGATCAGAAGGAACGAAAAGAGCAGAAGAAACTAAAAAAGCCAAAGGAACGAAAAGAATGGAATATGTGGAACTAGTTCCAACCGTTCACTACATGGAATTGTTCATTGGAACTAGTTCGTTCCGGAACTATACAAGTAAAGCCGATTGACTCGACACTAGACTGCGAAGTTGCTGTCGACAAAAAAGGCAATAGGCCTGACATAGAGGCTGACATCAATAGGCTTTAGTCCATTCAACGTGCACCCCAACTTTGTACAACACGAGGAGTCCCGCGGTCATTTCATTTCGATCTTTCCTGAAATTCAATGTTTATTTTACGGAAATTCCCTCGGAAAGTCCAGGGTCGGAAATCCCAGGAACACATCTAAAGCCGCTTGCGGTGTTCTCATTCTGTTTGGATAGTTTGGATAATGTGACACATGGTTGGTAGTAGAAATTTCCCAACGCCAAACCCTTTGACTTGGAATTTCTCACCCCCCAGACAATGACTCCGAAAATATTCCACAATGTAACTAACCATGGGATTTTGTTAGAAAAAGAAAAAAATAAAATAGGTATTTAGAAATCGAGGTAAATAAGAGTGGAATTGCTTGAAGGTAAATAAACCTCTTAATTTATCACGGCAATAAAATTTGGAAGTATCAAAATAAAGTTTTCATAAAAAAAAAATTTTCGTTTTGAATAACAATTCAAATTTTTGTTTCCAATTGCATTTTGTGCCGCATCTAAAATAAAATTGACTTTAGGTAAATTGACTTTTGCGCTACTTACCTTGATCTGTCGTTATTTCACTAAAATAAAAAACAATAAGGATAAAAAATATCTGCATATTACAAAAAAAGATACATATTTTCTTTATTTTATTCAATTTGTTTAATCCTCAATAACAATGTAAATATGAGTTCATTTAGATTTTCTTTTTTCCCTAACTTCTTTTTTATTAAAAGTCGAAATACATACGTTTACTTTTATTTAAAAATCATGCATTTTTTTTAATTTAAAAAAATTGTGGCAGGCAATTTTTTTAAATTTCTAGGAAAACATAAAATTCCGCTGATCTCATTTACAGTTGTGGCGCCATAATTTCCGTTGCACATAGTGAATTCATCACTGGAATTCTCTCTTCCCTAACTGCTTACACTTGCATCCCGTTGACAAATAAATCGGTTAAATTGGTCCAAAAAAATAATCACACACGACAAATTCAGCCAACTCGCGTTTGTGGTGCCATCACACAGCCATTTACCTTGTTATAGCATTTTACACCAAAAAAGCATTCCGCATCTTCAGCTCAATCTAAAAAGTGGTTTTACACTGCAGTTTCGCATATTGTCAGCTGTTGTCTAGCTCACACATTTTTCCATTTGCCTTGTAAAACTGCAATATTTTCCTGCCACAAACCTATTAACATTGTTACGGAGGCAGTATTCCACGAAACGCGAATAGTTTTAACTAATTGGAATAACCATTTACTAATATTTTGGCAAAAATGTAAATTTTTTGTCCGTCCATGTTGTTTGGCATTTTTTCCGATAAATGTAAACAAACGACGAAAATGGTGGTTGCCGGATCAACATTACTGAGAAAAATCGCTTAAATTCCAATTTTCAGAGTACAACTCAGTGTATTTTTCCGCATCTTTCATGGATGCGAAAATATGTGAGCATCTTTCCAACAACAAAATAAATACATGTAAAAATTTTAGCATTTCGGCCGCATCCATCAAAGATGCGGATTAACGCGGAAATATGTTAAATGCGTTCCGGTGTAAAAAGGCTATTATAAGGCCGAAAAAAAGTGCCCGATTTTGACATTATGAACGGTATTCACAGCAACTACCGTTTAACAAACTAAAACATCCCTGTTCAGTCTTTTCGCAGCAACTCTGTTCTCACAACAGTTTAGCCACAGACAAAGAAGAATTGAAGAATTGCCTGAAAATCTCGTCGTGAATTTATTTAAATCGGACAAAATACTCTATCTAATTGGAAGGTAACCAAATTTTTTACCATTTTTCGGACTTAAGGTGAGTGCTAGAGCAGAATTAACACCAATTTAACAAATAGTTTTGTCGCATGCATTTTCCTCACGAAAATCGGGGGCCTGGGAGCAAAAAAGGAAATAAAAATGAATTCGCCGAGCACAAAGTAAAATTACCAATGGCAAAGTGTTAGCAAAGCAACAACAAATGCCGAAGCTATGGCAAACATATAAATATCGAATTGATAGTTCACCATTTTGCGAGAGCCGTCGATTCATCGTTCCTAACCAAAACTAATTATATCCTCTTTTTTTATATTTGTTTTTGCTGTTGCAGTATTCGTGGAAATTGATAAATCTTGGTCTGACAGTATCAACGCCACAACAAAATGCCTAACATCAAATTGCAATCATCCGATGATGAAATCTTCGACACCGACGTACAAATTGCCAAATGTTCCGGCACCATAAAGACCATGTTGGAAGACTGTGGCATGGAAGATGGTGATAACGCAGTTGTGCCTTTGCCTAATGTCAATTCGGCTATTTTGCGCAAGGTCTTGCATTGGGCCAACTATCACAAAGACGACCCTCAACCTCCCGAGGATGATGAAAACAAAGAGAAGCGCACCGACGACATTTCCTCCTGGGATGCCGATTTCCTTAAGGTAGATCAGGGCACCCTCTTCGAGCTGATATTGGCGGCTAATTACTTGGACATCAAGGGCCTGCTAGATGTCACCTGCAAAACGGTCGCCAACATGATCAAGGGCAAGACACCCGATGAGATTCGCAAAACATTTAATATCAAAAATGATTTCACACCGGCTGAGGAGGAACAAGTGCGCAAAGAGAATGAGTGGTGCGAGGAGAAGTAAGTGAAGCATCATCCAACGCACATGCAACAAAAATAAGAAAATGCGCTGGGTGAAGGAGGACGTAGTAACACCAACCAAACCATAATGAAACAAAACAAAAATATATAACTAAATAATAAATGTATACTTAAAATGCTACGTCTTGATATGAACTTTATTTTGTACGCGCTCACGCTCGTTTGTCCTACACCTTTGGATTCCTCCAGAGAATCGGTTTAATGTGCAGACACACACAACCGATACGCCGGAATTCACAGTGTACAGCCTAATAGACAACTATTGAATGTAACAAGGAACAAGGAGCAAAAATTGACAACTACATGTGGATTCTAATTTAAGTTGTGTAGAATTTCAATTTAATTTCTTATATAATTTTTTCGCTACATTACTATGATATTTACTATAATGTTAATAAATTGAAATCAATTTGAACTAAGATGGTGGCATTTTCCGTTCTTCAATTGTCTTAATCATTTTGAGAATTGATGTTTAATTTAAATTAATAGTTATTAATTCAATTTTAATTTTCCAATGAGCAATTGATTTAATGTAATTCCAAACATTTTCAGACAACAATAAAATAAAACTATGGAGTCTGGTATGAAAGAGAAAAAAAAACAAAAGCCATTTGCCATTGCTAAAAATATTTTAGAACCTCTTTCAAGTGAGTGAATGAAGACGCTATTATTTTTGGACGCACACAACGGGATCTACGGTTGAACGACTAACCTGAATGTCAGCTCTTTTAAGAGACTTTCTAGACAAATGTCAATTTACTCGAATACTTTGAAGTTTCCTATCCAGAACATAAAAATGACCGCCGATTAAAGATTGAGATAGGGCTTGAATGCAGCTTAACCATTTGAAAGTCTCATGTTTCAACCAACATGCCACGGTCAGGCATCGGCTAGTGTTATTTGTAGAGGATAATTGAAGTAAACCAATAATGAATTTTTTTTTTAAATATTTGTTATAATTGCTGCGTATGTTAAAAATGCTTTGCTGTATTTTAAAACAATTACTAAATTTTTTTTTTTCATTTTTCAAAATTAAAAGCCGAGTGGACAACAATATAAAACAATTGAAATATACAACAAAATTGGAAACTGCCCTCAAAGCTTTCTAATAAGCATGTTAATAATAATTAATAATTTTTTTTTACCATCTATTTATATCTTTTACCTACACTTTATGTATTAAAATTATAAACTGTGGCATATTGTAATTTATTATAATTGGCCGTAAGACTTCAAATTACAAGCTAATAAATGAAATGAATAAATTAGTAAATATAAATAATTATTTAATAAATTTGGGACCGGCCGTGCGGGAGATCACAGGTTCAACTCCATGGCTCCAGTCATCTTAAAAAGAAAAAAAAATAAATACATTTTTCTTTCATTGTCGGCTCCCCTCGAATGTTGTTGACAGCAACTTCGCAGTATTAGGTGTCGAGTCAATCCGTGTGTCTAGTAAGAGCTTCTCAAACAGTGACGTTCGCATTCGTCGATAAACAAGTAGGTGCCGTTAGTTGTGAATCTAAAAATAGAAAGCGTGTTAATTCACAACAACGCGAGAAGTTATCCCATACCTCATTCAAAGGGAAATGAAGTTTATTTAATAAGTTAATACAGTTCAATTGACATTATTAATGTTAAAAAAGCAAAATTTAAAAATAATGTAGGTATAAAAGTCACATTAAGTTCCCAAAAAGTTAAAAAAGAAAATATGATACATATCTAAGTTGTTAAATAAAAAATAATTAAGAAGATGCTTCCGAAAGCTAAAGTGCGACATGGAAAAGTTCTATATGCTGCTTGGTAACATATTGTAAGTTCAGTTGGTGTCATCATTTAAAATAATTATTTCCTACAAATCAATATGCAATAAACAGATTAATATTATCAGGTATGTAATGAAAATCAATCGATATAAAAAAGGAGTGAAATGGTAAATAAGATGTTTTTAAAAGGTGTGATGAATTTCAAACAATTTTAAATCCATTGGATAACAAGGATCTACCAAGCCAAACATAAAACAATTACTGGATAGTATTTCATGTTATTGTTATTAAATTGCATAAAATAGTCGGTATAACCAAGAATTGTAAATGCATCACATGCGTCTTTTGCGTTTGGACTTAATACAAATAGTGATCAAAACTTAATGGTCGAACAACAGTTCAGAAGTCGATATCGCTTATATAAAATGCCAGCTTTATCAAATTACTGGATATGTAAACAAATTGATTTTCTTCGACACTTTGTAATACGTTTGTTCGAAAATTTCATCGGTTATATGAAAATATCACATAGTAGATATAGCTGCTTTATAGAGCTATTTCCAGACAAAAGCTGCTGCGTAGTGCATAATAAAACAAAAATTTGAATAAACAAAACTGAATTGAAATTTGAAAAGAATCGAATGGTTACATAGAACTTACTACTCTAAATAACTACACTTATAATTTAAAAATTTCTACTTATCAGATACCAAAAACTTATCAGATACCTACATAATTTGAGATAATATCGTACAGTTTACTGCTCAAAATTTTACGTTTTGGGAACCCTTGACTTTTTTTCTTCTCTTTTATATTTCTCTAATTATATTGTTGCTAACAATGACCTCTCTTAATTTTATTTTTCCTATTTATATACCTTTCTGGCTGGGGGGCCAACAATTTTGCTAAATTTGTTAATCAACATAAAATTTTTATTTTTATATTCTGTTATTTTAAAATATTTTTTTTTATATTTTGATATTTAGAAAAAATTATTTTAATTTATGTAAATACACCTGAATATTGTAATGATCTTTGTAATATTATAAATTGGCCAACAATTGGCTTTATATTGCAATAAACGAAATTGAAATTGAAAAAAAAAAAAAATAAATAAAGAAAAAAATAAGAAACTACAAAAGTACAAAAAATTTAAAAAATATTTTTTTTTAGAAATTTCTTTTGTATAAGTATTGTTGTATAAAAGTTGTATTGAACAAATGTTAAAAAAATTACAAAAAAATATTTACGAATAAAACACACATTAAGTTGTCTGGGTTTTCAAAACTTGCATTCCTATACAAAAATAATAAACATGGTATTGTATACAAATCGTTATTCGTTGTTTTTGAAGCATTAATTCAGTTAAACTTTGCTGTAAACAGATATTTAATTTGGCTTTACAATATGCATTTTGTCACACCCATCGTCATAAACTTACAAAAATGGTCTATATATGCTATAAGCTGAACCTGATTTTCCTTAAAATGTTTCACCTTCGGAACTGTATCCTATATACGTCTATATTACCCAAATTTTTCCAAAAAAAATCTTAAGCTTTCTCGCCAATTTAAATTGAAAAGTACACGAGAGTAGTGTTCAAATATAAATTTATCCTTGAAATTTAATTGATGTTTGAATTAAATTGAAATGTTATCGATATGCTAATAGCACAATTGATGGACTAGATATTTTTTTAAATTGTGTTTTCATTTTAAATTCATATATTAAAAATTGTATTTTACTCACATAGCTTATTCAATACCATTGTTATATCTATGTTAAATATTGTATTGGTAATTATGATTTTGTTAATTTTGGATAAATAATAAACCATATAATTTATTTAAAATATTAATTGATAAAGGTTACTCAGGTTCCATCAAAATAAAAAATGGCAAAAAAAACGTGGGTTTTCAAAATTTTAATTGCTTTGCACCTCTTAATTTCATTGGATTTACTCAAAACTTTATATTCCCCGTTTTTTTTCTAATTCGCATATTTCTAGGAGATGAGACTTTAAACTTGTCATTATATAACGATATAATAAAAAATGTCTAAAAAATTTATTTAAAAAAAAAACAAAAGAAAATAATAATAAAATAATAATAAATAAAAAAATAATATTTCTATAAATTGAAAAAAATAAAAACAATAAAAATAAATAAAAAATACTTAAAAAAAACTCGCAAATAAGTAAAAAATACTATTAATACTAAAATTACTTAATATGATAAAATTAAAATAAAAAAATAATAAGAAAACGTTTTTATTTTTGCACTATATTATATCTAAATGCATTTATTTTGTTAAACCTTTTTACAGAATAAAATTTATACATATTTAATGTTTTCAAATCAAAAATAATTTATTTTATAATAAAAATATGCCCTTTAATTTATCCACATTTCTTACAATAACTCATCTTTTTCCTCACAAAAAAAAACATATTTACTAACAAATACGAAAATTAATAAAATTCACTTAAAAATTGCAATTAAAACAAAAAAAAAACAACTAAAAATAATAAAATAAATAACGATAAAAAATAAATGTCGAACAACTAAAATAATAATAACAATACTTTTTTTTTACAAACTTTTTCTATCTGAAAACTATTTTGTTAAAATATTTTACTGCCGAAGACTGAAGAGCTGGATACTTTTCATCCATTGGTACAAAGTCTTCTAGCCAGCGCATTCGGTCTATTTGAACACTCTTGACAACGTCAAGCTCTTGATTCATTCGAAGATGGTGAGTCCAAATATTTTGCGAAGTATTTTTCTCTTGAAGATTTCCAGAATAGATTGATCCCATTGTGTTATTACTAGGGCGACCAATTTTCAGCACATGCTGAATATTGCTGTTGCTGCTTAATTTAACGATTTCAAGCGATCTTGCTTATTTAAAAGGTTTGTGCTTTTTCATGCTGTTTTTGCCCTTATTTAAATTTTTGATACATTTTGATAAGATATGTTTCTATCAATTGAAAATTTTTACATATCACAAGCCCTTGCGGTTCATAAAAATATGGCAGGTAGAATTCAATTTGCAAACTATCTTCTTATTTTACAATAAGCCTGTGTTCAAGATTTTGTAATAGCCCTATTTTTATCGATAGCTTAGATCGTTCGATTCGTTATATTCCTATAGTTTTCAGGCGCCTTATCGAAAACAAAAATTTAAACTAATGAAACCCAATGTGCCTCTATAACCTAAATCAATAACGACACGATGAGGAACGTGGTTGGAAGCAGCGGAGTATTATACAAATTATTTGGAAGACATAAAGGAAGTCATTCAAGAGTTTATCGAAAATGATTCTGAAGCATTGCGATAAAGCAAAGAGGTTCTTTGTAATGAAAATTTGTAATCCCACTTTTCCTTCATAAAAATTAACTTTAAGTGCATCTGGCATGCCATCACATAAATTGAGTCAACCGGATTGCCATTGAATGAAAGCTTGGAAACAGTAAAATCAATTCAACATGCTATAGAAAAACATCTGATAAAAATTATTTTAAAAAATGACTGCCGTACTTGCGCAAAATCCTGGCTTTGTGGAAATCAATAATTTATTTTTAAATATTCAAAACAACAAGTGCGTTTATCGGAAAATATTCGTCTGCTAAATCAACATTTTTTAAATACACTCCCGTTTCATCGTGTGACGTGGAACGCGTTTTTTCTATATATGGAAATTTTTTTTACAAAAAAGCGTAAAAGTTTCACATTGGAAAATTTAAAAATGCTCTTAGTGCTTAATTGTAATCGTGACATTGACCAAGGTATAATCTCACTTTAAGAATTTTTTTTTGAATAATTGAATAATTTGTTTAGTTTACTTATTGTTTTTTATTACTTCTTTAATAGATGTGAAATTGTTTTTTGTTTGTTTTTCAATAAATAAAAAAAATTATAAATGCTGAATATAAAATCTATCGTGCTTATTTCAAGGGTACTGCTTATTTTAAGTACTGAAAACAGTTTTTTTCGTGCTGAAAAATGGTCGCCCTAGTCATTACCCATTATTCTGCCCTGTAGCGCTAGGCAGGTAGAATCAGTATCTGGTATATTTAGATCTTTGTTCGTCGAAAGAGGGCTTTGTCATTAAATCGCTTGCTTAGCGCTTAGTAGCAGCGGTTTGCGATCAATACCCGTCTATTGATTTCCAGGCTGACATTTTAATTTTTGTTTACAAATAACTTCCTTTTGTCTTGTTTTATCACCAGACCCACTTCTACCGATTTTTTATCAATGCTTGAAAAGGTCACTGTAACATTCCGCAGTCCTAGGCCAATTATGTATATGTATGTACACATCGGCAAATGTGAGCAGCATGTGACCTTTATTAAAGATGGTACTAGTCCAATCATCGGACATACATTCCTTGAGCCAAATAGTGTTTAAGGACTGGTGCATGTACGTTGCCAGCTTATCATCGGCAGCAGCTTTATTGTTTTTAAGCCGTGCAATTGCCGGACTTGTGTGAGCGTGATTTTTTATATCCCAGTACCGTCGTTGCGGCAGTGGTCATAAAATTCGCTATATGCTGCGTCTGTGTATAGGGAACATCGGAATTAATGGGGTTTGTTTGAAGTAAAGCTTTGAAGCTTTGTAATGTTTAGCTTTCTTTGCGTTTAATTACAAACATTTACAGCACTAATGAACCGCGTGCATACCTTGGCTGCAACAAGTTGGTGAACCGATTCAATATTTGGGCATCACACGCACGTCCATAACGCTTAAGACTTGTCTTCCATCGATTACCACGTGAACAATCTGGTTTTGATCAGGGGATATCTTTATATGGGAATCTGTTGAACCCAGACCATATTCCTTTCCTATTGTACCTTTAGAAACTTCCAGAACAATTTTTATATCATGGGCAGGGCTGCGGCTATATATATCCTCCAGGCGCTCACAGAATGTACCTTTAATGTCCTCGTCGTTGTCTTCCATCGGAGTATGTTAACAAATAAGCGAGATGTGAAAATATTTTGCATAGATGATAGACCAGATGTCGGAGTCTCTTGCCGACTATTAACCCACATCCAAATTCGTGTCTTTCTGCATGGCTTATGAAAAAGATGTCACAGTTGTTTCGCCGTGTGCATCCTTATCTCGTCCATCGCATTTCCTGTATGGCGGTGATGTCAGCCTAGAATTTGTCGGGGACGTCCTCCAATTGGATAGAGACACCATCTCTGTAGAAAGTTCAGACATTCGGATAAACTTCTGTAAATCATGGTCCTTATAACGTTTGCGGGGGTCGTCAACATTTGGGGGAGGTTCTTGTCTTTTCTTTTCATCGTGTTTTATAGTAATTAGTTTGTTTAAAAAGAGTAGCTTATTAGGCCACCGTGGCCGATCCTAGTTTCTTGGATCGCTAAGAGAGCATTTGTGTTCAGCTTCTGTTATCTACTTCCTAGGAGGCATCGGTGGTAGAATGCCATTAAGGTTACCCAACATTGCGCCTTCTCACATTTGCTACCACTGAACGGATTATCTATGGCATTGCCCAGGGAATATGTTATCTATCCTACGTTGTGAGCTACTTGGGGACCACCAAAGAGAGATTCTGGTAATTCCCAAGTGAATAATGATCAGAAAACTCAAATTAGAAAATTCCATTTCCCACTTTAACGCCATATAACCAAATTTTACATTAAAATGTTTATACCCAAAACACTTCACCGGCTGGATAAAGTGAAGCTGCCATCATCTTCAGTTCAGTATCAGAAAGACGAAAGAGAAAAATATTAAACCCTGATCCCATTCCGGTTATTTAAACAATTTTTGTTGTGATGCAGTGAATTTTTTCCCAGATCTGAAACGTTAAAATGCAATTTGCAATTACCAGTTTCCCATTGCTCACGGCGCCATCTACATAAAATTGCAACATTAATACTTTTAACTTTCCTCCAACACTTACTCACAATCTGGCCACACCATGACCATCTAAGCTTTTCAGGCATTCCTTCAGTTTGCGGAAATGCTTTGGCAACTCTTTTTTCCACCGCAAAGCAAAGTGTCAAAATTTGAGAGAACTTTTAATTAATTTCGGTTAATTAGCATCGTGTTGTCTCATCTATATATGACAAAGTGTGCAAAAAGTAAACAAATCTAACCAATTGAACAAATTTAAACGAGATATTTCCTTGAAAGCACATCAAAGTGCGCGTTTTGCATTGAATTACAATAGAATTCAAAATATGCAAGTGGAGAATGCTAAAAGTTGACCGAAAGCAAGTGAAGAACTACGAAAAAAGTGCGTTCACTGTCGCCATATTTTAATATCGACAGAGGCTAAACTACTATAAACAACAACAACAAGGCATAAAAAAAAACCAAAAGAAAAACAAAGTGTGAGAACGATGAGAAACAAGTGGAATAAGTTACTAAATAACAAACACAACAGAAAAAAATAAATCAATGAGGTTGATAAAAAAAATCAAAAAGAAATTGACAAAATAAACGAATGTGATGCTTAAATCGGAAGCAGAATAACAACAACAAATTTGCCGAATGACAAACACCGCAATAACGACAATAGCAACAACCAAAACAGTAAAGCCTTGCCAGTGACGTTTGCGGCGACAGCAATATACACAGCGCCAGCAACAACTACAACAACAATACTAAAAGCAAAAGTTGCGTGTACGGCAATTTGAAGAATCATTTAAGTTTGTTTTGCATTTGCGGCAGACAACAAACGTGTGTGACTGCGTAGACTTTTGTGTCTTTATGGAATTCACATTTTAATTTCTTTGCATTCGATCGATTAGCAGTGCTTTCGCTTTCTTCATACATATCTTACAATTGAGTGGATGCGTTTGACATATAGATGAGTTTGATCCTGACAACTGTTACAATATACAAACGATAATAACTTAAAAAAAAACATATGACAAACACAATAAGTGTTACAAAAGAGAATACGAATTAAAAATTCTACTCTGTGCAAAATAAAGTGTGTGATAAAATCAAAAACAATGTGTTGATTCAAAAACGCAGACATTTCTTTTTGCTTGACTGCAAAAACTTTTTTGAATTGTTTTTGCACACACAGAGAGAGAGAGAGTGAGCCAACAGTAAAGTGAAACACAAACAGCATTGACGAGAGCGTCGTGAGAGTGACAAAGCTAATTAGCAGCAAATTTGTTGTGAATGCGTTTACGTTTACGACGTAACGACGATAAACATTGTTTTGACATTTTGTTGTTGTTGTGTTCTACTCTGCATATTGCGAAATGTAATAAACAGAGCTGCCAGACTAAGGATATTCTAAATGAAGAATTTAAAAAATGTACTGTGAAAAGATGCAAAGTGAGTAATGTATAAAATTTGAAACCCGTAGGAAAAATTTAAATAATTAAATATTAGTGCATATAGTGCTATTACATATTGTATTGTACTATCGTACCGTTATGGAATATAGTGAGTGTACATTTAAAAGTGAAATTTGAAGAGAAAAAAACAAACATTTAAATACTGTTAAAAGTACGAACTGAAATATACAAGTTTCTATTAGTGCGTTAAGTGTTTATTGATGTTCGTGCATGATGGATCATTTTCAGGCCACATTAGATCCTCGCAAACAGGAGCTGCTAGAAGCACGTTTCATTGGAGCAAGGGTAAGTGATTTTAGAGCATTTTATTTTTAAACTCGTTATAATAAAGAAATTAGCAAACTTACCGAAACCGGGAAATGGGCCAGAAACTAAGAAATAAATAAACATTAAAGAAAACATCTGAATGCGAGAAGACCAAAAAGCTGCCGTCTGGCAGACAAATGTTCACACGCTCCAAAACATGGCACAGTGTGACATATTTAACTTTTAGAATGCCAAAATTCATAACTTCCATACAAATGATTATATAGCATTAAAATTTCGCACATATAGTCTATATGGAGATATGATAATGCAAATCTAAAATCTTAGTATATACCCATACATCCACACTTTCTATCGGCCGGTTATTTCCAGTACCTCCCATACAAAATGACATATTTTAAGAAAAATAATTTGTTTGTTCATAACTTCAAAACAATGACGTTCGCATTCTACGATAAATAAGTAGGTGTCATTTGTTGTGAATCCAAAATAGGAAGCGTGTTAATTAACAACAACGCGATTGGCCTTCGATAGCTCAGTGGAAGCGACGTAGACTAGCAATTCTAAGGTGCCGGGTTCGATTCCCGGCCGGGGCACTGGCCAAATCAACATCGATGAAAAATTAATTACTTTTCAAATACTTTCGAGTTCTCCAGCCAACAAAACTCATCCTAGACGTATCCACTATAAAAAATCAGATTGCGCAAGGACCAAGGAAAAAGGAAAAATGATTTATCAACCTCATATAAATCAACAAGCCAGCTGGCGCCATCTCTGGTGGAATTTGGCGGTTAAACTCACAACAACAACACCTAACAATCCTTGGCACAAACCTTGTTATCTACAACGGAACGAAACAGAGTTGCCAACAATGATCGTATGATAATCAGATTATATGCCCGATCGAGTGCCGATAAATTGAAAATCGGTATAAAGAATTATCATCCCAGCTAAACCACCAGCTGTTACAACAACAACAACAACGCGAGAAGCATCCCATAACTCAATCATAGAGCGTAAAGGGAAATTAAGTTAAGTGTTGAATTATATCAGATTAACGCAAAGGACACGCCCACCTCCCATATATCCCTAATTGTGAATAAGAGCAAAACACGATTATCGATTTTCATCATTTATGTCATATTTTCTTCATAGGTTATGATAGGTAATACGCTTTTTCCGTTTTGGATTTTTTTTTATTATTTTTTAATTTTATAGGCAATTTTTTATTTTCATAAATTTATATATAATTACGAAACTGTTAGTTATGCACAGAAATCATATATGAACAGATTAAAGGAAATTTAATTCTTTCATCAAAATTGGACTCGTCACCCTTGAGTTATGCCCCGCAATCTTGGCTGTAGGCTAGACCATTTCATTTTTACCAATTTTTTCGAAAAGTCATTCTACTTAAAAAAACAAAAATTTTGGTATATAAAACTTGAAAATTGATCGACGTTTAGGGGTCGCGCAAAATCGTTTAAGGTTTTTGGCTGCAAAAAGGCATGTTTCAAAAATACTGATTTACTTATATGATTAAAAGTTGTGATACGCTTGACCGATTTTGATCAGAATAGACTTGTTTTAAAGGTAATAATATTTCACACATTTTCTGTGAAGACATCAAAACATTTTAGATAATAGTTTGAGTTTAATAACCTTTCAAACCTAAAAATTTTAAAATTTTAATTCAAAATTTACCTACTTTTGTCCATTAAAAAAAATTTTTTTTTAGTTTTGGGTCTAATTTTTGTATATCTTTAAATGAACAATTGACAAACACTTTCTAACGATACATTTGATGTATGGCAGTACCATGCAAATGACATATGTTCAAAAGCAGCAATAATAATCAATAGTGATAAAAATTAAACCAAAACTGTTTACTATGTATATTTTTAGTAAGGAAAACGATTTAGGTAATTAAAAAGAAGATTTTTTTTCAAATTGGATACGATAACACCTTTTGTGTTCTTTTTGTATGTTTTATTGCGTTTTTAGATGACTTGTACTAATTAGTTTTGCTGGTTATTATCCTTCGTCAAAGTGTTGTTCATAGTTTTAATAAGCCCAATAGCAATCGTTGACAACGCTGATGTGAAATATTATTACCTTTAAAATAAGTCTAATCTCATTAAAATCGGTCAAGCGTATCAAAACTTTTAATCATATAAGTAAATCAGTATTTTTGAAACATGCTTTTTGCAGCCAACAACTTTAAACGATTTTGCGCGACCCCTAAACGTCGATCAATTTTCAAGTTTTATATACCAAAATTTTTGTTTTTTTTTTTAAGTAGAATTAGAAAATATATTATCCCAATGACTTCGAAAAAATTGGTAAAATGAAATAGTCTACTGTAGGAGCTTTAAAGCTTTAGGGCCAAAGTAGCACGTGTTAACTTACTCCAATCGTGCTCAAATTTCCTAAAATTCTAATATATTCCACTCATATAACTTCTGATGACCCCAGTGCTCAGTATGGTCAATTTGGCCCTATTCCTAGTACAGACATAACAGTGTGCTACAGTTGCCAGTTGAATTTTGCCATGCACTGGTTCTGTACATTACCTATCGAAGCTTGTGCTCTGCCTCATCTATGTCGTCTGCATAGCACGCAAGAATGTTACTTGTGGCATTTTTATCCTCAGTATGTTGCCAAAGGTCATATTCCACACGTATGCCCAAGAATTGACATTTGAGCTATATAACAGTTCTCTGCCCATCACTTTAAAATGGTGAAAGAACTATATTTTTGGGAACAGTCCTTCCATCAAGTATCTTTTGAACATATTAAGGTGTAGTACAAAAATCTCTGTTAATACACATTCCGGGTCAGAGTTTTTTCAGGATTTGTTTCAGTCCGCATGTATCTGTAGGTTCTTATGTTTTGAATAACGCAAAGCCAGTGTCCGCATCCTTCTCTGGTTCATTCACCTGGGCCTTATGTTCGACAAGAAAGAGAGAGAAAGATATTACGATGTTTGTCATTTTCCCTTCGTTCATTAGTCTTGTTGGGACTTTTGTCGCCCAGCTTATTCTTTGATTATTGTATCAACTGTAACCCACGTTTTCCAATAAATTTCACCCCGCAGAGCTTTTCAAATTTTTTTTAAATTGTCCTTTTAAGTTGTTTCCGCCAAAATGTATGTTAAATAACAAATTCTCTCTAATTTGTCATACAAATAAGATGAAATTGCGGTTTTATTTTAAAAACTTTGTTTTGTTCTGTCGGAAAGCAAATAGTGCTAATTCTAATCTTAAAGACATGTAGTTGGCAACACTGCTTAAACACTGATAGCATTTCTTGTTTGTTCTCCCAGTACACCAACACTAAAACGTTTTGCAAAACGTAAAGCAATTGCTTTACACCAGCTATCGGCAACTAACACAACCACAATATGGGTTTGTGTTGGTGAGTTGTTCTCTTCCCTCTCTCACTGTAGTGAAGGAAATTGTTGTAAAGATTTTTTCATAACTATGAACAAAATTATAATATAATAATATAGGAAATATTACTGTTGTGCGCGTGGCAATGCACATTAACATATAAGAACTCATTTTTACCGAAAAAATTCATTTCTTTTATTGTCTTGCTAACAACAAGCGTCGACACAACTGCGTCGGACGAATGCTCAAGCGAGACTGATTCAGTTTGTTTGTTTTCGTTCAATGTGTGTGAGAATACATGTGTGGCTCTCTCGCTCATGTTGCACAAGTGCGCGCTCTCGCCGATCGCTGCTTTACACTAATGTAACCCTTACCACACAGAGTTGCCTATTGTCGGCAACACTGAAATTCTGAGAGCCTATTACAAAATAAAAACCGGTGTGAGTCCGGTACACGCCTCGGACCAAGTGAAAAATAATAAAATAAAAATTAAAATAAAAAAAAAACAAAAATCATGTTTTGCGATAAAACCATAAATATTATCGCTGCATTATTATCTCTTAATAATATAAATTAGCTATAAAACATTAAATAAATAAAATTATATTGAGAGATTACGAGGAACAGGTATTGTTGTTGTGACAAACAATCTACCTACCACTTGTTCCTATTCGTTTATTGTGATGTTGTGGATGATAAAAGAATGTCAATATAAATAACAAATACAAATATGTTAGAGTACTAAACAAACTAAGAAGTTAGGAATAAACACATGTTGGTGTCATATTAAAAATTCTGGTATTAGGTTAATTTGTTTAAAATAAGAACCGACGCTGTTTGCTGCTAACGAGTCAAGTAGTAGTATAAATAGATTTAAAAAAAAAATAATTTTATATTAAAGTAACACTTTAAAGAGCAAAGTTTTCAGTGAGAACCTATGTTAGTGGGATGTAATGGTAGAAATTCTACCATATCTCATACACGGACTGCAAAGGGGAAATATATTGTTTTTTATATTTGTGAGAAATAAGTGTATTTAAGAGAGAACATGCGCGCTTTAGGGTTGCCAAGCTTTAGGGATAAAACGTAAGTGAAGCAGCATATTAGGAATTTCAAAGAGTCCTTTGTAGGAGAATTCCTTTTAAATTGACTACATTTTAAGCCATAATCTGAGTTGTATACAATTTGTGAATAAATATTTTTTGAAAAATCATTATTCTTGAAAAAGAAGTTTTGCTAATAGCAAACACCACCGCTTCCTTTAGATAAATACCAATATTTTATAGATAGATAACGCGGATAAAAAGGTTTGAATATTTATTGTCGCTTAAACATAAAACAAAATAATATACAAGGCGAATAAATATGTGTCGATGAAAGGCATTTACAAGTATTATGGTGGAAGCGAAAATTCAACTTTGGGCTTCAAGCCGTGCCCCAAAGAGTTCAAATCTCTATATATGAAAATGAGATTGTCTTTGTTTATTTAGATTTTTTTTTGTAACGTATAGACTCGAAAACATCTTGACCGATCTTTTTGAAATTTTCATAGAGTGGAGCTGTGTTGTCGGTGATGACCAGAGCAACCGGAAATATGCTACAGCATGTTTTTTTTACAACGAGATATTAACAAATAGGTAATGTATTTACATGTTTCATTATCCTACAAGTGTTTTGAGACCTATTTGTTACAGCACATTTTGACATATTTTACCCATAAAGTCATATTTCGTCAAATTTTGGTTTTAGGAGTGTAATTAAAAAAAACTCCTTTTTTAAAGCATAATTTATATTTTTTAGGCCATATTTTTTCAAATATATCCCTTTTTAAGCATATTTTGTGTTTTTCACATTATTTTTTTTTGTTCGCAAAAACAAATGTCTTCGCAACTTTGGTTTTCTAAAATGTAACATAACAGCCAAATCTACTACATGTTTTACACAACTGTCAAATGTTAAACGTTTATTATTATTATTAGCCTTTAAAACAACTTGACACATATATATTTATATCTTAGTGCCTAAGTCAGAGGCCGAAATGATCAAAGATTTCCATTCGCTTCGATCTTGTGCGCACCGTCTCCAGTCAGTCCTACCAAGCAGCGTCAGTGATTCCTCCACCTGGTCCTTCCAACGTAGTCGCGGTCTACCTCTTTTGCGCCGTCCTTCGAGGTCTTGATAGAATACCTTTCGCGCTGGAGTTTCCTCATCCATTCTCACGACATGGCCTAGCCAGCGTAATCGTTGCACTTTGATCCGCTTGACGACATCAATATCGTGGTATAACTCGTACAGCTCATGGTTCATCCGAATCCTAAACTCGCCGTTTACGCAAATGGGTCCATATATTTTGCGGAGTATTTTTCTCTCAAACACCGCCAGATGAGCTGCATATGCCTGTGTAAGCACCCAAGATTCGGAGGCGTACAACCGGACCAGTAAAATTAGTACCTGGTACAGCTGGACTTTGGTAGTTCGAGATAGGGTGGTGTTTATAAAGTGCTCGCGTAGTCCAAAGAAACACCTGTTAACAAGCACTATTCTCCGTTTTATTTCGAGGCTGACACTGTTGTTCTTGTTCATGGCGGATCCAAGGTAGATAAATTTTTCCACTACCTCAAAGCAATAGTTTTCAACGTTCACGCTGCGTCCCCAACGGGTGGACACTTTGTTCGATGATACCATTAACTTCGTCTTGTCCCCTCATTCACTGCCAAACCCATTTTCGCTGACTCCCCTTCAACTGATGTGAAAACAGCTGTTACCTCTCGCATCGTTCGATCGATAATGTCGATATCATCGATATCATCGGCATATGCGAGCAGCATGTGGCTCTTATTAAATATGGTGCCAGACATGTTAACCGCTGCTTTCCTTAACACCTTCTCCATCACTATGTTGAACAGCATACATGACAACCCGTCACCCTGTCTAAGACCTCTCGTCGTATCGAATGGTGCAGATAGATCCTTGCCAATCCGAACAGAGGATTTGGTATTCGTAAGGGTACACCGGCAGAGACGAATTATCTTCGCAGGAATACCGAACTCAGACATGGCTTCGTACAGTCGATGCCTGATGGGACTATCGAAGGCAGCTTTGTAATCGACAAAGAGGTGGTAAGTGTCGATTTGCTTCTTATGGGTTTTCTCAAGAATCTGTAAATATCTGATCCGTCGTGGATTTGCCTGGTCTAAAGCCGCACTGATAAGGTCCAATCAGATTTTCCACAATTGGCTTTAGACGTTCACACAGTATGCTAGACAGGACCTTATACGCAATCGGTAAGAGGCTGAGTTTGTACACTCACTACGGTCACTTTTTTTGTAGATTGGACATAGTACACTGAGATTCCAATCCTCTGGCATGCTCTCCTGAAGCCAAATGTTCTCTATGAGCTGTTGCATGCCTAAAACAAGCTCATCTCCACCCGCCTTAAACAACTCAGCTGGAATTCCATCAGCCCCAGCGGCCTTGTTGTTCTTAAGGCGCGATATGGCAGTTGTTATCTCAGCTTGGCTCGGAGGTGGACACTCGATGTTATCCTCTCGGATTGGTGCACAGTCGTCTTCCGTCAAGTTTTCACACATCAACAGGCTGCAGAAGTGCTCTTTATATATTCTCAGTATGCTCTCGGAGTCAGTAACGAGATGACCATCCTTGTCTTTACAGGAGGGAAGACCTGTTCCATGTACCTTTCCTTTTATCTTCTGATACAATTTTCGGGCTTCACCTCTGTTCCTGTAATCTTCAATACACACGTTTAACGTTAAACGTTTATAAATCCTGTTTTTCGCGCTTTATTATTCAATAAGTGAACAAAACATAAAAAGAGGTGCTTTTCAACCTCCACCGATTTCGACCCTAGACATAATGCCTAAAGCTAATCCGACAAAAGCAGCAAAACTAAAGGCGGTTGTAGAAAAGTTTCCTGGCCTACGAGCGCAAATGCAGAAAGCGGCAAACATATTCTACGTTATAGAAGTGAAAATAAGCAGACCAAACAATTATTTTTGGCAGAATTTCGAGCTTTTTTGCCTGCTGACATTCCACTTTACAAAATGAGAAATTAAAATATAAGAACACTATTTGAGGAAAACACGGTCTACCCAGTGCCATTCAGAACAGTTCTTCCAACTAAACATTTAAAAAATGTATACAACGACTTCATGGACAATATACAAGCAAAACTAAAAAATCAATTTATATGGATCTCAATCGATGAACCTATAGATGCAACAGGCAGAATTTTGGCAAAAAATTTAGCAGGTGTATTATGGAAATTGCAAGTGAGAAATTTTTACTACATACAGCAGCCTTGGAAAGGGCTAATTACTCAACAATTGCTCGACTGTGGGACGACGCCATCAAAAATCTGGACATCAACTTCAATAAGAATACTGTTTTGCTTTTTGTGACGGATGCAGCTCCATACATGGTAAAGGCTGCAAAAGCTATAGTGGCATTTTATCCGAATGCTTGTATTGCTTATGGTGTGCATCGGTTGTGTGAATGTATTAGGAATTTATATGAAAACGTTAATAAAACTATTGCTAATGTGAAGAAGGTAATTTAAAAAGCTCCATATAGAGAGGAACTACTATGTCAACAATTATGAAGACATTTTAGAGGTCCTAAGTGCATTAAACGATGAGGATGCACAATCTATTAAAACTGCAAAGGATGTCTTGACTTACCCCCAAACTAGATCTGACTTAATTTATATTGCTTCAAATTACGGTTTTATTGCAAAACATATTAAGAATTTGCAAACATCAGGTCTTTCGCGTATTGAACAAGTTCAGGTGAACGAAGACACTTTTAAAATGATAGATAATTTATGTAAGAACTATCGTGGAATAAGCCTATTACCAATTGCGTACAAGGTCCTTTCAAGCATATTGTGTGTAGAAAAACTGATTGGACCATATCAGTGCGGATTTAGACCTGTCAAATCTACGACGGATCAAATATTCACCTTACGACAAATCCTGGAAAAAACCCATGAAAAGCAGATCGACACCTACCACCTCTTTGTCGACTACAAAGCTGCCTTCGACTCTCCGATAAGGAATAGGCTTTATGAGGCTATGTCTGAGTTTGGTATTCCTGCAAAGCTAATTCGACTTTGCAAATGTACCTTAGAAAACAGCAAATCCTCGATTAAGATTGGTAAAGATCAGTCTGAACCATTCAACACGGAAAGAGGTCTCAGGCAGGGCGATAGCCTGTCCTGTACACTATTTAATATAGTTATGGAGAAGGTGATGAGAAAGGCTGGTGTCAACATGTCTGGCACCATATTCCACAAAAGCCACATGCCACTAGCCTACGCCGATGATATAGATATCATTGGCCGAAATCTGCGGGACGTTACTGCAGTCTTCTCATCCCTAGAAAAGGAGTCGGCAAAAATGGGTTTAGCGGTCAACGAGGACAAAACAAAAATAATGATTTCGACGAACAAAGAGTCCTCTCGATGGGGACGCAGCGTCAACGTTGAAAATTATTGTTTTGAGATAGTAGATGAGTTTACCTACCTCGGATCTTCCGTCAATAAGAAAAATAATGTCAGCCAAGAAATTAAGCGGAGAATAGTGCTAGCCAATAGATGTTTTTACGGACTTCGGCAGCACTTTAGTAATACCACCTTATCTCGGAATACTTAAGAAACAGCTTTACCAGGTGCTAATCTTACCCGTTCTTTTGTATGCTGCCGAATCATGGGTGCTTACGACAACGGACATACAAAACCTGGGAGTATTCGAGAGAAAAGTACTCCGAAAAATTTATGGACCTATCTGTGTCGACGGCGAGTTTCGCCATCGGATGAACCATGAGCTGTATGAGCTTTACCACCACATCGACGTAGCTAAAAGAGTCAGAATGCAACGACTACGATGGCTGGGTCATGTTGCCAGGATGGATGTAAATGCTCCAGCGAGAAAGGTGTTTGAAGGCGAACCTGAAGGACGGCGCAGAGCAGGGAGACCCAAACTCCGTTGGAAGGACCAAGTGGTAGGCGACGTGCCACCATCTGGTAGGACTAACTGGAGGACTAACACACGCACAAGACCGAAGCGTGTGGAATTCTTTATGAACCATGTTTGTAAGCTGTAATGGGCCACTTAAGTAAGTAAGATAATTTATCGGATTTCGAAATAAATTTAAAATTAAAAAAAAATTAATCAAATTATATCAAAAAACGTTGGCTTGGAAGAAGTGAAAAGTATTTGTAAAGAATTGTGCGCATGTTTTTGTTGATTTTAAGGTCATGTTTTGCCATTTTTCAGGTCATATTTTATGCGCATAAAACAAGATTTTATGCATGGTGATGACAATAGCTGTGTTCGTTTACTTGCAAATTTGCACAAATTTGTGCAATATTTTGCAAATTTTTACTGGATTGCGTTTGTTTACTCCAAAAGTTCAGTAAATGAGAGCGAGAGAGCGTAAAATTTTTAAAGCTCAACACTAATGAGTTTGCAAATTTTACTTACTTACTTACTTAGCTGGTACTTCTATGCAATCCCAGTGGATTATATACCGCACGTAGAAAAATATTATAAGCGCCTCGATCTTCTGCGCTTCTTCTCCAGTTAGTCACACCGAGTTCTGTAAGGTTCTCAGTAACCTGGTCTTTCCAACGGAGTTTTGGTCGCCCTCTTCTGCGCCGTCCATCGAGTTCATTGTCGAAGACTTTTCGAGCTGGAGCATTTTCATCCATGCGTACAACATGACCTAGCCAGCGCAGCCGTTGCACCTTAATGCGTTTGACCACGTCAATGTCAGTGTACAGCTCGTACAGCTCATGATTCATACGACGCCGATACTCTCCGTTAACGATGATGGGCCCATATATTTTACGGAGTATTTTTCTCTCGAATACCGCCAGAACCGATTCATCCGCTTGTGTCATAACCCAGGATTCTGAGCCATACATTAAGACAGGTAGAACCAGTATCTGGTATAGCTGGAGTTTTGTTCGTCGAGAGAGGGCTCTGTCATTGAATCGCTTGCTTAGTCCGTAGTAGCATTTATTTGCAAGCAGGATTCTTCTCCGGATTTCTAGGCTGACATTATTTGCTTTATTGATGGCGGATCCTAGGTAGACAAAGTTATCTACCACCTCGAAATTATAGTTGTCAACGTTCACGCAGTTTCCCAAACGAGTAGATTCTTTGTTCGTTGAAACTAATAACTTCGTTTTGTCCTCGTTCACCGTTAGGCCCATTTTCGCTGATTCCTTCTGTATACCTGAGAAGGCTGCAGTCACATCCCGCAGTTTTCGACCGATGATGTCTACGTCATCAGCGTACGCGAGTAGCATGTGGCTTTTGTTGAATATAGTGCCACTCGTGTTTACTGCAGCTTTTCTCATTATCATCTCCATCACAATGTTGAAGAGATCGCACGATAGGCCGTCGCCTTGTTTTAGGCCTCGTCTGGTATAGAATGGCTCCGTAAGGTCCTTGCCAATCTTCACTGAAGACTTCGTGTCAGTCAGCGTCATTCCGCAAAGACGTATCAGCTTCGCTGGAATACCAAACTCAGCCATGGCATCGAGTAATTTCTGCCGTATCGGGCTGTCGAAGGCAGCTTTATAGTCGACAAAAAGATGGTACGTGTCGATCTGTTTCTCTTGGGTCTTTTCCAGGATTTGCCGAAGTGTGAAAATCTGGTCAGTTGTTGATTTTCCGGGTCTAAAGCCACACTGATAAGGCCCGATCAGGTTGGATAACACTGGCTTTAGTCTTTCACATAGCACACTCGACAGGACCTTATATGCGATGGGTAGAAGGCTGATCCCGCGGTAGTTGGAGCACACACTTGGATCACCTTTTTTCAGCACAGGACATAATACGCTTACATTCCAATCGTCGGGCATGCACTCTTTAAGCCAAACCGTGCGCAGGAGCTGGTGCATGCTCGTTATCAGCTCCTCGCCACCGGACTTGAAGAGCTCTGCGGGCAGACCGTCGGCACCGGCTGCTTTGTTGTTTTTCAGCCGCGATATTGCTCTTCTTACCTCGGCTTGACTTGGTGGTGGGCAATCTAAGCCGTCGTCGACAATTGGCGTGATAACTTCACGTGCGCTGCCTTCTGGAACCAGCAGTTGCTGGAAGTGTTCTCTCCATATGTGCAGCACACTCTGCGTATCCGTGACCAGATTTCCATCACTGTCCTTACAGGTGGGGAGGCCATTACCGTATCCATTTGTTCTTATTTTCTGGTAAAATTTTCGGGCCTCACCTCTATCCCTGTATCGCTCTATATCCTCGTTCTCCCGTTCCTTCATCTGACGTTTTTTTCGCCTAAATAGCTGTCTCGCCCGTTTTGCTTTCTCCTTATGCCGTTCCCTAACAGCACGGGTTGCAATTGGCTGTAGCGTTGCCCTATAAGCAGCATCCAGTTCCTCAGACGCTATGCGACATTCTTCATCGTACCAGGATAAGTCTGAGCTCCGCTTTTCATATCCTAGCACGGTTGTTGCGGCGGTTGCCATGGAATGCGCAATATGCTGCCACTGTGTATCGGGAACGTCAGAAGTAGAGGCGTTGTGTCGTAAAAGTTGGGAGAGCTGGTTGGAGTAGGCAGTAGCTATCTCTGGGGTTTGCAGCTTCGCGATGTCCAGCTTTCTTTGTGTTTGGTTACGTGCGTTTTTCGCTCTGCTCAATCTTGTGCGCACCTTGGCTGCAACCAGGTAATGATCCGAGCCAATATTAGCACCACGAATCACACGCACGTCCATGACACTAGATGCATGTCTGCCATCGATTACTACATGATCAATTTGATTTTTGGTGTTTTGATCGGGGGATAGCCAAGTTGCCTTGTGGATATCTTTGTGCTGGAATCTGGTTCCACTCACTACCATGTTCCTTCCCGCTGCGAAGCTAACCAGCCTAAACCCGTTGTCTGACGTGTCGGTATGCAGGCTGAATTTGCCGATCGATGGACCAAGAACATCTTCCCTTCCTACTTTTGCATTAAAGTCTCCTAGAACAATTTTAATGTCGTGGCCAGGGCAGCGGTCGTATGTTTCCTCTAGGCGCTCGTAAAATGCATCTTTAATCTCATCGTCTTTATCTTCCGTCGGGGCGTGTACACAAATCAGCGTGATGTAAAAATATTTCGCCCGGATGCGAATGGTGGCTATTCGGTCACTTACAGGGTTAAACCGCGAGACCAGGTGTCGAAGTCTCTTGCCGACTATGAAACCACATCCAAATTCGTGTCTTTCTGCATGGCAGCTGTAGAAGATGTCACAGTTCTTTCGTCGTGTGCATCCCTGTCCCGTCCATCTCATTTCCTGTATGGCGGTGATGTCAGCCTTGTATTTGTCGAGGACATCCGCCAGTTGGATAGAGGCACCATCTCTGTATAGAGTTCGGACATTCCAGGTGCATATCCTTAAATCATGGTCCTTATATCGTTTGCGGGGGTCGTCAACATTTGGGGGGGTTCTTGTTTTTTCTTTTCTTCGTGTTTTCATAATAAATTTTGTTTAAGGAGAGTGGCTTATTAGGCCACCGCTCCCGATCCTAGTTTCTTGGGGCTGCCAAGGCCACTAGGAGAGCCTGTGTTGAGCTTCAGTAACTTTTGTTACCTACTTCCTAAGACGCATCGGTGGTAGCATGCCGATTAGGTTACTCAAACGTTTCGCCTTCTAACTCTAGCTAACTTCTAAGCGGTTGCTTTGAAGTCATTGCCCAGGGAATACTTGGTCTAGGACCGGAAGTAGTTAGCTGCTTGGACAGTGCCACAAAGGAATCGCTTCTGGTCACTCCCAAGTGAGTGACAATCAGTAGTTTTCAGCCTCTGGGCAAAGTCCCATTCCCCAAATTTGCAAATTTTGGTTGGATAAATTTTAGCTAACCAAAACTTGCAATATATAAGAGCTGTTAGAAATTTGAATTGTTCAACTCCAAAATGGGTTCCATTGTTCCATTGTTTCCTCGGGGTCTTTAGGGATGAAGTTTATTTTTTCAAATCCAACAAAGGCTTCGGCTCCTGTGCAAAAACATACAAATCAAAATAAAAAAAATCAAATTAGCTGTTTTCTTGCTAATTTTTTTTTGCATAAAGAGAGTAAAATTGTTCTTACTTTCCCAAACTACAATTTTGAAAATTATTACTTGAAAAGTAACCGAAAACGCGGCTAACAAGATGTATTAATAAAGGTGAAGTTATCTGTACAACAAATTTGGCATTGCAACAACCACAGGCAATTTATTTTGTGTAGTTCCTCTCTAGTGTCAAAATCTCCATACAAAATTTTGACAACTGAAAGGCGCAATTAGGCGAGTATATGGAAGTTGACAGTGCAGAGGCACCAAAATCAGAAAAAAAGTTAAAACCAGCTGGCAGTTAACGCCACCTGTATTAATACATCTTGACGGCTAATAAGGTACTTGCATTTTTGATACATTAAAAGGGCGTTGCCCCGCCTCTATATTTGTGTCGAGACATTTGACAGCCAAGTTCGTGATCCAGCAAAGTTCGAGATCGGATCAGTGTGCGTATAAAACTTGAAACTTTAAATGGCTGTACCTCACGAACTATAAGAGAAATATAGCTGAAATTTGGAATGAGTTGTTGGAACAGTGCCTTGCCATGTTGGGGCTGTGCCACGCCCCATTTAAAAGGAACCGTTATAACAGTAATATTAATATTTCGATCGTCCTAAAATTTCACAGTATGGTAAATATGGAACCAAGTTGACAAAATGAGCCGTGAGCCCACACACACACTATTACATATTTGCGAGAAAAAAAATACAATTTCTTAATCGAAAATTGGTAAAGAACATAAAATTTGCTTAGAAATTACTAAGAACCTGACCTTTTGACCTCTTTGGGACACGGCAAATAGTTGCTGCCGCCCTAATGGACAACACATGTGCCATGCGTGGTTATTGACCTAGATCACAAACAAAAGGGTTTTCCAACAAGAGGTGTTATTTTGGTATTCAAAGAACAATTCCATTTTTTAGATAAATGATCGGATGTTTATTTCATAATAAAGAGGAAGGTATGCCGTTAATAATGAAAAACAACTTCAGCCCCAAATGGCTACCACGAGCACGCTTACAGGACCATATCATTTTCATGAAATTATCCATAATCAAATCGACAAGTGTCCTATGTCCTCGATAGCCTCACGAATTTTATCTTCGAGGTTTTGAATCGACGCTGGGCTGTTGGCGTAGACGTTATCTTTCACATGCCCCCAAGTAAAAAGTCGCAAGGTGTTAAATCACAAGATCTCTGTGGTCAATTGTAATCACCTCTTCGGGAGATAACACGGTCCGCAAACTTTTCCCGTAAAATATCAATGGTTTCCTTTCTTGTGTGGCACGTAGCGCCGTCTTGTTGAAAGTAAACGTTGTCCAGATAAATACCATTAAGCCGACCACAAAAAATCATTAATCATCTGTCGATAGCGCAATCCATTCACCGTAACTGTTGATTCAGCCTCATTTTCGGAAAAGTAAATTCCAATGACCCCGCCTGACCATAAACCGCACCAAACAGTCACACGTTGAGGATGGAGAGGCTTCTCAACAATAACTCTTGGGTTTCCCGAGACCCAGATGAGACAATATTGCTTGTTGACGCAGCCACCGAGGTGGAAATGGGCCTCATCAGTCAAGATGATTTTTCGATGGAATTCCGGATCATTTTCATGCATTTTAAGGACCCAATCAGCAAAGACACAACGTTGTTGATGATTGGCCGGCTTGAGTTCTTGTGTTAACTAAACTTTATAAGCCTTAAGACCCAAGTTTTTATGCAAAATACTGTGTAATGACATTTGTGGAATGCCCAGTTTCAAAGAACGACGAGGAATGGACAAACCTGGGTTTTCTTCAACCCTTTGGGCTACAACACCAATATTCTCACTTGTTTTCTGAGCGACGTGCACGGGTTTTATTCTTCACATCACTAACTTGTCCCAACAGCTTGAATTTGTCCACCAATTTCTGTATTGCGGCCAGACAAGGTGCTTCACGACGACCAAAAAATGGTCGAACTGTGACTGCAAGATTTTCACCATTTTTGTAGTGAATTTTAATATTTTCAATGCGTTGTTGAAGCGTGTATCTTTCCATTTTTAGTAATGGCGTAGTTTCTACTTGTTAAATTGTCATAGAAAAAAAGCTTCAAAAGTGACAGCTACTGAAATAGCGGGCCATTCATAATAACACCTCTCATTGGAAAACCCTGTAGTTGCTGCCAACATGCGGCTACTGTCGCATAGATCGTACTTGACTGTGTCAAATTGGACTCGTGTAAATATACAATGAAAAACTTCGCATACGGGGTTGCTTATTACATCTTGGGCCCTGCAATAAAAATAAACAAGCATTATTCATTTTATATGGTTATGTTGGTTTTCAAATAATTCTCCGTGAATATTCTCAATAAAATGACTGTTTTATTTCGGACTCATATGCAAAGATCCATTGTTCGGCAGCTGTGACGAATTTATACACCTTAATCTCATCATCGATGGTTTCCGCAAAACGACCGAAGTTAAATGACCTTCACGAAATCTATCCTGGAGCGACTGAACTCTTGGTACCAGCGAATTACTGCGGTTATTGATTGTGTTTCATTACAAAAAGTGGAAACAATTTTTTTGAGACACTCTTATCTCGATCCACGCCGAAAATCGTAAAAAATCGTCGTACGAAAATTTTCACGGGTTAGTTAAATTTTTTCACCGAGATGAATTTTTCAACACATTATGAATAAAAAAAGTGCTCGTAAGCGAAAACGTAAAATTTATGTTTATGCTGAACATTTTCAAACTTTCCAATAGAAGTTTCAGTTTGAATCTGGCAACATTAGTATTGCCAGGACCCGAAATATAAAAAGCAACTCTCGCACCTCATTTTAAACGCCATTTAATAACTTATACGAGGGCTGCTATATATATTTCTGGCCTAGGCAACAATAAGTGTTGCCAGGTGCAATCTGATATTTCCATTTTTTAGCATAACATCACTCAGAACGTGTTGTCATTTAATCGTGAATTGTTAAACTTACAGAGCTTTGAACAATTCAATTCCGTTAAAAAAATGGAATTGACACGTGAGCATTTTCGTGCGATCATTTTTCACAACTTTCGACGTGGATTATCCAGACAAGAGTGCATCGATGAACTTAAGTCTTTGTATGGTGATCAAGCACCATCATATAGCACCGTGAAAAACTGGTATAACGAATTTAATCGTGGTCGCAGTTCGCTCAACGACGAATTCCGTGAAGGTCGTCCAAAAACGTCCGTTGTGCCAGAGAACATTGATGCCGTGCGTGAACTAATAATGCAAGATCGTCATGTGACATACCGGGAGAAAGAGGCATCCTTGGGCATTTCTCTCACCAGCATACATTCGATATTACATAAACACCTGACCGTAAAAAAGGTTTGTTGTCGTTGGATCCCGCACAATTTGACAATCGCTCAAAAAAAGGCTCGTGTCGATTGGTGCAAAGAAATGTTGAAAAAATACGATCGCGGTGCTTCAAAAGATGTTCATAAGATCGTCACAGGTGACGAATCTTGGATCTATGCGTATGAGCCCGAAACAAAACAACAATCGACCGTGTGGGTCTTCGAAGACGAGCCAAATCCAACGAAAGTTGTTCGTGGAAGAAGCACTTCGAAGCAAATGGTCGCCTGTTTCTTCGGCAAAACTGGTCATGTGGCGACTGTTCCGCTTGAGCAACGAAGGACGGTCAATTCTGAGTGGTACACCACAATTTGTTTGCCTGAAGTCTTCGGAGAAATTCGAAAAACAAACAAGAGAAGACGAATCATTCTTCACCATGACAACGCGAGCTCTCACACATCGGCTCAAACCAGCGCCTTTTTGACCGGCCAAAACGTCGAATTGATGGGTCATCCGCCGTACAGCCCTGACTTGGCACCCAATGACTTCTTTTTATTCCCGCACATCAAGAAAAAAATGCGTGGTCAACGATTTTCGTGCCCAGAAGATGCTGTTGAAGCGTTCAAAAACCATGTTTTGGAGGTGTCTCAATCGGAGTGGAAAAAGTGCTTCGACAATTGGTTTGAGCGCATGCAAAAGTGTATAAATCAGGCTGGAGAATACTTTGAAAAACAATTAAACAATTTTTGATGATAAATATTCGCATTTTCATTATTAGGCCAGAAATATATATAGCAGCCCTCGTATGCCTATGATATTGATAAACTTGTACCACCATAACATTATTCTATTGATTTACTTTTTCTTTCATATCTAATATTTGTCTGATGTGGACACTAGTAGTTTAGAATTTACCCCAAATCGATAAGATAATTTGAATAATTTTAAGACTTTATTAACTAAATCCTATGGCAACTCTTTTAACCTGTACCTTGTTTGTTCCAGACAATTTTCTAGGGTTATTCTCTTCGCCCTATAGCTTTTATGGCTTTTTCTGTTATGCTTAGTTTACATTAACACTCGTTTGCCTTTTATGTTCATTCTTTATTATTCATAAGATATTGCGCGTGTTGGTTTTACACACCCCCCCGTGTTAAAGGAGCGGTACAAAACGCACCTCCTGTAGGAGCAACATGGGAGGAACCATAGCTTTTTATTAACAACTTAACGTCAGGTACTATCTCTATCTTTCGCTCTCTCTCTTTGCTTATACCTGTCGTTCCTTATTTTGCTTACATGCTGAGTATTTTTTTTTGTTGAAATAACATTTGTTGGGGTTCAATTCTCTAAGGTTTGCATGGCTTATTGCGGACTACTGCTGCCGGTGCTGTTGCGGTTGAGCAAAATGTTTAAGAGTTAAAGGGGCATTTAACGTTTGTCAATTACGACTTTAACGCTGTTGTAGGTCTCGGAGTCGTTATCGTCTCTGGTTTGGTAAAATTCAGTGGATGCAATATAGTGGTTGTGGTTGTCCCATTGGAGGTGGTATAGTCAAGATTTTATTGTATTTTAACACTTCTGTTTTTCAAGTCTTTAAGTGGGTGATGGCATTGCCATCATTGTTGGATGTTATCACTGTCATGTGAAGGAAACGTTTAAAATATTTGTATATTTAGATGTTCCGAAAGTTGCCAATTATAGATATGAGTTCAGTAAATAAATTAAAAAACTTGAGGACTTTTGTATTTTTACAAATTTGCATTTAATTGTGTCCTTTCACATATAACCTAACATACCCCAAAAGTTTCTTGGGCCATATGTATTTATTCTTCCAAATTCGTAAACAGGAAATAGTGCCAGATGGACTTTAAGTGGAAAGTGTGCTGAATGATTCCGGTCGTTTTTTCATTTAAACCATCCATTAGCTATTCTGTCTGTCTTCGGTCCCTTAATGTTTTAAGGAAGCTGGTCCTTGATACCATAATGGAAATATATTGGTGAGTATAAAGATATACGCACCCATGTATTTCGTTGCAGATGAATTTGAGGAGTCAAAGTTCAAAACCTGAATATGAGGAATAAAAGAGAATCAAAAAGTAAACTTTTACATCAAACAAAAACAAAAGTGTTTTTTTGCTTAGTTTTTGGGGTGATCATAAAAATATACGCAGTGGTTATTAATTACCAAATAAAGATTTTTTATTAAAAAATATACAAATTTAAAAGCGAATACACTTTTTAACAGTGCGTATGACCTCCTTTATTTTCAATAAGTTCAAAATTGTGGTTTGGATTACTATATATCAGGTTTTTTGGCGTTAAACTTTTTAAGGAATCCAAGCCGCTATTACTACCGATTTTAGATCTGCAACGCTATTGCGTGATTTTGTAGTACATTTTATGAACAAGTGTGCCCCATTCATTTTCAATAGGGTTTTTGCCAGGAAAACGCAGTGAACCACATTGATCTAGAGGTTATACAGTCGGTTCTGGAGATCTAACGTCTGCTGGCTGTTTTCCACATCCAATCCCCCACTACACCAAATACGTAACATCTTCCACAGAGTCATGCTCAGGCATAGTATAGCCTCCTCTTTCCAATATGTTAGCTGATTCATAACCAGGAATTTCGCAATGTCCTGGTACCCAACAGAGGATGAAATCCAAAGACTTTAGTCCATCCAACTTCTCCTAACAGTTCCTCACCAACTATTTACACACGTCCGTCTGTCTGATAGTATCGATTCCACATCCCATAATGGCGGCCGCGGCTTTCTGCGCATTTTGATGGCAATTTACAACGATTCCTACGTGATTAATCTGGTTTTTTGAGCAAGGTATTACCTGATAGATTTGGGGATATCTTTGTTCTACTATTTGGTATTACTTACTACCATATTCCTTACAGCCGCGAATCCCTTATCGGTCCTGTTGCTGTGTGGACTGAACTTTCTTACCGTTAAACCAAGTGTTCCATATCATATTTGTAGGCACCATATCTAAAAAGAATTTAGACAATCCAAGTAATATCCTTAAATCATAATCCTTATTTCTTTTGTTTGTGATTTCACAGTATAGGAGTTTTCAATAAGGACGGGTCAACGATGCAATGGAATAAAATAAGTTGTGTTTGAGATACGAACGAAATTCTTTTTTGTATTTGAAAGGCTCCTGAATGTAATTATGTGAGGAATATAACATCGTTCGCGGCTGCTGACGGTGACTCGGATTCAAAAGATCCATGTTGGAATGATTATGCCGGCTGAATTCGAGCGGTGGCATGGGTTATGCTGACTTTAAGGGCATCGGTTTTTTGCTACTTCTTGGCGTAGAACTGCGACGTCAGAAAACGTCACCAGACAAAGTCTTGCGAAGTTATATCGTACGATATTGGTGGCCAAATCAGGTCAGCTCTGCAAGAGATGAGAAATTGGTATCCTCTCTCAAATGATACAAAGTCCAGTCAGCAACCACACTGAGTTGTCTGAAATGAGTAACTTTGAGGTCTTAGCCCAATTGAAACTGTGGACACAGTCTCAAGTTCCGACGCAAAATAAACCAAGATTAAGTCTGCGAAAGTCAAGTTATTTTGTAAGAATTAACTTTTTCGGGCGTCATCCGCACATTATCGTCCGAACTAACGTTCCATGGAAGTGCGGGCGTTGGGTGTACGTCAACTGAACCTATCGTTACGAATTTGGCCACCACACGTTGTATAGTCAAATTTGAAGGGCTATCGTGTCTGGCTTACAATAGGCGTAAATTTGCACTAACTAAAATTCCTTTCGTTAAAGAGTACCTAAATAGTTTGGACGTGGTAACTTGCTATGGTTATTTGGCATCATTAGCTGTAAAGTTTGCAATAGTATAGACTGACGCGGCCAAGACATCATGGCCGGCACAGGCTGCTAACATCGACCCGTCCCAGTTGAAAACACCACAAAAAGGATGGCTGTGGCCAGCTTTAACAACTTCTGATTTCTAATCCCCAAAGCGCATCAGTGGTAACATACCTTTAAGGTTACTCAACATTGCACTTTCTCACATTTGCTACCCTTAAACGAATGTTCTTGGTCCATCGATAAATTCAGCCTGCATACCGACACGTCAGACAACGGGGTACGGCTGGTTAACTTCGCAGCGGGAAGGAACATGGTAGTGAATGGAACCAGATTCCAGCACAAAGGTATCCACAAGGCAACTTGACTATCTCCCGATTAAAACACGAAAAATCAAATTGATCATGTGGTAATTGATAGCAGGCATGCATCTAGTGTCATGGACGTGCGTGTGATCCGTGGTGCTAATATGGACTCGGATTATTACCTCGTTGCAGCCAATGTGCGCACAAGATTGAGCAGAGCAAAAAACGCACGTAACCAAAGAAACACAAAGAAAGCTGGACATCACGAAGCTGCAAACCCCAGAGATAGCTACTGCCTACTCCAACCAGCTCTCCCAACTTCTACGACACAACGCCTCTTCTTCTTACGTTCCCGATACACAGTGGCAGCATATTGCGCATTTTATGGCAACCGCCGCAACAACCGTGCTAGGATATGAAAAACGGCGCTCAGACAAATCCTGGTACAATGAAGAATGTCGCATAGTGTCTGAGGAACAGGATGCTGCTTATAGGGCAACGATACAGCCAATTGTAACCCGTGCTGTTAGGGAACGGCACAGGGAGACAGCTATTTAAGCGAAAAAACGTCAGATGAAGGAACGGGGAAACGAGGTTATAGAGCGATACAGGGATAGAGGTGAGGCCCGAAATGGGCTCCCCTCCTGTAAGGACATGGATGGAAATCTGGTCACAGATACGCAGAGTGTACTGCATATATGGAGAGAACACTACCAGCAACTGGTGCTTCGAGGAGGTAGCGCACGTGAATGTATCACGCCAATTGTCAACGACGGCTAGATGCCCACCACCAAATCAAGCCGAGGTAAGAAGACCAATATCGTGGCTGAAGACCTGGTAAATCAACAACTGACCACATATTCACACTTCGGCAAATCCTGAAAAAGACCCAAGAGAAACATATAGTCACGTACCATCTTTTCGTCGATTATAAAGCTGCCTTCGACAGCCCGATACGGCAGAAATTACTCGAAGCCATGGCTTAGTTTGGTATTCCAGCCAAGCTGATACGCTTTTGCGAAATGATGCTGACTGATACGAAGTCTTCAGTGAAGATTGGTAAGGACCAAAACTTCGTTGGAAAGACCAGGTTACTGAGAACTTTACAGAACTTGGTGCGACTAACTGGAAAAGAAGGGCAGAAGATCGAGGCGCTTATAATATTTTTCTACGTGCGGTATATAATCCAGTGGGATTGCAAAGAAGTGCCAGCTAAGTAAGTAAGTAAGCATATTATATGACGATATAACGTTTACCCATGCCAGAGCGTATGTGTTATGTGAAATTTTATTTATTACTCATACGTAAGTCAGTATATACGAAAGTAAGATAAAGTCGCGTTCAGACACAAGGAATCTGTGGAAAAATTTTCCTGTCAGGACAACCGTTCACACATAAAATTTTCTCTCACCTTCTACGATTCGAGTGTATGAAGGTGATTATATATTTATCACGTTTTCTTTCTTATAAATGCAACACTTTTTGCACTTATCACAAAATAAGGTTATAAATTTCAAACACAAGCACAAAATTAAATAACTTTTAGAGGAAAACCTGAGCTCATGTCCTTAGGGTAGGTTTGCTCCGCATTTTTTTTCTCCTATTCAATATCTATAACTTTGCTTTGGACACAAAAGAGATAACCGTATTAAATTAAACAAAAAGTGCTAAAAGTCTACCTTGAGCCAAAAGTTCGTATGGTCATTATATTATTAATGCAGCCAACATGGCAAAGCGAATGAAGCAGAAATTCTTATTTGCGGAACTACTTTTGCGTGCAATTCGCAGAATAGAGTACCAAATCAATGAACTGAAAAATGTTGTACTGTGTTGTTATTCCAATTTGCAAGTCATGGAAACGAGTGAAAGGGTTCAACGTCCTATTTTTTCTGATAGACAGATTTGCTTCAGAGGTGGTCCTTGATTTAGGGATCAATAGGAAACCCGCATTCCTTATCCCCTTTCCGTCCATTCCTTTCCTGAGTAGCTGCTCCTACGACGCGTACCCCACTATTTAAACATAACATTATTGGCCCGCTCCTATGGCAAGTAACCAAGACTGTCGATCAGTTTCGCCGTTACACTGTAGGTCCCTTAAATCCGACAAGCTGTCTCATGTCTCGATCATAGAATGCAAAGGGAAAATATTTATTTTTTTCAATTTTTTTTTAATTTTTTTCTCATGATTATTGCATTTTAGACTACAGTGCCTTGGTCAATTGGTAATCAACCTATTAAACGGTCTGTAGTGAATCCAGCTGCTATTGTAACCGTGATCTTGTACAACTTTATCAATAATTTGACTCATTAAATTAAACACTTAAGTCGGATAAATTATTACGATTCTTTTTGCCCTCCTTCCTTGTAGCACTCCGACTGAGCTACAATTACGTCCATAGAATGTCCTTTAAGTCCATTAATTAGCTATAAATTTTCCAACCATTACGTCCAACACCTTTTGCAATTTGATGGTCTTAAATTAATTTCCTGTTTTATTTTTTGTGTACACAAAACCTACAACAACAACAAGAGCAAAAAAAGTGGAGCCGACGCCAACAACCAACCCACAGTTTGTGGAATTAGGTTAATTTTATGTACTCCATGACACAGTCACTCATCATCTCTCGCCACCGTAGCCAGTCTCTGCTCTCTGCTCTTTTGTGGGCAATGCTGTGATGAAGATGCTGTTGATGATGACGATGACGCTGGTCGTTCGTTTGTTTGTTCGTTCGTTACACTCTCGTCGGTGTGCTCAGCTGCCAAGCAGCCAGTCATTGTTTTACCTTGGCCCTGTCCCTGTTTATGGTTTCGTTTTTGTGCGATGCTGTGCTGTGTTTATTGCTGCTGAGTCTTTAGAGTGTCCATGTATCTTGGCATGTTTTATGACACCATCCCATTATCGCTGATTCTCTCTTTTGCTTTTTGCAGCATCCAAAAGTTATGATGCAGAGCAACGATTTTGTGGGCATCGTGGTGGCATTACCACCTCCATCCTGATGTGTTCATTGCCTGGTTGTGTGTTTTCTGTGTTGCTGTTTATTTTTTTTTCCATATCAATCATCAACATCCTTTGGTTCTCCTCTTTTCCTATTCATATTTATCATGAAATTGTTTTGGTGGGAATTGCGCATGTATTGTACTTTTTGCATTTTAGGCATCCGACGACGAGCTGGTAGCTTTGCCCCTTTAACGGGTTTAGTACAGCGATTCACCAAAAGCTGAGAAGATGCCCCCAGCGAATGGCCTAGACAAAAAGAGCAAAAAAAAAGGCAACGAAAGAAGCTCAGAAAAATTAAACACTGACATACACACAGAGGAACTGGTCTAGTATGCAGCCATGGCAGATTGTCCATGCCTTTCCATATTACCATGAAGTTGACTACAATTAAAAGTTTTACAGATTTCATGTGTAACCGGTTGTTGTTAGGGCACAAATAATTTCAAATCTTTATGTAAAGAAATTTTCATTGATATGAATTCTTGGGAACCAGCGTCATAGGTAGGATGAAATGCGACTCTTGTAGGAACTTAACCTATCATTGAAATTAAATCGTAACAGAGTCAGTTAACAACTTCTTGGAAATTCCGCTTGAAGTGTATTGTTACATCCTTCCTCTACTAAGTCTTAATGTTGTAGAAGGAATGCCATGAATTTTTTGCGAAAGGATGAAGCCACGGAAGCACATCAGGACATTTTTAACGTGTATGCTTTGGATTGGATAATTTCGATCTACTGTTGGTCTCGATAACTAAGGCACTGTTTACGATTATAAACTGGTTCTCCCCGGACATTGAGGCAAGGAAAATAGCAGCAAACACCGCAAAGCGATTAGTCGCCACAAAAGCATGGATGCACACGAACTATGGGCATGCCAAAATTCTGTACCTAATCCATGTGAGCTGTCACACGGGTTACACCATACCAGAACCTGTCTTCGATCCCGGTTTTATAAGGACATCCCGGATAGGTCCTACTATGATGTTAATGATAATGACCTAAACTTTGGGGAGAATGTCATCCTAATTTTCACGGACGAAATAAAGGAAAGAGCAGGCTGTGGAATATCCGATACATTGGCAAGGGCAGCCACAATGTTAACTGAACCTCATTGCTAAGGAGAGATGGGTGAGAGAACCCACTTGCACGGCGACCAAACGATTTTGGCCTACAATGGATATACAGAGGACACGATTTGTGCAGAATCTGCCCAGAGTCCACCTGAGGAACATCATAGCTGTTATAACCAGTCACTGTCCGGTTTGCAAACACGCTAAGAGGTTGAAACTATCCTACAATGATATTTGTAGAAGATGCAATGATGAGCAAGAGAAGACTACGGAGCATCTTCTATTTAACTGTCTTGCTTTTGGTGACATGAGATATGAAAAGCTTGGTTATCGGACACTTCTGGACAATATCTGCCTATCAGTAGGCGATTTGCGGAGCATCCCTGCCTTGATCAGAGCATCGAAACGGCTTCCTAGCGAGAAAAGAAAGAACACAGAGACTTCCAACCCCAAATGTGAACGCCTCCTTAAGCGTTATAAGGACATAATTTTAAAATTGGCCGATGTCGTCGACAAATAGAAGGCAGCGAAAAGCGATGGACGGGACATGGATGCACACGTCGATAGAACTGCGACATCTTTTATAGCTGCCATACAGAAAGACACGAATTTGGATGTGGATTTATAGCTCGACATCTGGTCTAGCAGTTTAATCCTGTAAGAAACCGAATGAATAGCCCTTATCCCCATCCAGGCGAAATTTTTTTACGTCAAGCTAAATTGTGAACACCAGTCGGAAAATTCAACAACACCTCCAATAATGGACTCAAGCTGGTGAGCTTTGCATCGGCAAGAAACATAATAGTAAATGGAACCAGATTTCCGCATTAAGAGATATCCACAAGACTTCCAGGATATCCGCTGATCGAAAGACAAGAGACCATATTTACCGGGTGGAAATCGATGGAAGACAGGTATCAAGCGATATGGACGCGAGTGTGATGCTCGGTGCAAGTAAAGACTCGGATCACCACCTAGTTCCAGCCAAGTACGCACGCGATTACTTACCCAAACGAAGCTAGATATCACAAAACTGCATACCACCGAAATAGCCAATGCCTTCACTCCAGCAAACTCTCTCTCTTCCTCTCTAAATTACTTAAAACAAACCCTCATAATTCTGATGTACTCGACACATAGCTGCAGCATATTGCGAATTCTATGAATACAGCCGCAACGTCCCTACTTGGCTATGAAAAACCACGACCAGACAAGCCCTGGTACGATAAGGAATATCGCGCAATATCTGAGGAAATGAATGCTGCGTACAAGGAAAAACTGCAGCCATTGTCAACGTGTGCGGTGACGGAACAATATAATGAGGAGAGGAGAGACAAAACGCCTCTTCAGTAGAAAGAGCGTCTATCGAAGAAAGGAGAAAGCCAGTATATCGCAAATTACAGGGATTGAGGTGAAACCCGAATGTTCTACCAAAAGGTAAAATGCTAAGGTTTTGGAACAGGGACCACCACCTGTAAGAACAAGGATGTCGCGCAGGGTCTAAGGCAGTGGATGGTGCATACATGGCAAAACTGCAGCCAATGTCATCGTGTGCGGTGACGGAACGATGTATAAAAAATGAAATGCCTATTCAGGCGGAAAAAGCATGTGTGGCCCGAGAGCCAGGATATCGAAAATGACAGCGAAAGAGGTGAAGGCCGAAAGTTCTACCAAAAGGTAAAAAGCTAATGTTGTTTGGAACAGGGATGGAAATCTGGACACGTACTCGCAGATTTGTACTGCATATATTGAGGGAACACTTTCGTTCTCTGTTCCAAAGGCAGCATAAGTGACGAAATCACGCCATTCATCGACGAAGGAGTAGAGTATCGTTCCCCAAGCCAAAACGAGAGCGGCACGAGATCAACGCGTGCGGTGACGGAACGATATAATAAGAAGAACAATGAAACGCCTCTTCAGGCGAAAAAGCGTCTATGGTAGGAAAGAGAGAACCAGGATATCGAAAATTACAGCGAAAGAGTTGAAGGTTTTGGAACAGGGATCCCCAAATGTAAGGACAGAGACGGAAATCTGGTCACGGACACTCAGAGTGTGCTGCAAATATGGAGGGAACACTTTCGATCTCTACTCGTTCCCGAAGGCAGCATAAGTGACGAAATCATAAAAATCATCGACGATGGAGTAGACTGTCCACTACCGAGCAAAAACGAGATCGGCAGAGCGATTGCACGACTTAAAAACAACAAAGCTGGGGGAACCGAAGGACGGCCTGCAGAGCTTGTTAAGGCCGGCGGCGATGAGATGGCAACATGTATGACAGCTCATAAACTCGATTTGGCTAAAAAAATGCATGGCCGATGCTTGGAATCTGAGTGCTCTATGTCCTGTGCTGAAGAAAGACCATTTAAGTGAGTGTACGAACTATCGCGGGATCAGGCTTTTACCTATTGCATACAAAGCTCTCAAAGACTCTCAACCATCTTAACGAACCTGATTGGACCTTATCAGTTTGTATTTCTATTGACCAGATATTTAAACTACGACAAATCCTTAAGAAGATCCAAAAAATGCAGATCGAGGACAGCTGGATGTTACTGCAGTATTTTCATCCTTAGAGAAGCAATCGGCAGAAGTGTGTCTGGTGATAAATGAGTACAAAACCAAATTATTTGTTTCAATGGACAAAAATTCTACTCGTTTGGCACGCTGCGTGAACGTTGACAACTATAACTTAGAGGTGGTAGATGATTCGGTCTACCTTGGCTCCGTAATACTGTCATCCTAGAAATCAAGATATAATAATTTCAGCCGGGGTCCAATCTTCATTGTATGGACCAGATCAAAGAGTCGTTATATAATCTTGGTGTGACGAACTATCTACGAAGCGTAAAAAAACGAAGCATTTGGAATTACTAGTGCCAAAAAAACAAGGGGAGCCGACAATGAAAGAAAATTTTATTTATTTTTTTCTTTTTTAAGATGACTGGAGCCAGGTTTGAACCTGCGATCTCCCGCATGGTAGTCGCGTGTTCTAACCACTATGCCACGGCCGGTTTGATTGTATTACTTTCGTTAAATTGCTAGACTTTCTACCATTATTCCTAGTACCTCGTAATATTATAATTCATGCCATTTGGTAGATGCCGCTTACTATACGATGATTCTAATTTCTTGTATATTTTGCTGTGTTCGTTTTTCTGCTTGGCAATGAAGCTGAAAATTGTCGCTGCTGCTCAGTCTTGGCTTATATTGTGTGGTAGAGTCGCAGCTAATGTGGTTGTCAACGCATCCATGTTTGGTTTGTGGTTTTTTCTTATGTGGTTAAACTTGTTACTTTGAGTTTTGATGCAATTTATTAAGCATCAAATATCCTTAGATATTATGCACGATTGTATATATAATACAGTACAATATGTAAGTAACACTTTATTAGAATTTGAAATTGAGAAAAGATTTCGAAAGCAGAATGGCCCTATGTCGCAAAAGTTTCTCAAAGCTTTAGAAAGGATTTCGAAAGCAGAATGGCCCCATGTCGCAACAGTTTCTACTCAAAGTTTTCCTTGAGTTATCCCCTTATAGACGGTTTCTTCTGAGGTGTCGTGTAAATCAGCATGTCTAGTTAAAGCATTTCAAAATGATCGCTCTGGTTCATTGTTAAAAGGTAGATAAGATAGCGTTGTGTGAGTCTAACAATAGAAGCATTTTAACTCTTTCAAATGCGAAAACGTCTTCCATGTATCATTAATAAGATACAGTGGAATTATGACTCTTATAGTAGTTCTTGCAATCTGTCCAACGAAGCTACTGATGTGGTCCAGATACTGTGATTTGGTTGGAAAAACTTTAAAAGACTTGGATACAACAATGTTGGGTTCTGTCCAGCATGTATTGGCTGAGGACTTTAGGTCTGCCTCTGAGGATAAGCATCTTGAGGTTAGGTTAATTCGGCAGCCACGTTCAACACAGCTCATATGGGTCCTAGTATGAGTCCCATTGTTATACCATTTGTAAATTTCTGCACCTATTCTGTTCGGTCAACGTTGCTTTCAAGCCATTTCGTTGCTCTGATAAAGCCATAGATGTTCGCAAATCGCCTACTGATAGACAGGTATTATCCTGAAGTGTCAAAGATTTTCATATCTCATGTCACCCAAAGCAGGGCGGTGACATCGAAGTCAAATATCCCACGGTACTGAATTTTCTCTACGGCTATTCTAATGGCCGCAATTTCGGCCTGAACTTTTCTACAATGATTCGTTAGTCTGATAGATAGTTGCAAATTCAATTCCTCCGAAAGGATTCCACAGCCAGCTCTTTCCTTTAATTTCGAACCGTCCGTGAAAGTAAGGATGACATCCTCCCTAAAGTTTAGGGCTTTATCATCAAAGTAGGACCTATCCGGGATGTTCCTTATAAAACCCGGATCGAAGACAGGTTCTGGTAAGGTGTAATCCGTGTGACAGCTCACATTGATTAGGTCCAAAATCTCGGCATGACCATAGTTCCTGTGCATCCATGCTTTTGTGGCGTCTAAACGCATTGCGGTGTTCGTTGCTATTTTTCTCGCGTCAATGTCCGGGGGTAACCAGTTTAGGATCGTAAACAGTGCCTTCATTGGAGTAGTTGTAAGTGCCCCTGTTATCATGATTGCCACCAGTCTCATAATGCGTTCGAATTTTAGTCTTTGGGACGCTCTATCTATCGCCGACCACCAGACTGGTGGATTTAATGTTCGTAAACATGTTGCGACGGCGGTCAAATCCTACTAAGAAACTTTTGCTGGCAAATTTATACTCGATTCGCCGATGGCACTTAATCATCTTAGCTGGTCTTCACATCATATGAATAAACCAGTCTTAGGGATCCCATAGCCTCGCGAGGCCGGCAATAATCATCTTTTTCACACAAACACGATCTGCAATTCACACGTACGCGAAGCTATGTTTGAGTCAAAGCAATCAGTATCTGTATCAGTCTCTGTTGATCGTTCCCAGTGGCGGAATTCATCTCTTGGGAGGCCTTCCACAGGTCTTCTACCAAGTATTCTCTTACAAAGGAATGGGCCTATTATATTAAAATGGACTGGTCTTAATTCAAAAATCTAACCTTTCATCAGGTCTCGATAAGAATGCCTTCTGGAAAGAAAGTTTGTGAATATAAAAAGTTTTCACTGTGCAGGCCTTCCTTCTATCATTCTAGGAAATGAGAATGTATGAGGGATATTATGTTGGATCTGTTAGGAGGCCTTCTAGAATGCCTTCTAAGGGGAAGGCCTTAACAATTCCTCTGTTGGGTTGTGAAAGCACGCACGCTTGTTAAACATTCACATACATAAACACATAATATTTCTGTATGCGTGCGTTCGGGTTTTCCTGACACTGGAATAAACCAAAAATGGGGTTCGGTATCAGAATATCATCAAAAAATGAGGAATTCATACCAGAAGGAAGATATATTAAGTTTACGGCAGTACATTTTTTCACACTTTATGGCGAATTGAACCGAATTGAAAATAATTCCAAGCGCTTCTATTCGAGTCATCCCAAATTCAGCGGAATTTTGGTCACTCCCTACAGGGCTTACTATCCTATTCCCCTTTTTTAGACTACGTATTACTTGTATGCAGTATCTTGATTCCGACACGCTTGACTCCTCGTCGATGTCAGTTTGCAGGTCGGACAGCTCACGAGTGCAACTATTTATTATGTTTCTTGCATTTATTAACCTTAGTGTAAACGCCACAACTCACATCTGGCAACTCTATTTATTTAGCAAAATATGATATCACTTCAGTTTTCTGCATCTACATGTGACTGTAAGTGAAGGATAGACACACAATAGAACATTGCCGAAAGTATTGTTTTAGTAATCTTTGCATTAAATCGGGATGATTATGTCTTATATCCACAAAGTTGTTGGTGCAATTGCTGCGCATCAGCTATTCAGCCGCATTTGCCGCTGCGGCTGTTGCAGTTGCAAGGATTGAAACTTTAATACTCGCGGTTTCTTCTTTTAGTGTTTAGCCTAGCACTTACAACGCTTAACATACATTATGGTATATTTTATTCATTTCCTTTTTGGGGCTGCAATATTTCATGGGGCAATGCAACCGTTCGCCAATTTATACTCCCTCAACGCCGCCATTATACATAATAGCGGCCAAGTCAGGGATGCTGTTGTTAGGTTTAGCGTTTTTATTCTCTATGTTTCTCATCACCGCCATCATCATCATCATCAACATCACCGTGGCAACAAGGCTCACCCACATCGTTTCCCGACGTACAGGACAACACGGAATATCCTTAAATTAAGTGTTGTAAACTGATGTTGCAGTTGCAGATTGTTGGGACGTTGTCCCGAATGCTGGCGACGTTGACGCGATGTGGTAGTGTTGGTGTTGGTGTTGGCGATGGTGCAATGCATAGCAAACACTCAAAGGATTCTTTCTAACAATATGCATACGGACGGCGAGCGGATGGATGTATGTACGTTTATTTAACGAATTTACACGACAATGACAAATATAAGGACGATGGAGTACACTAACGACAGAGACGCGCCGCCTTTGTTTTGGTGCATCAAGGCAAAGTGGGAGAACTCTGTGCGAGTGGGGTTGGCTGCCTGGGTGTAGGGAGGAAATTCAGGAGAGGATGGCCTTTAATGTAGCAGGCGCAGTACAACGCACCTATTTACCACCGAAATCCTTTAAAAACGGTGCCGCTATTTGTTGTTCTTGTTACCATAGCTCGGCTTACAATGACAGCCAGCGAAATTCTTTATGCTCTTGTTTCTTTTCTAGGGTAAAAGCAACCCCGGGATACAAACCCCGTCCAGATGAGGTTTCTTTAGCATGGCCCAGTTATAAGGGGGTCGTGTGATACGATTGGGGAAATGATAATGTAATGGAAGCAATTACTTTCCGTATGTGTGACAAGGACATATATGATATTAGAAAGCTTGAAAGCAAGTATCATGATGGCTGAGTTCATTAAGGCGACGTCACTGATGAGTCTTTTAACCGACTGAAAGCATTCTTTTGGAAAGAATCAAACAAAAACGCTCAGTTGAGGGGCTAAGAAATACTTCGTATTTGGGGTGATCCAATCTATGGGGTTGTACCAATCAACAGTTCAAAAACTTACCGAAGTTTTTGCTCCGAAAAAGAGAGGAAGTCCGAAAATTCTACCAGAGTGTTAAGGCGAGAATGCGTGGGTTAGGGTAGCCCTCCTGTATGGACTGGATAAGGACACCACTCCAGTAGACTCCGCTGCAATCCATGACGATGGTATTAACTGTCCACCTCCGAGCCAGAGCTAGATACGTGTGGCAATATCCCGCCTTAAAAACAACAAAGCGGCTGGAGCCGATGGTCTTCCTGTTGAATTGTTTAAGGCTGGCGGGGAGGAGCTGATTAGGAGCATGCATAAGCTCATGGAGCACATCTGGCTAGAGGAGAGCATGCCCGGGGATTGCTGTTTCAGTTATGTCCCATATACAAAAAGGAAGATCATAGGGAATGTAAAAACTACCGTGGAATAATAAGCCTATTACCAATTGCGTACAAGGTCAGTGCGGCTTTAGACCTGGTAAATCCACGACGGATCAAATATTCAACTTACAACAAATCCTGGAAAGAACTCATGAAAGGCAGATCAGACACCTACCACCACTTTGTCGACTACAATGCTGTCTTCAACTCTCCGATAAGAAATAGGTCACATGAGGTCATGTCTGAGTTTGGTATTCCTTCTAGGCTGATTTGACGTTGCAGATGTACCTTGGAAAACACCAAATCCTCGGTTAAGATTGGTAAGGATCCCTCTGAACCATTCAACACAGAAAGAGGTCTCAGGCAGGGTGATAGCTTGTCCTGTTCACTATTTAATATAGTTATGGAGGAGGTGATGAGAAGGCTGGTGTCAACATGATTGGTACCATATTCCACAAGAGCCACATGCCACTAGCCTATTCCGATGATATAGACATTATTGGCCGAAATCTGCGGCCTTTTCTCATCGCTAGAAAAGGAGTCAGGAAATATGGGTTTAGCGGTCAACGAGGACAAAACTAAAATAATAATTTCGACGAACAAAGAGTCCTCTCGATGGGGACGCACCGTGAACATTAAAAATGATTGTTTTGAGGTAGTAGATGAGTGCTGAATTGTTTAAGGCTGGCGGGGAGGAGCTGATTAGGAGCATGCATCAGCTCATGGAGAACATCTGGCAAAAGGGAAAGCATGCCCGGGGATTGGAGTCTCAGTCTGTTATGTCCCATATACAAGAAAGGAGATCGTAGTGAATGTAAGAACTATCGTGGAATAAGCCTATTACCAATTGCGTACAAGGTCCTTTCAAGCATATTGTGTGAACGTCTAAAGCCAATTGTAGAAAAACTAATTGGACCATATCAGTGCGGCTTTAGACCTGGCAAATCTACGACGGATCAAATATTCACCTTACGACAGATCCTGGAAAAAACCCATGAAAAACAGATCGACACCTACCACCTCTTTGTCGACTTCAAAGCTGCCTTCGACTCTCCGATAAGGAATAGGCTTTATGAGACCATGTCTGAGTTTGGTATTCCTGCAAAACTGATTCGACTTTGCAAATGTACCTTAGACAACACCAAATCCTCTGTTAAGATTGGTTAGGATTAGTCTGAACCATTTAACACGGAAAGAGGTCTCAGGCAGGGCGATAGCCTGTCCTGTACACTATTTAATATAGTTGTGGAGAAGGTGATGAGAAAGGCTGGTGTCAACATGTCTGGCACCATATTCCACAAGAGCCACATGCCACTAGCCTATGCCGATGATATAGACATCAATGGTCGAAATCTGCGGGATGTTACTGCAGTTTTCTCATCACTAGAAAAGGAGTCAGCAAAAATGGGTTTAGCGGTCAACGGGGACAAAACAAAAATAATGATTTCGACGAACAAAGAGTCCTCTCGTTGGGGACGCACCGTGAACGTTGACAATTATTGTTTTGAGGTAGTCGACGAATTTACCTACCTCGGATCTTCCGTCAATAAGAAAAATAATGTCAGCCAAGAAATTAAACGGAGAATAGTGCTAGCCAATAGATGTTTCTACGGACTTCGGCAGCACTTTAGTAACACCACCTTATCTCGGAATACTAAGAAACAGCTTTACCAGGTGCTAATCTTACCAGTTCTTTTGTATGCTGCCGAATCATGAGTGCCACGACATCGACGTAGCTAAAAGAGTCAGAATGCAACGACTACGATGGCTGGGTCATGTTGCCAGGATGGATGTAAATCCTCCAGCGAGAAAGGTGTTTGAAGGCGAACCTGAAGGACGGCGCAGAGCAGGGAGACCCAAACTCCGTTGGAAGGACCAAGTGGTAGGCGACGTGCCACCATCTGGTAGGACTAACTGGAGAACACATGCACAAGACCGAAGCGTGTGGAATTCTTTCGTACTTCAGGCCTCAAACTTATGAAACATGTTCGTAAGTTGTAATGGGCCACTTAAGTAAGTAAGTAAGTAGTAGATGAGTTTACCTACCTCGGATCTTCCGTCGACAAGAAACATGTCAGACAGGAAATCAAGCGGAGAATAGTGTTCTCCAATAGATGTTTTTACGGACTTCGGTAGCACTTTAGTAATACCACTTTATCTCGGGATACTAAGAAACCTCTGTACCAGATGCTAATTTTACCCGTTGTGTTGTATGCCGCCGAATCGTGGGTGCTTAAGACAACGGACATACAAAACCTGGGAGTATTTGAGAGAAAAGTACTCCGGAAATAAATAGACCTATCTGTGTCGACGGCGAGTTTCGCCATCGGATGAACCATGAGCTGTATGAGCTTTACCACGACATCGACGTAGCTTAAAGAGTCAGAATCCAACGACTAAGATGGCTGGGACATGTTGCTAGGATGGATGTAAATGCTCCAGCAAGAAAAGAGTTTGAAGGCGAACATGAAGGTCGGCGCAGAGCAGGGAGATCCAAACTCCGTTAGAAGGACCAAATGGTTGGCGACGTGCCACCATCTGGTTGGACTAACTGGAGAATGCACGCAGAAGACCGAAGCGTGTGGAATTCTTTAATACTTTAGGCCCCAAATTGACGACTAAAATGGATCGACATCATAACGTTAAGTAGTATGAAACCACATCACTCACCTGGATAGATTAGGTCGGAATTATCTTCCGAAAAGAACCAACCGATAACGTTCTGCTGGAATTAAGAAATTTTAGCCTCATTGGTTTTAAAAGTCGACCAAATTCGCACTGTAGGAACAATATCCAGGATTCTGTTAGAAATCAAAACCGAAGTCAGTCAGTTGGAGATATTTGATTAAATTTGTGGTAGCAACATCAACATCATGTAATAAAGTCTAGCCGCTATCTTGATAAGAAATAATCACTCATAATCATTCTGTCAAATTTTAAGTCAGATCGGTACCAAAAGACTAATTTCTGGCTCATCGGTCATTTAACTTAACAAAGTAACGTATTTAGAGCTTTAATTCTAATGAAAATGGACAGCTTATGTGTTCAAACCACCAATGCCTACAATTTGTACGCCTACCTCGTTTCGCGTATTTACAAAGACCTTGTAAAACCCCGACGTCTGCCGAAAACCATAATACTTACGCTAAGCAAACGACTCTCCGATGATTGACAATCGTTAGAGATGCAACAGCGAAAACTTTCGTAATGCGAGAGAAGCCATCGCAGCATGAGGAAATGCAACCGACCGAACGAAGGCTGAGTGAGGTTCGCCGCATGCAACTCGCTTTCAGGAGGGATTTGCGTTACCATTAGGATGGTTTTGTTGCAACGCACTGAAACGAACAAACTATTTTCTTTTGACCTTACTACATTCATTGCTATCGCTTCGCTCTTGTCTTAGTTTTAGCAATACAACACCACCACCAACCAACATTGCCACCTCATGGACGGAGAAGATGATGGCGACGACCGAGCCTGTGGGAGTTTTGGCCCTGTAATGCCATGCAACTACTATTAATGCTGCCACGGCTGTGTGTTACCCTGACTCTGGATGTGCATCCACATACAATTTTGGGCAACAGCAACATCTCTCAAGAGTTGTTGTGTGTACCAAAAACAGCAACAACTAGGAATTACGGATGCAAAAGTGCCAGCCAGCCAGCCAGCATCACTACCGCATCGGTGTGTTGTTGTCGTCGTCATCGTCGTAGCAAATGTAAAACTTTGCTCTTGGCTGGTTACTCGCTATGGTGAGGGCTGACGGGTTGGCTGAATGGTATCAAGTTGCTGCTGCTGCTGCTCTTGTTGAATGGGCTGATGGCTGATGATGACTCGGTCTAGTCTACTATTACTTTCAACTATTGCAACAACAACAATAACAGCAACAACACCGGCAGCATTAGAAAGAAATGCTGCAACTACAACTTCTACTACGATAATACTATTGCGAATTTCGTCTGGTGAGTTTGTTGTTGGTGCAACAAAGTGCTGCCACTCGGCGCTGCATTACGCTGTACTCCACTATCTACCACCACCGGCAACATCATCATCGTCATCGTCAACAACGCCGCCGCCACCACCACCACGAGGCCACATGCCAGGGAAAACAACACTTTGGGTTTGTAAGAATGGTACCAAATGTGAATTGTACTATGTATATAATTGTATCGTTTAAATGTCCGCCGTAGCTACTTACGGTACCACGGATCCGAATGGTTCAGTAATTAATGATTCTGCCTCATTGATTCAGCTGATTTTGAGACAAAGGCATGGGTTATATTGATTTTAAGGACATCGGTTGATTGCGTCGATTTTATGGGTAGAATATATATGCGAATTTAGAAAACACCACGGAGGCAAGTCGCACAATCTTGATTGTTAAACAACGTCGTCTCTGAGCTCTTAAAATTTTCAAGCAGAATGTCCAATGACTCTCCGTGTGAATTTAAGCAAAGCTGTGGGTAATGTTGACTTTAAATTTAAATTCAAATAAAAAAAACAAAAAGAGAAGACAGACGGCGCCAAAACAACAATTGGGAATCGGTCCACTGTGTTACCGTCTACTGGCATACATTCCTCTAATTTTAGACGGGGATTGTTAATTATATTTCGGGCACAGCAAAAAAAATAATAAATCATTTATTATTGGATATTATAACGGGGTCTTACCTTAGGCTGAGGTAGTCTTAGTCACCTTCAGGGACTCCGCAAGGACCCACAAAACCTTACGAAATAAAAGACTGTATTTGCCCTGACTAAAGCAAGATATTATATATTCATTAATCGCTGATGGGGGGTAGTGATGCCTATTGATATGATTGGTCAGTGGTTTCGTATCGTTGATGGTGTCTGGTATGTCTGGTTGTGATGACTGGTATTCGTTAAGGTCCTTGAATAACTAAAATTATGAATACTCGTTTCAAATTCTGATCTTACAAGTGCGTGGACTCGTTGTACAGACAAAGCTCGTTATAGCTCGTTTTACAAGTGCAAAAAGTTTTCTTTGTACAGACTAAAGGTTCGTTCTACAGACTTACAGCACGTTGTATAAGTGCAAGAACTCATTGTACTGACTAAGTGTCTATTGTACACACTTAAAGCCCATTCTGGTGCTATTAGTGCAAGTACTCGTTGTATAGACTTAGTGTCCGTTGTATAGGCTTATAGCCTGTTGTACAAGTGCAAGAACTCGTTGTACAGGCTTAGAGTCCGCTGTACAAGTTCATGATCCGTTGTATAGGCTTATAGCCTGTTGTCCAAGTGCAACGACTCGTTATACAAACTTAGTGTCCATTGTACAGACTCTAGGTCCGTTCTACAGGCTTCCAGCCCGTGGTACAAGTGAATGGACTCCATGTACAGACTGAATGTCTGTCGTACATACTCAAGGTCCGTTGTACAGGCTTATAACCCGTTTGGCAAGTGCAAGGACTTGACTTAGTGTTCGTTAATATATTTCAGAAATACCTAACAGATCAGTTTACATTTCTTAACTAGGCAATAAACTTCATCTTGGAGGAGTCACCGACGATCATTTCAGCAAAATTATCGTTTTATAGTTGACATAAACCAAATGAGAATTATGAAGTAGTTGCTTGTTTCTGTTTGCACTAATAGAGATGTGTTTAAAACCTCTGCATTGCTGGCTGGCTGGTTGGCAATTTTAAGGGTGCCTGTTTGAATCCCAATAGAGTCGGTTTTAACTTTTTAAATGTATAACATTATTCTACTTATTTACTAAGCTGAAACTTATTTCTAATAGTATGGGATTATATGCCGCACGTAGAAAAATATTATAAGCACTTCCGTCTTCTGCGCTTCTTCTCCAGTTCGTCCAACCAAGTTCAGCAAGGTTCTCAGTAACCTGGTCTTTCCAAAAAAGTTTTGGTCGCTCTCTTCTGCGCCGTCCATCGAGTTCATTGTTGAAGTCATTTCGAGCTGGAGCATTTTCGTCCATGCATACAAAATGTCCTAGCAAACGCAACCGCTGCACCTTTAAACGTCTGACTACGACAATTTCAGTATAAAGCTCGTGCAGCTCATGACCATGCGACATCGATGCTCTCCGTTAACGATGATAGGGCCATATATTTTACGGAGTATTTTCTCTCGAATTCTGCCTTGTGTCATAACCCAGAATTCTTAACCATACATCAAAAAACGTAGAACCAGTATCTGGCATAGCTAGATTTTTGTTTGTCGAAAGAGGGCTCTGTCAAGTAGCAGGATTCTTTTCCGGATTTCGAGACTGACGCTATTTTTTATTTTGATTATACTTCTCACATTGTTTTGTATTAACACCCTTTCTATTTAGATTCACTTGTTTATCGACGGATGCGAACGTCAACGTTTGAGAAGCTTTTATTAGACATGTTGATTGCCTCGACACTATACTGCAAAGTTTCTGTCCACAACATCAAGGTTAAAATGTAAATGACTAGAGCCGGGAACTCCCGCACGGTAGTAGCGTGTTCTAACCACTATGTAACGGCCGGTCCCAAAATATTGATCATCTTATTTTCAACGTTCACGCAGCTTCCCATACGGCAAATAACTTCGTTCCACCTGGTCCATCCGTCGCAGTTTTGGTCGCACCCTCTTGCGCCACCCATCGAGTTTATTGCCGAAGACTTTTCGAGCAGGAGCGTTTGGTCTATTCTTACAACGTGTCGAAGCCAGCGCTACGTCGATGTCGTTGTACAGCTCATACAGCTCATGATTTATTCGACGACGGTTTTCGCCGTTAACGATGATGGGTCCAAATATTTTGCGTAATATTTTTATCTCCAAAACTCCCAGAATAGATTGATCCGCCTGCGTCATTACCCAGGATTCTGCGCTGTAAAGAAAGATAGGCAGGATCAGTGTCTGATAGAGTTGAATCTTCGTTCATCGAGAGAGGGCTTTATCATTAAAACGCTTGCTCAGCGCATAATAACAGCGGTTTGCGATCGGTTTGATTTCCAGGCTGACATTATTATTTTTGTTTATGGCGGAGCCGAGGTAGACAAAATCACTTGAAAGTTATAGTTGCCAACGTTCACGCAGCGTCCCAAACGAGTAGACTCTTTGTTCGTTGAAACAAATAACTTAGTTTGCCCGCATTAATCACCAGACCCACTTCTGCAGACTGCTTCTCAATGCTCGAAAAGGCCGCAGTAACATCCCTCAGTCCTCGGCCAATGATATCTACATCATCAGCATACGCGAGCAGCATGTGGCTTTTGTTAAAGATTGTGCCAGTCGTGTTTACTGCTGCCAACCGCATGATCATTTCCATGATGATATTATATTAAAGAGATCGCTGAGACAGCTTCGCGGGGATACCAAAATTCGCCATAGTATCTTATAGTTTCTGTCGTATCGGACTGTCAAATGCAGATTTGTAGTCGATAAACAGATGGTAGGTATCGATCTGCATTTCCTGGGTCTTCTCCAGGATTTGTCGTAGTGTGAATATCTGGTCGGTCGTGGATTTACAAGGTCTTAAGCCACACTGATAAGGTCCAATCAGGTACGCTAAAATGGGCTTTAGTCTTTCACATGACACACTAGACAGGAGCTTGTATGCGATGGGTAAAAGGCTGATCCCCCGATAATTGGTACACACACTTGGATCGCCTTTTTAAGCACAGGACATAAAACACTCAGATTCCCATCATCGGGCATGTATTCCTTGAGCAAAATCGTGTTTAGGAGCTGGTGCATGCACGTTGCTTTAAAAAGCTCTGCCGATAGTCCATCGGCTCTCGCAGCATTATTAAGCCTTGCAATTGCCGTGTTGATCTCGTTTTGGCTCGGTGGTGGACAGTCTACATCGTCGATGATTGGTTTGATTTCGTCACTTATGCTGCCTTCGGGAATGAATAGAGATCGAAAGTGTTCCCTCCATATTTGCGGCACACTCTGAATGTCATAACCAGATTTCCGTCTCCGTTCTTACAGGTGGGGATCCCTTGTCCAAAACTTTTACTTTTTTACCTTTTGGTGGAACTTTCGGGCTTCACCTCTATTCTTCCATAGACACATTTTCCTCCTGAAGAGGCGTGTCATCTCCCTCCTCTTTTCATTATAAGGCTCCGGCACTGCACTCGTTGCCATTGGCTGCAGTTTCGCTCTGTATGCAGCATTCTTATCTTCAGACATTTCGCGACATGTAGCTTCGTACTCCAACAAAAAATGGGCGAGATCAGATCAGTGGGCGTAGTATAAAACTTGATATTTTAAACGGCTGTATCTTGTGAACTATAAGAGGTTCTATAACGATTATATTTGGTATGTGTTGTTGGTACAGTATGAATTACAGCCATGGTGAAAGTTGGTTGTGCCACGCCCAAGTGACACGCTATTCCGGTCGGGCATTTTTAAATTTCCACAAAAAAAAAATCCATACATTTCGCTGCCGCCCTAATGTATATGCTAAAAATTTCAAACTTTCCAATGGAAGTTGAAATTTGCATCTGGCAAACACTAGTATTGCCGGGACCCGAAATATAAGTTGCAAACCATATTTATTTTATTATATAGGCCTATAAGCCTATGCTCTTAAGATTTTATTTTTGTAACAAATACGATTTAAAGATCTTCTGGACACGTTCAAGAATAGATTTCGGGATCCCTTGAAATTGTAAGTCGGTCCGATCATGATTGAGTCCTTGTTAAACCTATCTTCTCGAACTTCTGCACCAATTTCCTAATCAATTGAGTCGATGAAGTTTCATTTCTATGCTTTTTTTGTCTTGTTGCGCTGTCGTAGAAGAATTGTTGTGTCGACAGTACTCGCGTACGCAGAACACACGTTGGGATCCGCTGATTGATGCCATGGCATGAAATTCCCATTAGCTGTTCTGGCATTTCGTAGCAACTCCACACCAATGATTCAAGCAGACTTTTGGTTTACCGTCCTGCGTTGAAAGAGTGACAACCGTCTGCAATGCTTTGAGTTTTTTTTTCCATGTTCTTTCCCAAGACCGGCCGTGGCGTAGTGATTAGAACACGCGACCACCATGCAGGAGATCCCAGGTTTGATTCAATCGGCCTAGTAGAAGCTTCGCAAATACTGATGTTCGCATTCGTCGATAAACAAGTAGGTGCCGTTTGTTGTGAATCTAAAATAGAAAATAGAAATTAAGTTTTTAAGTTCCCAAGTTCATAAAAAAGGAAAAAAAATTACTTGTTTTAAAGAGACGAAACTCTATTCGGCGCTCATAAAAACTAAGAACAACAATGGTGCTATTTTTGGCTTAAAATAGTGCTTAAAACGCCAACCTTATCATCCCTATCAAACATACTCTACATTTGCTCCACTCTCGGCTTTGTACCACTACGAGTACTAACTGAGTGGCTGGCTGGCTGGTTGGATGTATGCCTGTGTGCCTGCCTGCCTGCCTTGCCACAATGAGTGTACTTCTACTGCAACTACTACTATTCCTCATGCTGCTGCTAGTTGCTGTTGCTGCAATACCAACGACGACAACAATAGCAACGCCGGCCGACAACAGCAACAAAACATTCTTCATCTATTCATGCATCCATTTATCGATAGTAAAAAGATATTTTTGCGAGATTTTTTCAGTTTATTGCCACGCTCCGCTGAGGTTTGTGGTGTGTTAGTGAGTGTTGCCACTACTACTACCAGTCACCAGTCGTCACAACGTGTTACATAGGCTACGTACGTACGCGTTTGGTTTCGCAAAACGACAGTCATCAACGTCGCGCCGTGGTTTGGTCGCGTGTCGCGTCGCGTCGTCGTTGTCGTCACTCGTATTAAATATATGTTGTGTGTGTTGGTAGCATACATTTTTTATATAGTATCAATAAACTAGAGATATAATCAAAAAATATGTTGTACTATATCAACAACATTGTCATTATCGGCATCATCATCATCATCATCATGTCATATTCAACGTCATTAACATCATTGTCAGCGTCATCATCATAATCATTATCTTTATCATCATAACCGGCAACATTTCTCATTGTTGTCATTATCATTGCGATGACATCAACGTCACAACATCATTATAGCATTCAGCAATGTTAAATTTAAATTCAGCAAACATTTTTTGTTTTAAGTTATAAGATTGCTATTAGATTGCCGATTGTCATGTTGCAGAGATATTCAGCAAACTTCTTTGTTTTATTCAGCTACATTCCCTTGATGTTGTTGTCTAACATGTAACTACATACATATGAAGCTCACTTACATTGTAGAGACGTGGTGATGGCGATGATAATGATGATTTTTCTTTAGCGCCTTGTCTATGGTGTCGTCCTTATCCCCATCATCATCCTTGTCATTATCATTATCATCGTCGTCGTCATCATCGTCATCGCTTCCACGACATCTCACATGTGGTTGAGTTAGTCGCATGACACTAGTCGCCGGCTGACAACTTTTCCATTATTCGAGTCGTGGTAAAACTTGACTAAACTCTTGACTCTGTCCGCCCCGCGACCACCCGTTCTTCTGTCTACGTTTACTATGTGACGGGAGGGGGAGGGGGCCAAATAAAATTACAAGAAACCAAATTAAAAGAAAACAAACAAAAGACGAAAAAAAACAAAATAAAAAACATAGAAAAACAACAGACCAGAAGTAGAAGCCGATAAAGAAACACATTGCAAAAGGAAAGTGGAACGAAAACACTTGGAAAAAAAGCAAAACAAAATATCAAAAATCGCCAAGGAAATTATACAGAAAACGTAATGTGAATTATTAGAAAAAGAGTTGTGTGTTTGATATCGCCGCTCTCTCTCGTCTCGTCGCAAACATTCAGTCTGCTCAGGCAGAGATGAGACGCAACAAAAAAGCTAACAGTTAATAAAAACAAAAAATATAATAATAAAAACAAATCTAAGTCTAAAATTTACAACATATTTAACAAAAGTTTGTCAACAATTTTTAATAAACAAAACAATTTAAACCAAAGTTCAACAAAACAGTACCGATATCAAAAAAAAAAACAACAAAAAACCACGGTTTCAATTTTCGGCATTTGTTTGTAAAAGTGTTGTTGTTTTCTCCCTCTCTCCCTCTGCTATGCTGCCTGGCATGGTTAAGTTAGTTAGTTGTCCTCATATGATGACACACACAATAATATATTAATATATATACATATACATACATACATACTTTGTATCCTCCTGTCTTTGTCACGCGACCGGGTTTTGCTACTTGCGCCTCTTCGACGACCTTATCGTGAAAAGCGTGAAAATCTACGAACAAAAAATCGTTACAAATGCCGCTCGTCAAGCAACGCAAAGTCAGTAAAATGACTCGTTACAAGGTAATGTGTAAAGTTGTTTGTTTGTTTGTACTAATAAAAAAAATAGGAAAATAATATAAAAATACATAAGAAAAATAATAAGACATAAGGAAAATAATAAGAAAATATACAGAATTATAATCGAAATATAATAGAAAAATATACAACGAAAACTGTTTGTGTAATTTATGATAGAGAGACAGGAAGAGAATAAAAAATATCAATACTTTCGATGGTACATAATAACTTTCTAATTAATGCTCAACTCCTTCTGGAAAGTTAAAAAGCTCTTAAAATTTAAAATTTTTGTTTTACATGTGTTAAATTTACATTGTTTCCCCACATGCTTCCATTTACATGGTGGACCTTGATTTTTTTTTTACTTTTAAAAAGATAACAAAAAATTAAGTGAAAACTGTTAATTTATTATAAAAGGGATCTTATTTAAAAAAAATACTTTATCCGTATATGATCCTGACATTTACAATAAACGATTTACAGGTGTTAAGTAAAATGTTCTGCATTTCTTCACGAAAACCTTTCGTTATTTTCTCAAGAGACACTGGCTTGCTGATGGAAAAATTACATTTAAGGTAGTCTTACAAAAAAAAATTTATGGGGGATAAGTTTTATTAAAGTCGCCTCTTTTGAATATCAGTTTTAGCCCAAAAATTGGGTAAACTGCACCCAATGAGTCCTAGGAAGTGTGACATGCTGCCGCAAATGGCTGTAGCATGTCACTATATTGCTCTGCATTCTCTGTAATAGCAAGATCGCTTTGATCCTCATTACACCATGGACCAATAATGATTTTTGTTTACTATACAGTAACCTAGGAGTATTAAACTTAATTTCCCTTTGCACCCCATGAATGGGATAGTTTCTCGCGTTGTTGTGAATTAACACGCTTTCTATTTTTAGATTCACAACTAACGGCACCTACTTGTTTATCAACGAATGCGAACGTCACTGTTTGAGAAGCTTTTACTAGACACGCCGATTATCTCGACACTTATACTACAAAGATGCTGTCGACAACATCGAGGGTCGGCAATGAAAGACAAATGTAGATGACTGGAGCCGGGAATGGCATGGTAGCTGCGTGTTCTCATCACTTTGCCACGGCCGGTCCTATGCCACCTAGAAGTATTGATGGTTCAATTAACAATTACTGAAAGTTTGCCTGTTTACATGCCCTTTTATGCGAAAGAGTTCCTTGTTCTTCTTATTTGGCAACAGCAACAAAAATTCATCCATTAGTAACCACACGTAGAAGAGAATTCTAGACGCATCGGTACTTTGCGTTCCGTAGATAGTTCGTTACATCAAGTTTAGATAACAGCTTTTTCACCTGGTCTATTGAAAAAAGTTTTGGTCGCACCTAGAGTTTCTCTCCCGGGATTTCCCGGGATTCCCCATAAAATGACACAATGTCTAATTTTTTTTTACCCATTGTGGGTTTTATAACAATTTGCTAATTTCTGAATATGTATGTAATTATAAGGCGCAAATTAAATTCAATTTTTTCCGTTAAACATACCCTTAAGAAAACCAAACTCCTTTTAGATATCCTCAAGCGACAAACTTGTATCATTCTTGTACAATCGCTTCGTTATTTTTCGGTATAAAAAATATTATTACTTTTAAAGATGTTAAGTGCTGTTAGTAGTAGGATCCTTATAAGTCATCCTTGAAGGACATGTGATGTATCATATGAAAGGTATTGAATCATAGATCAATAATCTCTTTAAATTTTAGTAACCTGTCACTTGGCTCAAAAGATATTAAAGTTTAACTTTTATTTTTGATTTTTAAAAATAAAAGTTACGGAATAATTCTTATTTGTAACTTTTAAAATAAAAATCAAAAATTACTCTTATTTTTTATTTTTATTGTAAAAATCAAAAATAACTGTTATTTCGTAACTTTTATTTAAAAAATCAAAAATAACTTTTTTTATATTTTAATTGGAAAAAATTAAAAATAAGTGTTATTTTATAACTTTTAAATAAAAATTTAAAAATAATTGTTATATTGCAATTTTTATTTTAAAACTTATAACAGTTACGGTCCCTGGTTAAAACATGAAATCGGAGTTGCTATTGAAAAGATTCGACCCGAAACAATCAAAAATGACAAGCCAGTCGTGGTAGTCATACGAATGATATAGTGTTCCATTATGACAAAGTTCAAAGTCCAAGTGATACATTCACTTGGATGGGCTTTCTTTAGCACAGGACACAGAATCATATAATATAATCATATAACATGCATCCCTGGAGCCAAATCGTGTTTACGAGTTGGTGCAAGCATTTTACCATGTTCCCTCCATATTTGCAGCACACTCTGAGTGTCCGTGACCAAATTTCCGTCTCTGGCCTTGCAATTGGCATCCCTGTTCCAAACCCTTTTGCGTTTAGGTAGATCTTTCGGGCTTCTCCTCTATTCCTGTAATTTTCGGTATCCTAGCTCTATGGCCGTATATGTTTTTTTTTGCCTAAAGGGTCGTTTTATCTCTCTCCTCTTCTCATTATATCGTTCCTCCACGGCACACGTTGACATTGGCTGCAGCTTTGCCTTGTAAGCATTTCCTCAGACAATGCGCGACATTTTTGTCCTTACAGGCGGGGATCCCTGTTTTAAAACTTAGATTTTTACCTCTTGGTAGAACTTTCGGGCTTCACCTCTATCCCTGTAATTTTTGATATCAGGGCTCTCTCATTTCTTTCATAGCTGCTTTTTCCGCCTGAAGAGGCATTTCATCTCCCACCTCTTATATCGTTCCGTCACATAACGCGTTACTATTGACTGCTGTTGTACCTTGTATGCAGCATCCATTTCCTCAGACATTAAGCGACATTCCCTTTCGTACCAGGGCTTGTTTGAGAGTGGATTTTCATAAAAACCACTGCGTTTCGGCAGTGGCCATATAATTCGCAATATGCTGCCACTGTGTACAGGAACATCAGAAGTAGGGGGTTTGTTTAAAGTGTAAAGTAGTTGAGAAAGTTGGTTGGAGTAGGCATTGGCTATCTCGGTGGTATACAGCTTTGTTATGTCTAGCACTACTTAATCGCATGCGTACTTTCACTGTAACTATGTGGTGATCCGGGTCAATATTTGCACTGCGCGTCCATGAGGCATGCTTTCCATCTATGGTCACGTGATCCAAGACGGTTACTTGTTTTTTGATCAAGGGATATGCTGGTGGAAACGTGCTTCTGACACCCGTCAGAGCACGGCCAAACCTAAAACCCAGGCACGTCAGCTAAGAGTGAGCGGTACCCTGGTTAGCGTCTGACCCAGAATGGGCGGCTGCAATAAAATCCTGGCAGGAGGACAAAACTGCGACGTGGTGCGCAGGGCTTGCAACCCGCCACTGACGTATAACCGATTGCAATGGAAAGAAGTAAGATAAGAATAAAACGGACCCCCCAAAATGTTGACGACCACCGCAAACGAATTAAGGACCATGATTTAAGGATATGCACCTGGAATGTTAGAACACTGTATAGACCAGGTGCCTCCATCCAACTGGCTGAAGTCCTCGAAGAATACAAGGCTGACATAACCGCTTTACAGGAATTCCGGTGGACGGGACACGGGTGCTCGCGCATGAAGACGTGCGACATCTACTATAGTGGCCATGCGGACAAGCACGAGTTTGGATGTGGATTTGTGGTTGGCAAGAGACTGCGATACCTAGTCTCAAGGTGTCTAAACGTATAGCCACCATAAGAGTCAAAACAAAGTTTTTCCACATAACACTTATATGTGCCCAAGCTCCGACAGAATAGAAAAGCGATGAGGACAAAGACGAGTTCTACGAGAGCCTAGAAAATGTATATGACCGTAGCCCCAGCCATGACATCAAAATTGTACTAGGCGATTTTAATGCTAAAATAGGCAGGGAGACCGCATTTGAGCCTACAATCGGAAAATTCAGTCTGCACACCGAAACGTCGAACAATGGCATCAGAATGATTGATTTCTCTGCGGCAAGAAATATGGTAGTTAGCAGCACTAGATTTGACCATAAAAAATATTCATAAGGCAACATGGTTATCTCCAGATCATTTGACGAGGAATCAGATAGATCACGTGGTAGTCGATGGAAGGCACGCATCGAGTGTTCTGGACGTACGAGTGATCAGGGGTGCGAACATTGACTCCGATCACTTCCTTACCGCAGTTAAGGTACGCACTAGGCTAAGCGTGGCGGAAAACGTACGTAACCAGGCACAACGAAAGCTGGACATCGGTAAACTGCGGACCACAGAGGTATTGGACGCCTACTCCAACCACCTAACTCAACTGCTGCGGAATGCTCCAACCCCTGATAATATAACCTCGCAGTGGCAATATATAGCCGACTCCATAGAACGGACTGCGAGAAGCGTACTTGGGTACTCAAAGCCGTCTCAAGAAGATGCCTGGTACGATGATGAATGTCGCAATGCCACGAGAGAGACGGATGCTGCATACAGGGCAAAACTGCAGCCAATGGCAGCGCGAGCTGTTCGTAAACGGCACAGGGAGAAGAGACGACAGGCAACTCGTCTTTTTTAGAAGAAAAAAGAAGGAGCTGAAGAAGAGGCAGGATAAGTGCACTGAGTTGCTCCGAAGTAGAGGGGAAGCCCGAAAATTCTACAAGAGAGTTAAAGCGAGAATGCGTGGATCAGGGTTGCCCTCCTGCAAGGACAGCGATGGCCAGCTAGTGACGGACTCGGATAACGTTCTGAAGATATGGAGAGATCACTTTAGAATTTTACTGGATACTGACATCACTCCAGAAGACCCCGCTCCAATCCATGACGATGGTATTAACTGTCCACCTCCAAGCCAGAGCGAGATACGTATGGCCATCTCCCGCCTTAAAAACAACAAAGCTGCTGGAGCCGATGGTCTCCCTGCTGAATTGTTTAAGGCTGGCGGGGAGGAGCTGATTAGGAGCATGCATCAGCTCATGGAGAACATCTGGCAAGAGGAGCGCATGCCCGGGGATTGGAGTCTCAGTCTGTTATGTCCCATAGCAAAAATGGGTTTAGCGGTCAACGAGGACAATGATTTCAACGAACAAAGAGTCCTCTCGATGGGGACGCAGCGTCAACGTTGAAAATTATTGTTTTGAGGTAGTTGATGAGTTTACCTACCTCGGATCTTCCGTCAATAAGAAAAATAATGTCAGCCAAGAAATTAAGCGGAGAATAGTGCTAGCCAATAGATGTTTTTACGGACTTCGGCAGCACTTTAGTAATACCACCTTATCTAAGAATACTAAGAAACAGCTTTACCAGGTGCTAATCTTACCCGTTCTTTTGTATGCTGCCGAATCATGGGTGCTTACGACAACGGACATACAAAACCTAGGAGTATTCGAGAGAAAAGTACTCCGAAAAATTTATGGACCTATCTGTGTCGACGGCGAGTTTCGCCATCGGATGAACCATGAGCTGTATGAGCTTTACCACGACATCGACGTAGCTAAATAAGTCAGAATGCAACGACTACGATAGCTGGGTCATGTTGCCAGGATGGATGTAAATGCTCCAGCGAGAAAGGTGTTTGAAGGCGAACCTGAAGGACGGCGCAGAGCAGGGAGACCCAAACTCCGTTGGAAGGACCAAGTGTTAGGCGACGTGCCACTATCTGGTAGGGCTAACTGGAGAACACACGCACAATACCGAAGCGTGTGGAATTCTTTAGTACTTCAGGCCTCAAACGGCTCCACGAAAAGCCCCCCAATGAAAAGCCCCCCAGGAAATAATCCCCAATGAAATAAACCCCAAAAAATAGGAAATAACACCCAAAAACGAAATAACATCCAAAAATAAATGAAATAAACCCCAAAGCGAAAACGAAACAACCCCCAATATTTGGGAGTTATTTCATATGAAATAACACCCAATGATGAAAATGAAATAACCCCCAATGAAATAAACCCCATCAGCAACAAAAATGAAATTATGCCCAAAATGCATAAAAGAGTCAGTTTCACCAAGGATTTTATGTAGTCAATATGGACCAACAGCAAAGTCGCAAAATTATTGAAATAAATCGTGTGGGTCGTAGATCGTTGTAGCCGTGCTCTATTTTTACAGTTCGGAAGACAATTTGCCTTTTACGTTACACAACCACCTCCAATGTTCACAAGCAAATCAAACTCTCTGCTTTTTCTTCCTTTTAAAGAACTCTTAAAAATTTGAAAAAATTTCCATTCTTAGATATCATTCTCAAAATGAAAAATGCTCGGTGCACTTTGTTGATCTTCTATCCGTCAATATGAACACAAATGGAAATATCTGTAAACATTCAAAAGATATTGTTATATATTCACATGCTAAAAGTTTTCTTGTAAAAGGCCTATTTTTATATTATTATATAATTATAACCCCTAAAAACCAACAGCTTAAAAAATGAAATAACCCCCAAATAAAAAATGAAATAACACCCAAATTATTCACGATATGAAACAATCCCCAAATATAAAAAATTGGTTGGGTGCTATTTCATTGGATATTATTTCATAATTTGAAAACCCCAAATGAGGAATGAAATAATTCCCAAAGAAAAATGAAAAACGGCCCAAAAAAATCGGGAGTTATTTCATATGAAATAACACCCAAAAATGTATGAAAAAAATTTGGGGAATATTTCATTTCTTGTTTGGGCATTATTTCATTGGGGGGCTTTTCGTGGAGCCCCTCAAACTTATGAACCATGTTTGTAAGTTGTAATGGGCCACTTAAGTAACTAAGTAAGTAAGATATGCTGATAGCCTTGTGGATATCTAGATGCGGGAATCTGGTTCCACTCATTACCATGTTTATTGCCGACGCAAATCTAGCCAGTCTGAATCCGTATTGTAGTACAGAATAAATTTTCCAACTGCTGAAACAAGAGCATATTCCTTTCCTATTTTAGCTTTCTTGGGCAGGCCAGCGGCCATATATATCCTCCAAGCGATCACAGAATGCATCATTAATGTCCTCGTTTTTGTTTTCCATCGGGGAGATGTACAGATTACTTACTTAGATTACTTACAAGTAGTGATTTTGATTTCCGTGCATTTTTCATTTCCTGGGAAATCTGGATTTTTATTTCATTTTCCCGGGATTCAGGGAAATCCCGGTCCAAAACAAAAAATAAAAAAAGGTGCCTTTTTCTCATAAAAAAATTGTTTTTATTTTTATACAAACAAACAAATATGTAATGGAGCAAAAAAATAATTCAAAAATTCTCGTGTTATTGTTTATCAGAAAATTGTTAATACCTAGACAAGCTATGATCATAAAACCTGTATATGAGAAATCTCCTTATAGACATAGAGGTGGGATTTTTCGAAATTCGTACTTTTAGAGGGAAAAAGAATGTTGTTGACAGCAACTTTGCAGTATTAAGCGTCGATTCAATCATCGTGTCTAGTAAGAGCTTCTCAAACATTGACGTTCACATTCGTCGATAAACAAGTAGGTGCCGTTAGTTGTGAATCTAAAAATAGAAAGCGTGTTAATTCACAACAACGCGAGAAGCAATCCCATACCTCATTCATGGGGTGCAATGGGAAATTAAGTAAGTAAGTAATAGTATAAATAATAATATCGATTGTAAATCCTGTAATTATAACTTATAATCTACTCGATTAAGTATTTATGATTTCTATTTAGGTCGGTTAGTATACTTTCAGGTTTCGATCACAGGTTTCAGGTTTCCGGACGATTTAATGTAGCAGATTTGATGGTTTTGAGCTTATCCATAACTTTATATTATTTCTCCTAAACTGTAGAGGTGACATAGGATTGTAAGGATATTTTCGCAACTCAAGTTCGTATCAGTGATTCGAAATCGTATTGATTGTTAAGGTATTGTTGGTAATACAAACTTGTGCCAGCAATTCAAGAACGTACAGATAATTCTGATATTGCTGGCAAATAAGGTTCATATCAGCAACTCGGGAATGAAGATATAATTTCATTTGGAGGAAATTATTTGTCCCAAACTCTAGAGATCAAATAGGATTCTAAGGGTATTTGTGGAAATTAAATTCGTATTTTTGATAGGGAATCGTAGCTATTCATGAACGTTTTGCCAACAAATATGGTTCGTATCAGCAATTCGGGATCCTAGCGATGATTCAAGTTTGTTGGAAAATTATGTTCATATCAGCAATTTGGAACTTAGTGATGTTGGGAATTCAGGTTCATATTGGCAATACGTGTACTTAATTTCGAGTTTGTCGAGAACTCTGGTTCATGTAAGCAGTTGGACGGCAATTCAGGTTTGCATCTGCAACTCGGGATTGTTTTGACAATTTGCATTGGTTGGCAACTCAAGTTCATATCGGATAGTGGGGAATTCTCTTTCGTAGTGGCAACTCAGAATAGTGTTATTAATTCGAGTTTGTCTGTAAACAGCTTCGTGTTGATAATTTGTCGAGAATTTGACTTCCATCTTGAACTCGAGATCGAATGAGTATTAGAATTTCGCGGCAAATTACACTGTGACACAGTTTGGGGGTCATTGTCTCGGGGGTGAACCAAACCAATATCAAATGATAGCATTTGACCTCAGTAACAAAACCCTAAATTCCATTTTACTCCACTACGTCACACATTTTTACAGTGGTTTGAAGTTTGAATTTTTTGGTCAAAAGTCGATTCAAAGAATATGAAAAATCATCTATAAAAGTACATTTTGGGTATTTCATGTCTTCGGAGACCTATGCTAAAACATTCAGGGGAATATTTCCTCGGAACATTTTAACCCCCTAACTGCCATAGACATTTTTGGCCCAATTTTGAAAAACTGTTTATATGTCAACTTTAGAGGGAGGTCAAGGCTTAGAATCTTCGATAATAATATTTTCCTGAAAATTTCACTAAGGGTCACCGAAGGCAAATGGCCTCTATGAGTCAAAGGTTCCAAATAAAAACAAAATGAAATGTTAATGGAACGTTAAAAAATCTATTTTTGAACAAACAGTGCAACAAACTTTTTCGGGAGTGAACCGAAGACCTGAATTACGCCAAATGTACTTTTATAGATGATTTCATATGTTTTCCTTTTTTTTTTGAATTGACTTTGACCAAAAAATTCAAACTTCAAACCACTATAAAAAAAATTTGTGACGTAGTGGAGCAAAATGGAGTTTAGGGTTTTGTTACTGAGGTCAAACGCTATCGTTTCATATCGGTTTGGTTGACCCCCGAAAAAGTGTGTTGCACTGTGTTATTAATCATATTCCGACGGAACGGTAGTTTTGGATGGATCTTCCCAGGTGTCAAATCCCATATTTGGATAACCCCTTTCCATTGAATTCTACAGCTATAATAACACTTTTGACCTACCCTCCCATTAGGCGGTAACATATTGCCGATTGCCTGAAGTCGCAAATGCATCAAATATAATAGAAATTAATTCAAGCGATTTAACACGAATTATTTTTGATGTTTTTGTAATGGTTACGCCGTTGTTCGATTTTTTGTTATACAACACCTTAAATGGTAATACCAAAAAAAAATAATAGACTCAAACAAAAAAAAAACTACACAAAAATATTACATTTTCCCACACTAAATAAACTAAGCGCTAAAAGAAAATAAAACACAACAGAGTAGAGAAAAAAAAATCAATGAAAATAAGACCTAACAATTGGATTTTCGTTGTCTCCAATCCTTGTGCCTAGCAATTCCCAAGTATATCCAAGTGTAACTAGCCAGGGATTCTTAAACCAACGGTGCAAATAACTGCCAGTAACAAATGGGCTAAAAACCACCAAATGCGAAACGCCAAAAGGCTTTGGGGAATGTGGGCAATAACAAGAGGGGCGTACGCGAACCAACTGCCAAGGGAACTTCTGGTGGTGGAGGTAACCTATCTAAGCAACAGCAGCAATGAGAACTCTCTTCAAAGTCTGTTTCTGTTTGTTGGTTGTTGGCAGCAGCTTCAGCAGCAGCGAATTTTGCAAAAGAAGCAAACAAACAACAAAAGTTGTTGGAATATAAAACACATGTACTTTCTCTCGATTACATTTTCAAATGCGATACTACACATAATCGCGCTGTTGTTGCTTCGGTGTGTTTGGTTTCTTCTTTCTCTAAAAGTGTATTACATACTTTTTTACCTTCTCTGATTTTGCAAAAGTTCATTGAACTTTTACGCCGCAACAACAATAGTGACCGACAGCATGAACGCTAAAAATGCTGCTAGTTTTTATTATGCCTCTCACTGGGTTGCCATAGGTTGTTATCTCCGTTGGAATATTGTTAGCTCGGCTTGGCAGAAGAATGGCATTAATGTTACAAATTTTAAAATTTTTACGTATATACGAGGGCGGTTCAGAACTTCAATCGTATCTGACTTTATCTGCCTCTACCTCTAAAAAAAAATTCCGCAGGTCTGATATCAAGGCGGGTTGAAACGCAAAGTAAGGTGCTGATCAAATTATTTCAAAATAAAGTCATTGCATCGCACGCTTGGATACCAAATGTGGTCAAAATCAAATGAAAAATTCCTCCATCATGGCGCTTAAGATCTTGTCGCAGGCGGTTATGTTTTCGCCTATAATTCGACGTGAGAACAGTGGATCTTCCGAGAGCTGTTGCAGAGCTCTTTGACTGAAATTAAAGCGTAACTGCAACTCTGGCGGCTTAAACGAGTTGGATCTTGTAAGCGTTTAAATCAGTGATACGCATTTCATAGCATCGCCGGCTTCGCAAATATCGTATTTTCACACAGACAATATTGGCAATTCACGTGTACTCGATAGTTTTTTTTTGACTTAAAACAGTCAGTGTCTGCTTGAGTGTTATAAAAGCAACACCACACACGCTTGTTTTGCAAACAAATCAAACAGACATAAACACAGACGTGCACCGCGCACAATTCGACAGCGCTGACGTTTCTTGTGCGACCGCACACAAGCACACTATATTGTAGCATGTGTGGGTTCGGCATATGCTGCGTTCGGCACCCAATCAATCGATATAATCATCATTTATTGCGGTCTTTTCGGTCTTGTATCATCCTATAAGGTACACTGATACTAAAATGTACATGTGTTATTGGCTATGATGTCCTTAGCATACGTTTGCCGCTAACTTACGTAAATTTTTGTCTTTTCGTGTTGTGCGAAGTACACGAATATAATTTTTCACAGAATGCTGATTTTTGCAATAATTGGAAGACGTTTTTACAGCGTAAGCTTTCTATGACATAGTGTCATAAAATACTGAGATTCCAAAGCTAAAGGCTTGAGGATACCGATTAAGGTCGAATAAAGAGGTCATCACTAACACAAATGCCTATGTTGAGAACCTGGGAAAGAAAACTTTTTATATTTATTGTGGACAAAAATCGTCTGATGTTCCACTATAGTCTTTTGTGAGATCGAAAGATTTTGTCCATAATTTTTCCAACTTAGTTTTTCGTTCTAAATTATACGTTTTTCTAAGTCACAGTGGTCAAAATCTACCGAAAATGCAGTTCGTGAATCACTTTATTGCTCTGTGTCCTCGTTTTTACTTTCCAATCAATTTCAAATCCAGCCTAGCAGCTGTGACTGAGAAGAGAGACTATAGGTCATCTATATAACCTCGCCACTAGTATATGAAACATCTATAGGGAGCACGACAACTGCAAGGGAGATTTCCCATCGTTTTGTATTCCCCCTCACCCTTACACATACGGCAGTAGTAAGTTATAGACTCCATTTGCCTATTAGGTGTCTAATATTAAAGTAGCCAGTTAAAATTACACAGGCCAGTCTTAAGTCACTTCTAAATAGGCTAATCATGTATTCTGATCGGTATCTGTTATATTCGGGCCTCAGCAATCTAGCAGTTATACAGTCGGTTCTGGAGATCAACGTCTGCAGGTTGTTATCCCCATTCAGACCTCAAAATTGCCGAAAATGTTGCATATGAGTGGGTGAACAATCTTTCAGAGAGTCATGATTAAGCTTAGTACAGTCTCCTTTAGCGAAGAAGTCTGCTGATTCGTTCCCAGAGAAATTACAATGTCCCAGGACCTAACAGTTGCTAATATCCAGAGGCTTATGCCCATCCAACTTCACCTTACAGTCCTCACCAACTTCTAAAAAGGCTAATCATGTATTCCGATCGGGATCTGCTATATTCGGACCACGGCGATCTAGCAGTTATACAGTCGTTTCTAGAGATCTAACGTTTAAAGGCTGTTTTTCCCACTCAGTCCTCGAGAAAGCCCAAAGGTTGCATATGGGCTGGTGAACAATCTTTCAGAGAGTCATGATCAAGCTTAGTACAGCCTCCTCTAGCGAAGAAGTCTGCTGATTCGTTCTCAGATATATTTCAATGTCCCAGGACCCAACAGATACTGACATCCAGAGGCTTTAGTCCATCCCACTTCGCCTTACAGTCTTCACCAACTTTGATTTACACCGTGTAGAATTGGTCGATTTAATTACAGCTTGACTATCCCCACAGAGGGTTATCCTCCTGGAAGTATAGATTCCACATCCCACAATAGCCTCAACGGTTTTCGGAATAGCCAGTACCTCAGCTTGAAAAACACTACATTCTTTATGTAGTCTGAAAAAATAGCTAAGCTGCCGTCCTCGCTGTATACACCAGATACTGTGCCATGTTCCATCTTCGGTTCGTCAGTAAATACAGAAATGGAGTCCTTATAAAAAAGAGTCCCACCCTCATTTCATTACGATCTTTCCAGAATTATAACGGCCACTTTACGGAAATCCACACGTTTTGTCAAAAAATCAATTATAGGTGGCAGAAGAATATTAGCATGACCATATGTGGTCTGATGCCATTCGCCAGCTTTTGTCGACCTGATATCCCCTCGGGCCGCAGTAGCCTTAATAAACAAGAAGCGTTACGGAAGGTACAGTAACACATCCCACTCCGCTTGCGGTGTGCTTCTACTACAGCAGTAATCCCCATTGCAGCCATCCTTTGGACCTTTCTGAGCGTTTTCAGAAAGCTACTCTTATTTGGGCCCTCCCACCAAACCAAACATCCATAGGTGACCTTTTGTTTCTTGGCAAATTTAGCTTCTGATCGAGAACAATACCATGCCATTACAACATTCGGAGACCGTTATGGTCCATTGTGATTGTCCTGATTTAAGAAAGGAAGAAATATAAAAGGAAGAATATTTTACAATAAAATAAAGAGTTCAGAAGAATAGTACAGTGGACATAGAAGTGCTAAAGAATAATTCCGGTGTGTTCTCTCTTTCAACTTCAAATATACAAGTAGTGAGATTACGTGGGGACACTATGGTCCTCTGTCCTTAAGCCAGCTCAAACTATCAGTGAAATTCACTACATGTGAGACTACCAAAGAACCATTTTCCGAGTAATTGCTTCCTACTTCTATGAAGAGCTGACCAATGGCATAACGAATGCTCAATGGTCTCAATTTCCTCCTCATCGTGGCAAAGCCTGTAGTAATGCTCCTGTGTCGTCTCCCAGTTGGATGTAAATGCTCTGACGTCACAATGTCCTGTAGTTATTCCGATAAGTCGTCTGCGGGACTTCCTATCTAGTTCCAATAGTGATCTGGTTCGTCTTCCATCCAATCCTGGCCAAATATTTCCTGATACCACACAGTCGGTGCGATGTTTCCAGAATGTATTTGCTAGCCATTGAGCATTAAGACCAAATTTGTTTCAGAGCTTTTTAATACGCTTTAGCCATGACCGTCTGGCTGGCTGTTGGGCAGAATAACTCGAGTAAACTTTAAGTGATCTTTATGAAGTTTGTCTGTATTAATACTTTAGAAAATGATGAAATGGAATCGCAAATGGGCAGAGTAGCCCCAACCCTTTTGGTACTTCCCACACAATATGACCAATTTTTGTGTCGTCTACCAGTTGGATGTAAATGCTCTGACGTCGTCTAACAGACCTCCTATCCAGATCCAATAGCGATCTGGTTCGTCTTTCATCCAGTCCTGGCCAAATATCTCGTGAGCGATGTTTCCAGGATGCATTTGCCAGCCGTTAAATGTGACGGGTCACAATTCCGTATATATGACACATTGTTGGTCGCACTGATAAATCCGATTCATCAGTGCAGAGCCTTTCCGCGCCATTTCAGCCGCTATTTCGTTTCCTGAAATGTCACTGTGTCCGGGGACCCAACAGAGTCCAACACTATTCTTCGGCAGTTTTAAGAGCGCCGTCCTACATCTGTACACAAATCTCGACTTTATGGCCTTTGATACCAAAGCCTTTAAGACCGCTTGACTGTCCACATAGATTGTGACAATCTCCTTCAAATTCCTTGCCTGTTTTTCCTCCTCATAATAGCGAAGATCTCCGCCTGGAACACACTGCAATCGTCATCCAATCGAAAGTGTTGCCTGAAATTGAGATCCTCGCTAAAGATATTCGATCCTGTGCCAATTTCCATATAGACGAATCCAACCATCAGAGAAGATGTACAGCCCCCTGAAAGGCAAGCAAACTAACCAATCTTCTCTTTCAGGTGGCCTGAAACCCTTACCTTATGTCTACGAATTGTGAATTAAAACGATTTTGTTTTTAGACTTAAACAACGGGACCTACACTTTACAGACGAATCCGAACATCAGCTGTTTCAGCAGCTTTGACTACACTTTTACTGCGATGTTTCTGTCGACAAAATCGAGGGGGCCGACGATGAAAGTCGTGTAGATGACTGAGACATGAATCGAATCTGGGTCTCATGCATGATAGTCACGTGTTTTAGTCATCATGTCACGGTTAACCTTGTTTGGTCCACGTTGATTCAATTAGTCCATGTACAGATGAAATCAAGGTATAATATGGAAACAAGTCTTCACAAATACATGACTGGACATTGTACGCGACGGATAAAACGCTGATTCCGACATACATAAAAAATAAATATGTTAGTTTCGAACAAATTCTGAAATTTCCTTTCTGTCCTAGTTTTGACTTGGTGATGGGCAATATACTTCGTTGTCGATGATTGACGTTATTTGGCCACTAGCTATGACTTCAGGAACGATAATTTTGTAGTAGTATTTGCATCTGGGTCTCGGTGACCAGCTATCCGTTCGTATTTTGGTAGAATTTGCTTGACTTTTCTCAAACTCTGTATTTATCTAAATTCTCGCCGTCTCATCTTTATATACTTACTCGTTTGCAGTCTAAAGAGGCACATCCATTTCCTCACACAATATGCGACATGCTTCATAGTACCAGAATTGCCCGAGCTATTAGGGAACTGCTAGAAGAAAGCTCAAATTGAAACCAGAGTTCGTAAATACTTATCATTGAGAAGTATTATTTTGCTCTTCTCCTCATATACAACTCTATTTGCGAGCGACTCAATTTTGTGTTTTCATTTTCGACGTAAAAAGAAATGAGCGCTCGTTTGTTAATGCTCTAGAACGTCATCGCTCGTTGAATACTCTTTCGAAAGCACTCAACAAAAGAGTACTCATTGCTTTCAATGCTTTGATATTTCTCACTCAAAAGTTATTGCGATGATAAACTCTTTACAACAACAAAGCTAAGTTTTGAGTGCTCCTGTTTAATAACATGCTCATAACTGATTTGGTTTACAGGAATTACATACTTGTATCTGCTCTGCTAGCGTCGTTTTTCGAAGTTGTTCTTGATAAACATTTTGCGTACCACTGCATTAGAGTCACTAATTTTGTTTTTTCTCGTAAAAAACCTGTGCAAGAATATATACATATGTCTATATCTGCCACGCCTCCCAACGGCAATATGCTCCACCACTGTGTGTCGCATAAAAAACAATTTTCATATCAGAGCATTGTTGGATTTGTCAAACAAGCAAATTATCAATCTTAATAATTTAGGTTTATTAAATGTAATTTTTAATATAAAAAAAATAAAAATAAATGATTCAATGTGTTAACAGTATTATTATTTCAAAAATAATAGTAATTTTCTTACATACTACCTAAATATCAATGCATATTTTCCAAGCAACACAATTCATTTCTGTGTTCAACGAAACGACGGCACTTGAAAAATCAACATTATACATATGTTCACATTTGCTTATTTATGATTGATAAGTAAAATTCAATCGATCATTTTCGTGAAATGAGCGCTCCTTGTTTGCTTCAATGAGCGTACAATGAGTTATTCAATTTAAAAATTCTATTCAAACAAGCGGTCGCCATTTAACTTATCAAAGCGATGTATTGAATGAGTGAAACTAATGAGGAGTTTATAGAAGAGAAGATTGCTTGATTGCTTTCGCTCACTTGTTTTGAAAATGATAAACTCATTGTAAAGATAACTCAATAGAGCGAGAGCGTATTTTGATTGCTCTACGCACTCTGATTGAAACAGACCCCGTATCTGAAAGTAGTCTTTGAAATGTTCTCCTCCACATATCTTTTCTTCTTCTTTCGTTAATTCCCAAAATAAATCATTTTCACGAACTATGGCAACACTTCTCTCCCAACGTTGGGAATGTTGATTTGCTGTGGCTGCACCTCCAGCGTTGCATTTATGGTGTTGTTAGTTGGACCTTTCATTGCACTCTCGTTATCGTCCTCGTCCTCAACGTTAACGTTGGCGTTATCGTCGTGTTTTGCTGTTCGTTGTACATAGATTTGACCTGACCTAAAATATAGAAATTTCAGTGTTGTTGTCATCCATCGTCGTACCTAACTAATGTGGAACAAATTCAACAGTGTCGTCTGTCCTCAACACTGGAATAGAAAACCTTGCAGCATCATGCACCGACCGACTAACGTATGTTGTGAGTGTTGGAGATGGCATCGTCGTCGTAGTTGTTGTCGTCTCATGTTTGTTGGTTTGTCGTAGTATTGCTCCTCATTGAGAAACTCTTCATCTGGTGAATGTAAATTTGGTTAGGTTGGATGACACATAGAATTCCATGATGCTGCTAGTAGTGAGCCAGCCAACCATCCAGAGGATGCCAATACAGCGCAATGGATGGCTGGCTACTCTTCTTCTAGCTGTTTATGTTGTAAACTCTTGGAGTATTTTTGTGTTTTAACTTCGTTCGAACTGGAAATGTTTACGATGGGGGTGGTTGGGCGAGAGAGTTCCGATATAAAAGAGAAAGAGGAACGTAGTCGTGCGAATAGTAACGTTTCGTTTTTTATGCAGATTTAGTTTGAAATTGGTTTTCATTAACACTTTGTGGATGATGTGAGACTATTAGGGATAAAAGGCAATTTTTTTTTAAATGGATGATAGAGAACCAATAAAGTAGTATAAAAACGAGGGCTTTTTATTCTAAAAAATTTATTAGATTAACGGCGTGATGTCTGGGTATGTATTCTATATAGCCCGTACATCTTCAAATCAAAGGCGTACGTTTTATTTTTATATATGTTACTTTTTTTCCGCAATATAACCTCAAAGTTGCCTAGGGGTGGCTTAGTTTTTTTTGCGAATAAATATGTTGCATTTTAACTAATGGAAAATTTGTAAACTATAACGGCTAAACAATACCTGCAGCTACTATTAGAGTGCGAAATCAGTTATCAAAATTATTATTATACATATATATGGGTATTTCCAGGGAAGGACGGACGATTTAATAGTAAAAAATTACTATATTTTTAACTTGTTGTTTTTATAATCATAAAATGAATTTATTGAACTTTAACAAAACAAACTTTATATATCGCTGGAAAGTCTACTCTTTCCAAATCCGCAGAGAAACTAAAAATCGGTTCATATTTATCCGCGTAACTGGCTTATAAGTGCGTAAAAGTACGAAAACCCGGTTTTTTACCCGCACTTTGTTTTAGTCATAATTTTGAATACAACATTTTAAGTAAAGTTTCATTAAAAGAACAATATTGTACTGTCCAAAACCTACAATTTTTAACATGAACAAAATCTTCAAAATATTTTAACTTTTCGAGAAAACTACAAAATAAAAAAAAACGTGCGTCCGCAACGCCAGGAAATATCCATATATGAAGTCGTGATTTTTTTTACTTTTTTATGATTTCTTCATCTTCTTATTTGGAAGCAGCAGCAACAGCAATTTATCTATTAGTAACCGCACGTAGATAAGAATTCGAAGATAGATAGTTCGTCATGAATAGAATTCGAAGCGCTTCGATCTTTGGCACTCCGAAGATAGTTCGTCACACCAAGTTAAGATAATAACTCTATCACTTGGTTCAGCCACCTACTGCTCCGCGCATCGATTTTACTGCACAAGCCTTTTTGATGTGAAACATTTTCATCCATTTGTACAACGTGTCCAAGTCAGTGCATTCGATCTATTTGAACGCGCTTGTCTATGTCGGCGGTATTCGCCATTGACTATGAAGGATCCAAATATGTTATTTTGACAAATATTTTTGTCGAAGATTCCCGGAACAAATTGATCCGCTTGTGTCATTACCCAGGATTCCGCGATGTTACGCAAGACAGTTTCTGGTAGAGTTTGATCTTTGTGCTTGAAAGAGCATTGACCTTAAATAGCTTGCATAGGGTATATTAGCAGCGGTTTATGATCAATACTCGTCTCTAGATTTCCAAGCTGTCTTTATTTTTGTCTTCGACTTAGCCAAGGCCACTTCAAAGTTATAGTTGCTAACGGTCACATAGCCTCCCAAACGAGTAGACCCTTTGTTCGTTGAAACAAATAAGTTGGTTTTATCCTTCTTCCTTATCACCAGACACACGTCTGCCGACTGTTTCTCAACGCTTGAAACGGCGGCTGTAACATTCCGCAGTTCTCTTCTCCGAAGCATGTCTATATCATCGGCATACGTCAGCAGCAAGTGACTTTTATTAAAGATGGTTCCAGTCGTGTTAACTGGTCTAAAGCCACACTGATCAGGTGCAATCATCTTCGTTTCGATAGGCAGGGCTTTGTATGCGGTGGGAAAAAGGTTGATCCCGCGATAGTAGGTACACACACTAGGATCACATTTCTTAATCGCAGGACATAGAACACTCGGATTCACAATGCATTCATTCCTTTAGCCAGATCGAATTTATGAACTGATACATGGACGTTGCCAGCTCATCGTCGCCGGCTTTAATTAGCTCTGCCGGTGGTGGGCAATATTCTCCGTTTTCGATGAATGACGTGATTTTGTCAATTTCTTTTTAGGTTTTAACATTTTATCTTTTATATACCCTCACTTAAAGGAATGAAAGAAAAAGTGTAACACATTAGACGGGACGAGTTTGACCCGGAGTATCATAAGTCGTAAATTGTAAAGGATTTTTTAAGACGAGCCATATCCTCCAGTCTGTCTGGTGGGCAGGATAACTCTAGTAAACCTGTACTGATCGTTATGAAAATATATCAGTTGTAATATTTCCAAAATCTAATGATGGGATTGTAAGGAGGCGTAATAGGTCTACACCTTCTGGTACCTCCCATGCAAAATTCTGTTTTTTTTTTTTGGAAAATTAATTTTACTCCCATAACTTCCACACGGACAACTGGAGGATTTTTCAATTTGGCCAGTGGGTTTTGTGAGAATTAATAACAGACATTTTCCTTAGTTCTTAGTTCGTACCGCAAAAGACCGTTCTAGTCCCACCTCTATTTCTGTCGTTTCGTACCGACGAATGCAGCTTTGTAATCGATAAACAGATGGTAAGTGTCGATCTACATTTATTGGGTCTTCTCCAGTATTTGTCGTAGTTGGAATATCTGGTCAGTGGTTGATTTACCAGGTCTAAAGCCACACTGATAAGTTCCAACTGAGGTTTGCTAGGATGGTCTTAAGCCTTTCACATAACACACTAGATAGGACCTTGTATGCGATGGGTAACTGCTGATACCGCGATGGTTGGTGCACACATTTGGATTGCCTAGCTTTAACACAGGACATAGAACATTCAGATTCCAATTATCGGGCTTGCATTCCGTTAGCTAAATTGCGTTTATGAGCTGGTGCATGCAAGTTGCCAGCATATCGCCGCTGGCCTTAACAAGCTCTGCCGCCAGTCCATCGACTCTCGCAGCTTTAATGCATTTAAGTCGTGCAATTGCCGTGCAGATCTCGTTTTGTCACGGTGGTTGACTTGGGCACACTCTGCATTTTTGTGACCAGATTTCCATCTCTGTCCTTACAGAGTCATCTATATATTTCTTTCATTGTCGGCCACCTCGATGTTGTCGACAGCATCTTTGTAGTATAAGTGTCGAGATAATCGGCATGTCTAGTAAAAGCTTCTCAAACAGTGACGTTCGCATTCGTCGATAAACAAGAAGGTGCCGTTTGTTGTGAATCTAAATAGAAAGCGTGTTAATTCACAAGGAAAAAGAAAATTTATGTTTTTTTAAGTCCTTACAGATGGGAATCCCCGTTCCACATTCTTTGCTTTTTACCTTGTGGTAGAGCTTTCAGGATTCATATTTTTTCCTGTAAACCGTTTAATCAGCCTCCTCTTCTCATTATACCGTCAAAGCAGGCGTTACCATTGACTCCAGTTTATTCTTGTATGCAGTATTTATGTCCTCAGACATGGCGCGACATTCCTCATCGTACCATGCCTTGTCTGATCGTGGTTTTTCTGAACCCAGTGGTCATAGAATTCGTTATATGCTGTCACTGCATGTCGGAAACATCAGAATTAGGGTAGTTGGTTCAAAGTAATTAAGAAAGTTGTTAGGAATAGGCATTGGCTATCTCGTTGGTATGCAGTGATGTCTAGCTTCCTTTGTGTTTGGTTACGGACGTTTTTGGAACTACTTAATTGCGTGCCTACCTTTGCTGCAACTAGGTGGTGATCCGATTCAATATTTTCCCCTCGTCCAGAACACTTTAGAATAGCCTTCCATCTATTATCACGTGGTCAATCAGGTCTTGTTTTTTTTAGATTCTTGCTGACGCGAAACTAACCAGTCTGAATCCGTTGAGGTGTTGCTGGGTAGACTGAGTTTTCCGACCGCTAAACCAAGTGCATATTTCAGAATTAAAATCTCCCAGACCTATATTGATATCATGGGCAAGTCAGCTATCATATATTTTCTCCAGGCGCTCACAAAATGCATCTTTAATGTCCTCGTGTTTGTCTTCTATTGGGGCGTGTACAAAAATCAGATTAAAGCGGTTAGTGAAAATTCGGTCACTTACTGAGTTTAACCGCGAAGTCTCTTGCCGACTATAAATCCTTATCCAAATTTATGTCTTTCTGCATGACAACTGTAAAAATTGTTACAGTTCTTTCATTGTATGCCTCCTTGTCCCGCCCAATGCATTTCATGTATGGCGATAATGTCAGCCTTGTATTCGTCGAGGACATCCGCCAATTCGATAGCTGTTTCCATAATAGATTTTATTTATTTAAGAAAAGTTGCTTATTAGACCACCGCTCCCGATCCTAGTTTCTTGGGGCTGCCAAAGTCACTAATAGAGCCTTTGTGTTGAGATTCACTCACGTTTGTTACTTACTCCGTAAGATTGCGCCTTCTCACATTTGCTACCACTTAACATACGTCCGGTGGCATGGGCCGGGGAACACGTGGTCTATCGGACGTTGTGAGCTGCTTGAGGACCTCTCAAGAGATATTCTGGTTATTCCCAAGTAAATAACGTTCAGAATACGTTGACCGTTAGTATTCCACATTTGTTCAGTAGGAAACAACTTTAATTCTAATATAAATAATTTGCCTCTTTCTATAAGTTTTAACTATAATTGAAAAACACAGTACAACACATGATTTTGGGACTCAATTCTGGGAACTGCACGTGAAAGTATCCCCAAAAAAAAGAAGTTCTACATCATTCGTTTTGTCAAGTTACATGCCATAATAATTTAATATCGATTTGAAGTTAGCAAGTATCGTATAGGGGAATTTGTCTCGTTTTAGACTGAGATGAAAAATGTTGTACTATGAAAGATTAAAAAAAGACTTATTCTCTAGTTAATATAACTGGACCATAGTAATAGTACTAGAGTTTTTGTTCCTCTTCATGTCAACAGCTCTAATTCTTTCCATATCGGATAAATCATATCACCTACCCTACAATGATGAATTACTTAAAATATTATAGAATTCGAGAAGGACAACGGGCCACATTTTGTTCGTACCTATGTACATGTCTAGTGCTCTTAAAGAAATTGCATATTTTTTTTGGTGAAGTAGTACTCGCTCGTTGCAAGTATTGTATCATACTTGGAGTGTCAATTTATAGTAGGACCATTGTATGTGATGATATACATACACTTACATATATGGTCCTACAATAGCAAAGGAGCAGGAGGTATTCACAAAACGGATACACATAAGGTACCTACCGAATGGAACACTTTACCAGCATCACGACCACCACTACCGCCACCGCCACCTCACCATCACTACCATCGCCATCTCTTGCCATAGGCTGTGCATACAAACACAACATACAACTTCACTGGCAAGAATGCAACCGAAGCACCCAGCCGGCTTAAAAATTGTGAATTACATTAAGAAGAGCGGCGGCGGTGGCTGGTGGTAGGAAGGAGGGAGCTGGTGATGCGCGTGTGTTGACTTGACTGCAAATCGGTGCATGTCCGTTTGTTGGATTCCTATCCTACTAACGACAAATGCCCGGACTTATCTTTACACTTTTCATTATGCATCGACAGTGGCAAAGGCAACGGCAACAACAACAGCAACATCTGCACCACCATCGGCTGCAACATCATCCATCGGCTACACTAACAAACCGGAGAAGGAATAACATACTAAATTATTGCAAAATTATTTAAAGTCAAAAAGAGATGACTCTATATAGACACAGGCCGACCCGACTGTGTCCGTCCGTGTGTCTGTCGAAACTGCAATTCCCAAGTTTGCCATAAAAACGACGACAACAGTAACAACATCAGCTTTGTGTTTGTTTTGTATCGTCGTATGTATTTTCTTTCCAATACCCATTTTTTTAGTTTCAGTGTGTTCACCTCCACTGCTCCTTATGCTCCTCTTTAATGTCTTGTTCGGCATCCTCGACATAGCCGTCGTCATCGCCAACATCAGCATCACTTTATTACGAATGCGTTGGGGGTAACTGGTGGTGGCGACCGTGGCTGATGTTTCAGTTTTTCGAGGTTGCAGTTTGCACTTCCTAGGCAAATATGGCAAAATCTGAAGAAAACAGAAAAAAATCATCGTGGAAATGCGAGAAGTGTTCCTATATTGTGTGTCCGTTGGTTTAGTTTTTGTTTTTTGGTGCTATCCCCGATAGATTGATATCGCACGAGGGTGGTGTAATAATTTAGGGGGTCAGAAGCAAAGGGGTGCAAGTGATATTGTTTAAGTCTTGAGTTGTTAAAACTAACCGATTTTTAATTAAAAGAGATAGGACTTTGTTTATTTGCATGGAGTTATACTGTAGGAAGGGCTACAGTGTAAAAAGTGGTAATGAATTCTCCAACAAATGTAAAAAGTTCAATTCAATATCTCTGGACATATGGTGACCATATTATGGTCAATTTGTATGGGGGTACTGGAAGGGTCTTTTGCGGTACGAACTAAAAACTAAGGAAAATGTCTCTTATTAATTCTCACAAAACCCACTGGCCAAATTCAACTATCCATGTGGAAGTTATGGGAATAACATTAATTTTTTAAAAAAAAAAGGGAATTTAGTATGGGAGGTACCAGAAGGGGTAGGCCTATTTTGCCTCCTTACAATCCCATAATTACATTTTGGAAATATTAACACTGATATATTTTCATAACGATCAGTACAAGTTTACTCGATTTATCCCGTCCAGCTGTCGGACCAGACAGAAGGATATGGCTCAATCGTCTTAAAAAGTCCTGAAACTAATTTTGTCTTATGATACTCGGGGTCAAGCTCGTCACCTTTAATGTGTTAAACTTTTTCTCTCATCCTCATCCTCATTAGGGTATAAAAGGTAAAATGTTAAAAACCTAAGAAGTAATTGACGAAGTCACGCCAACCAATGACGACGCAGAAGATTGACCACCACCGAGACAAAAAAGCTGAGGGTGCCGATGAACTGCTGTCAGAGCTTTTTAAAGCCGGCGGCGATGAGCTGGCAACGTGCATGTACCAGATCATAAACACGATTTGGCAAAAGGAATGAATGTCCAGGAATTCGGTCGCCAGGCTGGATACCGAGTTAGTGTCTTCGTTAACAGATGGACACGCCGTTTCATCGTCTTCGATGTTGGAGCTCCCTTGAGCTGAAGACTTATTTTTATCGTCGCTTTTGTATACACGCAGGAAGATGGAGTCAAATCCATAGAACACCCTCCCTTGTGTCTTTCTAAATGGCAGAAATGTATCACTATTAAGTATTATGGTGGCCTCCCTGGAGTCTTCCACTGCTTCAGTAACCCTAACCACTTTCCAGCTCTGCGTGGGTGGCTGAGGATTACTGTACTGAAGAATTGCCAGGATTTCAATAGAGTCGGAGGGTTCAGCGGGAATCTTGGCAATAGATCGTCGCCTCAGTGGAACATCGGCAAGATGTATTGCTTCGAATCTCGCACCAGGAAACACCTACCCAAGCGATTCTATAGCTGCCTTGTAGAGTTTCGCTGATCGTTTATCTGCACAAGCAACGAGTTTGATGTGTCCCTGATACCAGCCCACATCTGGACATTGCGGTGGTGGTCCGGGTCGCTCTCGAACGAATTTTATGAACGTCACAGTAAAGGGAACGACAACTGATTTCCAATTTCTTGAAGAAATATTGTTGTCGCTTTTATTATGGTCTCTGATCGCCCAGATAAGGTGGTCTTTAGCGACATCCTTATACGATCATTGTAGTGTCCGTGCAGGATTAAATTTTGGATTTTTGATCCCGTATGGGTAGTTAGACCGCTGCCGTTTAGGCCCTACATCATATGACTTTCGTTTAGTTTTGATATCCTCCGCAGAGGGTACGCTACCTTTTAACTCCCCGATGGGGAATTGTGCCCACTGGGGAGAACTCTTTTCCAGCTCCTTGAGCTCGTCGACCGGTTTGTCACCAAACCGACTAATTATTCTATAGGCGGAACGCCTGGTAATGAAGTTCCTTCCGGAACGTGTTTTGTGCTTAGAGGGAATAGTATCAGAAGGTGAAGTCGTTGAGGCCGAGGGAGGTGCTACGCAGAGAATCGAATTATTATTCGAATTTTCTCTTCGCTCAGCTATAGGCTCTACGGAAGCTGAATTAGCGACCTTCTGGAGTCTTGTTGCGTCATCAGAACCTGAAGCAGGGGTTTCGACAGGATTACATCCCATTTGTGGTACCTGGTTTCATAGAACCAGTATGTACCAGGCTCGAATTATGATTGCCTTTTGGCTGTGTCGTAGTAGCTGATCGACTAGCGGATCCTGGCGCCACCACTTTAGTAGACGAGGTCTCAGTAGCAGACAAACGTACTACAGTCTGAAACTGACGCTGTAGTAGTCGGGTCTCCGAAGATTATGAAGCTCTTGACCGGATACGCGGGGCATAATTTTTTCGGACATTTGGACGAAAATTTGGGGGTTTCATTTTATGCCTAACTGCCAGACGTGAAAACCTGCCCCTCCTCTGAAGACAGACGCAGACCATTAACCGCTCACTGTTGATGGATTTTAAGTACCAAACTTTAGAAGGACGGATAAAAAGCCGTTAAGGATCCATGCCGGCCCCAAGAAACAGACGGGAGACAGGGGAAAGATTAATTATTTATTCGTACTTAGTTCGGACGTACCTAAGCATGTCCTGTTGTTAAGAAAGGCGATCTTAGTGTGTACTAACTATCGCGGGATCAACATTTACCCACCGCATACAAAGTCCGGCCTAGTGTGTTATGTGCAAGACTAAATTTCATCGTAACGAACCTGATTGGATCAGTGTGGCTTTAGACCTGATAAATCGACGACCGACCAGCTACTCACACCGCGACAAAATCCTTGATAAGACCTAAGATCCGATTTGGCAGAAACTAATATATGGAATGGCTAAGTTTGGTATTACCGCGAAGCTGATATGACTTTGCGGAATGACACTGACTGACACGAAGTCTTCAGTGAAAATAGGCACAAATGTGGCATAGCCAAGCGAGACTTACCGGCGAAGCAAAGCGAGCCGGAAAGGATTTTCTTAACAAAAAAAGTCACATGCTGGTTGCATATGCCGATAATATAGATATGATTGGCCGAGAGCTGCGGGATGTAACTGCGGCATTTTCGATCATTGAAAAGCAGTCGGCGGAAGTAGGTCTGGTGATAAATGAAGACGAAACCAAGATATTTGTTTCAGTGAACAAAGAGTCCACTCGTCTGGGACGCTGCGTGAACGTTGACAACTATAACTTTAGGGTGTTAGATGAGCTAGATAACCGCAGCTACTGTGCGCTATGCAAGCGATGACAAAGCGCTCTCTCGAAGAACAAAGATCCAACTCTACCAGACTCTGATCCTACCTGTCTAGCTCGTCAGCGCGGAATCATGGATAATGACACAAGCGGATCAATCTTTTATGGGATTATTCGAGAGACAAATACTTCGCAAACTGTGTGAACTGTATAACATCATCGATGTTATCAAAGAGACAGAATGCCCTGGTTTGTACAAGTTGTACAAGTAGAAAAAAATCTCTAGCTCGAATAGTCTGTGGCAATAAACTCGATATGTGGCGCAGAAGAAGGCTACCAAAACTTCGTTGGATCGATTGGGAGAAAGAGCTATTATCTGGAAAACTATATAAGGAGCGCAAAAAAACGAAGCGCCTGGAGTTCATTATAATGCTTGGACCTTGCCATCACGTACGACCTTGCCATCATTTAAATGACCGCCGGCCGTGGTATGATGGTTAAAACACCCGACTACCATACGGGAGATCCGTGCTTTGATTTCCGGCTCTAGTCATCTTCATTACATTGCCGGCACCCTCGATGTTGTCGACAGTAACTTCGGAGCACAGTGTCAAGATTATCGACATGTCGAATAAAAGCTTCTGAAACAGTGACTTTAGTATTCGCCGATAGGTGTCATTAGTTGGGAATCTTATAATAGAAAGCATGTCTATTCACAACAACGCGGGAAGCTATTCCATTTCTCATTCATGGTGGTAAAGAAAAATTAAGTTTAGTTTTTTTGGCACATTTCGGGCATAAACTTTGACGTAGACCCACAATAATGCAATGGTCGTCAAATCGCATGGTCTTGGTGACCAATTGACGTCGGCAAATCAGGAAATCACGCGTTCGGGCAACTTTTTATGTAATAAAGCCAATATTGGTCGTGTTGTACGGCTCGTGGTACCGTCTGTGTGAGCCACAAACCATTTAGTTGATAAACGTCAATTGCAGTCCAAAAAATTCTACCATAGCGATCTGAATAGACGTTAACACTTCATTTATGGTCATTTTCAAACAAATACGACCCAAAGACACACCCAGACCATAATGTTCACCAAACATTCACTGTTTCCGCATGCAATGGCTTTTCACAATCACTTCTGGGTTTTCCGAAACTCATATGTCAAATTTAGCTTGTTGACGTTATCATCGAGTGTGATTTGAGTTCATCGCTCAAGAAAATTTTGTTCGAAAAATCAGCATGAAAGTCTTTTGCTCCAGCACCCAATCGTTGTGAATGGTCAGCTGCCTTTAAGTGTTGCGTGAATTGGACTTTTTATAGATAGAGGTGCAAATGCAAATACAAAATAAGCCATAAGATAGGCCCAATTGCTGAGAACGCAGTGGAATCGACAAATTCGGCTTATCCGCAGACTTTTAATAATAGAAGTGATATTTTCAGCAGTGGGCCCATTGCGGTGATGCCCAGGGCTGACCGCATCTGTAACGCTTTCTGACTAAATTTTTTTTATAATTTTGGCAATTCCTTGCACTTTAGATCAGTTATGACACTCGTATTGTCTTCGAAATTCTTGAAAAGTGGCCAAATTTGCAGCCCAACTTTGTACTTAGTTTGTATTATTTTTACTCTTTCATCAGTTGTTAAACGATCTAAATTCGTAAATGGCAAGCCTTTCACTAAATAACTGACACTTCAGATGACAGAAATTAAACAGCTGACAGCCTTGCCAGACCGGCGGTTTTAAAACCACTAAATGGATAATCCTGTATAATAAATAATATATGTATATCTCACACACAGCTTGTTTTAGACTACTGCAAAACTGATCCGTCATGTGTTATATATGTATTTTTTTTTACATTTTAATATTTTATATATCTATTGCAGAAAATATATAAAATAATCAAATTATTTTTATTTCCTTTCAGGTAAGCACTGAAATTCCTAAAGTATTGAACTGCAAATAGCGTAAGTACCTATAATACTCGTTGTTATTAAACGTCCCTCGTTGTTTAGCTAAGTAATAAATCCTATAGAGCAACACAATTCCGTGTTTAATATTTTATTGTATAAAATCAAGTTGTTTGCTCACACAGCAGTTCTCTGGCTGATGCTGCTGTTGCTGGGTGCACTTTAACTCCCAAGACACTCGATTGTTTTCCAATCATCATGAATACAGAGATAAATCCTTTTATCACATGTGACCACATGAAATTATATGCTCGATAAGAAAGTTGTGTATTTGCAAGCTTTTTTTTTGCTCTAAACACTAAACTGGTTAAACTAGATCCTCGTTTGTGGTCAAAGCTATGGCGTTCGTTTCATTCTGTCGTCCATGACGATGATAATGTGTGTGGATATGCATTGGCGATCATTGTGATCCTCAGTCAGATTGTTCTGTGGTGTGTCTCGGCATAGATGATTATAATAATCAAGGTCAAGACACTATACTGTCGTCAGTACTTGTCGTCGTGTAAGTCGCTTTTACATCCAGCATTGCTCATGCGCGTTGTGTGGTTGTAATCAGTCAGGTTGAAAAATATTTACGTACTTGAGATTTTGAAGCTTAAATATGGATATTAAGTGTTTATGGTTTGTGGTTAGTATTTATACAATGTAACATGTATAGTTGCGTTTATTAACGTATATTTAATTAACAAGTTTAAGGGGACGCTATGTAAAGTTTTAGGGGGAACCAACGTCTATGTTGATTCCAGTTTAGTTAACTTACTAACAGCTCACAAGAACGACTCGTCTTTTGAGGCAATCCAATCATCAATCCTTCTTTGCATTGTTCATATGAAGGGAACTTCTGCTGGGACAAGTCATATGTCATAGACCGGAACAAGTAGTAGTAGGAAGGAGCGATGTCTGGAGAATATGACGGGTGGAATAGGACTTCTCATTTCAGCTTTTTCAAGTATTATTTTTTATATATATTATGAATGTATTCTTATTTGGAAATTCATCCATAAGTAGCCTCAAGTGAAAAAGAATTTCAAGCGCTTCGATCTTTTGCGCTCCGCAGATGTTTCGTCACACTAAATTTGGATAACAACTGGTCCATCCAACGAAGTTTGGATCACTACCTTCTGCGTAGCCCACCGATTTTATTCCGATGACTTTTCCATCTGGAGAATTTCCATCTATTAGTACAACGTGTCCAAACCAGCGCAATCGGTCTATTTGATCTCGCTTGATTACGTCGATGTATTTATACAGCTCGATGATGATGGGTCCAAATATTTTGCGAAGTATTTGTCTCTAGAAGACTCCCAGATAGATTGATCGAACATTGACTCAGTTCACTACCTTACCGCAGTTAAGGTACGCACAAGTCAAAGCATGGCGAAAATGAACGTTACCAGGCACAACGAAAGCTGTACATCAGTAAACTGCGGACCACAGAGGTAGCGGACGCCTACCACCTAACTCAACTGCTACCGACTCCATATGAGAAGCGTTCTTGGGTAATAAAAGCCGTCTCAAGATGATTCCTGGTACGACGATGAATGTGGCAATGCCACCAGAGAGACGAATGCTGCATACAGGCTAAAACTGCAGCCAATGGCAACGCGAGCTGTTCGTGAATGGCACAGGGAGAAAAGACGAGTGCCAACTCGTGTCTTTAGACGGAAAAAGAAAGAGCTAAAGAAGAGACAGGATGAGTGCACAGAGTTGCTCCGAAATAGAAGGGAAGCCCGAAAATTCTACCACAGAGTTAAGGCGAGGATGCGTGGAACAGGGTTGCCTGCAAGGAGTCTGAACCTTTCAACACGAAAAGAGGTCTCAGGCAGGGCGATAGCCTGTCCTGTACACTATTTAATATAGTTATGGAGAAGGTGATGAGAAAGGCTGGTGACAACGTGTCTGGCACCATATTCCACAAGAGCCACATGCCACTGGCATATGCCGATGATATAGACATCATTGGCCGAAATCTGCGAGATGTTACTGCAGTTTTTTTATCACTAGAAAATGAGTCAGAAAAAATGAGTTTAGCGGTCAACGAGGAAAAAAAAATAATGATTTCGACGAACAAAGAGTCGTTCAATTATTGTTTTGAGGTAGTATATGAGTTTACTAACCTCGAATCTTCCGTCAACAAGAAAAATAATGCCAGCCAAGAAATCAAGCGGAGAATAGTGCTCGCCAATTGATGTTTTTACGGACTTCGGCAGCACTTTAGTACCACCACCTTATCTCAGCTGTACCAGGTGTTAATTTTACCCGTTCTGTTGTATGCCGCCGAATAGTGGGTGCTTACTACAAGGGACATACAAAAGCTGGTAGTATTCGAGGGAATAGTAATCCGAAAAATATATGGACCTATCTGGGCCAAACTGCGAGTTTCGCCATCGGATGAACCATGAGCTGTATGATCTTTACCACGACATTGACGTAGCTAAAAGAGTCAGAATCCAACGACTACGATGGCTTGGACATGTTGCCGGGATGGATGTAAATGTTCCGGCGAGAAAGGTGTCTGAAGGCGAACCTGAAGGACGGCGCAGAGCAGGGATACCCAAACTTCGTTGGAAGTACCAAGTGGTTGGCGACGTGCCACCATCTGGTAGGACTAACTGGAGAACGAACGCAGAAGATCGAAGCGTGTTTAATTTTCAGGCTTCAAATTTATGATCCACGTTCGTAAGTTCTAATGGCCCACTTAAGCAAGTAAGTAAGTATTTGTCTCTCGGAGACTACCTGAATAGATTGATCTTCTGTTTGTGTCATTACCCAGGATTCTGCGCTGTAGAGCAAGACAGGTAGGATCGGCGTTTAGTAGAGTTGGATCTTTGTTCGTCGAGAGAGGGCTTTGGTTTGCGATTACTAGTTGCCTCTTTGTTCGTCGAGAGAGGGCTTTGGTTTGCGGTTAAAAGTTGCCTCTTTATTATCGTTGAAACAAATAACTTGGTTTTTGTCCTCACTTTTGCCGACTGTTCAATGCTTGAAAAGGCCGCAGTAGTCTGCCAACAAAATCTATATCATCGGTACTCTCGAACAGCACGTTACTTTTATTAAACATGGTACCATTATTATATACTGCAGCCTTTCGCATGATCACCTGCATTATGATGTCAAAGAGATCGCATAACAGATTATCGCCTTGTCCTAAGATCATCGCCTAGGCTGTGTCAGATTTTTCCTTATTTAAAAGTTTGCCAAATCGTAATAGCTTCACAGGGATACAAAATTCAGATCGTAGGTGTCGATCTGCATTTCTAAGGTCTTCTCCAGGATTTGTCGTAGCGTTAATATCTGTTCTGTCGTTGATTTACCAGTTCTAAAGCTACACTGATAAGTTCAGGACCTTTTACGCAATGGGTAAAATACGTACTTGGTTCACCTTTCTTAAGAATAGGACATAGAAAACTCAGATTCCAATCATCGAGCATACATGCCTTTAGCCAAATCATGTTTATGAGATGGTGGATGAACGTTACCGACTCATCGTCTTCGTCCCTAAAAAGCTCTGCCGGCAGTCCATCGGTTTCTGCAGCTTTGTTGTTTTTAAGTTGAGCAGTTGCCGAGCTGACCTTCTTTTGACTGGTGGTGTGCAATCTACTCCGTCGTCGATGATTGGTGTGATTTCGTCACTTGTTGTGCCTTCGGGAACGAGCAGAGAACGAAAGTTTTCCCTCCATATTTGCAACCGACCCTGCATGTCCGTTGACAGATTTCCGTCTCTGTGGATCCCTATTTTATAAACCTTTGCTTTTTACCTCTTGGTAGAACTTTCGAACTTCACCTCTAGCACTGTAATTGTCAATATCCTGGATCTCTACATTTATTTTACATAAAAGACGTTCCATCTTTCTCCTCCTTCCCATTATATCATTGCCTCATAACACTCGTTACTATTGGCTGCATTTTGCCCTGTATGCAGTATCCTTTATACGCGACAATCCTTATCGTATCATGGCTTGTCTGAGCGTTGTTTCTAATAACCCAGAACGGTCGTTGCGACAGTGGTCAGAATTCGCAATATGCTGCCGGGAATATCTGATTTAGGGCGGATTGCTTGCAGTAGTTGAGATAGTTGGTTGGAGTAGGCATTGGCTATCTCGGTGGTATACAGTTTCTCCCTCTTTCGTTTGGCTACGAGCGTCTTCAAAACTACTTAATCGCGTTCATACCTTGCCTACAATTAGGTGGTGATCCGAGTCAATATTTGCACCGTGCATCATACTCACGTCCATAACGCTTGAGACAGATTTTCCATCGATTCCCACGTTATCAATAGGGTCTTTTGATCAGATTCCACTCGCAACCATGTTTCTTGCCGACGCGAAGCTAACCAGTCTAAATCCGTTATCGGAGGCATTGTTGTGTACACTGAATCTTCTGGTTGCTAAACCAAGGGCCATTGGCAGAGCAGCGGTCTTTAATCCTCTAGGCGCTCATAGAATGCATCTTTAATGTCCTCGTGAGGTAAAAATATTTCGCTTTGATGTGGATAGTGACAATTCAGTCATTTATAGGCTTAAACCGCGAAACCAGATTGTTGTTGTTGTAACAGCTGGTGGATGTAGCTGGGGTGATAATTCTTTATACCGATTTTTTATTTATCGGCACTCGATCGGGCATATAATCCGATTACACAGTGCAACAGTGGTTTTCACACTAGATAAAGACCATATATACGTGGAACTAGAGACCTTATGTAGTAAAACTGCGTTCTCAGTTTATCTCCAGAACGTCAGGATTTTTTTTTTAAAGGACTTCAAAGTTTAAAAGGGGAAATTTCCCAAATTGTCGGGGAAAAGTCAAGATGGTTGTCTAGAAAATTAATCTTTTTTGAAATTTTTGGGCTAGATCCATTAAACACTGTTATTTGTTTGCATTGCTGAGATTCTTACATTCCATTTGATATCCATATCGTTATCATATGGTTCGTGGAAATATTTCATTTAATTTTTTGAATGTGGTGTATCGTTTGAAACTTTGAAGTCCTTTTAAAAAAAATCCTGACGTTCTGGCGATAAACTGAGAACGCAGTTTTGCTACATAAGGTCTCTAGTTTCACGTATATGTGGTCTTCATCAAGTGTGAAAACAAAAATTGAAAATTGTCGCAGGGTGTTATCATACGATCATTGTTGGCAACTCTGTTTCGTTTCTTTTGTAGATAACAAGGTTTGTGTCAAGGATTGTTAGGTGTTGTTGTTGTCAGTTTTAACCGCCAAATTCCACGAAAGATGGCGCTAGCTGGTTTGTTGATTTATATGCGATGTTGATAAATCATTTTTCTTGGTCCTTGCGCAATCTGGATGTTTGTAGTGGAAGCATCAAGGATGAGTTTTGTTGGCTGGAGAACTCGGAAGTATTTGAAAAGTAATTTTTCAATCAAACACGGCACCTTCGGATTGCTAGTCTACTTCGCTTCCACTGAGCTATCGAAGGCCACCAGATGTCGAAGTCTCTTGTCGACTATGATGCCAGCCTTGTGTTTGTCCAGGACATCGGCCAATTGGATTGAGTCATCATCTCTAGAGAGAGTTCGGACATTCCGGGTGCATATCCATAAATTATGGATTATTTTTAACTTAGTTGCGCACTTAATATTTGTAAATATTTGAAAATAAAAATTTAGACTGAAGAAATGTTAAAGAAAAGTATTAAAAATATGAAAATAATTTCCAAAACAAACCCTATATAGTAGTCAGGAATGTCAAATGCGCCAAGAAACTCATTTCTAAAAACTCCCCTGAGTCCATAAGTCCTCATTAAGTTCTTATTCTCTTTTCCTACAAATATCCATAAATGATAAAACCTTGTCCATTTGCCAGCCTTTCCCTCCCCTCCCTCACCCCTCTGTATCTTGCTTTTATTTGCATATCTTTCTTGATCTTTTGTCTCCGATTGTGAATACATAAATTTCATATTTTTCCTTTTTCGCGCATTAAGAAAAACATGCAATCCAATCGATGTCTTATTAAAATTTGTTTTTCTGTATTTGCTTTCTTTTCAACTTTATCGAAATATCCTGCACACACAAGAAGACAATATACACGACAAAAAAAACTTCTTTTACCAAATTCGTAGGAAAAGGAAAATAAAAAAAAATTAAGTCCGAAAAAAGTTGTCGTTTTTCGGCACTATGGTTATTGAGTTTTTGTTTTTTTGGTCGCATTATTGGAAGGGGGTCCTATCTGCAACAAGGACAACAGCTTTATATACTAGTTCTCTTACGATTTTTGTGTTTGCGTGTAAAGACGCGAATACCCAATAATACGTACATACGAGTAAGATTGTTCTATACATATGCAGGGAGGGAGGTACTATACGAAAATGAAGAGAATTAAATCATAAAACAAACAAAAGAACATCAAGGACCAAATTATCTAGGGGGAGTTGGGCAACTTATTGCTCGGGAACGTGAGAAGGAAACGCAACAGTAAGTGTGATGCGGAGAAAAGTCTATGGGGGCTATGAATGTATCAATATTAAAGTTTTGTGATGTTTTGGTTTTGTTTTCTTAGTTGTCTTCAGGACAGTGGTGGCCATGCTTTTGAAAAATTTGCAACACGCAATACTCACAAGGGTGGCGTATTTTGTTAAGAAATGTAGACGCAGAGATACTGACAGCTTAATTAGAACCAGACCCGCATACAAATGCAGGGTAGTTCAGTGGAAGCGATGTAGATTTGCAATCCGAAGGTGCCGGGTTTGATTCCCGGCCGGCGCACTGGCATCAACATTGATGGAAAATTACTTCCAAATACTTTCGAGTTCTCCAGCCAACAAAACTCATCCTTGATGCTTTCACTTCTAAGGATTGCGCAAGGACCGAGGACAAAAGGAAAAGATTTGACCATCTGGTCAGACCTGCAAGGTGATACTAGATGTAAAACACACGCAGGATTCTGTCGGTTCTAAACAATGTGGAGGGTTAGTTTCGTTAAGGTGATAGAAGATATCAGGCAAGATCCAAAGTCCAAAAGCTCTGGGAGTTGTCCAACAACAGGGTTTCCGGTATGATGACAGGTAAATACAAAGTAATAGTGGCACCAGGTATAAATGCAATTTTCAGTGAGTGTGAGAAACACATTCGGTTATATTGACTTTAAGGAAATCGGTCGATTGCGGTTTTTTGGAATATACCGGTGACTTATGAAAACCCCCACAAGCAAAAGTCTAGCGGAGTCAAATCACACAATTTTGGAGGGTAATATACGTTACCTTTGCGAGAGATAACCATATTCTCCAATCGTTCAGACAGAATGTTTAACGTGGCGTCCCTTAAGTGGCATGTAGCGCTTTTCTGCTGAAACCACATATCGTTCGTGTTCCCGTTCAATCTAGGCCGTATGATGAGGATGTATTTTCCAAAAGGTCCCAAACGCAGCCAGATAACAAACGGTTTGGTCTATTGTCATTAGGCCAGTGGATCAGTTGGATGTTGTACAGGTGCAGACCCAAAAGTCGACACAACATTCGTCAAGTATAAGTCTGGCCAAGAATCTTGCACAGTTGCACTTAAAGCATAATCGATGGCGTTCCTTTGGCGCAAGCGTTTTGAATGATAGTTTACCGAATCGGTCGCCTAGAATTTGACGTTTCACTTCGGATTGGACGTGGTTTTTTTTGGTCGCGTATCATCCAATAACCTAAAACTACAGATGGTATAATGCATATCGGGGAATGGGGAACTTTCAAATTTGAGTATTTCTGTTTGTTATTCATTTGGAAATTACCAGAAATATCTCTTTTGAGGTTCCGAAGCAAATCACAACGTCCGAGAGATCACATTTTCCCCGGGGAAAATGTGAGAAGGCGCAATGTTGAGTAACCTAAACGGCATGCTACCACCAATGCGTCTTAGGAGGTAGGTAACAGAAATTACTAAGGCTCAACACAGAGGCTTTCCTAGTGAATTTGACAGCTCCAATAACTAGGATCGGGCGCGGTGGCCTAATAAGCCACACTCCTTAAAAAAAAAACAATTATTATGAAAATACGGAGAAAAGAAGAAAAATGGATCCCCCAAATGTTGACGACCCCCGCAAACGTTATAAGGACCATGATTTAAGGATATGCACGTGCAATGTCCGAACTCTATACAAAAATGATACCTCTATCCAGCTGGCGGATGTCCTCGACAAATACAAGGCTGACATCACCGCCTTACAGGAAATGAGATGGATGGGACAGAGATGCACACGACGAAAGAAATGTGACATATTTTACAACTGCCATGCAGAAAAACACGAATTTCGGTGTGGTTTCATAGTCGGCAAAAGACTTCGACACCTGGTCTCGCCGTTTAACCCTGTAAGTGACCGAATAGCCACTATTCGCATCTGGGAGAAATATTTTTACATTACGCTGAACTGTGTACACGCCACGGCAGAAGACATAGACGATGACATCAAAGATGTAATCTATGAGCGCCTGAGGGAGATATATGGCCGCTGCCCTGCACATGACATTGAAATTGTTTTGGGAGATTTTAATGCTAAAATAGAAAGGAAATGGTTCAGCAGCCGGAAAATTCAGTCTACAAAACAACACCTCCGATAACGTATTCAGACTGGTGAGTTTCGTGTCGGCAAGAAACATGGTTGTGAGTGAAACCAGATTGCCGCATAAAGATATCCTTATGGCAACATGGATATCTTCCGATCAATATACAAGAAATCACATTGATCACGTGGTAATTGATGGAAGGCATGTCTCAAGCATTATGTGGGCGTATGTGTGATGCGCAGTGCATATATTTATTTGGATCACCACCTAGTTGCAGCTAAAATACGCACACTTTCAAGTAGTGCTAAAAACGCTCGTAATCAAATGCAAAGGAAGCTAGACATCACAAAGCTGCATACCACCGAGATAGCCAAAGCCTATTCCAACCAACCAACTGGTTCTGTTGTTTCCGATACACAGTGACAGCATATGGCGAATTCTATGACCACTGCCGCAACGAGCGTACTGGGTTATGAAAAGCCAAGCTCAGACAAGCCCCGGTACGGTAATGAATGTCACGAAATGTCTGAGGAAATGGATGCTGCATACAAGGCAAGTCTGCAGCCAATGGCAACGCTTGCGGTGACGGAGAGTTATAATGAGAAGAGGAGGTAGATGAAACGTCTGTTCAGGCGAAAAAAGCCTCTGTGGAAGAAAAGAGAGAGCCAGGATATCGAAACTACAGGGAAAGAGGTGAAGCCCGAAATTTCTACCAAAGGGTTAAAAGCATAGGTTTTGGAACAGGGATCTGCACCTGTAAGGACAGAGATGGAAATCTGGTGATGGACACTCAGAGTGTGCTGCAAATATGGAGGGATCAATTTCGATCCCTACTCGTTCCCGAAGGCAGCATAAGTGACGAAATCACACCAATCATCGACCACGTATTTAAATAGTACATTGTCCACCACAGATCCAAAACGAGATCAGCTGGGCAATCGCAAGGCTTAAAAATAATTAAGCTGCGGGATCCGATGAATTGCCGACAGAGCTTTTTAACCCTTTCAGCCCCAATGTTGCCTGAGAGCAACTTCACGTGTTTGTCATTAAACCACAAAGACCACGATTGCATTATCTTTTAAATTTTTGCAGGCATTACTGGGTTAATGTGTAAAGAAGAGAGTGTAAAACAAATAATACAAATTTACCGTTACCATTTGATTTGATTCTATTTTTTGTGCAGAGCGATCAGCATAATTTAGTTATTCGGAATTGAAGTGTTAAAAAGAAGTGTTTTGTTCTAAATCATAATTAAATAAATTCCAATAGTGATTACTAGTTTTTTTATTATAAAAACATAAAATAATAAAAATATCAAACTTTTCATACATCAAATATCTTAGTTGTCCATTTTTTGTATACCAAAATGGGCCAAAGTTGCCTACAAGCAACTTTCTCTAGCTCCAAAACGGGGGGTCGAAATGTCTCCAAATTTTGTATGAACACTTCTGAGACAGATATATGAAGATAAAAACCAAAAACAAAATTTTCGATACACAGACAAAAATGTGGGGTTCAAAGGGTTAAAGCCGGCGACGATGAGCTGACAACATGCATGCACTAGCTCATATACACGATTTGACTCAAGGAATGCATGCCCGATGATTGGAATCTGAGTGTTTTATGTCTTGTGCTTAAGAAAGGCGATCCAAGTGAGTGGCAACCATCGCGGGATTAGCCTTTACTTATCTCATACAAGGTCCTGTCTAGGGTTTTATGTGATAGACTATCAGTGTGGCTTTAGACCTGGTAAATCCACTACCGACAAGATTTTCACACTACGACATATCCTAGGGAATACCCAACGAATGCAGATCGACACCTTCCATCCTATCATCGACTACAAAGCTGCATTCGACGGTCCAATACAACAGAAATTGTTAGATGCTATGGCTGAGTCTATCTCACACGAAGTCTTCAATGAAAATTGGCAAAAAGCCTGACTGAGCTGTTTTCTACCTTGGTAGAGAATTAGACAGGGTGATAGTCTGTCTTGCGAGATCTTAAACGTTGGAATGGAGATGATCATGCGGGAGGCTGCAGTAAACAGGAATGGTACCATCTTTAGAAAAAACGTTAAAAAAGTCGGCGAAAGTGAGTCTGGTGATAAATGATGACATACCCAAGTTATTTGTTTCAACGAACAAAGAGTCCAGTCGTCTGGGACACTGCGTGAACGTTGACGACTATAAATTTGAAGTGGTAGATGATTTTGTCTACCTTGGCTCCGCCATAAACAAAAATAATAATGTCAGCCTCGAAATCAAAAGACGAGTATTGATCGCAAACCGCTGCTACTATGCGCTAAGCAAGCGATTTAACGACAAAGCGCTCTCTCGAAGAACAAATTTCCAGCTCTACCAGACTCTGATCATATCTGTCTTGCACTATAGCGCAGAAATATTTGGACCCATCATCGTGAACATACCCAAGTTATTTGTTTCAACGAACAAAGAGTCTCCTCGTCTGGGACACTGCGTGAACGTTGACAACTATAACTTTGAAGTGGTTGATGATTTTGTCTACATTGGCTCCGCCATAAACAAAAATAATAATGCCAGACTGGAAGTCAAAAGACGAGTATTGATTGCAAACCGTTGCTAATCGAAGAACATATTTCCAACTCTACCAGACTCTGATCCTACTTGTCTTGCTCTACAGCGCAGAATTCTGGGCAATGACACAGGCGGATGCATGTATTCTGGGAGTCTTCGCGAGAAAAATACTTTGCAAAATATTTGGATTCATCATCGCTGGCTTGGAAACGTTGTATGAGTGGGTGAAAATGTTCCAGCTCGAAAGGTCTTCGTCAATAAACTCGATGGGAGGCTCAGGAGGACTTCATTGGATGGACCAGGTTAAAGAGCTTATATCAACACTTGGTGTGACTTACTATCAACGGAGCGCAAAATACCGAAGCGCTTGAAATTCTTTTCCACGTGCTGTTATATGAACTTATGTTGCTGCCAATTAAGAAGACAAATAATGCACATCAAATGTCGTACAAAGTTCATGAAAAACTTATATCGCAGAACGTGACAGTATTTCAGTTGTCATACAATAATGAAAGAAGACTTGACATCAGTCACATGTGATTTGTAACTTACAAATTTCTTAAGTGAGTCATGGCATGTCGCCTACCACTTGGTCCATCCAACGAAATCTGAGTCTCCCTGCTCTGCACTGTCCTTCAGGTTCGCCCTCTAACTCAATTCACGCTGCAGCATTCACATCCATCCAGACAAAATACTTATGAAAAAAAACTTTAAATGCATCACACTTTACTCATAGTGTGCCGATCAACTTTATGTGTTCTAGTTTTTGTAATTTCAAAATTTCCACAGCCATCCTAATATGCAGCTGCCAAATGATAATCCGCAAGGATCTAAATCACATCCAAGAAAATAATTTAATGTTTTTCTTCGAATCAATGCCATCTCTAGTGAATGTACGACGACGTTGAAACTCATTCAGTGCTTTGAGGATTACATACAATACATGTATTCTGCTGGCTGATTACATGTGCTCACCTCATTAAACCTTCTTCTCTTTATTGGTATTAATTAGATTTCGAACGCCATTATTAGGGTTAGATGTAAAATTTAAATTTTGATTTGAAAATCTACCGTGAGTTGTTTGTCCAACACCTTTAGTCCTTGCTACCTCCCTTCCTGCAACAACTAACACAATGTTGGCCAACACAGTTTCTCCAGTATTCTCATGTGGCCGCCGCCGCCGCCGTGTTTTGGTGCCTTTTAATGTATGCAGAAGCTGCGAAACATGATTGTTGGTTGATACAAGCGAGCGAGTGAGTTGAATTGAGCTGAGCTGAGCTGAATATGTAGCTACAGCAAAAGTATGTACACTACACTGTTAGCTGGATGGCTGAATGGTAGGGCATATAATGTGCATACTGTGTGTGTGTGTAGGATTTCATACTTTTGGTTAAATACATGCAACATATGTACGTATGTACTCTACATAGAGCTTATATACCCAATATTCGTCGTATATACATCAGCCAAGTGGTGGCTATAGTGGCGTTCATGTTGTTGTTGTTGTTGTTCTAGGGTTTATATATCTCGACACACAAAATATTGCGTAGTGTTGGCGCATTTATGTAATACATTTGTTTGTACGTATATGTGTTTCATATATACATTATGTACTTAAAGTTCTTACCACTGTTGTCGTTTTTGTTCTCCCACCTTTATATGCACAAACAAGTCTTTAAACGGCGTTATGTGTTGTTTTTTTAACATTCATTTATAACATATTCCTCTTTCAGTTGATGTGTCTGTTTGTATGTGTTTGTATGTATTAAAACGGCTATAAAGGAACTGTGATACCTAAGCTTACCACCACAATCTCACTGTATTGACGATAACTCTTTAACAAAATTTACATCTTTCACGATGTTGTTCCACCTTTGTATGTAATCCAATTAACGATGGCCCTTTTATTCATATATCTATATAGTTATCCTTGTCACGAATTCTTTGCCTGGAGTCGCCACCCATCCACAACGCTTTCTTATCGATTTTAATAATTCATACATTTCCTCGTCCTCGTTCATCATCTTAGGCATCTTGAGCAATAGACATCGTGTATTTGAGCAGTTACGGAAATATAGGTATTGTGCACAGGATAAGTGATATGCGTGCTTGTGTGCGATTGTATACGGGTGTATCCTTATTGTCGTAGCCTCCTACTTACTGTCACGTTTTGCACCTCCCCCACCCCCACCCTATTCATTGCCATGACCCGATAGTATTTGTCTATAATTGTAACTAGTTAAAGTCTAATGTCATGCGTCACTTAATTGGCCAATCGTTCGTCCCTTCGCTTCCTGTGTCGCCAAGTATATTTAGGACAGGATAGGATGCGTGGAAGCAGCAATAATGAAGCTGCTATAAGATGTCATGACATTATTAATTAAAATTATTATGGTAGATATCACAAAAATGTAACTGAAAAAAATTTTTTTTGAAGAGGCTGGTAGAACTTTTGTTCGTCGACGGCATTTTGTAAGTCAATTTAAAGTAATTAGGTTAGAAATTCTACATGAAATCAGTTTTGTACCACAAAGTCTATGAAAATTATTTAGAAGGGTGCACAGTGGTGCGAAATCGTTTACTTTGGTAAAGTTTTATAGCGGTACTTTTCTTTTCTGCTTCTTTTTGACAGCACCAACAAAAATTCATCCGTCAGCAGCCAAACGTAGAAAAAGTTCCAAGCGCTTCGGTATTTTGCTCTCTGAAGATAGTTTAAATAACAGTTCTTTGACCTGGTCCATGCAACGTAGTTTTGGTCGCACCCTCCTGCTTCGCCCATCGAGTTCATTGACGGAGATTTCGAGCAGTAGCATTTCATCCGTTGAACATGTCCAAGCGCATTCAGTATATTTGAATTACGTCAATGTCGTTTTACATCTAATATTGATTCAACAAAGGTGCACGCCTAAATCGACGATAAATCCAAATATTTTGCGAAGTATTTTTCACTCGAAGACTTCTTCTTCTTCTTTAATGGCAGCAACAACAGAAATTAATCCATCTGTAGCCGCACGTAGAAAAATATTCCAAGCGCTTTGGTATAGTAGATAGTTCGTCACACCAAGCTTAGTTAACAGCTCTTTCACCTGGTCCATCTATCGGAGATTTAGTCGCCCCCTCCTACACCGCCTATCGAGTTTATTGAAGAAAACCTTTCGAGCTGGAACATTTTTCACCCATTCGTACAATGTGTCCAAGCCAGCGTATTTGGTCTAATGAACGCGCTTGACTACGTCGATATCATTATACAACTAATACTATTCTCATGACGGTACACGCCTTAATCGATGATGAATCCAAATATTTTGCATAGTATTTTTCTCCCAAAGACTCCCAGAATAGATTGATCCGCTTGTGTCATTACCCAGGATTCTGCGCTGTAGAGCAAGACAGGTAGGATCAGTGTACGTTAGAGTTGGATCTTTGATCGTTGAGAGAGGGCTTTGTCATTAAATTGCTTGCTTAGCGCACAGTAGCAGCGGTTTGCGATCAATAATTTCCAGGATGACATTGATATTTTTGTTTACGGCGGAGCCAAGATAGACAAAATCATCTCCCAAACGAGTAGACTTTCTGTTTGATGAAACAAATCACAAGACCCACTTCTGCCGACTGCTTCGCAATTCTTGAAGAAGTCGCAGTAACATCCCGCAGTTTTCCGCCAGTGATATATAAGGTTGTCAAAAAAGTCTTGCGGTATTTTTATTGAATTTTCAATTGTTCATAAAATTGTTCAAATATGCGCCGTTTTGTTCGATGACGAGTTCCCAACGAGATGCCAACTTCATAATGCCCCTCTTATAGAAGCTCGCTTCCCTATTGTCAAAAAACTCGGAGAGCCAATTTTCACAGGACTCTCTTGTGGCCAACTTCCAACTACCAAGCTCGTTCGCCATGGACAGAAATAGGTGGTAATCACTTGGTGCGAGATCCGGACTATACGGTGGATGCAAAAGAACCTCCCATCCGAGCTCCCAGAGCTTCTGCCGCGTCACCAAAGATCAAAGATGGCCTCTTCTGCATGAGTGCTGCATTCAAGCGGTCCAGTTGTTGGCAGTACAGGTCCGAATTGAGCGTTTGGCCATAGGGGAGCAGCTCATAGTGGATGATTCCCTGCCAATCCCACCAAACACACAGAAGAACCTTTCTGGCCGTCAATCCAGGCTTGGCCACCGTCTGGGCAGCTTCACCGCTTTTCGACCACGACCGTTTGCGCTTCACGTTGTCGTAAGTGACCCACTTTTCATCGCCAGTCACCATCTGCTTCAAAAACGGGTCGATTTTGTTGTGATTCAGAAGCGATTCACATGCATCCATACGGGCAAAAATGTTTTTTTTGCGTCAAGTCGTGTGGCACCCATACATCGAGCTTCTTTTTGAATCCAAGCTTCTTCAAATGGTTTATAACGGTTTGATGACTCATGCCCAGCTCTTGGCCGATGCTACGGCTGCTACTATGCCTCTTTCGATCAATTCACCGATTTTTTTTTCGCAATTTTCGACGACAGGCCTTCCGGACCGTGGCGCATCTTCGATCACCTCTGCACCAGAACGAAAACGTTGAAACCATCGTTGTGCGGTGGAAATGGAAACTGTATCGGGTCCATAAACTGCACAAATTTTATTGGCAGCATGAGATGCATTTTTGCCTTTATCGTAGTAGTACTGTAAAATATGCCGTATTTTCTCTTTATTTTGCTCCATGTTTGCTACGCTATAACTTACGAACGACTAAAAACAAAGAACAATAAATCAAACACGTGTTAGCGCGTGAAAAGAGTTTTCCAAAAAGCTCTAGCGTGAACCGATGCGACGAATACAACTAGAACTACGCGCTTGCAAAGACAAGCTTGCGGAAATACCGCAAGACTTTTTTGACAACCTTATATATACATCGGCTTGTTTAAGCAGCATATGACTTTCATTAAAGATGGTACCAGTCCTGTTAACTTCATATCAATTATGATAATGAGGAAGTGTATAATGCAATCTCTCATGATAGACTATCGCTTTGTCTAAAGCTTCGCTTAGTGGGAAATGGCTGTTTTAGAATTGTGCCTATTTTCACGGAAACCTTCGTGTATCAGCTTTGCGGGGTTACCACACTAAGCCATAGCATGTGATAGTTTCTGTCGTATCGCAGCTTTGTAATTGATTAGCAGATGGTAGGTGTCGATTTCCCATTTTTTGGCTCTTCTTCACGTTTTGACATAGTGTGAATATCTGGCTGGTGCGATGGGTAAAAGGCTGATTCCGTGATAGGTTGTACACACACTTAGTTCGTCCTTCTTTAGCACAGGACAAAGAACACTAAGATTTAAATCCATTATCGGGCATGCTTTCCTTGAACCATATCTGTTGCAAATGTTGCATGTGCATTGCCAACTCTTCGCCTCTGGCTTTAAAAAACTCTGCCGGCTATCACGGCTTTTTTGTTTTTAGTCCTGCAATTCTTGTGCTGATCTCGTTTCGGCTCGGTAGTGAAAAATCTACTCCGTCATCGATGATTGGCAAGATTTCGTTTTCGCTTATACTGCCTTCGGGAACGTGTAGAGTACAAAAGTGTTCCCTGCATATATGCGCATACTCTGCGTATCATTGACCAGTATTTCCATCTCTGTCTTTACAGATGGGGATCCCTATTCCGAACTCTTTGTTTTTTACATTTTGATAGAACTTTCAGGCTTCACCTCTATCCGTGTATTTCTATATCTTGGCGCTCTCTTTTCCTTCATAGAAGCTTTCCCGAAAGAAGCGTTTCGTCTCCCTTTTGTTATCTTCTTTTCTCCTTACCATTTCTTTAGACATGACGCGACATTCCTCAACGTACCATGGATTGTCTGCGTGTTTTTTTTATAACCCAAAAGTGGTCATTTAATTGCCAATATGTTTCCCCTCGGTGTCGGGAACATTAGAATTGAGGGGTTTGTTTGATGTAATTGAGAGAGTTTTTTGAAGTACGCATTGGCTATCTCGGTGGTATGCAGTTTTGTGATGTCTAGCTACCTTTGTCCAACTTGTCTCCAGCTAGGTAGTAAACTCACTATTTGCATCGAGAGTGACAAACACATGCATAACGCTTGAGAGATGCCTTTCATCGATTACCACGTGATCAATTTCTTTTCTTGTCTTTTGATCATGTCATATTCAGGTTGCCTTGTGGATATCATTATGGTGGAATCTGGTTTCACTCCCTACCGTAACCGTAGGCTTTGTGTAGTCTGAATTTTCCGACTGCTGAACCAAAAGCATATTCCCTTCGGCATTAGAATCTTCCAGAATGTAGACTTGCTCCAGGGGCTCATAGAATACCTCTTTAATGTCCTTGTCTTTGTCTTCCGTCGGGTCGTGTAAACAAATCAGCGTGATGTAAGAATATATCGCCTTGATGCGGATAGTGTCTAGTCGGTCATTTACAGGCTTCTCAAGCGATTCTTTTCACATAAAAGAGTGTCAAGCAGACAGTTTTCAAAGGAAAACCTGTCGTAAGAAAACCATATCATGTAAAAATTATTCAGCGGAAGTACTTAACAGCTGAAAATCTGTCTCAAGAAGCTGCTTATAGGCAAGACAAGGCATTACTTTTAAAAAATACCGTTTACATTAAAATCTTACCTTTGCATTAACATTTGCAACCCTTTCCGCAAAAAAGGATTTAAGGATGTGTACACACACTTATGAATACAACTAGCATTTGTTTTTGTTAGCGCGTTACGTTAACACACAAACACGCACACACCCACATGTACCCACATACACCAGATAATGCATACATATCCTTAAAATAATTAACATTTTCTGCTCCAAAAAGCCAAGCCCAAAATATTCGAGTAATCATCATAAAACGGATATTTGTACATTGGCTAATTAACGCTTAGCATGCACTCATACCCGTTTTGGGTTATATTCAGCTTAATTTCTAATGGAATTCAGCTGCAGGATGTGAATACAGACACACACACATACATGCACACCGGCATAGAGGTTCACACGCCGCTATGTGTGTGTTGCTTCTAGATGCCTGTATAGACGAAATGCGTTCTTTACCTTCGTGCCAGCCAGTCAGCCAGCCAGCCAACATTCCATTCAGCCATAATAATATTTGAAGTCTTATTACGCTGTATTTTGTAGTAGTTGTGAGCATCCCAAACGTGGTTAGCAACTACTAACAATAACAACAACAAACAGCAAACAACAACAACGGCAACATGACATCCATCCAGGACATTCTAAAAGGCTGCATGCAAAATGAGACACACACACACACACACACGAACATACACAAAGTAAATTTAAGAAGAATAGTGGCGAATGACTCCGGCACCACTCATTCATTCATTCACTCACGCACGCACTGTCACTTATTCACTCGCACTTACACTTGTGAAATTGTCGGGAATTTGGATGTCCTTACGTGCCCAGAGCCTGCGTGTCTACGTTAGTGCATGAGTGTGTGTGTGTGTATATACAACACACGCGTTTAAAATTTAGTTCACGTAACAACAATCAGCAACTCATTTCTTGGTTATGGTCCTCTGCCCCGAATGAATGTGTGGCCCTATTTCTGGTATAATTGGATGCATATGTTTCATAGTGTGTGTGTAAGTGGGTCCTTTGATACATCGGTGTGTGCACGTTTCTTTAGCCATATATGGATAAAGCGCTCGCTCATCAAACGAAGTTCTTATGACCATAATATTAACGATGGTAGATTGTTAAGGCGGTTAAATTGATAATAATAAAAAAACTAAATTTCCCTTTACACCCCATGAATGAGGTATGGGATAGCTTCTAGTGTTGTTGTGAATTAACACGCGTTCTATTTTTAGATTCACAACTAACGGCACCTACTTGTTTGTCGACGAATTCGAACGTCACTGTTTGAGAAGCTCTTACTAGACACGCCGATTGACTCGACACTTATACTGCGAATTTGGTGTCAACAACATTCGAGGGGAGCCGACAATGAAAGAACAATTGTTTTAAGATGACTGGAGCCAGGTTTGAACCTGCGATCTCCCGCATGGTAGTCGCGTGTTCTAACCACTATGTCACGGACGGTCCCAAATTGATAATACTATTCGAAATAAATGAAAAAAAAAGACTTCGATATCAGTATTCCCACTATATTGAGGCATTATGCTCTTCCGATTACATAAATAGTCGAAAATATACTTTTTATAATCAAGTTTTTTTATTAAAATTTTTTAGTACAATTTTCGATTTTTTTAAAATATTGTTTCAAAGGTTTTTGGCATAACTCTATTGATTAATTTTAAAGTTTTTGAAATTCCGTAATAGTGATTATTTTGGAAAGTTATTACTCCGCGATGGTAAAAGATGTTAGTATGTTTCATTCGTGTACACCACTGGTGAAGGAGAGAGCAAGACATTCGACGTTTATTCTTACATGGGTTTTAGGATACAGGACCATATATATATAAGGCAACCAAAAAGTCGACACATTGGCCAAGTCCTTTACCGTCATGAATTTGAACAAAGTTCATTGCGACATTAGAGTTTTTCTTACACGGTGGAAACTCAACCCTATTGATTGGAAGAGAATGGCCAAACAGCAGAGACCAAACAGATTTGTCCTACCAGGCATATTTAGAGGAAACGTTTTGCGTTAAAACTGTCTAGATTCAATATCGGAAACATCATAGCTATAATAATAGGTCCTGTCCGGCTGACAAACACCATAAGAGGTTAAAACTCCTCCTTTGATGCAATGGATGAGATTGGTATCCTTGCGAAGCTGATACGACATTGCGGGATCACACTTACTGACGCGAAGTCTTTAGCGTAAAAGGACGATAGCCTGTCTTGTGATCTCTGCGCTATCTAATGGAGATGATCATGCGGAAGGCTGTAGTAAACACGACTTGAACACGATGAACAATAGATGGATAGTATAGATGGATCTATAGTCTTCAATAGAATTATACTTCGCAAAATGTTTGGACCCATCATCGTTAACGGCGAGTACCATTGTCGTATGAACCATGATCTGTATAACGATATTGCCGTAGTCAAGAAGGGTCCAATTATACCGAATGTTCGAAATTACTTCAGCAATATGCTTGGAGTGCTGCGCAGAAGATGGGCAACCAAAACTTGGTGGATGGACCAGTCTAAGGAGTTGCTATCTAAGCTTGTTGTGACTAACTATATACGAAGTCAAAAATACCGAAACACTAGGAGCTCTTGTATACGTGCTGCAATTGCTGAATAAATATTTATTGTTCCAAATAAGAAGTAGACTTCAGAAGTTTTGCTTTTTGTACCTTAGAAATTTGAAAATTTTATAAGTTTTCTTTACATACCCTTACCCTACGGGTAAAAGGGTATATATCATTTGATGCGACCCAAAAGTGTAACACATACATAGAAGGAGTCACTTTAGACTCTAAGGTTTATTTTAACCAAATTCGATTCATGACTGTAAGTCGTTTGAGCCATTTCCGTCTGTCCGGCTGGTACTCAGGACAACTTTCGAAAGTCGCAACCAATTGCTTTGAAACATTGCATCGGTTAATATTTCCCGAAAACTACTTAAGGTATTGGAAATGGGCTACATGGTCATGCCCCTTCTGGTGCCTCCCATACAAATGTACCATTCCGCCCACTTTAGAAATCGAGTAATAAAATCAATACACACAACGCGATCGTGATATAGTTTTGGATACAAAATCTGGAATTCTAGTCTCGCCGCTTCTGGTATCTCCCATACAAATGTACCATTCTGCCCACTTAAGAGAAGGAGTAATAATATCAATACACCCAACGGGATCAGGATAACATATTGAAGAAAAAAATGGTAGTCTTTCCACGCCCCCTCTAATACCTTCCATACAAATGTACCACTTTAAATAATATTAATCTATATATATAAAAGGCTTGGATGACTGACTGATCACTCCCCAGCCCAAACGGCTAAAGCCATAACCGTGAAATTTGGAACGTAGGTTTCTTTTATGACGTAGGCGCGCACTAAGAACGGATTTTTGGAAATTTGGACTGCAAGGAGGTAAAATGGGCGTGGCACCGCCCAATACAACTGGATTTTTAAAATGGCTGTATCTTTTAAACCATTATAGGTAAGAAGTCGAGATTTGGTACATATGTTGGTCGTACAAGAAAAGAGAGCGGTGCCACTCCTTTTTTAAAAAATCATTATTTTGGCCAAATAAAATAACCGATAACAATGAAATGTTCACAGTGGCGTACTGTCCATAGGGCCTCAATCATAGGCTACATAAAAAAATAATTAGACAAGGTGGCGTGGCACCGCCCACACATACCGAATTTTGAATCGGCCATATCTCACGAACCATAAGGGGTATGAAGATGATATTTGCTACATATGTTACTGGTACAAGGAATATTTCTTTTTGCGGGGAAATGGACGGTGCCACGCCCCTTTTGAAAAATCGCAATATCGGCAATCTAAACATACCGATTGCAATAAAATTTCACTGTGTAGTACTATTTGGCCTCCATTATAGGCTACATGAAAACACAATTAGACAAAGGGGAGTGGCACTGCCCACACAAACCAAAATTTCAATCCGTCATATTTTATGAGCCATGTAAGGTATGAAGGTGAGATTTTCTACATGTATACATGGCACATGGAGGATAACGTCTCGCTGGTAACTGGACGGTGCCACACCCCTTTTGGAAAAATTGTTATGTTGTTTATATTACGACAAATGGCTTGACTAAGTGATTGGTTGAAAAGGCTGTAGATAGGATGATGAAATTTGGGGTGGTTGTTCCTCTTTACGAGTAAACGTCAGCATGGAATAGATTTTTGGAAATTCATACTTTTAGGGATAAAAACTACCAATAAGGGACAAAACTTTTCAGTTTTTCTGTACAGCTTAATTTCTTAAGAAGATCTGGTGAAGCAACGCGAGCCGGGAAAGCTAGTATGCTATAAAATTCTTTGTTTTAGTGAGGGTGAGTGTATAAGGTTCTTACTATGTAGTTTCTACTTCAGCTTTTTCACTCCACACAGTAATCCTATAACTTACGAGTACTTAGATAGCTGCCGCACGTAGAAAAGTATTAAATGCGCTTCGATCATCTGCGCTTCTTCTCCAATTCGTCGCACCAAGTTCAAAGTAAGCTAGTCTTGGAGATTTGGTGACTCTCTTCTGCGCCGTCCATCGAGTTCATTGTCGAAGATGATTCATTTTATCCATGCGTACAACTTGACGTAGTCAACGCAACCGCTATACCCTAACGGGTTTGACCACGTCAATATATCGGCAGCTTGTACAGCTAATAATTCATTAACGATAATAGGTCCATATACTTTACGGAGTATTTTTTTTTTTGTACACTAAAAGAACCGATTCATCTGCTTCGAAGTTGCAGTTGTCAACGTCCACGCAGCGTCCCAGACGAGTAGATTCTTTGTAAGTTGCAACTAATAACTTTGTTTTGTATTCGTTCAACGATGGACCAATTTTTGCTTTTTCGGTATACCTGAGAAGGCTGCAGTCAGAGCACTTTGCCAAGTTTATGGTGCGCATAATCGTTCCTCTGAGCATCTAGAACGCAATACTATGTATCGCTTTATGCCATATTTTTTAAAAATTAATTTCCCTTTGCACCCCATTAATGAGGTATGAGATAGCTTCTCGCGTTGTTGTGAATTAACACGCTTTCTATTTTTAGATTCTCAACTAACGGCACCTACTTGTTTATCGACGAATGCGAACGTCACGGTTTGTGAAGCTCTTACTAGACACGCCGATTGACTCGACACTTAATACTGCGAAGTTGCTGTCAACAACATTCGAGGGGAGCCGACAATGAAAGAAACATTTTTTTTTAAGATGACTGAGGCCTGTTTTGAACCTGCGATCTCCCTCATGGTAGTCGCGTGTTCTAACCACTATGCCACGGCCGGTCCCGCCACATTTACTCTTCGAATAATATTCATCCAAATCGAGCCCATATCGTGCGTTCCCAAGAAGTCATTGTCGCCGTAGACGTAAGTGTGACAGAGGACTCGAATTTATCGATCCCACTGCGTTCTCGTCCACTTCTTATACAATTTTGGGAAAAGATCTTGGCCTTCATCCATATATGATCCAACTGGTGCAAGAATTAAAGTCACTGGACCATCAATTGCGTCGTGTGTTTAGCGAATGGGTTGAGAATCAACGGGAAGTTGAGCCAAATTTTTATCGTCATATCATATTCAACGATGAGGCTCATTTCTGGCTTAACGGATATGTAAACACTCAGAATTATCGGTTTTAGAGAGAGCACTGTCCTGAGCACTCTAGAGCAGTCATCGGCAGCAATACAAACACAATATGAGTTTGTGTTGGTGAGGTGTTCTGTTGGTGAGTTGTTCTGTTCTCTCTCTCACTGTAGTGAAGGAAATTGTTGTATAGTTTTTTTCATAACTATGAACAAAATTATAATACAATAATCTAGGAAATATTACTGTTGTGCGCGTGGCAATGCACATTAACATATAAGAATTAATTTTTACCGAAAAAATGCATTTCTTTTATTGTCGTACTAACAACAAGCGTCGGCACAACTGCGTCGGACGAATGCTCAAGCGAGACTGATTGAATTTGTTTGTTTTCGTTCAATGTGTTTTAGAATACATGTGTGGCTCTCTCGCTCATGTTGCCCAAGTGCGCGCTCTCGCCGGTCGCTGCTCTAGAGACTCCATTACATCAGCCCATTTGCCTTTAAATCCGATACGGGTGTCAACATAACCGTCAAATGATTCGTGATTGTTTCGTTCCTCATGTCATTGGAAATTATTGGGAAAGGATTCATATAAGACGACGCAATATAACATAGAGCACGAGAAACTATCACTTTAGTGAGCCCAATGTTTGGTGACCGAATTATCTCAAGAAATGGACCTGTGATTTGGCAAGACGTTTTGTGATGTGAGTGATTTGACTACTTTTTGTGGGGGTACATCAAATCTCTGGTCCATTTTGAGAAACCAGCAATGATTGATCATTTAGAAAGAAAACTCGACGCACTATTGACGACATAAGACCAGGTATGTTGACAAAAGTGGTGCAAAGTTGGACCGACAGGAAAGCGTCCAAAGTTCGCAGTTGCAGAGATGATATGCCATGAAATTTGTGAGCTTACTTACTTACTTAATATCCCTTAACACCCCATAAATGAGGTATGAGATAGCTTCTCTCGTTGTTGCGAATTAACACGCTTTCTATTTTAGATTCACAACAAACGGCACCTACTTGTTTATCGACGAATGCAAACGTTACTTGTTTGAGAAGCTCTTACTAGACACGCCGATTGACTCGACACTTATACTGCGAAGTTGCTGTCGACAACATCGAGGCGGCTGGCAATGAAAGAAAATGTAGATTACTGGAGCCGGGAATCGAACCACGGATATCTCGCATGGTAGTCACGTGCTATAACCACTATGCCACGGCCGGTCTTGTGAGCTTAATAATCGAAATTTTGGCTAATAGAATGAATTTATTGTGTTTTGTTTTTTATTCCAACAAAAAGTTATGTGCCTCAGTTCTATAAATCTGGTTCATTAGCGAATTTCCTATAATTATCATACCACAAACATTATATTATACTGAGTAGTAGTTGCATTATTCTCGATTCTTCCGTTGGAGATGCAAAACATATTTCAGCTGCACCCGACTGCGACAGCAAATGCAACTGAAAAAAAAGTTAAGCCTATGCGACAACAGCGACAAGGACTTCCACGATAATATCCTGGATTTGCAGCCCGGGTGTGGATGTATTTATCGGTGTATGTGCCTACATGTTTAACGTTAGACAACAACAACAACGAATTCAGCTAAAAATTCCAGGGAAATAAAAATTTGTTGTTGAATACATAAGATTCATTTCCGTAACTCATTGTTGTTGTTCCTTGCGCCTTGTTCAGCTGGCACGAGAGACACGATAAAACGAAAGATTCCGGGGAAAAAAATCGATAAATACATCAACATACATACACACACACACACACACAGCCATTTATATCCTGTGGAACATGTGTATTTAACCCAACAAAAATAGGAAAACAATCAACAACAACGACAACAACACATAAAGTTAGGTGAGGTGTAGGGAATGGGGCTTGCAAAGCACATGGATTCTTGTTAAAAAAGAAACACTAAAGAATTTTTAGTATTTTTAATAAAGTATCTATCCTAAGCGCCACAAAAACAAAGTACAACAAATATTGCAATTGTTATTGTTGTTGCCCCTGCTGCTGCTGTTACTGCCACCACATACTACATGTACATTGCATGGTAACAAACAACAGGCCACAATGACAACAACAGCAAATGGAAGCAGTAACGAAACCCAACAATAACAACAACAGCAGCAGCAGTACAAAAACTTAAAGCGCAAAAATGGAATGTAATCATAAAAGTTCAAATGACACCCACAGAGCGACACGCACTCACCCACATACTTACACATCCTAGTAATACTTCGACTCTGACGCACACACACACACGCCCACATACACATATAAAAGTGTCCTGAAAATACTTTTATATCAACTTCTTGCAAACGCATTTTTTTTTGTAACAAAATTTGTTCCCTTGTTTTTTTTCCTCTCTATTTTTTTTAATAAACTCTTTGCCTTGCTTTCCCCTCTCTCCCTGCTGCTGATGAAACACCCACAACATTTTATTATCCTTTTATACGCCCAGTTTAGTGTTACAATACTTGTAAGAGTAAGAGTTGACAGAGAAAGGAGGCTGAGTAAAACACACAACATTGCTATTTTTTTTTTTTTTTGCTTTTAAAAAGCAGCTGCATGTCGCCAGCAAAGTAAGTGGGTGGCTGTTGTACTTGCGTGTTGGCATCAGTGTGAAAGTAATGTGTTGTAGTTGCAATTTGTTGTTGTTGTTGTTAGTTTAGAGAAATATTAAATGTCCATTTAGAAAAAAAAAACACCTGAAATACGTAATTTTGTATCCGGGAGGACAAATCAATCTATTGAAACCAATCAATGAATTCGAAAGACGTTAAGTCGGAAATGAGTATCATCGCTGAAGATGCCCCTCCTCCGGGAGGCCTTTGGGGAGTATCGCCCCCACGGACCTAAAAGAACCACCAGTGGACCTCTTTCTGCTTCTGCGGTGGCGAAAAGAGGCAGTAAAGGTAGTATCATCTTTACGAGGTGAGGCCAAGGAGTCCAAAGATGGTGCTGCGGCGGTCAAGCGCCCAAGATAGTTTTGCAAACTACCTTCCTGGCTAAATTGGTATGGAACAACTTGTTTTGTGCCTCGTAGTGGTTGATGATTAACACTCAAAGTTACGCGAGTAGACTAAGAGTTTGATGTTCGAGAGAAATTTAGCTGAATGTCCCTTGATACCATACGAGACTTGCATCTTACACTGTGCATCAAACGATAATTTTTTCATGTAATTGACACTTTATGGTGATTTTTTGAAATGTTTATATGCGAGGTTCCGAAGGATGCGCCACTGGTACGGTTTTTCAAAATTTGACCCTACTGTCTAATGTCGGGACATTAGAATTCGTTTTAGAGGTATGGTTCCTTGGGCAAAGTTTTTTATTTTGATCCCTATAATATGATTTTCCTTGTCACTTGAGCGATTTTTTTGCCCCCATACAAATCGGCCCGCCCTAGTGCACATAATGCCGCAGTAAAGTATGCGCGTTGCTTGTCTGAGTAATGGAATAAGTCTGGTTTATTTAATATAATACATAAATTACGGTTCCTTCAACTTAAGCTGGCAATCGACTGGTATAAGCGGAACAAGACGTATAGATAGTGCTAATTCTAGAGGTACAATGAACGGAAATTGTAGAACCCTTACGGTGAGACAAACATACTGAGGTCATAAAACTCCCAGCCTGACGGGAACTTTGGTTCCTGACCGATGGTGGTGATAATAATTACGTAGGATGCGGATATGATAGGATACTTTAAGCAACAATACCTAAAAAAATAAAATGGATACGTCAGAGACACCCGCCAGAGTCAATTTGTCAACTAATTGTTTACTAAACAATCTTGAGTGGTTTCGATCTCATAACCATCAATTTTAGCACTCAATCACAGCAAAGTATTCAATTTAACTTCTAAGAAATGATTTCGTCTTTGAGCATGTCCGGGCAGTAACATAGATAATGTCCTATCGTTTAAGTTTGCTTCCATCCTTACAGTTCCCAGATTTACAGTGACCTTTTGTCTAGTAAGCAACTATTAGACGAATATTTTTAATTTCTATTTTTATTTGTTGAGATTGCCAACACTGATCTATTCTATCCGATATCCATTTGCCATTTGTCAGGAGAAGTATGACATCTAAGACAACGTAGGCTGTTCTCTTCCTAGCCACTATTAAACAAAATAATGCTGAACCCTGTACATTATATGTTGCGGAGTCTATATATTAAGCAACATTTTTTGGTAACTTTATTTATGTACTTCTCACCAGACAAGGCGGCACTAGGTGATAATGCAGCCTTTTTGTTAGCCCCCAGTTCCGGTCAGTTTGACCTTTTGCATTTAGTTCTTCACACCCAGTTTGAGTAGTTACTCCTGTACCTTGTTCATTCAACAAAGTTTTGGTCCCATATTTCGTCGATCGACAGACATTTGGAGAAAGAACATTTTCATCCATTTGTGAAACATGTCCCAGCTACTGCATCTGGCCTATTTGGACTCGCTTGATTACTTCGATGTCGTTATACAGAACATACAGTTCATAGTTCACACGATGACGGTACCCTACGTTAACAATTATGTGTAACATTTTATGCGAAGTATTCTTCTCTGGAGGACTCCCAGAATATATTAACCCTAATTCTTCGCTGTAGAGCAAGACAGTTAGGAAAGTGTTTTATCTTTAATTTACTTGCTTGGCGCATAGTAACACCGGTTTGCGATAAAATCAAATTTCAACGTTCACGCATCGTCCCAAACGAGTTGGCTTTTTTTCGTTGAATCAAATAAATTGGTTTTGTCCTAATTTTTGCCAGATCCACTTCTGCCAAATGCTTTTCAATACTTGAATAGGCTACAGTAACACCTTGCAGTCCTAGGCACATGATATCGGCGTACGCGAGCTATATATGGATCATTAAATATGGTACCAATCGTGGGTCGGGCCGTAGCACAATTTATAGAACACGCGACTACCATGCATGAGATCCAAGGATCTATTCCTGTCTTAGTCATCTACATTTATTTCATCAAAGGCCATTCAATGTTGTCGTCAACAACTTTGGAGTATAGTGTCGAGTCAATTGGCATGTCAAGTAACAGCTGCTCAAACAGTTGATGTTAGCATTCGACAAAAAAGAGGAGGTGCCGCTATGTGGATCTGAAAAATAGAAATCGTTGTTTATTCATGATTATGCGAGAAGCTTTTTCATATCCCATTCATGAGTTGCAAAGGGATATTATGATTTTTTAAGGTACCAATTGTGTTTACTGCAGCTTTCCGCACAATCATCTCTATTAGAATGTAGGCAGGCAGGCATGGTAGGCTGTCGTCTTGTCTGAATCCTTTCACAGTAGAAAATGGATCCATCAGATTTGTGCGTATCTTCATTGAGGACTTTGTGGCAGCTAGTGCATCAAAGTCGTATTAGCTTCGCACGGTGACCAAATTCCATGGCATCTAATAGTTTCAGTCGTATCGAACTGGTAGGTTTCGATCTACATTTCTTGTGAATATGGGTGGTCGATTTTTCAGGTCTAAAATAATACCAATAAGATCCAATCAGGTTCGAATAGATGGGCTTCAGACTTTCACATAATACACTCAACATGCTCTTACATCTGAGTGGACTGATCTCACGGTAGTTGGTGCACTACACTAAGATAACTTTCCTTTGGCTCAGGACACACAACCAAATCGATCGCTCTCTCTTCTCCAAAGATACTTTGTCTGTTTGACGAATCATTTCGTAAACCTCTTCTCCTTTAATCGTACCCTTATAGGACGCGTTATCATGGGATGCCACTGCAGCTATGTCTCCTATCAATTACTACGTGAACAATTTGGTCCATTTTGATAATATACGGGATAACCAGCGCTCATATTTTCCCATTAACCGCTTAAGAAATACATACATCTTAATCGACACCTTTTTTTTTCTTTCAACGGGATTTGTAAGCAAACCAGCATAATGAATTTGTTTTCATCGTTCGGTTTAATATCCACTCTATTATTTCTAATAGAGTTTGTTTTACAAGAGTTGTGTGAAATGGATTATGCGACAGCTGGCAGGGCGGATATCTATTTCGATTGCTGCTAAACTATCATCATCAGCACCCTTTGCTGTGATTTCTCCACACATCATCACAACGTTAAGTGTTACAAGCTTCAAGAAAGCATCGAGAAGCTCAAACACACCGGTGCGAAGATGGCATCAACGGAAACCACATGTCAGCTTTTAACACTTAAGGTTGTGATGATGTGTCGAGAAATCACAGCAAAGGGTGCCGATGATGATAGTTTGGCTACTATCGAAATAACTATCCGCCCTGCCAACTGGCGCATAATCCAGTCGGGTGAATCCACCACTTTGATAATGGCATCGTCCCTGTATAGAGTTAGGGCGTTACAGGTGCATAACATTAAGTCATACTCCGTATATGGTTTGCGGGCTCGTCAACATTTAAGGGGTTATTGTTTTTACAATAATGAAACTATTTGTTGAGAGTGACACTTTGCATATCATTATCAAAAGATTACACATGAGGGTCCTATGTTTTACCCATGAATCCGAACTCACCTTATTAAAAAGATTTTACTCGTCAATGCCATCGATGGCGATGCCGATAAAAGAAATGTTTTTGACTTCGAAAAATATCGTGTGCTAACTTCCTTGTTATGGTGACCAAGGTTGGTCCGAATTTCTTGATCGCAAAAGAGATACTTTATGTGTTTAGATCACTGTTAGGCATTTCATAGCCTCGCGAGGCTTGTTATAATCTTTGTTCATCACACAGACACGATCGTGTATTCAAACGTATGCGAAGCTGTGTTTGATTGAAAGATGTCAGTCTATGGCCAGTCTCTGCTAGAGTGGTGTGAAATCAACATCACTTACGCTTGCTTCACATTCCATACACAAACTTATAAGATTTGTGTGTGCGTGCGATCGGCTATGCCTGACACTGGTTTAGCCATATCGTCCACTATTTAGCCTCCAAAATAGAAGTTACTACCTCGTTACTACCTGCCTACAATGTTTGCTGGGTTTTATTACAATGGGTATCAATTTTTAGCTGTACCAAATCCAACGCACCTACATACAAGCGCTTGCTATGCATTTAAGTTGGTACAACGTTCTACCTATATGGTCTATTGTAGCATGTAAGTTAGTATGCAGAAATACTTATAAATACTATGTGTATATCAATTTGTGTCTCTCTTTGTGTGTGTGTGTGTGTGTGTGTGTGTGTATGATGAGATGATGCGTGCACAAACTGTTATCATGCATAAAATAGGAATATGGCAAAAGCTTTACATTTTGAATAAATAAATAAAATAAATATATGTAGCTTATAGATGTATGTGATATACATATGTATACAAAATATACATGTATGTACGAAATATGTATGTAACATACATGTATATAATACAATATAATATATATGTATGCATGTATATAGATTCGTTTATACACACGTCCAATGATATTTACAAACACAATCTCTGTTGTATTCAACAAAACTGTTGAACGAGGGCTCGAGGGGTAAAATAAGGCTATTACTGGTGGCAGCCGCATTGGTAGCAAACGTTGGTCGTGGCTGCTAAAGATGGATACTCTACTCCAAATTGTAGTATTTGCCATCTAAAATGAAATGTTGGTGTGTACTGACGTATACACCTACATGTACATACATACATACAACATGTATCGATGTTATCCCCACTCCTGCACCCCATATACCATCAAAAGTGGGTATTATGTACCAGAATATACATACATATATGTATTCATATGTATACATAGGCTGCACATAACCATGACCACATCTCTGTTACCTTTTCTGGTGCCTACTATACAATTCTATATATTTATGTACATTTGTACAAATCTATGCACAAAATCATCATAGCCATTGCCATCGCCATCGCCACCATCGACCACCAGCAGCATCACAACCAACGTCACCACCACCACCGTCACCACCACCATCATCGTCGTCACTATAATTATCCTTGTCCTCACCTAGTGCAGCCTTATCTAAACATATTTATGTACTTAAGTATATCATTAAAGTTGTACATTCGATATTGGGCCATTTATACCGGAACTGCCACCATTTATAGTTTTGCTTCCAAACATTTGTGTACATCTCACTCCTTTGTAGTTATTATTACGTACAAGCTCTTACATAGCACTCATCATGAGATGAGAGATGAGAGATGGTGTTACTTAAATCTCTGAAACTGTAAAAGGATAAATTTAATATATAACATGAGTAAAAACGCAAAACTGTTGCTAAAGGCAAGATTAAACAAAAATAAAACCTAAGTTCCATTTACATCCCATGTATGAGGTGTGGGATAGCTTTTGAGTTACTGTGAATCATCCACCGCCTCAAAAGTTTAGCTGCCAACGTACATGCAGCGTCCTAAATCATAATCTAAGATGAATTCTATGAAAAGTTGCCCAAGAAACCATTGGTCTAAAATCAAAATCGAGCTCCCGGTTTTTTACGAGAAACTGTTCGTATTGGGGAAAATATCCACAACAAACCCCGCAACTGCCTCGGAATCGGTCCAAATGTAAGACCGATATCCAGCATTTTTCACAAACATACCTACTCCCCATCTTTACCTCCTATGGGGGATATCATACAGAATTTTTTTTTTTATAAAATTTTGCCCCCGCTCTTACTGCCCCAGAGTCGCCCCTAGAGGTGCAAATTGTATGACCGGCCCCAGTCATTTTTCCTGCCCAACATTTTACCCAAACATACCTACCCCTACATTTAACAACTAAGGCGGTTCCCATAAAAAAAAAAAAATATAACATTTGCACCTAACTGCCCTAAAGGGGCCCCTATATTCTAAATTCTTATTCCAAAATAATATTTCCGTTAAAATTTTTCAAAAATTATTAAATAATTTAGTAAATTTTTGTATGGGAGACCCCTTAGGGTGTGAAGATAGGGGATAGGTATGTTCGAGGACAATGTTAGGAGGGGTCGGTCATACATTTTACCCCTCTAAGAGACACCAGGAGAGCGGCACGAGCTGATTTTAAAAAAAAATTTATAAAAAGTTGTATGAGGGCCACCTTAAGGGTTGAAGATAGAGGGTTGATATTTTTTGAGAAGCTGTTGAGGTTGCAAAATATTAGGGGTCGGTCTTATATTTGACTCACCTAGGGGCTCCATTAGGGCAGTTAGAGGGTGGGAGCAAATTTTATAAAATTTTCTTTTAGGGGGTGAAGATGGGGCTTGGTTTATTTGGAGAAAATGTTAAGAGGGAAAAATGGACGGGCCATCGTTCACACAGTTGAAACCCCTGTGGTTGATTCAAGGTCAGTTGCGGGGCTTGTTGTGGATTTTTTTTACAATCGCCACTAATGGCGAATGAGCGCGACGACTAACATCCAACCAAACACATTGATGAATCGACATCACAAGGGGAAGTGTTAATCGATGCTGTGTGATGCGATATAATTCTCATTACATTGAGAGTTCCACTTACATAAATGATCGAGCATTTTGCTTGGTAAATTTGTCGGTTGCAAACGCAGCGATGTTTATTGCTAAGTTGATCTGTTACCGATCTCCCCTGCCCTTCTCAAAGCAATAATTTATTGAAATAAATATTTTTTTTGTTGGTTTAACCCAAATTCCATTGGTTTTACTCGGACTTCGTTCTGGTAAATCGGACTTCGTTCTGTTAAATCTGACTTCGGTCTGTTAAATCGGACTTCGGTCTGTTGAATCGGACTTCGGTCTGTCGAATCGGACTTCGATTTGTTAAATTGGACTTCGGTCTGTTGAATACAACTCCGGTTGGTTATACCGATTCGTCGGTTGTACAGATTTCGGTCTGGTACATGACGATACTTTTCGTTGTAGCCTGTAGCCTTGTATTAGAAATTACCACCGTAGCATCTTGATACTAACACTCCGTCGGGTACGATTATTAGTTCGGTCGCGAATGAGGAATCGATAAAACTACGAGTTGCAAAAATCGATGTGCTTTAAAACACGAGTCAACAACACGATACTGAGTTGCGGATTCCAAACTGATTTACGCCGAAAGCCGAATAATCGATGCAAGCACAAGTTGCCAAAGTCGATTTGCTTTAAAACACGAGTCAACAACACGATCCTGAGTTTGCGGATACCTAACAGATTTACGACGAAAGACAAGTCGTCGATACAACCACCAGTTGCAAAAATCGATTTGCTGAAGATCCCGAGTCTACAACACGATCCTGAGTTTCGGATTCCAAACTGATTTACCAACGACACCGAATTAACAATATATTCTCGAATTGCTGATATAAACCGGAACCGCCGAAAAACCCGAGTCATCAAGATGATATTGCTGATATAAACCCGAATCATCAAAAAAACCCGAATTATCAATAACCTTTTAAATTGCTGACATTAACCAGAACTAACGACAAACCCGAGTCATCAATCATCACTTGCTGATATTAATCGCAAACCCCGAATCACCAAGCTGACCACTTACTGCTGATATTAATCGTAAACCTCGACAAAACCCGAAACACCAAGCTAAACACATACTGCTGATATTAATCGTAAACACCGATGAATCCAAATCATCAGTACGCTGCCGAATTGCTGGTACGAGCCTGAATTATCGAAAGTACCCGAATTACCACGTTCCTGAATACCGAAACGATCCTAACCTATTTGACCTCTATAGTTTTGGGAGTATAGTAAAAGTACTCGATCATATAAAATAGGCCTGGGTACAAATTACACGACTAGACAACATTGTTATCACTGAATCTGAATTGTTTTCGTATCTAATTACTTTATCCAGTAGATTATAAGTTAGAATTACACCATCAATAAACACTACTGTTATTTTGCCCACAATCGCCACGAACGCCGAGTGAGCGCGACGACCAACATCTAACCAAACACTCTCAGAAAACGACATCACAAGGAAAAGTGTTAATCGATGCAGTGTGATGCGATTTAATTCTCATTACATCGGTTGCTACCGCAGCGAAGTTTATTGCTAAGTTGCTCTGTAACCGATCTCCCCTGCCCTTCTCAGGGCAATAATTTATCGAAAGAAATATTCTTTTGTTTAAACGGACTTCGGTCTGTTGAACTAACATTTGTTGTTTTAACCCAGATTCCATTGGTTTAACTCGACTACGGTCTGTCGAACCAGTCTTTGGTCTGTTAAATCGGACTTCGGTCTGTTAAATTGGGCTTTGGTCTGTTAAATCGGAATCCGGTCTGTTGAAACGGACTTTGATCTGTTGAATCGTATTTCGGTCAGTTGAATCGGACTTCGGTCTGTTGATTTGGGCTTCGGCCTGTTAAAATTAAATCGGTCTGTTGAATCATCAACACGATCTTGAGTTGCGCATACCAAACTGTTTACGAAGAAAGCCGAATTATTGATACAACCATGGGTTGCCAAAGTCGATTTGCTTAAAACCACGAGTCATCAACACGATCCTAAGTTTGGAATACCAAACTTAATTACCAACAACACCGAAATAATAATATATTTCCGAATTACTGATATAAACCTGAAACCCAAAACATCAAGATGACGCAGTATTGCTGATGTAAACCCGAATCATCATCAATACTCTTCTGAATTGTTGACATTAACTAGAACTACCGGCAAACCCAAGTTATCAATCACCTCTTGCTGATATTAACCTGAAACCCGGCAAAACCCGAATCATCAAGCTGACCACTTACTACTGATATTAATCGTTACTACCGACAAACCCGAATTATCAGTACGCTGCCGAATTGCTCATTGAATTGAATTACCCAAATTACCACGCTCCAGAATACCAAAACGATCCTGACCTACCTGACCTCTACAGCAAAAGTTCTCGATCATCTAAAATCGGTCTGGGTACAAATTACCGGACAAGACAACAGAGCTATCACTGAATTCGAATCTGAATTGTTTGAATTACACCATCAATAAACAATACTGCTACTTTGCCCTAGTCAGGAAAAATCTACTGAGTTCTTAAGCAGCAATTGCTGGAAGTGTTCTCAAAGTGTATTGCATATATGGAGCGGCGTGTTTCCAAAGTCCAAATATTTTGCGAACTATTTTGCCTTTAAAGACTCCCAGTATGATTAACCCGCTTGTGTCATTACCCAGGATTTTGCGCTGTAGGGCAAATCTCACAATTGTCAGGCTGACATTTATTTTTCACGTTATAAGTAAGGCCTTGTGTCGGTCGGTCAAAGGCTGGTCCTGTGCTGATAGTTGGTGCACAAACATGGATCGCCTTCCTTAAGCGCAGGACTTAGAACTTTCAGATTCTAACCATCGAACATGCATTCCCTTAGTCAAATCGTATTTATGAGCTGGCGCATGCAGGTTTCCAAGTCATCGCCGCTAGCCTTTTAAACAGTCAACGGCGTCGACGCCTGTTGTTAACACGTCAATAAAAGAAATTTATTTTTGCGGTAAAAAATAATTCTAATATGTTTATGTACTTTGCCACACGCACGGCAGTCATATTATTCAATTATATCCTGGATTTGTATATTAAAATGTTGTTCATAGTTATGAAAAAACAATAAAACAATTTCTTTCACTACACTGAGAGAGTGATGAGAGCAACTTACCAACCAAAACTCATATTGTGGTCGTATTGGGCTACCGTTAACTGCTTTAAAAGCTCTGGCGGCAGTCCATTTTCACACGTAATTTTATTATTTTTAAGTCGTGCAATTGCCGTGCTGATCTCGTTTTGGCTCGGTGGTGGATAACACTTCTTCTTCTTCTTTGTTGGCAGCATCAACAGAAATTCATCTATCAGTAGCCGCACGTAGAAAAGCATTCCAAACGCTTCGGCATTCCAAACGCTTTCGGACTTTTCGAGCCGGAGCGTTTTCGTCCATTCGTACAACGTGTCCAAGCCAGCGCATTCGGTCTATTTGTACGCGCTTGACCACGTCGATGTACAGCTCATACAGCTCATGATTCATTCGACGACTGTACTCGCCGTTCACGATGATGGGTCCAAATATTTTGCGGAGTATTTTTCTCTCGAAGACTCCCAGAATAGATTGATCCGCTTGTGTCATTACCCAGGATTCTGCACTGTAGAGCAAGATAGATAGGATCAGAGTCTGGTAGAGCTGGATCTTTGTTCTTCGAGAGAGCGCTTTGTCGTTAAATCGCTTGCTTAGCGCATAGTAGCAGCGGTTTGCGATCAATACTCGTCTTTTGATTTCGAGGCTGACATTATTATTTTTGTTTATGGCGGAGCCAAGGTAGACAAAATCATATACCACTTCAAAGTTGTAGTTGTCAACGTTCACGCAGCGTCCCAGACGAGTGGACTCTTTGTTCGTTGAAACAAATAACTTGGTTTCGTCCTCGTTTATCACCAGACCCACTTCGGCCGACTGCTTTTCAATGCTCGGAAAAGCCGCAGTAACATCTCGCAACCCACGTCCAATAATATCTATATCATCAGCATACGCGAGCAACATGTGACTTTTGTTAAAGATGGTACCATTCCTGTTTACTGCAGCCTTCCACATGATCATCTCCATTACGATGTTAAAGCGATCGCAGGACAGACTAACGCCTTGTCTAAAGCCTCGCTTGGTAGAAAATGGCTCTGACAGATTTGTGCCAATTTTCACTGAAGATTTCGTGTCAGTCAGAGGCATCCCGCAAACTCGAATTAGCTTCGCGGTGATACCAAACTCAGCCATAGCATCCAACAATTTCTGTCGTATCAGACTGTCGAATGCAGCTTTGTAATCGATGAACAGATGGTAGGTGTCGATCTGCATTTCTTGGATTTACCAGGTCTTAAGCCAAACTGATAAGGTCCAATCAGGTTCGCCACAATGGGCTTTAGTCTATCACATAACCCATTAGACGGGAACTTATGTGCGATGGGTAAAAGGCTAATCCCGCGATAGTTGGTACACACACTAGGATCGCCTTTCTTAAGCACGGGACATAGGACACTCAGATTCCAATCATCGGGCATGCACTCCCTGAGCCAAACCGTGTTTGTGAGCTGGTGCATGCATGTTACCAGCTCATCGCCACCGGCTGCCGACAGTCCATCGGCTCCCGCAGCTTTATTATTTTTAAGCCGTGCAATTGCCGTGCTGATCTCGTTTTGGCTCGGTGGTGGACAGTCTACTCCATCGTCGATGATTGCTGCGATTTCGTCACTTATGCTGCCTTCGGAAACGAGAAGAGATTGAAAGTGTTCCCTCCATATTTGCAGCACACTCTGAGTGTCCGTGACCAGATTTCCGTCTCTGTCCTTACAGGTGGGGATCCCTGTTCCAAAACCTTTACTTTTTACCTTTTGGTAGAACTTTCGGGCCTCACCTCTATCCCCATAGTTTTCGATATCCTGGCTCTCTCTTTTCTTCCACAGATGCTTTTTCCATCTGAACAGGCGTTTCATCTCCCTCGTTTTCTCTTTATAACGCTCCGTCACCGCACGCGTCGCCATTGGCTGAAGTTTTGCCTTGTCTGCAGCATCCATTTCCTCAGTCATTTCGCGACATTCATCATCGTACCAGGGCTTGTCTGAGCGTGGTTCTTCATAACCCAGTACGGTCGTTGCTGCAGTGGTTATAGAATTCACAATATGCTGCCATTGTATGTCGTGAACATCAAAACTAGGGGGGTTTATTTGGAGTAATTGAGAGCGTTGGTTGGAGTAGACATTGGCTATCGCAGTGGTATGCAGCTTTGTGATGTCTACCTTCCTTTTCGTTTGATTACGAGTGTTTTTAACACTACTTAATCATGTGCATACATTGGCTGCAACTAGGCGGTGATCCGAGTCAATATTTGCACCGCGCATCACACGCACGTCCATAACGCTTGATACATGCCTTCCATCATTTACCGCGTGATCAATCTGATTTCTTGTATTTTGCTCGGGAGAAATCCAGGTTGCCTTATGGATATCGTTATGCGGGAATCAGGTTCCACTCACTACCATGTTTCTTGCCGACGCGAATCTTACCAGTCTGAATCCTTATCGGAGGTGTTGTTGTGTAGACTGAGTTTTCCGACTGCTGAACCAAGAGCATCTTTCCTTCCTATTTTAGCATTAAAATCTCCCAGAACAATTTTAATGTCATGTGCAGGGCAGCGGTCATATATATCCTCCAGGCGCTCATAGAATGCATCTTTGATATCATCGTCTTTGTCTTCCGTCGGGGCGTGTACACAAATCAGCGTAATGTAAAAATATTTCGTTCGGATGCGAATGGTGGCTATACGGTCACCTACAGTGTTAAACCGCGAGACCAGGTGTCGAAGTCTCTTGCCGACTATGAAACCACATCCAAATTCGTGTCTTTCTGCATGGCAGCTGTAAAAGATGTCACAGTTCTTTCGTCGTGTGCATCCCTGTCCCGTCCATCTCATTTCCTGTATGGCGGTGATGTCAGCCTTGTATTTGTCGAGGACATCCGCCAGTTGGATAGAGGCACCATCTCTGTATAGAGTTCGGACCTTCCAGGTGCATATCCTTAAATCATGGTCCTTATATCGTTTGCGGGGGCTCATCAACATTTGGGGGGGTTCTTGTTTTTTCTTTTTTTTCGTGTTTTCATAATAAATTTTGTTTAAGGAGAGTGGCTTATTAGCCCACCGCTCCCGATCCTAGTTTCTTGGGGCTGCCAAAGCCGATAAGAGAGCCTGTGTTGAGCTTCAGTAACTTCTGTTACCTACTTCCTAAGACGCATCGGTGGTAGCATGCCGATTAGGTTACTTAACATTTCGCCTTCTAACTCTAGCTAACTTCTAAGCGGTTGCTTTAAAGTTATTGCCCGGGGAATACTTGGTCTAAGACCGGAAGTAGTTAGTTGCTTGGACAGTGCCACAAAGGAATCGATTCTGGTCACTCCCAAGTGAGTGAAATCAGTAACTTTCCACCTCTGGGCAAAGTCCCATTCCCCATACTGGTTCTACCTGTCTTAATATATGGTTCAGAATCCTGGGTTATGACACAAGCGGATGAATCGGTTCTGGCAGTATTAGAGAGCAAAAAATATTCCGTAAAATATATAGGCCCATCATCGTTAGCGTCGTATATATCATGAGCTGTACAAGCTGTATACTGACGTGGTTAGATGTATTAAGGTGAAGCGGTTGCGTTGGCTAGGACATGTTGTCCGCATGGACGAAAATGCTCCAGCTCGAAAAATCTTCGACAATGAACTCGATCGACGGCGGACAAGAGGGCGACCAAAACTTCGTTGAAAAGACCAGGTCACTAAGAACCTTACAGAACTTGGTGGGATTAACTGGAGAACATCGAGACGCTTATAATATTTTTCTACGTGCGGTATATAAACCAATGGGATTGCAAAGAAGTGCCAGCTATGTAAGTAAGTATCCTTAAATCATGGTCCTCCAATCATATGTTCAAATTTTAATTATGTTTGAAGATAATTGTCTCTTCTAGAATAGAACTCGTTGTCATCTATGGATGGGATGGGAACACTTTAGGCTGATGAAGTCAATGTCAGGGTCAACCTCCCTCAAGATAAGAATGTTATACCTCCGTGGTGTGATTAAATTGTGGCACTTCTGTCTCTTTAGATTACTAGTTTAAGTCGAAGAGTCTCGGATGGATTATTTGAGTTTTAGAAATCTTAAATTATGTTTAATTCGCATATTATTGTGCTCACCACTAATTAAATAGTACAAATTTGTGTATTCTTTTATAAAACTATAAAAAAACAAATGCTTGACAGCAATTCAGTCAGTTCACAAGATTAGTATTTGCATTTTTAATGCAGCTCTCTCGGTGTAATTGTTTGTATTCGATAAAACTTCTTGTGTTTTTTGTCAGTCATTGGGATGTCGTATTACGCCACAACTTTGGCATTTTTATTATAATAATAATTACGATAGACATCTTCATCTCAATGCGCTGTTTCCGACTCTGTCACCTACTCCGTCCTTAGTTGCTTTGGCTATACTAGCAGTACGCCGTAGTTGAAGTTGTATTTGTAGCTGTAGTTGAGTTTTTTTTCTGTTCTATTCAATTCATTCGCCTTACTTCACTATAGTTTCACGCTCTTCATATCACATCACGAGAAACTTTAGGTTTATATTATAGTCCCATTAGAGGTTGTTCAACTTTAGACTTTTCCTTATGTACCTTATAGATATTTTATGTACAGAGATACTTTACCTATGTACAAACTAACTTACGATTGTACACACTTACATACTTGTATGTACATGTGTGTGTTTGTATATAATATTAAATGTATATTCTGTATTTGTGGCTATGAATTGTTAGACTGGTATGTATGACTCTTTAGTTATTCGTCTATATGTATATACAACATACGTACATATATTTACTTCTTCTCGACGTCTCGCAAACTGCGCTGTGGTCTATGACCGTCTGCGAGTCGGTCGGTCCGACAGCCGGTTGGTTTGTCTATCTCTCTATTTGTACTTTTGTCGTTTACACGGTATTCCTATTATGAGCAATATAAGTTTTTTTTTTGTTTTGTTTTTCTAACCCAAGAAAAATCAAGAACCAACTTGGCGATCAATGAATGTCCGTCCTGTCCGTATCTCTATGTTACCAATGCGTCCGTCCGATCGTCTGTCTCTCTTTTTGCGTTCAATTGCATTACAATAATGATGATGTTCATCGGTAAAAGATTCAATTTTCTTGTGTATTTCGCGTTACTCTCTAGTTTGCGGTTTACCTTTCGTTCTGTACACATTTAGCCAACACGAATTACATATTTCCTAATAAACCACAGAATATTAAAAGTCAATATTTATTTAATTTATCATCATAGTTTGTTTTATAATTAGATGCTCTGTTTTATAATAGATTTATAATGCATTTGTTGTTTTCTCTTTTTGCTGCTACAGGTAAGCTTTTTGCCAGCTATTAAGCGAATTAATATGAATGGACGAAGTCAGTATAAAATGATCAAATCCAAAATTTGCGATACAAATGGTATGAACCATGTGATATTAAGGAGAATAGACATCTAAATTATAATAATTTTTATAATCTGAATAATTCCATAAAAAATGTTTAATTATTTCTAATATTCAAAGTTTCAAATATGTAATATTTGTTCAAAGATTGAAATAGTTAACAAGTTGGTGGGTTAATATCCTGAGAATGGTGTGCTGGCATCGCACAGCCGCCTCCAGACAATAAGACTTCCAATTCGCCCTAGAAATTTCGTAATTAGTGTTTTTGTCCCGAGAATTCCCGGGACAAAAATCCCGGGAATGCAACCGATTATTATTGATTATGCTTTGATTATGCTTAATTAATCTGTCAATATCAAAATGTTTAATAAATTAAAATCCACTAAAAATATAAATTATTTAGTGTTCCAAATTTTTACCATCAAATTACCAATTGGTGACTATTTTCTTGACCTTCAGTATCGTCTTCCGTCTCTCGATGTGTTGTTTATCTTGCAAATGTGCTTTAATATATAGAGGAAATTTCGAACGTCTTACTTATTGATAGGCATTAGAGTATCCAATCGATTAATCGTTGTTCGATTAATCGAAGAATTTTTTTCGAATAATTTTTCGATTAAGAAAAAATAGTAAATTTCGATTAACGAATAATCGATCAATTCAAACCGATTAATCGATTTAAATTTTTTTAAATAAATTTTTCTTTCTTTATATAAATGTAATATAAATGTAACAGATGATGATATTGTGTTGGAAGAGAAGAGGAAATAATTGATATCAATGAAAAAAATCTTTTACTGGAATTGAACGATACTTTAAAAAGTATTAAAAATTTAAAAAAAAATCGTATGTAAACTGTAATATAATTGATGATTTTCTGTACCTAAATAAAACAAAACTAGTAAGGCGGTTATCTTCGGCTATGCCGAAGCTCAGATACCCTCCACCATTTGTAAAAATGGTGGTAAAACTGGTTATTTGCACCACAACTATATTTTATTACACTTTGTACCACAAAACAGGGGAGTTGGTGAGAAGTGGACGTTACTTTTAGCTTCACACATCCATTTTGTCAGTAATTTTGAATAGATTTTATGAATTTTGTAACTCCCCAAAAATGGGAAGTTGTGTGGGATGTGGGAGTAGTTTAAATCCGATCATGTCTTAAAAAGTAGCCTCCGCTTAGATATTGAAACTTGCGTACAAAATGTTAGCAATGTATTTACCTCTTAAAATCCGGCTGCAATCGCAGGGACAAACCCAAAAAAGGGAGGGTTTGTATGGGAGGTGAGAGTAGTTTTTGGCCGATCGTTATCATTTTAATACTCAACCTCCGCTTAGAGCAGAAAAGCTTTCATACAATATTTCAGCTTGATTGCTCTTAAATAACTAATGTAATCGCGGGGACTGACATACGGACACCCCCAAAAAGAGGGATTTGTATGGGTGGTGAGAGTAGTTTTTGACCGATCAGTCTCATTTTAATACTCAACCTCCGCTTAGAGTAGGGAAATTTGCATACATTATTTCAGCTTGTTTTCTCTTAAATTACTACTGTAATCGTGGGACTGACATACGGACACCCCCAAAAAAGAGGGTTTGTGTATGGGAGGTTGGAGTAATTTTTGACCGATCGGTTTCATCTTACTACTCAACCTTCGCTTAGTGTAGGAAAGTTCGCATACAAAATTTTAGCTTGATTGCTCTTACACTGCAGCTGTAATCGTAGGGATAGACCCCAAAAAGGGGCAGTTTGTATGGGAGGTGGGAGTAGTTTTTGACCTATTGGGCTCATCTTAGAACTCAACCTCCATTTAGGGCAGCAAAGCTTGCATACAATATTTCGGCTTGATTTCTCTTAAATTACTATTGTAATCGCGGGGACTGACATACGGAAACCCCCTAAAAGAGGGATTTTGTATGGGAGGTGAGAGTAATTTTTGACCGGTCGGTCTCATCTTACCACTGAACCTCCGCTTATTGTAGGGAAGCTCACATACAAAATTTCAGCTCGATTGTCCTTAAACTACGGCTGTAATCGCAGGGACAGACCCCAAAAAGAGGAGTTTGTATGGGAGGTGGGAGTAGTTTTTGACCGATCGGGCTCATCTTAGAACTCAACCTCCATTTAGGGCCGCAAAACCTGCGTAGAATATTTCAGCCTGATTGCTCTTATATTGCTGCTATAATCGCGGGGACTGACATACGGACACCCCCAAAAAGAGGGATTTTGTATGGGAGGTGGGAGTAGGTTTTTACCGATCGGTCTCATCTTACCACTAAACTTCCGCTTAGTGTAGGGAAGCTCACATACAAAATTCCAGCTTGGTTGCCCTTAAACTACAGCTGTATTCGTAGGGAGAAACCCCAAAAAAGGGGAGTTTGTATGGGAGGTGGGAGCAGTTTTTGACCGATCGGTCTCATCTTACTACTTAACCTCCGCCTAGTGTTGGGAAGCTTGCGTACAAAATTTCAGCTTGATTGCTCTTAAACTACGGCTGTAACCGCAGAGATAGTCCCCAAAAAGGGGGAGTTTGTATGGGAGGTGGGAGCAGTTTTTGACCGATCGGGCTCATCTTAGAACTCAACCTCCGCCTAGTGTTGGGAAGCTTGCGTACAAAATTTCAGCTTGATTGCTCTTAAACTACGGCTGTAACCGCAGAGATAGTCCCCAAAAAGGGGGAGTTTGTATGGGAGGTGGGAGTAGTTTTTGACCGATCGGGCTCATCTTAGAACTTAGCCTCCGCTTTGATGATAGAAGCTTGCATTCCAAATTTCAGCTCGATATAACATAAACTGCGGCTGTAATCGCGGGGACAGACAGACAGACAGACGGACAGACGGACAGACGGTCACCCTTAAATCGACTCAGATTTCGATGCTGATCATTTATATATATATATTGTTATACCTACCACGCCTCCTTATGGGCGTTACAAATGGAAGAACAAAATGAATATACCCTTCACTCCGTTCATGCGCATGGTGAAGGGTATAAAGAAGGTCAGAAAAACTAGAAAAACTTTTCAATGCAATTTATTCAGTTTCACCAACATCTACTTTAAGTAAAAGGGTGTTTTCAAAGTCAAGCTTTATTAAAACGAAACAAAAAAATCGACTAAAAGGCAAACATCTTAATTGCATATTATTTTTAAAAGATTATTTTAGAAGATGTGACTAAAAACTTTTAAAATATAAAAGATCTTATTTTGTATGTACCTAATTAATTATTATTTTTATTAAACATTTTTGAATTCACATGAATTATTATTTTACGTTTGTTTTTATGTTTTAATATTATTTTTATGTTGTTTTATTAATAAAATTTTACGCCTACATTAAATTTGTTTATTGTTCACGTCAGGTATACAGATATACATAAATTATTTGAGTTATTCGACTTATTCGATTAATCGAATTATTCGAGCAATTTAAAAACCTTAATCGATTCATCGAGCAAATTAAAAATCCCAAAATCGATTAATTTTTTGATCGAACAAAACCTAAACTCGATTAATTGGATACTCTAATAGGCATATATTCTATAACAATATGTTAAAGCCAATTGACTGACATATAACTTTCTTCGTTGGTGTACTGGGTAATTCTATCTTTAGGTGTTTAGTCTGAGCGATGATAACACTTTTCCCCTCTTTATCCCAAGGAGTACGAATCTCAAAAAAATCCCTTCATATTGCACAATTACTCTATAAAATAAGTGTTAAATATAATTGTCGTGATTCCACCTTTTGCCGTTTGGTCTGAGTGATGGTAACAGTTTCGTCCCATTTTCGGGTTTGTCCTGCTTAAAATTCGAAATTCTTTAATATCGCGCAATTGCCCCATAAAATAAATATTCGCCCCAATATCCGCATTTATAACTTTAGGGTGATGGTACCAATTTGATATGAATTCACAGCGCACAACTACTCACTAAAATTAATACTCCGCCCCATATTTGCTATACTACCTTAAGCCGTTTGGTCTTGGTTTGGTTAGGTTTTTCTTTAAGGGGTAACAATTTTGAGAAATCTCCTCATGCAGATCTCTAATTCTATAGGAAGCATTCCATATAAATTTTTGGTATAAAAAGTAATGAAAGTATGAATTTCAAAAAATCACTTGGTGCACCACTCCAAATCTATAAGAAGATTGCTCATGTACAAGTTTCACGATGATAGCTTGTCTAAATATTAACAAATTTTCGAATAAACCATAACACGAGATTTTAACAATTATTTTTATGTTTTTTCATAATTTCATTTCATATTTGTTTTTTTTTTTGTATTAAAATTAAAAGAGGCAATTTTTATTTTTTTTTTTTATTTTGGACAGGGATTTCCCTGGATCCCGGGAAAATTATGTAAAAATCCCGATTTCCCGGGAAATGAAAAATGGCGGGAAATCAAAAACACTAATCGTTATGTCCTGGAACCCTACAGAGGCTGATATCCAGAGTAGGGTGATCAGTTCGGTTTTCAGAAACCGGCTACTCGGTTTTTTTCACTCATAAAAACCGTCGGTTTTTTTTAAATCCCTGTTTTTCGAATATCGAATAATCCGGTTATTTTTTGTCGAATCTCGGTTTTTTGGCGTTCAATATTTTTTATTTAAATTTATTCATAATTGTGTTAAATGTGTACTCGTTCATGTTTTTTCCAGTGTTTCGGCCGAACAACCTATTTGTTAGTTTTATAAATCTTCAATGTCTAATAAGTCGGCTGAAAAGCGAAAGAAATTACAAATGTTTTTTAAAGACCAATTTAATAAGGAGCTTAAACTTATCCATGATGTTAAGCACAGATGGAATTCAATGGCCAATATGGTTTCTCAATTTTTAAAATTGCACAAATGTGTGAATCATACTTTATTGGACTCAGGACTGACACCATTTAGTGAAAATGATATCGAAACTTTGTCTGAGCTTAGTGATACCTTAAACCTTTGGAAATGTCTATACAAAAACTTTTTGCAAACTCTTCGACTTTAGCTGATGCTGAAGGTATTCTTAAATTTTTACTTAAACCATTTTGCAACAATTCAAAACCAATTATCACAAAATTTATATGAAATTTTAAAAAGACGTATATGAGAACGACGTGTTCAAACTCTGAATGCTCTCATTTTGTATTTAAGTACGAGTAAACTCCCAATTAGTGACGCATTTCTAAAATATTCAAGTAAAAATGATTTTTGATTTTTTATATATGGATAAGAGCGGCAAAAGGACTCAAAGCCTTGACAGACGCCTTTCAATGTCAAGTTTTATAAAAACCAAAGAAAAAAAATAGGTATACACTCACGCACTTAAATTGTATCTTATTACATACATTTGAAAACCGGATTATCCGGTTTTTTGTGAATTTCAAAAAAAGCAACCGGTTTTTTTTAAATGTCATTTTTCGAATAATTCGAAAACCGGTTTTCGCAAAAACCCGAATAATTGATCACCTTAATCCAGAGGCTTTAGTCCATTCAACTTCCCTTTATAGTTACCCACCAGCTTTGTTTTGCACCATGTCTAATCACCACACAGAGCGTTATCCCTCTGTAAGTATCGATTTCACTTCCCTTAATAACTTCCGAGGTATTCTGTAGCACTGCATATAATTCAAGTATTAAAATTAAACTATTTTCTTCGTCCTTAAGAGCCCCCTGATAATTTGTACATGTATTTTTATTCGTAAGTCGACATCAAATGAAAGTATAGAATAATGTTATTTCACACATGTTTGATTTAAAGCAGTCAGTCTATGGTCAGTCCCATCTTAAGTATTTTGAAACAAACACTACGCACGCTTCCTTCTCATTCCCATTACCGTACACATATGTAATATTTGTGTGTGCATGATGATTAGAACATGCGACTCTCATACGGGAGATCTATGGTTGGATTCCTGTCCAAGTCATCTATATGTTCTTTTATCGGCGGCCCGCTCGATGTTGTTGACAGTAACTACACAGAGTAGTGTCGAACCTATCGCCATGTTTCTTAAAAGCTTCACAAACTGCTAACAATCGCATTCGTTTATTTGTTTGTTGTGAGTCTAAAACAGTGAACAGCTTCAGGAAGCCCATGGGCAACATGAGTGAGTGAGACACACATGTATTCTCACACACATTGAATGAAAACAAAAACAAACTGTAGCGGCTGTTGTTTATGATTAATATAACAGTTGTCATTTTAACTATTTTAAATAATTCAACAAGTATCTTAATGCTTAATCGAGTACCTGATAGTTTGTAGCTCTAATGTAAATGTTTCGTTTCAAATTGTAAATGTTTCAATTCTGTATTTTACTTTCATACTAGACGACTTTAAGGATTTTACTTGGTCGCACCTAAGCTCAAACTTTTAAAAAAAATGTATCAGTCTTAATGTAGAAAGCGAATAATAAAGTTTAATAAAATTAAACTCTCTCGTCTTTTTCATTTCAAAAGGCTTTTCAAACCTAAATAGTATTAAGACTCTAACAGACCTTCGTGGACTTTAGAGGCTAACACTACTCTGAGACCGTATACTGACTTTATTTGTCTTATTTCGGTCCAGAGAATAAATAAATATAATAAACAAAACCCTAAATAAGTATCCCACTTATTACAAAACAAACATTCAGTCTCGCTTGAGCATCCGTCCGACGCGGTTCTGGCGAAGCTTGTTGTTAGCACAACAATAAAAGAAATGCATTTTTTTTTTCGATAATAATAAATTATAATGTGTTAATGTATGTTGCCACGCCCACGGCAGTAATATTAATCAATTATTTCCTGAATTCTTATATTATTATTTTGTTCATAGTTATGAAAAAACTATGTAACAATTTCCTTCACTACAGTGAGAGAGGGAAGAAGCAATTCACCAACACACACTCATATTGTGGTTGGATTTGGGCTGCCGTTCACTGGTCTAAAACATAGATCAGCAAATGCATTACGCGGCGCTTTAGCTCTCCCACATTGCTCACACATATTGAAAAAGAGTAAACGAAATCATTTACTCTCGCTCCAGCAGACGATTGTGTTGGTTGTTTTATCGCACGTTGTTTTGTTGCTTGCCGTACACTCAAAAAAAAAAGACAATTGGGGGAATGATTGTTTGTTGTTAAATATAATATTTCAAATTTTCCTTATTCTATTCAGAAATGTTCGTATTGCAAATCTGTATTTTTTTTGTCTATTATTCAATGTGTGAAAGAAAAACACCGCGTAGTGGGTATTTAAATCGAACTCAACATTTTTCGCAGTGTATAGAGAGAAGGAGAGTTTCATCTCACATATGTAATGACAAAATGCAATGGTATTTGTGTGCCGGTCCCTGGTCTAAAAATAGAAAAAAAAAACTTACTTAATTTCCCTTTGCACCCCATGAATGAGGTATGGGATAGCTTCTCGCGTTCTTGTGAATTAACACGCTTTCTATTTTTAGATTCACAACTAACGGCACCTACTTGTTTATCGACGAATGCGAACGTCACAGTTTGAGAATCTCTTACTAGACACTACGATTGAATCGACGCTTAATATTGCGAAGTTGCTGTCAACAACATTCGAGGGGAGCCGAGAATGTGCAGACGAAATCGTTTAAAGTGCATAAAAATTCAGAGAACGTGCAGATTTGGCGGACAAAATCCTGTAGAGTGTGCAGAAAAACTCGGTCTTATTTCATTTTCGGCAAATTTTCTGATAAAATGTAAGGGAAATATATGATGTCCGACACGTCGGTACTTTTGTTTTGCTGGGTAGTTAATGATTACGAAATTTGAGCAAGTTGCTTATGTGGAAGATGAACTAGTTCACTTGAAAATAACCAGAATCTCTCTTTGGAGGTTTCTAAGCAGCTCATAACGTCCGTAATAGCAAATGTGGAATGGCGAAATGATGAGCAACCTACCACCTATGCGTCTACGGAAGCACGTAACAGAAGTTACTGAAATTCAACAATGACAGCTCCGTAAAACTAGGATCTGTGGCGGTGGCCTAATTAGCCATCCTCCTTCAATAAAACTTAAAACTTACTTACGAACGTGGTTCATAAATTTGAGGCCTGCAGTATTAAAGAATTCCACACGCTTCAGTCTTCTGCATGGTCTTACCAACGAAGTTTGGGTCTCCCTGCTCTGCCCCGCCCTTCAGATTCGCCTTCAAACACCTTTCCCGCTGGAGCATTTACATCCATCCTGGCAACATGTCCCAGCCATCGTAGTCGTTGGATTCTGACTCTTTTAGCTGCGTCGATGTCGGTGGTAAAGCTCACTTGCCGTATAACCTCGTATAGCTGTTTCTTAGTATCCCGAGATAAGGCGAAAGTCCCGAAATCCGTAAAAAATATATATGCTACCACTATTCTCCGCTTAAATTCTTGGTTGACATTTTCTTGTTGACGGAAGATCCTACGAGAGGACCCTTTGTTCGTTGAAATCATTATTTTTGTTTTGTCCTCGTTGACCGCTAAACCCATTTTTGCTGACTCCTTTTCCCATGATGAAAAAACTGCAGTAACATCCCGAAGATTTCGGCCTTTGATGTCTATATCATCGGCATAGGCTAGTGGCATGTGGCTTTCTCATCGTTTTCTTCGTAACTGTATTTAATAGTGTACAGGACATGCTATCACCCTGCCTTAGACATCTTTTTGTGTTGAATGGTTCAGAGTCATTATTACCAATCTTCACCAAGGATTTGGTGATTTCCAAGGTGTTTTAAATAAAAACTGTAAGGAAACTCAAAGAAACAAAAAGACAAAAAAATCCCAAAATGTTGATCACCCCCGCAAATATTTAAGGATATGCAACTGGAATGTCCGAAATCTCTACAAAGATGGTGTCTAACTTATAGGCGGATGTTCTCGACAAATACAAGACTGACATCACTGCCATCCAGGAAATGCGGTGGACGGCACATGGATGAACACGACGAAAGAACTGTGACATCTTTCAAAGCGGACATGCAGAAAGACACGAATTTTTGGATTCATAGTCGGCAAGCGACTTCGACATCTGGTGTCGCGGCATAAACCTGTAAGAGACCGAATAGCCACTATCAAGGCGAAATATTTTTATATCACGCTGATTTGTATACACGCCCCGACGAAAGACAAAGACGAGGACAAAAATGCAAGATAAAGATGCATTAAATGAGCGCGTAGATAATATATGTAACCTCCGCCCCCCCCTTTAACATTCAAATTGTTTTATGAAATTAAAATACTAAAATAGGATGGAAGATGCTCTTGGTTCAGCAGTTGGAAAAATTCATCACAAAACCTTCGACAACGAATTCAGACTGGTTAGATTCGATTCGACAAGGAACATGGTAGTGATTGGGACCAGATTCCGCATAATGGTATACACAATCAACTTGGATATACCGACGTTCAAAAGGCAAGAAACCAGACTGATCACGTGGCATATCTCAAGCGTTATGAATGCGAATATAATGAGCGGTGCAAATATTAAACCGGATCACCGCCTCGTTGTAGCTAAGGCACTCATGCGGTTAAGTAGTGCAAAAAACGCAAAGGATTCTAAACATCTCAGCGCTACACACCACCGATATAGCCAATGCCTACTGAAGCCAACTATATCAATTACTTCAAACAAACCCCCCTAATTCTGATGTTCCTGATACACAGTGGCAGCAAGTAACCCGTATTGGGTTATGTAAAACCACATTCAGTCAAGCCCTGGTACGACTAGGAATGTCGTGCAATTTCTGAGGTAAAGGCTGCTACATACAAGGAAAACTGCTGCCATGACGAAATGATATAATGGAGGAAAAGAGAGAACCAAGATATCGAAAATGAAGAACGAAAGTTCTACCAGGAGATTAAAAGTAAAGGTTTTGGAAGAGTTATTCCCACCTGTAAGAACAGAGATGGAAATCTGATCACGGACATGCAGAATGTGCTGCAACTATGGAGGGAACACTTTCGTACTCTGCTCGTTTCCGAATTCAGCATAAGAAACAAAACCACAGGAATCAACAACGTCGGAGTAGATTGTCCACCACCGAGTCAATATGAGATCAACACGGAAATTGCACGGCTTAAAAGCGATAAAGCTCTTAAACACGAGTTGGCTAACGAAATACAGGGCCGATAATTGGTATCTGTTTGTTCTATGTCCTATGCGATCCAAGTGTGTGCACCAAATATCACGTGATCAACCTTTTACTCATCGCAAAAAGGGTCCTCTCTAGTGTGTTATTCGAAAAGCTGTCATGCGATCTATCTGACATCATAATGGAGATGATCATGTAGAAGGCTGAAGTAAACGCATCTAGTACTATCTTTAATAAAAGTCACATACTGCTGACGTTTGCCGATAGAATAGATATCATTGGCCGAGGACGGCAGGATGTGACTGCGCACTTCAGTAACATCAAGCATTAATAAAGTTGATCAAAATTACTAAATATTTTAAAAAAAAATTAACAGATTCATAGAATGGATTTGTTCCTGTTTCCCCTGGATCTATCCAAGTATCCATACTCCAAAATACTGATAGGGAAATTTTAAGTATGTCTTATTATCGTACGAGTATAGGAATATTAATTGAATGCATTGAATTATTTAAACAAATACTATTTAAACATTCAATTGTTTGCCAATAGTCGCACATTTAACCAACCGTGAAATGGTTTTTGCAATTCATTGCACCATCGGCAATGTGGATGAGGACGGACGGTGGTGGTAACATTGACTGGAACGAAAAACGAGAAAATAAAACAAACAAGTTGTACCGAACCATTGCAATCCAGCGAAGATGGCAATAATGATGATGAACGAAAAGAAACTGGAAAAGAAAATTCCGTTGTATTATTTCCAATGCCAATGAGACACCACCATCACACACATCTCCTTACACACAGCTGCTGCTGTTGCTGCTGACATATAAGCCCGTGTAGCAAACAACAAAAGCAAAAACCAAAAATATTGTTGCCACTTTTTGGTGGATATTATTCTTTCTTACCCTTGTACCCCAAAGAAAAAAATATAAGAAAAATTGGTAAGAGGCGGGGCGCCAAAATTTGGCCTCCTTAAAAAAAGTTACCAAAAACAACCAAATAACAAATATTCCACTGGCTGTACACTGGAGTTGTATACTCATATGTACTATGAGTACTTGTTGGTGTTGCTGTCTTTAAATTCTCTTCTGTTTTGTTTTTTTTTTGGTAGCAGTTGAACATTTTCCTGTTGCCAAGGGACCAACAACCTTCGTCGGCCACAATAGCACAAGGCTAAGAAGAGTAACCGAGAACAACTGTCAATGGTGGATACATCTAGCTTGCTACGCCTCTTTTCATTATATTTGGTTAGCTTTATTGCTATTTTTGGTGTTGTTTTGTTGTGGCATATGAATATTTATTTATATGTACACCAACACCCATAGAACAGGATGTATCGATGGGGTACAATGTGAATTAAATAACTGTTATACTATAGTAGATGAACTTCAGTCCGTCCAACAATACTGCCATCTGATAGACCAAATTTTATAGCTTTTTGTTGTAGGTTTTCATATTTCATTAACAAACTTTTGCACTTATTTTTCCCCTTTCACTACCAACTGCAGTCTTTAGACAATCCCCATATTACTCGCATATTTTTTAATACAAATGTTACGTCTCACTTAATAACATATTTAGAGCACATATGCCCAATTTTAGATATTCTTTGTGTCGACTGTTATTAGTCACAATTTGGATGTAATCGACAACTATGAGCCTTAATACTGGGTTCGGTTCCAGTTCTCCCCTTCACTTCAGTAAATGTCTTACATACGAAAGGTTATAGTAAGATCAGGCTGAGGGGGACACAATTTTCGTTGTGCCACACATGAGGACAATTTGTGGTTAATAATATGATTTGAATGTTTCCTTGACACGCGACGTTTATTTCTTTACATATTGTCCGCCAATCCATAGACCAACAACTGCACGAAGAAGCCTAAAAACGAACAACTTCAAGGCATTTAGGATGCGCTGCACAGTGTATTAAGTATGGATAAAACTTAATACAAGTAACAACTGAAATACTATAGTTATTATTTTTTAAAAGTTACGGACATATCTTGTGAATTCAAATTTAAACAAATCTAGAAAATTATAGCCTAAAGCCAAGGACAGGATAGGGAGGAAATCTACTTGTTATTGATATAACAAAAATTTTCTAATATTAATTTTCTGATCGTTATTCACTTGAGAATAACCAAATACTTTCTGCGGATGTCCGCAATCTTATTACAACGTCCGATAGGTTACGAATTCCCCGGCAAATGTGAGAAGGCGTTAAGTAACCTACCCACCAGAACTAATGATCTTGTCGAGATAAAGAGACTTACATGACTTACCACTGGGGGTAACTTTTCGGCAAACACACAGTTGGCCATTTTTAGAACCATCAAAGCTTTGAAGCTTAAAGCTGCATAACCAAAGTTACCGAACTTTCTAATCCGTAGTGATATGTGTACCGTGCTCAACAGAAGGGGTATCCTACTGTATTTTAACCGAACCACGCTAAATTACATAGGTACCTTCGTGAGTAATAGGTTTAGCGTACAAGCAAACACACAAAATACATCATGATGAACTAATGCTGCAGGTTGCATCATAGCCAACTGTGATCAATCTGGCTGAGCGGTCCTGTATCGTTATTGGTGAGAAGGAGAAAGGCCTAACTGAGAAACACAAGGAACGCGTCAGGACACTTCAAAAGAAATATCCAGACGCCAGGTTCAAGGTGAGTCTGCTAATTAGCTTCTCCCATCAGATTCGCTAGTGGCACATCTCCATTTTCGTTGTTTTAAAAGAAGTAAGTTGTGTATCTCTCCCGCTTAAAATAAAATAAAATATATTTTTGGTCGGTTAACTCGAACTTCCGTCTGTTGAATCCACATTTTGTTGGTTGAACCTAACCATTGGTTTAACTCGACTTTGGTATGTTGAAACCGACTTCGGTCTGTTTTGTTCGCTAAGCCCTACTTATATTGTTCTAACTCTACCTTTTGTTGGTTTAACCGAAGTATTGAAACCGGTCATGGCATAGTGGTTAGAACACGCGACTACCATGCGAGTGATCCGTGGTTCGATTCCCGGCTCCAGTCATCTACATTTTTCATTCATTGCCGGCCCCCTCGATGTTGTCGACAGCAACTTTACAGTATAAGTTTCGAGATAATCGGCATGTCTAGTAAAAGCTTCTCAAAAAGTGATGTTCGCATTCGTCGAAAAACAAAGAGGTGCCGTTTGTTGTGAATCTAAATTAGAAAGCTTGTTAATTCACAACTACGCGAGAAGCTATCCCATACCTTATTTATGGGGTGTAAAGGGAAGTTACGTTTTTTTTTATTGGTTTAATTCACTTCTTCGTTTGACTAGGACCTCGGTCTGTTGAATCCAACTTTTATTGGTTGAACCTAACTATAGGTTTAACTCGGCCTCGGACGGTTGATTCGGACCTCGGTCCATTTAAACCAACTTTTATTGGTTGAACCCGACTTCGTCGGTTAAACGGACTTCGGTCTAGTACACGAAGATACTCTTCGTTCCAGTAGCATTATTATAGAATTTACCACTGTAACAATTTGATGCTAACTCGCCCGTCGGATACGATTTAATAAAATTCGGTCGAAGTGATCAAACTATTTATCTCAAAAGCAAGGTGAATAGTTTTGTTGAATGTTGGCCTTCTTAACAGATCGCTATGTTATGGATTCCACCACACAAAACTCCCTCTATAACACGGGTACCTGGAAAGAAATATCCTCAGTGCCATGTTCTGAGAACGGAGGAATAGAACTTCGATGTAGGATGTTAGTAGGATTGGCGACCGTTGGGTCGTTCATCATCCCTCCATACTTACTTACTTAAGTGGCCAATTACAATTTACGAAACGTAGTTCATAAATTTGAGGCCTGAAGTAATAAAGAATTCCACACGCTTCGGTCTTCTGCGTGTGTTCTCCAGTTAGTCCTACCAGATGATGGCACATCGCCTACCACTTGGTCCTTCCAACGGAGTTTGGGTCTCCCTGCTCTGCGCCGTCCTTCAGGTTCGCCTTCAAACACCTTTCTCGCTGGAGCATTTACATCCATCCTGGCAACATGTCCCAGCCATCGAAGTCGTTGGATTCTGACTCTTTTAGCTACGTCGATGTCGTGGTAAAGCTCATACAGCTCATGGTTCATCCGATGGCGAAACTGGCCTTCGACACAGATAGGTCCATATATTTTTCGGAGTACTTTTCTCTCGAATACTCCCAGGTTTTGTATGTCCGTTGTAGTAAGCACCCATGATTCGGCACCATACAACAGAACAGGTAAGATAAGCACCTGGTATAGCTGTTTCTTAGTATTTCGAGAGAAGGTGGTGTGACTAAAGTGCTGCCGAAGTCCGTAGAAACATCTATTGGCTAGCACTATTCTCCGTTTAACTTCTTGGCTGACATTATTCATCTTGTTGACGGAAGATCCGAGGTAGGTAAATTCGTCGACTACCTCAAAACAATAATTGTCAACGTTCACGGTGCGTCCCCATCGAGAGGAGGACTCTTTGTTCGTCGAAATCATTATTTTTGTTTTGTCCTCATTGACCGCTAAACCCATTTTTGCTGACTCCTTTTCTAGCGATGAGAAAACTGCAGTAACATCCCGCAGATTTCGGCCAATGATATCTATATCATCGGCGTAGGCTAGTGCCATGTGGCTTTTGTGGAATATGGTGCCAGACATGTTGATACCAGCCTTTCTCATCACCTTCTCCATAACTATGTTAAATAGTGTACAGGACAGGCTATCGCCCTGCCTGAGACCTCTTTCCGTGTTGAATGGTTCAGACTGATCCTTACCAATCTTAACCGAGGATTTGGTGTTGTCTAAGGTACATTTGCAAAGTCGAATCAGCTTTGCAGGAATACCAAACTCAGACATGGCCTCATAAAGCCTATTCCTTATCGGAGAGTCGAAGGCAGCTTTGTAGTCGACAAAGAGGTGGTAGGTGTCGATCTGCTTTTCATGGGTTTTTTCCAGGATTTGTCGTAAGGTGAATATTTGATCCGTCGTAGATTTGCCAGGTCTAAAGCCGCACTGATATGGTCCAATTAGTTTTTCTACAATTGGCTTTAGACGTTCACACAATATGCTTGAAAGGACCTTGTACGCAATTGGTAATAGGCTTATTCCACGGTAGTTCTTACATTCACTACGATCTCCTTTCTTGTATATGGGACATAACAGACTGAGACTCCAATCCCCGGGCATGCTCTCCTCTTGCCAGATGTTCTCCATGAGCTGATGCATGCTCCTAATCAGCTCCTCCCCGCCAGCCTTAAACAATTCAGCAGGGAGACCATCGGCTGCAGCAGCTTTGTTGTTTTTAAGACGGGAGATGGCCATACGTATCTCGCTCTGGCTCGGAGGTGGACAGTTAATACCATCGTCATGGATTGGAGCGGGGTCTTCTGGAGTGGTGTCAGTATCCAGTAAATTTCTAAAGTGATCTCTCCATATCTTCAGAACGTTATCCGGGTCCGTCACTAGCTGACCATCGCTGTCCTTGCAGGAGGGCAACCCTGTTCCACGCATTCTCGCTTTCACTCTCTTGTAGAATTTTCGGGCTTCCCCTCTACTTCGGAGTAACTCAGTGCACTCGTCCTGCCTCTTCTTCAGCTCCTTCTTTTTTCTTCTAAAAAGACGCGTTGCCTGTCGTCTCTTCTCCCTGTGCCGTTCACGAACAGCTCGCGTTGCCATTGGCTGCAGTTTCGCCCTGTATGCAGCAACCGTCTCTCTTGTGGCATTGCGACATTCATCATCGTACCAGGCATCTTCTTGAGACGGCTTTGAGTACCCAAGTACGCTTCTCGCAGCCCGTTCTAAGGAGTCGGCTATATTTTTCCACTGCGAGGTTATATTGTCAGGGGTTGGAGCATTCCGCAGCAGTTGAGTTAGGTGGTTGGAGTAGGCGTTTGCTACCTCTGTGGTCCGCAGTTTACCGATGTCCAGCTTTCGTTGTGCCTGGTTACGTACGTTTTTCGCCATGCTTAGCCTTGTGTGTACCTTAACTGCGGTAAGGACGTGATCGGAGTCAATGTTCGCACCCCTAACCACTCGTACGTCCAGAACACTCGATGCGTGCCTTCCATCGACTACCACATGATCAATCTGATTCCTTGTCAATTGATCTGGAGATAACCATGTTGCCTTATGAATATTTTTATGGTCAAATCTAGTGCTGCAAACTACCATATTTCTTGCCGCAGAGAAATCAATCAGTCTGATGCCATTGTTCGACGTTTCGGTGTGCAGACTAAATTTTCCGATTGTAGGCTCAAATGCGGTTTCCCTGCCTATTTTAGCATTAAAATCGCCTAGTACAATTTTAATGTCATGGCTCGGGCTACGGTCATATACATTTTCTAGGCTCTCGTAGAACTCGTCTTTGTCCTCATCGCTTTTCTCTTCTGTCGGAGCATGGGCACATATAAGTGTTATGTGGAAAAACTTAGTTTTGACTCTTATGGTGGCTATACGTTCACACACCGGGTTGAACCTTGAGACTAGGTGTCGCAGTCTCTTGCCAACCACAAATCCACATCCAAACTCGTGCTTGTCCGCATGGCCACTATAGTAGATGTCGCACGTCTTCATGCGCGAGCACCCGTGTCCCGTCCACCGGATTTCCTGTAAAGCGGTTATGTCAGCCTTGTATTCTTCGAGGACTTCCGCCAGTTGGATAGAGGCACCTGGTCTATACAGTGTTCTAACATTCCAGGTGCATATCCTTAAATCATGGTCCTTAATTCGTTTGCGGTGGTCGTCAACATTTTGGGGGGTCCATTTTATTCTTTTCTTACTTCTTTTCATTGCAATAGTTTATACGTCGGTGGCGGGTTGCAAGCCCAGCGCACCACGTCGCAGTTTTCTCCTCCTGCCAGGATTTTATTACAGCCGCCCATTCTGGGTCAGACGCTGACCAGGGTACCGCTCACTCTGAGCAGACGTGCCTGGGTTTTAGGTTTCGCCCCTCACAGTTAGTCGTGCTCTGACGGGTGTCAGAGGCACGCTTCCAGGCGTCACCACGTGGAGGTACTCCGTCCGCAGTAGTACTACGAATACGGAGCTCTGTGAGTAGACTTGAAGTGCAATTGGCAAGGATCACTCTGGGTTTGCCAAGTTAAACCGATCAGAAGCTTTACCTTGCATCACACTCCCGACGCCCATCATCCCTCCATCACCAGTAAGAAATAGTCTAAAGGGGCTACAAGTGGTGCAGATTAATTTTCATCTCTTTGTAGCTGCTGCGGCAAACATCCTTACTACTTTATCTAAGGTGGAACATGGCGCAGGGGTTAGTGTTAGGACCTGCATCTAAGCGTTTCTTTCAGGCCTTGAAAGCATTATGGTCATTCAGAAAGTATCGGAGGCTATTATGGGATGTGGAACAGATACTACAGGCAATAAATCTCTGTACGCGCCCTGACGAAATATGAGGACACTGAAGATACATGCTATGAGCAACTGAAAGAATTATATGTCTGCTATTTGTTATAGTAACCAGGCCCAACAAAAGCACCTAACTCAATATTGATTATATTGCCTCGGAGTGGCAATATGAGGGTACTCAAAGCCGTATCAAGAAGATGACTGGTACGATGATGACTGTCGAAATTCCACGAGAGAAACGGATGCTGGGTACAGGACGAAACTGCAGCCAATGCAGTTGCTGTTCGTGAACGGCACATAGAGAAGAGACAGGATGAGACCACAGAATTGCTCCGAAGTAGAGGGGAAGCCCAAAAATTCTACCGGAGAGTTCAGGAATGCGTGGAACAGGGTTTCTCTCCTGCAAGAACAGTGATGGCCAGCTTGTGACAGACCCCGATAACATTCTGAAGATATGGAGAGATCATATCAGAAATCTACTGGACACCACTCCAGAAGATCTCGCTCCAATCCATGACGATGGTATTAACTGTCCACCTCCGAGCCAGAGCGAGATACGGAATAGGCTTTATGAGGCCATGTCTGAGTTTGGTATTCCTGCAAAGCTAATTCGACTTTTCAGATGTACGTTAGAAAATACCAAATCCTCGATTAAGATTGGTAAAGATCACTCTGAATCATTCAACACGGAAAGAGGTCTCAGGCAGGGTGATAGCTTGTCCTGTACACTATTTAATAAAGTTATGGAGAAGGTGATGAGAAAGGCTGGTGTCAACATGTCTGTCACCATATTCCACAAGAGCCACATGCCACTAGCCTATGCCGATGATATAGGCAACATTGGCCGAAATCTGCGGGATGTTACTGCAGTTTTCTCATCACTAGAAAAGGAGTCGGCAAACATGGGTTTAGCGGTCAACGGGGACAAAACCAAAATAATGATTTCGACGAACAATGAGTCCTCTCATGTCAATAGATATTTCTACGGACTTCGGCAGCACTTTAGTAACACCACCTTATCTCGGAATACTATGAAACAGCTATACCACGTGCTAATTTTACCCGTTCTGTTGTATGCTGCCGAATCATGGATGCTTTCGTCAACGGACATTCAAAACGTGGGAGTGAGTATTCGAGAGTAAAGTACTCCGAAAAATATATGGACCTATCAGTTTCGCCATCAGATAAACCATGAGCTGTATGAGCTTTACCACAACATTTGGAATTCTTTAATACCTAAGGTCACTAATTTGTGAACCACTTTCGTAGGTTGTAATGGGCCACTTAAGTAAGATACACAAATTGCCTACTGATAGGCAGGTGTTGTTCATAAGTGACCGATGACCAAATCTTAGTTCACCAAAAGCAGGTCAGTTACATATAAGATTCTCTGAAGTTCTAAAAAAATCGTTGTAGGGAAGGAAGTTAAAACTTCTTAGCATGTTTGCCAACCAACCAAAATATTTGTCCACTATTTGTATGTGTCGCCGCATTGTGCGCTTACTCATCCGTCTCCTCTACCAACTTCTTAGTTCTTGAACAAATCGAGGGGTGAAAGATAATCAATTTTATTGGCTGACATTGAGTTGTTTCCGGAATGAGTGCTATGGTTGTAGTGTAATTTTTTGGACCGGCCCATTATTGATTATTACCTGCTATTTATGGGGCTGTTGCTGTTGTTACACAACAAACGTTAGCGTTAAATACACACACATTACATATTGGATTTAATTAAATGGTACAAATACACGAATAGCGTTAAGAGCTGATGACAAATTGACATTTGTTATTAACACAACAGAAAATGAGTTAGAATTAGCAATGATTCAAAGCAGGGCTTATGTCGATATACAGGGTGCACCAAAAGTCCTTTTACATTTGAATCGCCAGATGCGTCGAGCAGGCAAGGTTGAGATGGGATTTGAAAAAAAGTAACACAACTTTTTGACCACTGTAATCTAAAACTCTAATAACACTATGCAACAAATGACGACTTTTTGAAAAATACAAAACCGGGATAGTATAGGTTCGATTCTACTATCGAAGGGTAATAAAACCCTATACTCAGTTTGGCGAGATTGGTGACCAATTTTTTTTTATGGGCCCCTAAAGATTCCCAAAATCAGTGAGCCCCATGAAAAAAGGTGTGATCAGTTTTTGTCCAACAGCTAACTTACACTTCGTGATAGCGCTAAACTGTATTCGGCAATAATGTAGCTGGGAGTTTTGCGCACTAACTTTATTAACAAATTAAGTCAAAAAGGTTGGTTATTCCTGCCCTTTTTCAAAAAAAATTGAAGAAGAATTTATTATTTTTGCACTTTTTTGAGCATTACTTTGAGGGAGTCCAAATTTTTCTCTAACACTGTTCGCCAAAATTGTAGCCCTGGTAAAGATAAACAACTTTTGTGAATATATCAATCCAATCTGAACGTGTCTAGGCAACCTAAATAGCTCATAAAGTCCACGTTGATACCGGTTTTTCGAACCTTTACGCACTTATAAGCCAGAAACGTGGTTGAATATCAACCGATTTTAATTTCTCTGTGGATTTAGAAAGAAGAGACTGCGGCCTTTCCAACCATATATATAGTTATATTGGCAACTTGTCATATCTGTTTTTTTTTGCCTCGAAATTTCAAACTTTTGTAATTTTTTCACTATTTTTAAGTTTGATGAAGTTTGTAGCCCCTATTTTATAAGGACATCCTAATGTTTGCTACTTTATTTAGAAAGTGCACGCTTTCACGAGTTAAACGCATACTTGTTTTTAAAAATCGGTTAACAGCTAGTTAAGTTATTCATGTTTTCCGAGGGACGCAACTTTCATATCCTATGCTAAAATCAAAGTTGAAGTAATTAACAACAACACCAAAACAATGCTTCTTCTTCAACTCTTTTATTTTAGTATAGGATATGAAAGTTGCGTTCTCGGAAAACATGAATAACTTAACTAGCTGTTAACCGATTTTTAAAAACAAGTATGCGTTTAACTCGTGACTGCGTGCACTTTCTGAATAAAGTAGTAAACATTAGGGTGTCCTTATAAAATAGGGGCTACAAAATTCATCAAACTTAAAAATAGTTAAAAAATTACAAAAGTTTGAAATTTCGAGGCAAAAAACTAACAGATATGACAAGTTACCAATATAACTATATATATGGTTGGAAAGGCCGCAGTCTCTTCTTTCTAAATCCACTGAGAAATTTAAAATCGGTTGATATTCAACCACGTTACTGGCTTATAAGTGCGTAAAGGTTCGAAAAACCGGTATCAACGTGGACTTTATGAGCTATTTAGGTTGCCTAGACACGTTCAGATTGGATTGATATGTTCACGAAAGTTGTTTATCTTTACCTGTTCTACAATTTTGGCGAACAGTGTTAGAGAAAAATTTGGACTCCCTCAAAGTAATGCTCAAAAAAGTGAAAAAATAATAAATTCTTCTTCAATTTTTTTTGAAAAAGGGCAGGAATAACCAACCTTTTTGACATAATTTGTTAATAAAGTTAGTGCGCAAAACTCCCAGCTACATTATTGCCGAATACAGTTTAGCGCTATCACGAAGTGTGAGTTAGCTGTTGGACAAAAACTGATCACACCTTTTTTCATGGGGCTCACTGATTTTGAGAATCTTTAGGGGCCTATAAAAAAAAATTGGTCACCAATCTCGCCAAACTGAGTATAGGGTTTTATTACCCTTCGATAGTAGAATCGAACCTATACTATCCCGTTTTTGTATTTTTTTCACTGTTGCACTGTGTAATCCAGATTTGTAAAGAAATGTTAAGGAAATTCGCAAAATGGTATCGTCGGTTGATAGTGCGGGGGCCAGCTGATATGGTAAGCATATCAAAAAGTGCTGTACATCTCATATTGACACAAATTTTGAGGTAAGAATTCATTCCCCAACTTGAAGTCTGGAACGTGTCGCAGTCATTCTTCAAAAAGTCATGCATATGTATGTTACAGTTGAAATAATCATTTGAGATAAGATATAGAGATGATATAGATAATGCTGTCTTAATACAAAACAAAAACAATAAACTATTTTACAAGTAACTTTCAACAATTTAATATATTTTTCTTCTTTTATTTTCAGGTGAGTTCGTTTCTCCATCTTTAGTATGTGTACCCCATTATGTAAAGTAAGTTAAATTGTTAATTTTCCAAGGTCTTTACATTTACATTTGAATTTAAAAACAAATCCCTGGAATTCCCAGGTATCTAGTTGTCGTGGCCTCGTTTGCCTGCAAAATTATTTATGTGTATACCCAACCAGCCAAAATCATATTGAAAATTTAACGAGTTTAACGAATGAATTCCTATTCGCCAAAATGTCTTTGTTGTTATTGTTGTTTTGTGTGTTGAGGACTTTGGCGGAAATGAAATCAAAACGAAGCGAATGCCAAGAGCGCATAAATAATGTTAGATACACAAAACACAACAACAATTGCAGCGAAAAGAACGACAGCGTTACCTAAACTTGCCCCGAAAACTTCTCTCTTTTTGAGGGTGAAATTTCGTGGGCTAGTGTGGGTGGTGGCGTTGGTGGTATAGTGCCCCTTAACATATTGGTGCCTGGATGCACATGTTCGTTTGTTTTCTTAACAGCGTATCAGGTTGCAAAATGAAATTTTCGGTTGCTGTTGTTAGATGTGGCGTTGTTTTAGTTGACCCTACAGTTTAGTTATTTTGGTTACGTTAAAGGTTCTTGCAGCCCCCTCTTCGACAAAGTCATCCAAATCCCTCATGTTAAGTACGAATTTTCGGTTGTTGTTGGCACTCCAACCTGTGTACAACCAACATCGAGTACACTTATACTTCACATACATTTGTACATAGTTGGATCCTATTTTTACCCGGAAATAACGAACTAGTTTGGCAAGTGTGCGTATGAGTGTGTCTACGTCTGTATCCACTTTAAGTGTAGGTGTCTCTGGAACTGGTCTACTCTCCATCATACACAAACACACCCACTCTCACTCTCTCGCTGTTTTATGCAAGTGCATCAGAACTTTGCTTACCAAACGCATCCCCGGGAATAGTCATGTTACTCGTGTGTATGTGTGCAACAACATCAACAACAGTGACTCAAAAATGTTGCAAACAGTGCGTAAGGATGCATATACGCATCTTGTATCGCTGCATCCCTATATCCATTTACCTCTTTTCCTCAAATACTTTGCTGCCTCAACTCTCTGAAATATTCTCCACTGCGTAGTCACTTGCTTGCCCGTTACTCTAGTGCATATTCGTCGATGGCATTGGTGATGGTGATGAAAAGGAGTTGCTTTAGTGCGTGCTTAAAAACGAGTTCCATTTGCTGTGTTTTTTGTTTTGTTGCCTTCTTTTCCTTATTATCTTTATATATAGTCCATACATTTGCGACACGAACAATGTGCAACGTTTCTCTTGCTGCTGCCAAATCCTTTTTTCACTTCTCCTTCCCGTCATGTTATCACCACCAGCATAGCAGTCTTCGTTGTAAATTCTAAAAGCTTTATTCAATTTATACACACGATTTTGTCTGTTTTCATTTTGACTCCCATGAACCCTACAAAAATCAACCTTGCACTTGCATTTAACCGAACGAGAAGCTTTTTTCCCTTCGGTGCCTATTTGCCTACTTTGTGACTGTGCAGCCATTCCTCTAGCTCTCTGCATGAGTATCCTTTAAACTGAGCAAGAGTGGCAGTTGTTGTTGGCTACTACGAGGTTAGCATAATAAGGGGGGTAGGGAAGGGGAGGAAAATCTTAGGAACTCGTTTGAAACTATTGTTTTAAGTTAAAACATAAAAATCGCAGTATAGTGTCGAGTCAATCGGCATGTCCAGGAAAAGTTTCTCACACAGTGAATGAACTCTGCATGAATCTGTCGAAGGCACTGTAGCTTTGTCGCGCTTTAATTCATTTACGGCCCAGATGATCTCATCGATGCTAGGGGTGTTGAGTTAATTACTCCATCTGCTGAATATCCAGCCAGAGGACTTATTGCTTCATATTGCCGGGCTTTTGAATATCTCCGAAAAGTGTTCTGCATTAGCAGGATACTATTCCTGATTGGGCTCGCATGTAATTTAGTAAATCTCAGTTTGTTAAACCTAGGTACCAGTAAGGACCAATCACATTTGTCTGCTCGGCAGGAATGTTTGACCGCTTTACAGAGATGCGGGATCTGCATCTAAAAGTCCAACTCAATCATGTTGTTCAGGTTAACCATCAGGATAATGGCATCCTGTGTCTGAATGGAGGCTAGTGCGGCGTTTAGGAGGAAGTAGAAGTTGCTGTCACTTGGCTTTGTCAGTACGTATATTTATACGAGTAATATTTTGCGATCGGGCTAGTTGTATTGGTCCAACAAGATTTGAACGAGATAGGCTTTCGATCGATTATAAATTGAGCCTTTTGCTGAGCGATAGGGAAGGGACACCTTCAATATGGTATTCATCGTGATCTGGAAAAAATTATTACCTGAACATAAGATTCCAAAATAGTAAATAATGAATTTACAGTTGGACGGCTGTGGCATGAGGGTTAGAACACGCGACTATCATGCGGGAGATCCCGGGTTCAATTCCCGCCTTAATTCAGCCGGCGACCTTCGATGTTTTCGACAGCAACTTCCCAGTATACGTGTCGAGTCAATCGGCATGTCTAGTAAAAGCTTCTCAAACAGTGACGTTCGCATTCGCCGATAAAAAAGTAGGTGCCGTTAGTTGCAAATCTAAAAATGGAAAGCGTATAAATTCACAACAACGCGTGATGCTATCCCGCACCTCATTCATGGGGTATAAAGGGAAATTTTTATAGGTGGAACGACAACGTCCACTTGCAAGCACAGACGCATAATACAGCTAAGTTGAATCTTTGTAACTCGGGTACTAAAGTTTGCAGCCTTCCGGTCTGTATGTTTCAGTGTCTGTAACGTGGTTTTCTCCTTGGCTGAAGTGAGTCCAGTCGCAACCAGGGTCGCCATAACGGCTGACGAAATCTTACGGAGTAATAATCCCGTAGATTTTCCCTAAGTTGGAAAATAATAATGGTATTGTTTATTGATTGTGTAATTCAAACTTTTAGTCTACTGGATAAAACATTACGATACGAAAACAATACAGTTAGAGATTCAGCGATAGCGATGTTGTCTGTTCTGTAGTTGTATCAAGACCGATACCTGTAGTATCTGACTATAATGACAGATATAGGGGCTCGTTTCGATATATGATAATTGGAAACTTTACGGCCGGGCCGATTCGAGATGATCGAGATAGGTCAGGATCGGTCCGTACTCAGGAACGTGATGATTAGGATAATTTTGATAATTCAGGTTCGGCAGCGGGGGATTCAGGTTAATATCAGCAATCAGAAGCCGAGTTAAACCAATAGTTAGGTTCAACTAACAAAAGTTGGATTCAACAGACCGAAATCGACGAAGTTAGTTAAATCAATAGTTAGGTTCAACTAACATAATATGGATTCAACAGACTGAAGTCGAGCTAAAACAATAGGTAGGTTTATCGAATAAAAATTGGATTCAACACACAAAAGTCCGATACAACCGACCGAAGCCGAGTTAAACCAATAGTTAGGTTTAACTAAAAAAGAGTTAGATTCAACAGACCTAAGTCCGATTCATACGACCGAAGCCGAGTAAAACAAATAGTTATGTTCAATCAACAAAAGTTCAACTCAACAGACAAAAGTTCGATTCAACCGGCCGAAGTAGAGTTATACAAAAGTTAAGTTCAAACAACAAAAGTAGTATCCAACAGACTTCAACAGACAGAAGTCGAGTTAAAACAATAGTTAGGTTTATCGAATAAAAATTGGATTCAACACACAAAAGTCCGATAAAACCGACCGAAGCCGACTTAAACCAAAGTTATCTAAAAAAGTTAGATTCAACAGACCTAAGTCCGATTCATACGACCGAAGCCGAGTAAAAAATATTGTTATGTTCAATCAACAAAAGATAGATTCAACAGACCGAAGTCCGATACAACCGACTGAAGTCTAGTTAAACCAATAGTTAAGTTCAACTAACAAAAGTTGGATTCAACAGACCGAAGTCAGAGTTAACCGTCAGAAGTCGAGGTAAACCAATAGTTAGGTTCAACCAACGAAAGCTCGATTCAACTGACCGAACTCCAATACAACCGGCCGAAGTCGAGTTATGCCAATAGTTAGGTTCAGTCGACGAAAGTTCGATTCAACCAACCGAAGTCCGATACCATCGACCGAAGCCGAGTTAAACCAATAGTTAGGTTCAACCAACAACAGTTGTATTCAACAGACCTAAGTTCGATTCAACCGGCCGAGGTAGAGTTAGACCAATAGAAGTATGATTCAGCCCAGCAAAGTTGGATTCAATAGACTGAAATCCAATTAAATCGACCGAAGACGAGAAATAGGCATCAACCAACAAAAGTTGATTAATTTGCGCTTCGAAGTCCAAGTGGGATCGATACCAAAATTAAAGATCGTTGTGGTAGCAACCAACTATCTACCAATCAAAATGCACAGTCACTTAGAAAAGTGCAGCTCTTGATGTAACAAGAATCAAGCATCGTTGCACAGTTTTCCCTGTGGTAGCCATTTTCCGAATGTATTCAGTTGGATGTTGTCTATCGCTCTCATTTGCCGTTCATGGCGATTGTCGAATGTATCGCTTGTGATGGTCGTGTGCAACGATGGGGACGACTGAAGTTACTGTTGTTTGCCCTTCAAGTAGTGGAAGTATTATTTGTCGGTCGCGGTGGTTAGTGATTTTCAGAGAAAGGTGAAGGTCTTATTTCGCTACGAAATAAGTCCCAGTGATATAAACCCTAATCAAAACAACCAAATGAAATAAGCCTCAAAAAACACTGTTTGAGAAAAGTTTCATTGCGGTTATGGTGTTGTCGTCTACTTTATCATTTTTGGTGTTGCACTTCCTTTCGTAGAGGACCAATCAGAATCCGTATAAATTTTTCCCACAATACCTTAACGTACCCTCGTCACATTAAAGCGGTAACACAAACTTTTTAAATTGCACCATATATCAATATCTCAAATGACTTTCTACCTAAGTTATCACACCCCCATCGTATTAGCCTGAGCTTATATCAAGTTGTTTGAAAGTTAAATCATTATCCTTATATGTCCTCATGCCATGATTGAATAACACGTTACAACCCTAAGGGGAGTGTTATTGACGAACGTATATTTGATTAGGCCATGATTTAAGCATCGTCATCATAGTCATCAATGTCATTACTTTCTGAGCAATTATTATTTGTGTTGGGATTAAATTTCAATATATTTGCTGCTCCTCAATGTGTTGTCAGGTATTATTTTCTGTGTGTGTGTGTATACTTTGCAAATTTGTTGTCTCTTTGAATTTACTTTTGCCTTCGCCATTTCAAGTTGTTGCAACCACAGCCAGATTCGTTATTAAATGTTACTCAAATTGTAAACTTTCTCATCTCATTCCTGCCCCCGCCGCAAAGCCAACATCATCAGCACACACAATCCGGCAACAACGAGTCCCATATACTAGTGCAGCACCAAAATAGTACATTCCGGTAGTTGTCGTAGTTGCTGCTATAACAACAACAACAGCAACAACAAACACCCGGCCGCCCATTTCATGCCACCAATTTCGTAGTTTGTGCGAATCGTAGTTTGCGCCACTAGTAACTTGCCACTGCCACTAACTAACGTTTAAAGTCGTTGCTCGCACCGTGTGTTGTTATTGTTAGCGTTATTGACGGCGCTGATGCCGTTGTTGTTGTTGTTGGTATCCATCCCCGTCGTAGCCGTATTCATCGTTGTCGTGTTATTCCACCGACAACAGCGCGACACTACGCACATGCACATGCATACAACACAGCATCTGTGGCAGCAGCAGCAACATCAGCTGTTGCTGTGGCTGTAACTGTTGTTGTTGTTGTCGTCGTTATTGTGAAGTTCGGTATTTGTTAGACTTCGTTTTAGAGTTCATGGTACTTGGGGTGTCCTGATGTGGCCCAGCCAGTCGAACTCTTACAAGCAAACGAACCAAAGCAAACCAACTCACCAGCCAGCCGTGCAGCCCAACCAAACCAAATCAAGCCAGGCCACGCAATTGTCGACCGACCAACAAAACATTGATCCATCCATCCAACAGGCAACCCAATATTCCGCCCAGTCACTCAGTCAACAAAGCAAGCCAACCGCCAGCCGGGACAGCCAAGAGTCATACATCTCTACGTCCACACCTCCACTCATCTATCCATCCATCGAGCCGTCCATCTATCCCGGCATCCCAACAGCTGCAGCAGCAGCAGCAGGAGCCCTAACGAAACAATTCAAAGCTCAACTTTCGACTCGAGAGTGCAGCACCACCGAGTAGTCTCTCGTATCCTCGTGTGTGTTAGCTGCTGCAATAGTTGTAGACATTTCCCCAAGATTCATGGATTCATGGATGAAAGGCAAACGTTTATCATGCAACAAAAAGTGTTACAACAACAAATGCCACAATGAAAATCTTGCCATATAAGAAAATCCGTAAATTGCACCACTCTCCCCGGGCAATCCAAACTAACTGTGACCGATCTTCTAAGTAAAAGAAACCATCATAAATATTTATGTGCAAAATGTAAATTAATATTGAAATAGAAACATTTTAATTTAAACTCGAAATTGTAACGAAAGTGAGTGTAAGCATCTACAGCGGCAGAGTTATACATCGTTGCCACACGTTTAAATCAAACAAGACAGCATCGGTATTCCCATAAGCGTTGTGCATCTGTCGTGTGTTCGGTCAGGATGTGACAATTATGATTCTTAGAAAACTATTGGTAAGTTTTATAGCAACTGAATATGTTAACTTTCATTTCCTAGATACAATCGCGTCGTAAATCGTTATGACGACGACGACAATTACTCTCTTGGAACAGAATCAAGAGCTGCAGATTAGTTGAGTAGCGTAATCTGCTCTCTTTTACAAACCGGTATCATAAAATCGGGGTTAAAAACCATTTTTAATATATACGTCAATGAAATTTTGGAAATTTATATGTGAACCGGGTTTGGAAACAGGAACTCATCGTTTTTTAGAAATCGATTCTCAAAACTGCTGTATAAAAACCGGTATCCAAAAACCGGGTTTTGAAACCTTTTTCTTTATATCGACGTCAATAAAATTTTGGAAATTTATACGTAAACCGGGTTTAGGAACCGGAACTCATAGATTTTTAGAAACCGGTTTGTACCAGTTAGAACTATATTAGAATCTGGTTTCTATATCAAAGCCGACAAAATTGTTGACCTTAACTTATACGTTAAACCGGTTTTGGAAAAAAAACCGATAATATTTCACAATTGTTGTTCTTAATTATCTCTTCAGAACCGGTTCACAAAAACCTGTTTGAAGAACTATTATTTTATCGGCGTCGTCATAATTGTGGGCCTTCATTTGTATATAATACCTATATTGGGGGTTTCCAAAAACAAACACTGATTATAATAGAAAATTTTACAATCGGGTATTTTATAATTATCCGTAGTTTGAATTTATGGTTTTCTAGAAACAGGTTCCCAAAAACCGTTTCAAAATTGTGGGCCTTCTTTTACACGTTAAAACGATATTAGGAACCGGTTCGAAAAAAACCGACTATAACCGAAAATTTAAAAATTGCTTTTTTTGTAATTATCCGTATTGTGCATTTATGGTTTTCTAGAAACAGGTTCCCAAAAACCGTTTCAAAATTGTGGGCCTTCTTTTACACGTTAAAACGAAATTAGGAACCGGTTTTCAAAAACAAAAACACTGATTGTAACCAAAAATTTAACCATCAGGTTTTTCATAATATGGATTTTGTGAAGATTTTGGATTTTGTGAATATTTAGAAACCGGTTCCCAAAAACCATTTTATGAATCGGTTTTGTTTTTATTGACGTTGACGAAATTGTGGTACTTAACTTATGCGTGGATACGGTTCGAAGAATCAAATTAAACAAATCGAATCCGAACATTTATTACTCCTAATGCTAAACTGTCCGCAGCTTGATCAAAAAGGTGTAACAGAAACCGGTTCCGCAACACTGGCTTGTGGAACTGGTGTTTTTTTTATCGATGTGAACAAAATTTTTGAACTATATTTATACATAAACATAAAATTGGGACTCGGTTTCGATTTCGACAAAATTGTGGAACTAACTTTATACTGTAAACCGCTTTTATCAACGGGTTTGCGTAAAAACCGACTCTTAACTGCATATTTTATAACCGGTTTTTTTTAATATCCATAGCAAATTTTTCCCAAAAACGAGTATTTAATAACCGGGTCGAACAAAGTCTAAGAAATTTAAAATATACGTAAATCCGGTTTGTGGGATTAGTTTTACTAAACACCAGTTAAGTTAATATTTGACATCCGTTTTATATTTTTTTTTTTAACTGTAGTGTGAACTTATAGGTTTTTAGCAAACTTTTACCAAAGACAAGATATAGTAACCAGTTTTTATACCATCACCCTTAGGGATGAGGGTATATATCATTTGATACGACGCAAAAGTGTAACACATAGAAGGAGTCACTTCAGACCCTAGTTTTCTTAGAACCAAATTCGATTCATGACTTTTTAAGTCATTTGAGCCATGTCCGTCTGTCTGTCTGTCTGGTGGCTGTCCGACTGGTTCGCACGATAACTTTCGAACAAATGTCTTGAAATTTTGCACGAGTTAATACCGTAAGTAGTTTCCCCAAAACTTCCCCAAACCAAATTCTGTACTCTGTAAAGCTATTACAGGATAAACTACTTACGGTATTGCAAATGGTCTACATGGCTCCGCCCCTTCTGGTACATCCTATACAACTACATCTTTCCGCCCACTTTAGAAATCGAGTTATAATATCAATACTCCCAACGGGATCGTACCCAAATTCTGTACTTAGTAAAGATATTACAGGATAAAGTTTTGGAAAAAAAAATTGGAAGTCTAGCCACGCCCCTTCTGGTACCTCCCATACAAATGTACCACGCCGCCCACTTTAGAGATGGGGTAATAATATCAATAAATCCATCGCGCTCGTACCCTAATTCTTAAAAATTGGAAGTCTAGACACGCCCTTTCTGGTACCTCCCATACAAATGTACCTTTCCGCCCACTTTAGAGATGGAATAATAATATCAATACACTTGACACGATCGTCCCCAAATTCTGTATTTAGTAAAGCTATAATAGGATAAAGTTTTGGAGAAAAGATCTGGACGTCTAGACACGCCCATTCTGGTACCTCCCATACAAATGTACCACGCCGCCCACTTTAGAGATGCGGTAATAATATCAATATTCTCGACACGATCGTGCCCCAATTCTGTATTTGATTAAGTTATAACAGGATTAAGTTTTGGAGAAAAAATTGGAAGTCTAGCGGCGCCCCTTACCTTTCCGCCCACTTCAGAGATGGAGTAATAATATCAATACATCCAACGCTATCGTGCCCAAATTCTGTAATTAGTAAAGCTATAACAGGATAAAGTTTTGGAGGATAAACCTAGAAGTCTAGACACGCCCCTTCTAGTACCTCCCATACAAATTTACCACTCCACCCACTTTAGAAATCGAGTAATAATATCAATATAATAGCAATTTTTTTTATTTTACTAAGGGTGATGGTATATGTAAGTCGGGTCGCCCGACTGAAACTTTCTTACTGGTTTTTTTTCTTAGTCGATGAAGTTGCAAAACTTTATTTATGCGTAAACCCAGTTATCGGGATCTGGTTTACAAAAACCGACTCTAAAATGTAAATTTAAAAATCGGGGGTTTTCACATCCGTCTTATGAATTTCTCGTTTTTAAGTAACCGATTTCCGCAATAACCGGTTTAAGGAAATGATTTTTCATCTTCGTCGACAAAATTAATTGTGGAAATTAATTTACACGCAAATTCAGCTTTGCGGTTAAGTTTTAAAGACACATAATCCGAATTATGAATCGGATTATGTTTTTTAGAAACCGGTTTCCCCAATAACCGGTTTCAGGAAACGTGTATATCATCAATTAATCGTTGAACTTAATTTATACGTAAATTCAGCTTTGGGGCAGGTTTTAAAAACAACACAACTTTAAACTGTTTATTTCATAACTGTTATTTTCAAAATAATCGTTATTGTAAACTATTTTAGAAACCGATTCCCGAAAAAATCGGATTTACAAATAGGTTTTTATCGAAGGCGATGACATATGGAACTTAATTTACGAATAAGTCCGATTTTGGGATTTAGTTTATATAGAAGCAACTCTAACGGTTTTTTTTGTTCAAATATTTCGTATTATGCATACCATGTTTCCAAAACCGGTTTTAGCGACCGGAATTTTTTTTTTCGAAGTGTTGCTTAAACTGTCCCAGCAGCAAAAAATGGGGCTTTGCATGCCTTCTTACAGTCCTGCAAAGGCAGTCAGAAGCCCTACCCTTCAAATGCAGTCTTCATTTCAAACTAACATAGGGTGTCATAGGCAGACAAGGCCTGCACATTCCTTTTCTCATTGAAGGCGTTTCAGTAGGCATGCTTATTATGTCCTGCTTGGAGTCCTAATAACAAGGGCCTTCTATGAGGCATTGCTACTCCAGACCAGCTTGCAGACCTGCAAAAGAGAATTTATAGAAGGACTAAAATAAAAAAAAAACATATGCGAATTATTTCCACATTAAATGATTTCGTACTTTTTATAAATTTTTAATACAATATTTCTTACAATTTGTAATAACTATTTTTTTTAAACTACAGCAGCAGGAATCGAACTCGCGACCTCAGTACTCATAGTTGGGCATGCTACCTACTCGGCTATCACGTGATATAGTTGTTGTACGACAAAAAAACATACATGTGGTTCTCATTAACAACAGCATCTGTCTTACCTTCCCTTAAGAGGCCTGCGAACAGGCCTAATTGGCGAAGTGACGAGTGCACGGCTATGTGCGTTAATTCTGCCTTCTACTAATAGGCCTGTCAACAGGCCTGTTTAAGGCAAGAAAGTTTGCATGGCCTTTGTGAACATCTATGGTATTTTGTGGGGTACACAGTAGGGCTGCTCACAGGCCAGTTTTAAGAAGGGAAAGAGGCATGTCTGCGGGATCTATTCTCATCCTAGTAAGAGGCCTCATTGCAGGTCTCATTTGAGAAGCGAAATGTGCAAGGGTATGGAATTTTTTGTTAGGCTTAGTGAAGGACTTATTATAGCCTGTATACATGCCTGGAAAAGGAAGGCGTATTTGAATGTCAACAAACTGCCTTTGAAGGCATGTTTGCAGGCATATTTTTACAATGCCTCGTCTTTTCCGCTGCTGGGGTGGTGCTTAAACAGTAGGTATAAAAGCCGTTAAGTGGAACATAACTTGATATTTAGCCTATTCTCCAGATATTTTGACATTTGATTCGATGGCTGGTCAAGAAATACATCGCGTGTATAATCTTTTGCTACATACATATACGGTAAAAGTTTACTTAACTCCAAAGTTGGATTGATTGCAAATGAGGAATTATCATGTGGTTGGTTTCAGGTGCTTGATATATCCAGCTACAACGCATTATTGACTGGGGTTCAACGAATGAACAAATTTACATTATGTGCGCTATACGCTCCACACTTACTGCTTTGGGTGTTATACCTGTCCTCGGCGGACATAGTAGCGAAGAAAATTGTTTTCACATTCGCCATAATTTCACTGTCCTTGAAGCAACTGTGATTATTCCGCCAGACTATTCGAAAGCAGAGTCACAGATTGTTAAGAAAAACTATACTTCCATGATAGAAAGAGACTCTTGAAGTAACGCATTTCTCAGTTTAAAGGTATACGAGAATTTTTATGCAAAAGTTTCGAAATGGTTAGCTATAGTATGGTATGGTCAGGAAGGGTATTGGGTTTACTATATGCAACAAGAAATGTCTAGCTTTCGTCTGATCGCTGGAGTATATATCAGACGAAGTTATTTGGATTGAAAAAAATGTTTAATCGACCAGTAGGTAAGGTGAACTTAACAGATCTACGCAGATATCTTAATGGGTTGAACCAATCGTACAAGATTCACCTGATATCCCAGTGGGATGAACCAATAATACGAGATTCACCTTAAATGGGTACCATTGCACTGGGACATTTCATGGAACTGCGAAATGAATGAACTTCTACTACATTACATGTTCCAACGGAATTATAATTATATATTATAGTTAAATATTGATCCTGAAATCAATACTCCTGAATGGGTGCCAGGGACATACTGGGACATTTCATGTTCCAATGGAGTTAGAACGAGTGGACATACCTCTGTAACCTGCCTCCTACATATACAGTTCTAGCGCTAACTACACAATTATGACCTTTTAACATCTAACCACCAATAATTAATTCGCCCTTCATTTACTCTTGCATATCATCAGCCAACCCAATCTGCATAAACTGTTTCAATTACTTCAAGGGCAAACAACAATAACATCGACCACACGACCGCCGCAAATGACGCGTTCGGTAATGCACGCGACTGCCACCAACGACACATTCCGCAATCGCCACGAACGGCGAAAGAGCGAGACGACCAACATCCAACCAAAAGCATTCAGGAAACGACATCACAAGGGAAAATGTTAATCGATGCACTGTGATGCGGTATAATTCTCATAACATCGAAGGCTTCACTTACTTAAATGAACGAGCATTCTGCTTGGTAAATTCGTCGGTTCCTACCGCAGTGAAGTTTATTGTTAAGTTGCTCTGTACCCGCTCTCGCTAGCCCTTTTCAGGGCCATAATTTATCAAAAGACATATTCTTTTGTTTAATCGGATTTCAGTCTGTTGAATTGGACTTCGATCGGATTTTGGTCTGTTGAATCGGACTACGATCTGTTAAATAGGACTTCGGTCTGAAAAATCGGATTTCGGTCTATTAAATCGGACTTCGGTCAGTTGAATCGGACTTCGGTCTATTGAATCGGTCTTCGGTCTGTTGAATCCAACTCCTATTGGTTATACCGACTCGTCGGTTGCACAGATTTCGGTCTGGTACACGAAGATATTCTTCGTTCCTGTAGCATTGTGTTAGAAATTACCACCGTAGCATCTTGATACTAACAGTATGTCGGGTTGGATTATTGGTTCGGTCGCGAATTCGGATACGATAAAACTATGATTTGCAGAAGTTGATCTACTGACGAACACGAGTCATCAACACGATTCTGAGTTGCGGATACCAAACTGATTTACGACGAAAGCCGAATCATCGATACAACCACAAGTTGCCAAAGTCGATTCGCTGAAGAACATGAGTTGCAAAAGTCGATTTACTGAAGAATACGAGTCATCAACACGAGTATGAGCTTCGCATGTCAAACTGATTTACGACAAAAGCCGAATCACCGAAAAACGCGATTGACACCCACGATCCTGAGTTGCGATTTCAAAGCTAAATTTCCAACAACCCCGAATTAACAATATAGTCTCGAATTGCTGGTATAAACCTGAACCACCGACAAACCCGATTCATTAAGATGTCTCAGTATTGGTGATATAAACCCGAATCATCAACAAAACCCGAATAACCAATACCCTTCTGAATTGTTGACGTTAACCCGAGCTACCAACAAACCCGAATCATCAGTCATTACTTGCTAATATTAATCTTAAACCCCGACAAAACCCGAATCATCAGTACGCTGCCGAATTGCTGAATTATCGAACGTTCCTAAATACCGAAACAATTCTGACCTACCTCACCTCTACAGTTTTTGGAGCATAGTATAGAGTTCCCGATCAACTCAAATCGACCGATTCATAAAGTTTTCGACTATCTTAAATCGACCCGAGTCCCAAAACCTGCCGTTGCAGTCATAGGCCACATCAATACTCGTCGAGCGTATACTTAAAGTTCTCGATCATCTAAAACCGGCCTGGATACAAATTACAACAATGAGACAACAATGCTATCACTGAATCCGAATTTGAATTGTTTTCGTATCTAAATACATTATCAAGTAGATATAAGTTCTGAGTACTTATTCCGTAAGGTTTTGTGGGTCCTTATGGCGAACCTGGTGACGACCGAACTTACCTCAGCCTACGAGAAAACCACATTACACCTCCAGCAACTTATAACAACATTCTGAGATAACATTTCTATGGAATTATGCAAATTGTGTACATGCGATACCAATCAAGTCAACGGAAAACCTAACAACCTATTGAAATTGTCTAAACAGAAGGTATCAATACTTGTGTCAGGACATTGCTTGATAGGGAGATATGTGGCAAGGCTGAACAACACAGCGAACGACTTTTGTATAAGCTGGCATTATAAGCAAGAGAAGAAATTGACCGAACATCTTCTCAGTAAATATCCAGCACTATCTAGCTGGAAAATGACAACAATGGGATCCTACTTTTGAAGGACCTCAACAATTTGGCTCAACTTATCATGAATTGGGACCGGCCGTGGCATAGTGGTTAGAACACGCGACTACCATGCGGGAGATCGCAGGTTCAAACCTGGCTCCAGTCATCTTAAAAGAAAAAAAATAAATACAATTTTCTTTCATTGTCGGCTCCCCTCGAATGTTGTTTGACAGCAACTTCGCAGTATTAAGCGTCGATTCAATCGTCGTGTCTAGTAAGAGCTTCTCAAAACAGTGACGTTCGCATTCGTCGATAAATAAGTAGGTGCCGTTAGTTGTGAATCTAAAAATAGAAAGCGTGTTAATTCACAACAACGCGAGAAGCTATCCCATACCTCATTCATGGGGTGCAAAGGGAAATTAAGTTTTTTTTTATCATGAATTCTAAATGGTTCTCGGTAGCCCATGGATGACGAATACCTTGCTACAAAACCTACAATATTCAATTTCTAACATAAATTAATGAGACAAATTGCCGATCTAATACATAAGGACGAAGCGGCAAGGCTGTTGCTATGTGCGGGCTTTATTCCGCTAGAAAGTTGTCTCTTTTTTTAAAGGCTTATAAACATCTTCCTGTTTCTTATGCTGTAGTGATGGTTCATCCCAGCGAACTTCTCTGTTTGGGAAACACTGCCCATTTTTTTTCATTTTTAATCCCACTGAAACCAAAACTACACCCAAACAACTTTTAACATGGCCGCTTGCCTAGCCTAGCACAACCAACAACTTCAACGAGTCGACAAAATCTGACCAAATATCTGCGTATGAGTGTGTGCAAGAACTATGGGTGAGAGTACGCCTTTGTTGTTGGCGCTGTATTTTTTTTGTTGGTACTCTTGTAATGAACCCTTTTTGGTCTCTTTTTACATAAATACAACGTCCAGTAACTTTTTTTATTGAAGTATTCTTTTAATATGTTTATAGGTGATTTTACTACTTTGCTCTCTTTAGTTTAAGCAGCGCCTCCGGAAGTATAACTTTTACTCTACAAAAACAATCTACAAAATTTTTATTAGCATCGTCGCATATGAATTTAAATTACAAAACACCAGCTTACGGCAATTTCTTGCAGTGTAACGCCAGTTGATAAGGGAGGGTGTTGCCACATAATGCCATTAGGCGTTCATTCTCCGTCAAGTGTTTTCATTTGGGGGGTTTGGCATTCGTCAATACTCGTGCATAATTACAATTCATTATTATTGTTGTTTTTTTGTGAAAAAGAAAACAGCTAAGAGAAAAACAAAAATAGAAACATAACAAGTTTTGACTATTGCTTTACTTTACATTCTATGGTTTGCACAGCTAATCTAACTACTCGTTGCATTGTTTTTGTTAATCGTGTTTTACATGAACAATTTCATGTTTGCAACACTGACCAAACCGTCGCAGAAGCCGTCGTCGTCATCGTTGATGCCGTTGCCGCCGTCTTCAGCGTAATTATCACGTCGAGCGTTCGCGTTGCGTGTGCAAAATCTCTCATCGAATTGGTGGAATTTTAAATTAGTTGCAAATCTAACAAATCAACTCGATTTGATATGAGAAAATGTGTTTGGAATTCGTAATTAGGTAAGTGAACCGTTGGTTGGAATGTAAAAAAAATGAAATGAAATCTCCGTTTTTAAAAATGGTAACAGGTATGACGAGAGAAATGGCGTAAAGTGGATTTCGTTTATAACGCATACCTACGGTTAAAATGAACTATTGGTGCCCAATCACACTTCGGCAAATCCTGGAAAAGACCCAAGAGGAACTGATCGACACGTACCATCTTTTTGTCGACTATAAAGCTGCCTTCGACAGCCTGATACGGCAGAAATTACTTGAAGCCATGGCTGAGTTTGGTATTCCAGCGAAGCTGATACGTCTTTGCGGAATGACGCTGACTGACACGAAGTCTTCAGTGAAGATTGGCAAGGACCTTACGGAGCTATTCTATACCAGACGAGGCCTAAAACAAGGCGACGGCCTATGGTGCGATCTCTTCAACATTGTGATGGAGATGATAATGAGAAAAGCTGCAGTAAACACGAGTGGCACTATATTCAACAAAAGCCACATGCTACTCGCGTACGCTGATGACGTAGACATCATCGGTCGAAAACTGCGGGATGTGACTGCAGCCTTCTCAGGTATTCAGAAGGAATCAGGGAAAATGGGCCTAATGGTGAACGAGGATAAAACGAAGTTATTAGTTTTAACGAACAAAGAATCTACTCTTTTGGGAAACTGCGTAAACGTTGACAACTATAATTTAGAGGTGGTAGATAATTTTGTCTACCTAGGCTCCGCCATCAACAAAGCAAATAATGTCAGCCTAGAAATCCGAAGAAAAATCCTGCTTGCAAATAAATGCTACTAAGGACTAAGCAAGCGATTCAATGACAGATCCCTCTCTCGACGAACAAAACTCCAGCTATACCTGATACTGGTTCTACCTGTCCTAATGTATGGCTCAGAATCCTGGGTTATGACACAAGCGGATGAATCGGTTCTGGCGGTATTCGAGAGGAAAATACTCTGAGCTGTACGAGCTGTACACCGACATTGACGTGGTCAAACGCATTAAGGTGCAACGGTTGCGTTGGCTAGGTCATGTTGTACGCATGGACGAAAATGCTCCAGCTCGAAAAGTCTTCGACAATGAACTCGATGGACGGCGCAGAAGAGGGCGACCAAAACTCCGTTGGAAAGACCAGGTTACTGAGAACCTTACAGAACTCGGCGTGACTAACTGGAGAAGAAGCGCAGAAGATCGAGGCGCTTATAATATTTTTCTACGTGCGGTATATAATCCATATACAGGTGTTATCCAAAAGTGTCTCATAACCAAACTATTCATATTAGGTCACCAAAAGCAGGGCAGTGACGCAGAAGATGCTCTGTGATTTCTTCTTTTGCCTCATCTTTGCAGCTTCTACAAAAAACGTCGTAGGGAAGTTTTAACGTCCTAGAATGTTTGCCAGAAAAATTACAACTATAATGTTTCTAACATGGAATCTAGACAGGTTTAATGCAAATCGTGTCCTTTGCATATTTAAGGTAGGCCACATATGTTTGATAGCTGCAAAAGCGGGTACTTTTTCCCATCTTTCCTTAGCGATAAGGATGAGTTTTCCCGTATACATAATTTTTATATTTCATTGCTCTACCGTCTTCCCGATGCCACACTCGGGCACAACGCAGGGGTCTCCTCCGGGAGGCCTTTAAGGAGTATCGCCCCCACGGACCCAATAGAAGCCGCACTGGACCTCTTTCTGGCCCTGCAAGTCGAAAAGAAAGTAGTGAAGATGTATCTCTTTACGAGCTCCGACCAAGAAGTCTACATATGGTGCTACAGGAGAGTAGGTGTGCCCAGGGCGGTTTTCCCTAGGTAAACGAAACGATCAGGAGTTTGGGTAAGGAACAGCTTCGGTTTTCCCTAGGTAAACCGCCTACCTGATCTTTTGGGTAAGGAACAGCTTCGGCTGTGCCACGTAGTGGCTGGGGTTAAACCAAAAGACACGCTGGTAAACTAAGAGTTTGATGCTCGAGAGAAACGGAGCAAGGTATATCTTGAAACCATACGAGACTTGGATGTACAATGAGAGACATCTAACGGCTTCTTAGTTAAGTGTGGCGTTGCACTCTCAGCGACCGGGTGATGGATAGCACCAAACCCCTATCAAGGGTGTAACAGCATTGGCAGGGCTTTTTCCTTCATAAAGCGAAAGATTATAATAGTGACAGATTCTTTGAGCTCTTCCTATCAAGTCGGACAGTAACCATTCAGTTTATGTTTTTGTATTGTCCAAAGCGCATGGGGAGCCTTGCTCCTAGCTGATATTGACGAAGTGTGAATCGGCAGAACACTTTGGTATTTTGATGGTGGATGTGGGCCGGCCGGAAGGGAAACTTCGGTTCCTAGCTGATGGCGGTGTGGTGCATAATTGTAGTTTGCATGAACGTTAAGCAAGGAACGATTACGGTCCATATGACCAATAATAGAATATTGAAAACATAAAGTAGCATATAATAACAGAGGGCGATCGGACGGTCAACATGGTACCCCCACTTAAGAATCAAGCACAATTTGAATATTTCGTGGAGTGTTGTAGAATTAGACCTGGGCCTTAACAGCACAGTGGGGTTGAGTCCCCCATCTGGTTTGGTCATCGCTTACTTACTTAATTTCCCTTTACACCCCGTGGATGAGGTATGGAATGCTTCTCGCGTTGTTTTGAATTAACACGCTTTCTAAAGGCTTTTCCAATAAGAGTGTTATTTTGGTATTTAAAGAAAAATTCAATTTTTTGAGATAAATGATCGGATGTTTATTTGATAATAAAGAGGAAGGTATGCCGTTAATAATGAAAAACAACATCAGCCAAATGGCCACCACGAGAACGCTTACGGGACCATATCCTTTTCATGAAATTTTCCATAACCAAATCGGAAAGTGGCTGCCCTATGTCCTCGATAGCCTCACGAATTTTATCTTTGAGGTCTTGAATCGACCCTGGGCTGTTGGCGTAGACCTTATCTTTCACGTGGCCCCGAAGGAAGAAGCCGCAAGGTGTTAAATCTCAAGACCTCGGTGGCCAATTGTGATCACCTTTTCGAGAGATAACACGGTCCGGAAACTTTTCCCAACACCTTGGGCTACTGCAGTAATATTCTGAGTTGTTCTTAAGCGAAGTGCACACATTACTAACTTGTCCCAACAGCTCGAATTTTTCCACCAATTTCTATATTGCGGTTCGACAAGGTGCTTCACGACGAACAAAAAATGCTATAGTTTTGCGAACTATGACTGCAAGATTTTCACAATTTTTGTAGTCAATTTTAATAATTTCAATGCGGTTAAAGCGTGTATCGTTCTATTTTTAATAATGGCGTAGTTTTTACTTGTCAAATGTCATAGAATAAAAGCTTCAAAAGTGACAGCTACAGAAATAGCGGGCCATTCACAATAGCACCACTCATTGGAAAACCCTTTATTTTAGATCCACAACAAACGGCACCTTCTTGTTTATCGACGAATGCGAACGTCACTGTTTGAGAAGCTCGACAGCTCGACACTTATACTGCGAAGTTGCTGTCGACAACATGGAGGTGGCCGGCAATGAAAGAAAAATGTAGATGACTGGAGCCGGGAATCGAACCACGGATCTCCCAAATAGTAGTCGCGTGTTCTAACCACGGCCGGTCCCAACGATACTAGATGTATGACACAACGACTCATTTCACTCTCGGATTTTGGAACAAACGCAATTAGCCATTTCAGAATTACCTAAAAGGTCTGAAATTAATAATTTCTTGTCAAGAATCTCACACTTTAGAAGCGATTTCGTAAATTAGAAGTTCTAATACGTCTATTTCCTTTGGAAGTGGTCCTTGATGTAAAACGAGGTCTTTTACTAACGGAAAACACTCTTGTTTTGCCTCCAGGGTCTCTCAAAAATCACTCACCGAACATACGGAGGAAATACACATGGAGTCGGCTGATTCATGGCCACTTCAAACTTTAAGGACTCAAGTGTCATCCCGACTCAGCACTTTTAGGGAACACGCTTTAAACGTCCGCAATAACTACTTAAATGGTTGTACAAGTGCCCTTATAAACCCTGTCTTTCATGCAACACGAAAACTTCAGATAAGGTTTGCTCTTCCAATCTTTTCTGTCCCGAAAATCATTGGATTAAACGACACTATAAGCCAAATGTCCGCTACAGATCCTGATTTTATTCTGACCACTAAGATATACGTTGTGGATATTATTACCTGGAGTTTGCGAACTTGCGTGCCCCCTCGATTAATCTGTGGAAATTGGCTGAGATTAGAACATGTGACTTAAGTCATTCGAAACCCGACTTAATCTTTCGTGCCGATACATATTCTAAAATTATGATCTCTTGTGTTCAGAAGGGTGCTGACGGTAAGTTTACCGCTAAAAAACTGTCTTTGGCTGAATTGTAACTGGTAAGGTCTCCCAATTACAAATAGCCTAAAACCATATTTTTGCCCACGGTCGCTCGCATATCTAGAAAAAAGCCTCTTGCGTTCATAGGTCTAAAGAAGTGAAATCTGTCGTCCTGAGTGTGGCCAGTAGAGATTTTCCTCTACCCCCTTTTAAACACATCCGTCTAGTGACGTGTATAGCAATTACCATGTGGTTTCAGCTACTGCGCATTACTGACTAGGTTTCAACAAATGACGTGCGCTATAAGCTCCACACCCACTGCTGCGGGTGTTACACCTGTCGCCGGGGGAGAACGTACCGAAGCAAATTGCCTTCAAATTTGCCATAATTTAACTGTCCATGAAGCCACTCTGAACATTCTGCCAGACTATGCGAAAGCAGAGCCACTATTCGTTAAGAAACACCATACTTCCATACTGGAAAGAACCGTATGGTCAGAAAGGGTATTGGGTTTACTATACGGAGCTAGGAATGTCTAGCTCTTGTCGAGTGCCTAATCGCTGTAGTATATATCAGTATATATTGGGTCTTCATAGGTCTAAAGAGGCGAAAACTGTATTTTCAGGACACTGACGTCCTGAGTGCGACCAGTAGAGATTTTTCCTCTACCCCCTTTTAAACACATCCGTCTAGTGACATATATAGCTATAGCAAGGTCCGTTTCACAGGTAATAGGGCTGTCTAGCTGAGGGTGAGATGTCTAACTGGGCACCCCTATATTTATTTTTGATAAATGTACTTCTATTTGAATCATCTCTAAGAAGAAACGAAATGTCACATCAAAATTGGCACAACTCATTACTAGCGAATAACCTGATTAGTGGGCTATATATCGGCACCTGTCCGAGAAAATCTGAAGGTCCCGCTTTGAAAGTCTAAAAATAAATAACGTGATAACTAGCTGCATCCGAGAAGTTGTTTAACGTCCTATTCATGGGTTACAAAAAAAATATCTCATTTTCTTGCAAATTCCTACTACAATTTTAATTCCAAATAAGTCCTATAGGATGCGCTGTCATGCAACAAAACCAACAAACTTTTTGTTATTGAACCATATATTTTTATATTTAGGCGTTCAATATTAATTTTCAAGATGGTCAACATTTTTTTCAATACGTTAATTAGGCTATTTCTATCATTCTAACTTGCCAACAAGTTAATTATCACTTAAACACTTGAGTTGCTTTGCGAGAGAGCGAACACCACACAAATATTAAAATACATTTTAATTGTGCCTGAAAACATTTAAATTGTTTCAACCAACTAATTGTAATTTCAAACACTTCTCTGGCTCGTTGTCGTTGTTGTTGAGTTGTCGGCATTATCAGGGCAATTTATCTCGAACATGTTGTATCTCATGCTCGATTGGTTGGTCGGTCGGTGGTTATAGCACCTCGTCGACAGACTCTTAAATACAGAAACAAAACAAAAGTAAACAAACAAAGAAACGGAACAGAAAACGTAAAGTGATACAAACAAAAAGGCTACGAAGAAAACTTTAACAAACACTCATTAAATATTAACATAACATTGCTGATACAGATAACATCATGAGGAAGAAAGAGAGAGAGAGTGAGATGAATAGACAGCTAACAGTAGAGTTATTTTTCTGCTCTCTGGTACAAACAGAGAATCAGTGATGGGGTTTAAAGGCAGTACACAAAGTATATATACACTTTTAAACCAGATGAGTGGTCGATTTGCTAAAAAACTCTTGTATAGTTTTTGACACGTAAGAAAATACTGCTAATCATTACGACTCTGTGTGAGACAAAGGTCATCTCTACCTGTTCCGATATAATACCAAGTTACCGACAAACCTGCTAATATTTACTGTTAATAACTTGGAAAGGCGTAAATTTTTATTTCGCAACTGATATTAATCCGTTAACAAACCCAAAAATTATTTTTGGAATTGGTGAACAAATGGTTAAGTTATTCATGTTTTTCGAGGAACGCAATTTCATCACTACACCTTTGTCGTTTTACACATGACAAAATGCACTTTTGGAATAATATAAAAAACATTAGGGTAATGTAATAACCAGGGCAACCGGAAATATGCTACATCATGTTTTTTTTACAACGATATATTAACAAATGGGTAATGTATTTACATTTTTCATGGTCCTACAAGTGTTTTGAGACCTATTTGTTAGAGCATATTTTGGCATATTTTATCCATAAAGTCATATTTCGGCAAATTTTGGTTCTAGGAGCATAATTTAAAAAAAACCTCCTTTTTTAAAGCATAATTTATATATTTTAGGTCATATTTTTTTCAAAAATATCCCTTTTAAAGCACATTTTATGTTTTTCACATTTTTTTTTGTTCGTAAAAACAAGTGTTATTGCAACATAGGTTTTTAAAATGTAACAGCCAACTCTACTATATGTTTTACAAAACTGTGAAATGTTAAACGGTTATTTTTCCTGTTTTTCGCGATTTGTTATTTAATAAGTAAACAAAACATAAAAAAGGGGTGCTTTTCAACCACCACCGATGCCTAAAGCTAATCCGACAAAAGCAGGAAAACTAAAGGCGGTTGTAGAAAAGTTTCATGACTTACGTGCTGAAGGTGGATTCCTCTATTCTAAAGTCGGCAGCAAAGTTATTGCAGCAGATCGCAGATTTCAAGTGAAGCAACATGTGGAAAGCGGCAAACATATTCAACTAAGTCATAGAAGTGGAAATAAGCAGACCAAACAATTATTTTTGCCAGAATGTTCCGGTAGATTCTCAGAAGAACATGATTTTCAAGAAAAACTGTGCCGAGCTTTTGTGTCTGCTGACATTCCTCTTTACAAAATGAGAAATCAAAATATAAGAACACTATTTGAGGAATACACGGACTACCAGGTGCCATCCGAAACAGTTCTTCGAACTAAACATTTAAAAAATTATACAACGACTGCATGGACAATATACGAGCAAAACTAAAAAATCAATTTATTTGGATCTCAATCGATGAAACTAAAGATGCAACAGACAGAAATGTGGCAAAAATTTTAGCAGGTGTATTAAGGAAATTGCAAGTGAGAAATTTTTACTACAGCCTTGGAAAGGGCTAATTACTTAACAATTTATCGACTGTCAAAAATCTGAACGTCAACATCAATAAGAACAATGTTTTGCTTTTTGTGACGGATGCAGCTCCATACATGGTAAAGGCTGCTAAAGCTATAGTGGCATAGTGACGCATGTGACATGTATTGCTCATGGTGTCCATCGATTGTGTGAATGTATAAGGAATTTATATGAAAACTTAAATAAAACTATTGCTAATGTATTTTTAAAATGTATTTTTAAAAGCTTCATGTAGAGAGGAACTTTTTAAATGTTTCCAGACCTTCCATTACCTCCAGAAGCTATAACAACACGATGGGGAACATGGCTTGAAGCAGTTAACTACTATGCCAACAGTTATGAAGACATTTTAGAGGTCCTAAGTGCATTAAAATATGAAGATGCACAATTCATTAAAACTGCAAAGGATGTCTTGACAGACCCCAAACTAGATCTGACTTGATTTATATTGCTTCAAATTACACTTTTAAATTGATAGATAATTTATCGGATTCCGAAATAAATTTAATAATAAATAAAATTGAATCAAATTATATCAAAAAACGTTGGCTTGGAAGAAGTGAAAACTATTTGTAAAGAATTGTCTGGATCTGCGCCAATATTAACTTCTAAATACGAAGTAAAGGAAATACTGTCCTTAAATTCGCTCCAATTACATCTGTGGATGTCGAAAGATCATTCTCCATGTCTAAAAACATTTTACGTTGTAATAGACAAATTTTTTGTTCGATAATTTATCTCAATATTTTGTAGTTTATTGCAACAACAATCTCAAATAAGATGCTCAACATAGGAAACATGGTTTAAGATTTTTGTTACTTTAATGTTAAATAAATTCATGTGATACTTTTTAATTGATCCTTAAATAATAATACTTAAATATTTATTTCAAAATATTTTATTTCTCAACATTTGTGTAAGAAATTTTTTTATATTTATATATTGTTTTTTTTTTTAATCTTTAAGCTGTTTTTTTTTTACTTTAAATAAAAATATTTCTAATTCATATAAAGAAATTGTGTGACTTTATTTTTTTAGAGCATTTTTAGAGCATATTTTGCCATTTTTCAGGTCATATTTTATGCGCATAAAACACGATTTTTGGGGCATATTTCCGGTTGCCCTGATAATAACATAGTAGCTTAAAATTTTTTCAAACTTAAAAAATAGTGAAAAAAACGAATATCGATTTGCGTGGGCTAGGCAATTTATTTTAGACCAATAGATTCTCAGAGAAATTTTCTTAGAATTAAACGAACAGAACCTACTATGATAATAATGAAGATAAGGGAGATGTCATCCAAATTTTCACAAACAGATCGAAATTAAGCTGTGGAATCTTTGTCTGTCGATTGGCTACCGAATCACTGTAGCGTAGTTCAGGCCAAAATAATGGCCATCAAAACAAGAGAAGAACAAATTCAGTTTCATAACGGGTGGTTAAATTTTAAGGGCTGATGTTGATTTTGAGTAAAATACAAATTATTTAGGAAATTATTGGTATTTGAACAATATATCGGCCAATTAGCCGCCGCGAACTCGGCGGCACACCTTCATCCGATAGTCCAAATTTTCGATGACGCTATGGCATAATTGAGGTTCTATGCCGATAATGTGCCAAATTATCTAATCCTTTGGCTCTTGAATTGTTGCTGGCTTATCGACGTACAACTTTTCTTTCAAATAAACCCAAAGAATGAAGTCCAACAGTGACAAATCACATGATCTTGGCAGCTAAACATCGCCACTACGTGAGATAACACGGCCATTGAATTTGTCGCGCAAAAGAGCCATTGTTTCGTTAGCTATGTGGCAAGTGCCACCGTCCTGTTGAAACCACATATCGCCCACATCCATATCTTCTTATTCGGGCCATAAAAAGTTCGTTATCATCTCACGAAAGCCAACCCCATTCATAGTAACTGCCAGATCGGCATCATTTTGGAAAAAAATACGGCCCGATGATGCCGCCAGCCCATAAACCGTACCAAACAGTCACACTTTGTGGGTGCATTGATTTTTCCACAATCACTCTTGGATTTTAATTCGCCCAAATGCGGCAATTCTGACGAATACACTGAGGTGAATGTACCTCATCACTGAAGATGATTTCCTTCGAAAATTGATCATCCACTGTTGCCATTTCTTGTCACCATTCAGACCATTGACGACGTTTGGAATGGCCAAGACGCTTTAGTTCTTGAGTCAATTGCACCTTGTAAGCGTGTAAATGCAAGTCTTTATGCATAATGTTGATCAACGTCGAGCGTGAGAGGTGCAATTGTTGGGCACAACGACGAGTTGAGGTGGACGGCTCTTCAGCCAAACTATCACGAACATCAGCATTATTTTATGCAATACGAGCTGTACGCGCATGCATTGTTGTTTCACATGTCCTACAGAACCGGTTTGATCAAATTTAATTTTCATAATAAGCCTGCATAACTTCAACGCATTGCTCGATTGTGTATCTTTCCATGGTTCAAAATAAGTTGGTCTAAAATTGAGAAATGTTTAATGAAATGCAGAAGAGAACGACGTTTAGGTGTGGTTCACATTTAACATCGGCCCTTACAATTTAACCACCCTTTATTCATTTACTTACTTTAGCAGTAAAGTTACCATCCGATCCCTAGAGAATGTGTGCACCACTAATGGAGGAGATAGCGAAACATTCGACGTTTATCATTATGGGTTTCAGGACATATGATAACCAAAGAGCCGACGCACTGGCCAAGACCGCCACCATCATGAATTGAAACGAAGTTTACAGAGACTTTGATGTTCCTCTTACAAGGCGGAAACAGTAAATTGTGGGCTAACTCATCCATAGAAGGAAAGAGGAAAGATGTGTAACAGAACCCACATAGCCAGCGACCATTTGGCCTAACATGGAAATTCGGAGGACAAAATCTGAATTTACTATCATCATAGCTGAATAACCGGTCACTGGTCGGTTAGAAAACTTGAAGCTTCCCTACAACGATTTGTGTGGAAGCGGAGAAAAGCGGGAAGAATGGGAGACCATATATCATCATGCGCCAAGTATCTTAGACGTACGAGTGATCAGAGGTGCGAACATCAACTCGGATCACCACCTCACTGCAGTGAAGGTGCGTACTAGGCTAAGCAGAGCGAAAACCCTGCGTAACAAGGCACAGAGAAAGCTGGACATCGCTAAACTGCAGACCGCAGAGTTAGCCAACGCCTATTCTGACCAACTCACTCAACTACTTCTTGATGCTCCAACTCCCGAAAATACTAGCGCGCAATGGCAACATATTGCCCACTCGATGGAAAGGACTGCGCGGTCGTACTAGGGTATGTGAAGCCCTTTAACGATAATGCCTGGTACGATGACCAATGCCGCGATGCCACCCGGGAACAAGATGCTGCATACAGGGCCAAAATGCAGCCAATGGCAACGCGAGCTGTTCATGAAAAGTAAAGGGGAAGAGGCGGGAGGCGACTCGACTCTTCAGGCGAAAAAAACGAGAGCTTAAGGAGCGGAATAATGTGTGTATTGAAGATTACAGGAACAGAGTTGAAGCCCGAAAATTCTATCTGAAGATAAAAGGAAAGGTACATGGAACAGGTCTTCCCTCCTGTAAAGACAAGGATGGTCATCTCGTTACTGACTCCGAGAGCGTACTGAGAATATATAAAGATCACTTCTGCAGCCTATTGATGTGTGAAAACTTGACGGAAGAAGACTGTGCACCAATCCGAAATGATAACATCGAGTGTCCACCTCCGAGCCAAGCTGAGATAACAACTGCCATATCCCGCCTAAAGAACAACAAGGCCGCTGGGGCTGATGGTCTTCCAGCTGAGTTGTTTAAGGCGGGTGGAGATGAGCTTGTTTTAAGCATGCAACAGCTCATAGAGAACATTTGGCTTCAGGAGAGCATGCCAGAGGATTGGAATCTCAGTGTGCTATGTCCAATCTACAAAAAAGGTGACCGTAGTGAGTGTACAAACTCAGCCTCTTACCCATTGCGTATAAGGTCCTGTCTAGCATACTGTGTGAACGTCTAAATCCAATTGTGGAAAACCTGATTGGACCTTATCAGTGCGGCTTTAGAGCAGGCAAATCCACGACGGATCAGATATTTACACTACGTCAGATTCTTGAGAAAATCCATGAGAAGCAAATCAACACTTACCACCTCTTTGTCGATTCCAAAGCTGCCTTCGATAGTCCCATCAGGCATCGACTATACGAAGCCATGATTGAGTTCGGTATTCTTGCGAAGATAATTCGTCTCTGCCGGTGTACCCTTACGAATACCAAATACTCTGTTAGGATTGGCAAGAATCTATCTGCACCATTCGATACGACGAGAGGTCTTAGACAGGGTGACGGTTTCTCATGTATGCTGTTCAACATAGTAATGGAGAATGTGTTAAGGAAAGCAGCGGTTAACATGTCTGGCACCATATTTAATAAGAGCCGCATGCTGCTCGCATATGCCGATGATATCGACATTATCGGTCAAACGATGCGAGAGGTAACAGCTGTTTTCAAATCAGTTGAAAGGGACTCAGCGAAAATGGGTTTGGCAGTGAATGAGGACAAGACGAAGTTAATGGTATCATCGAACAAAGTGTCCACCCGTTGGGGACGCAGCGTGAACGTTGAAAACTATTGCTTTGAGGTAGTGGATGAATTTATCTACCTTGGATCCGCCATGAACAAGAACAACAGTGTCAGCCTCGAAATAAAACGGAGAATAGTGCTTGCTAACAGGTGTTTCTTTGGACTACGCGAGCACTTTATAAACACCACCCTATCTCGAACTACCAAAGTCCAGCTGTACCAGGTACTAATTTTACCGGTCCGGTTGTACGCCTCCGAATCTTGGGTGCTTACACAGGCAGATGCAGCTCATCTGGCGGTGTTTGAGAGAAAAATACTCCGCAAAATATATGGACTCATTTGCGTAAACGGCAAGTTTAGGATTCGGATGAACCATGAGCTGTACGAGTTATACCACGACATTGATGTCGTCAAGTGAATCAAAGTGCAACGATTACGCTGGCTAGGCCATGTCGTGAGAATGGATGAGGAAACTCCAGCGCGAAAGGTATTCTATCAAGACCTCGAAGGACGGCGCAAAAGAGGGAGACCGCGACTACGTTGGAAGGACCAGGTGGAGGAATCACTGACGCTGCTTGGTAGGACTGACTGGAGACGGTGCGCACAAGATCGAAGCGAATGGAAATCTTTGATCATTTCGGCCTCTGACTTAGGCACTAAGATATAAATATATATATGTGTCAAGTTGTTTTAAAGGCTAATAATAATAATAATAGATCATCTTGTAGACCAATGCTCTGCTTTTGGTGACCAATTGGATGGTCCTAAGTGAGATGAAGGCACCTGCCAAATTAACCTAACCTGAACTAGCAGTCAATCGATGTAATTTGTTGGTAAACCCAAACAAAAATGAGTTCGAAAACTTAAATCTGAAAGAAGACTGTTACTATTGCATTTCTTTCGTATACGTATATAATATAACATTCAACGCCAATAGACAAAGTACAATTATAGTACCTATATATTTTTGCCTTGCCATCACTGTCACAACTCATGCAGATCAAAGTTCTCTTTAAACGTGTCGCTACGACTTTGGAAATGCTGACGCGTGTGTGTGTGTGTGTATTGATGGCTCTACCGAACACTGTTGGAGTGCTGTTCACAGTGTGTTGGCTTTTGTGATTTGCCATCTGTTGTTTATATCGGTGTCAACCCTGTACTGATTTTGCTGTGCTCCTGTTAGGGTTTTTAGAGTGCAACGTCATTGCATCATGCTGATGATGATTATTATTTATTTTATTATTTGTTATAAAAATAATGAATAATAAATAAATAACATTTTATGTCATTCTACTGTGGAGACACATATTTGTCGCGATGCGAGTTCATGAGTGCTTTAAAGTTATTTACTCTACTACAAAATGCTTTCGTTATTACAATCATCATTCTCTTAGTCTTCGCCGTCGTCGTCGTTATCGTCATAGCCACCATATCAGTATTTCAATACGTAAAATTTAGTCAGTCATTAGGTTTTCATGTAGTCGTATTCCTCGTTTGCTTCGTTTGTCGGTTCGTCGTACTCACCACTGGCATAACCGACGCCGCAACGCCAGCACCTTTCAGTGTGTTTTTTTGTTTTCACATGCCAATTCTGCTCGTTTTTGTTTAATGGTTTCTTTACCCCTTCCTACCTTGGGGGCTTTATGTCATTATTGTTGCTGATTTGTTGTGCTTGCACAGATTTTTGTTGTTCTTTTCTACTCATTCACACGACTACTATAAAACCTCCTAATATTATTGTATTATTATGGCATTTAAACAAAATCGTACTCAATAAATTAATTTTGTGTATTTTTTATGGTCTCTCGCTCTCACTTTAGCTTTGCTTATTCTATAGATACCCGAAGCTCTTTGGGTAATGTTATCACAAAGCGTAAGACAGCACGTGTGTGTGAGAGAGAATGAGAGAGAGAGTCAGAGGTATTATTCTCTGTTTATGTTGGCGTTTTGTATCGTTTTTGTTTATATTGCTTTTGCCATTCTCAGTTAACAGTCATGTGCAAAATTGCGTTCTCGAAAAAATGGTGACACGAAAACTAAGGTATACATACCTACCAAATGAAAGTAAAGAGAAAAAAAAGAATTCTATCCCAATAAAGACACTGTGCAACATTTGTGTATTTTGATGCGCTGAATACGAATCTGAAGTCAAATTTGTACCAGCAGGTCAGGATTTGTTCCCCAGTTCAAAAACTCTAAATATCGACCCCAAAGTTATGATTTTTGAGGTTGCGTCAAAAACCTGACGTGATTAGGTTAAACAGGCTTTGGCATCACCTTTGATAAGGACTTTGACTAGCTAACTTCGCGTTGAAAGGAACCATAGTAGTGTGTGGAACTAGATTTTAACATAAAGATATTCTTAAAGCTACCTGGATATCACATTATCAAGTGACTAAAAACCAAATTGATCACGCGGTAATCGATAAAAGTCATGTCACAAGCGTCATGGACGTGTGCGTAAGGTATGGACTACTTCCTAGCTGGAGCCAAAGTATACACAAGACCATGCAGTAAGAAAATCGACCCGAAATAGCCAATGCCTATCCTAACCAACTCTTTAATTTACACCAAACAAATTTCCCTAACTTCGACATTGCTGACAGACAGTGCGGCGCAATTGTAGTTGGGCGTAGGATAAGTTCTGATACGATGAAGAATGTCGCGTATTGGCAGACCAAATACGATGCTGCTATAAAGCAACACTGCAGCCAATTCTGAGATTGAACGATGTAGGGAGAAGAAGAGGGAGATGAAACACCTCTTTAGGTGGAAAAAGCGTCTATGGAAGAAAAAAGAGAGACAGGTTGTCGAGGATAGAGGTGAAGCCCTAAAATTCTAGCAAAATGTAAAATGCAAAGGCTTTGAAACCCCCTAATCTTTTACGCATTCTGTAAAAGTTCCTGCCGGGTGTGTTATATATATATATATATGTGTTCCTCTAACTCCCATTGGAGCATAGGGCGTCAATTACAGCCGTCCGCCATCGGACACGGTTTTGTGCAATCGATCTTAATTGGTTCCAGGATACGCCGAGGTTACTCATTTCGCTTTCGGTGGAGCGTCGCCATGTTATACGTGGTCTTCCACGCCGACGACCTGCCTGATGGAAGGGATTCCATTTAAGTGCTTGCTTAGCCACGTTGTCATCATTTCGTCGAAGAGTATGTCCAATCCACTGCCACTTACGCTTACGAATTTCCGTTGCCAGTGGTATTTGCCGTGATCGCGACAACAATTCTGCATTTGAAATGGTACGCGGCCAGAAAATACGAAGTATTCGTCTAAGGCAGCGGTTGACAAAAGTTTGAAGCCGATTGGTAATACTACTGGTAACTTTCCAAGTTGTACATCCATACAGCAGTACAGACTTCACACATGCTTCGAAAATTCGCAGTTTTGTATGGAGGCTAATTTTGTTATTTTGCCATATTGGAGCTAGTATACCGAACGACGATCTTGCCTTGTTTATTCTGCCCTCTACATCTAAATCGGAACCTCCTTCAGCATCAATCTCACACCCCAGGTAGCAAAAGTTTGGAGCATATTTGTAGGTTTCATCACCTACCCTTAATGGAGCTGTTGTTTCGGTTCCTATGCTAAGAGTCTTTGTTTTGCTGGTGTTTATTTTAAGACCCGTATGTTGCAGCTTTTCCTGGAGATCTAATGTTGTCCGTTTTAGATCACACAGCCTATGAGAAAGCAAGCAAATATCGTCTGCGTAAGCCAGGTAATTTAGGTATTTGCCGTTGATTTGCCATTGTATTCCTTGGCTTCGGTTCTCGATGGAACTAAGAACATCTTCCATAACTACTAGGAATAATAGAGGTGACAATATGCATCCCTGACGCACTCCACTTTGAACATGGAATGGGTCTGAGAGCTTTCCTTTATGGAGAACGAAGCATCTGGCCTGGTTATAACTTTCCTTGATCAGAGATATTAATTTTTCAGGTATATATCTTCTTCGCAAGGCTAACCAAATGTATTCACGGTTGATGCTGTCAAACGCTTTCTCAAAGTCCACAAAGAGAAGATGAAGATTGGAATTGAATTCCAAACATTGTTCTACAATAATGCGCAGCGTATTGATGTGGTCTGCACAGGAATATCCACTGCGAAAACCTGCTTGACAGGAGCTAATACTATGTTCTAGGTGTTCTTTAATTCGGTTTAGAATTATTTTTGCCATTAGCTTTGCTATCGTTGGGAGAACACAGTGTGTTATGTGAAAGAATAAAGTCTATTTTATAGAACATGATTGAACTTTATCAGTGAAGCATTTGACCTCGTAGAACCACTACCAACCAACAATTTACAAATCCAGGAGAAGGCCCAGGAAATGCATATCGCCACAAACATTATTTTCGGTGTTTTTAATACAGCCCGATACGACAAAAACTGTAATTTAACATGGCTGAGTTTGGCATGCCTCCGAAGATGACATTAAAAGGCCCGGCAGTCTTTTAGTGATGTATTTTAAGCGATCTCCTTAATATTCAAATGGACAGCTGCAGTAAGTACGACTGGTACATTATTCAATAAATGTTGCCTCGCCTTAGCAGATTACTGTTCAAGTGGGTTCTTTCATCCATCTTTTCTTAGCAATAAAGTTTAGTTTCCCTGCAATTAGTTGTTTCCCTCTTGTAAGAGGCTTTTGCCAATGCATCGCCTCTTTGGTTGCCATAAATGACCCCATTTCCTGGAACCCATTTGAGGATAAACATAATATGTCTTGCTATCTCCTCAAGAGACGCCCGGCATTCTCGAACATTTCTCGAAGTGCTGTACACGTTCTCCAGTGATGTATTAGCCGCTCTACTATCAGTGAGTAAAAGAATATTACCGCCCATTATTTCTTGAAACTAAATTTGCTTTTGTTTTTTTTTGAAGGGGGAAGGAAACAGTATTTCTAAATGTTACTTACTTTCCTTCCTTGAGCTGAATAAATCAGAAAATTTAGTGTGATTTTATTTTATGAAATATGGAAAAATGCAATACCGTACTGGGATACGAACCGGGCACCTCCGTCATACGCATTTCACCTTTGGAGAGAAGAATCGTCAGTGACATCGCCTTAGCGAACTCAGCTATCTCAGGCACTAGCTTTCAAACTTTCTTACATTATACTTGTTTTATTTATCAAACATACTAATAATAATGGCGGCTATTTTGGCCTGAACTATGCTACATTGACCTGGTAGCCTATTCGAAAGTTGCAAATTCAAATCTTTCTAAAAGAATCCACAGTCCGCTCTTTGTCTTAATTTATATCCGTCCGTAAACTTTAGGATGACAACTTCCCCAAAGTGTAGGGCATTATCATCATAGTAGGACCTACCCGGGATGCTTCTCATAAAACCCGGTTTGAAAACAGGTTCTGGTACGGCGTAATCCGTGTGACACCTTACATTGATTAAGTTCAGAATTTTAGCATGAAGCATAGTCCCTTTGCCTCCATGCTCTTGTGGCGTCTATATGCATTACGGTGTTCGTTGCTATCTTCTGCAGCTCAATGTCTGGTGCTAACCAGTTTAGTATAGTGAACTGTGCCTTAGTTGGAGTAGTTCTTAATAACCCTGTTATCGTGATTACCAACAGTCTCATAATATGGTCGAATTTGAGTCTTTGGTTTGCCCATATAACCAATTTACTTTTTTTTTGGGGCTAATTCCTCAGTTGAGGCCGATTGCCTTTTTGCAACAGTGTAGCCGTTGCGATTTTGCTGGTCCTGACCTGAGTGTTTAGTCTCCAATTTAGTTTACTGTCCAATATGAGTCCAAGGTATTTGGCAATATCAGAATGTGTTAGTGCGATGCCATTTAGTCTGGGTTTGGCAAATTGATAGATTTTGTATGTCCGAGTGATTATATCTGATAAATTAACACAATTTTGTTCACCACTGTAGCTTTGTGTCGTTCCCTGTGGAGCGTGAATGACGATGGCGTTTCGCGATGATTATCATTATTTTCATATTAATTTCAAGCATTTTGCGGTTTGATGCTTTTTAATTTTTCACACTCGAACATGACAGATGGAATTTGTAAATAGTACTCAACCGTCAAATGAATTGAAATGTTTACATTTCTGACAATTAAAAGTGCTAAATGTCAATACATTAAGAATAGAAAAAAATACACTTTTTTTTTGCATCTGTTAACAAATGAGATGTTAATTGTTAAAAATTGTTAAAAATCAAACAGAGATCCGATGACAAATTAAACGTTTAACCTTTGATACAAAACAATGGGTGAGTATGTGTGTGTGTGTGTGCGAGTAATGTAAAGAATTTTTCGAATAACGAACAGTTTTTAAATTCATAGCAACCCTTAACGGCATGGTCCCTACGATGCCTCGAGGGTCATGCTTTCCATCCCTACCTTCATACACTTTGCCAGCAATTACATTCCTTAACTTTCGTTTGTCGCTTACTTAAGCTCTTGAATGTTTTGTCGGGTGTACTCACTCTATTAAGCTGTCAGTATAGGAATTCTTTGCTCTCTGACGCTTTGGCTCTTTTAGCAACCAGGCGAAACGAACGATATAAAACGAGAGTCGAGAGTGTCTTTTCAAAAACCATCACTGTGCATGAGTGTGCGTGCAAATGTTTGTTTTCTTCGTGTGTTTTGTTTTGTTAACACACATTTTGCCCCCGGTGCAAATGCACTACCCCCAACATCTCGTGTCTAAAGTACACAACTACACACGATATAAAACAAGTGAGAGAGTGATTCAGCCAAGCCAGTCCGTCATTAATCCATCCATCCATTGCCATGAAGCGACGACGAGCGTGTTGTTGATGTTTTCTTTGCGCCTGTTAGCTGACATTCGCATTGTACAACAAAAATGTTTAGGTATTTTTGTTAAAACTTAATCAAAACTATCCCATCCATTGTGCGCTCTTTCTTGCTCATTGAGTCTACATCGCGCAATGTTGTTTGCACAAAAAGGAAAACAATAATAACAATAGTAGTAAACTTACAGAAGTAAATTTTCATCTCGTAAGTTTTGTTTCCGACTCGATGTCGCTCGTTGCATGTATGTTCATCGGCGGTTGAGTCTGCAAAATGTATGCAGTTTTTTTTGCTTTCTTTTATTTGTTGTTGTTTTCCAATTTTTCGAGAAAAAAAAATGGTTCGGAAAATATTCTCTTTTTAGCCTGTACACTTTACCCAGCAATATTCAGTAGCTTCGATAACCTAGGTTAGGTTAATCCGGCAGACGTGTTCATCACAGCTCACATGGGTCCTAGTATGAGTTCCCTTGTGATACCATTTCCAAATCTTCGCGCCAAATATTCATATTCTCTTCGGTCAGCGATGCTCCCAAGCCATTTGGTTGCTCTGATAAAGGCATGGTTCCGAAAATCGCCTACTGATAGACCGGTATTGTCTAGAAGTGTCCCATGACCAAGTTTTTCATATCTCAGGTCATAAAAAGCAGGGTAGTGACATAGAAGATGCTCCATGGTCTCCTCTTCTTTCTCATTGTTGGAGTTTCCACAAAAGTCGCTGTACGGAAGTTTCAACCTCTTAGCGTGTTTACCAACCTGCCAGTTACCGATTATTACAGCTATGACATTCCTCAAGTGGACTCTAGACAGATTCTGCACAAATCGTGTCCTTTGTATATCCATTGTAGGCCAAATTTGTTTGGTCGCTGTGCAAGTGGGTTCTTTCACCCATTTCTCCTTACCGGTGAGGTTCAGTTTCCCTGCACTTGGCTGTTTCCCCCTTATGAGAGGAACACCAATGAGACCAATGGGCAAATTTAGCCCGAGTTCACGGTTGTGGCTGCCCTTGCCAATGTATCGGCTCTTTCGTTACCATATATATCGCCCTATGTCATAGAACCCATGTGAGGGTAACCGTCGAATGTCTCTCTATCTCTTCAAGAGACGACCGACATTCTCGAACATCCCTGTAGAAGAAGGTAGAGGTATTGACGCCTAACGAGTGGTGATATACTGGAATAAAGGCCAGTAGTCGCAACAGATACGATTTATAGACGGGTGGCAAGTACTGGTAGAGTAGTCACAAATGCTGAACTATGAAATGAAGAGCGACTAGTCGGTATCGCTTGAGTGCTAGTGAAAGAGTACTTCTCCAGCACTACTTTCTTCTGAAGGGATTTCTCTGAATGGTGTACACGTTCTCCAGGGATCTAATAGCCGCTTTACTATAAGTAAGAATGTGAATATTGCCACCCAATATACCACGATACTGAATTTTCTCTACGGCTATTCTAATGCCTACCATTTCGGCCTGAACTATGCAACAGTGTTCCGGTAGACTGACCGATATATACAAAGCTCTTTCCTTTAATTTCGAACAGTCCGTGGAAATTAGGATCCTCCCCAAAGTGTACGTCATTTTCGTATTCATCATAGTAGGGTCTAGCGGGGATATTCCTTATAAAACCCGGATCGAAGACAGGTTCTGGTATGGTGTAATCCGTGAGATAACTCACATTGATTAGGTCCAGAATTCTGGCATGGCCATAGTTCCTGTGCATCCGTGCTTTTGTGGCATCTAAACACATTGCGGTGTTCTAAGTACTCCTGTTATCACGATTACCACCAGTCTCATAATGCGTTCGAATTTCAGTCTTTGTGTCGCTATATCTAGCGCCGGCCACCAGACTGCCGATCCGTAGAATAAGATGGGTTTAATAACTGAGTCATACAACCAGTTCACATTTTTTTTTGGCTTATTTCCCAATTGAGGCCGATTGCCCTTTTGCAGCAGTATAGGACCGTTGCCGCTTTGCTAATCCTGGCCTGAGTGTTCAGATTCCAATTCTGTTGTTAGCCCAAGATATTTTACACTATTAGAGGGTGTAATTGCGACTCCATTTAATCTGGGTTTGACAAATTGAGGGATTTTGTATCTTCGTGTGAATAGTCCCAGTTCCGTTTTACTTGGGTTTACACCCTGTCCACAGTCATGACACCATTTTAAAAGAAGTTTCAGCGCAGATTCCAGAAGCTCAGAGAGTAGTTTAGGATCCTTGCCGGTAACTATTAGTGCCACGTCATCTGCATATGCGACGGTTGTGCAGTACATTTTTTCCATCGTTCTCAGGAGAGTGCTGATGTTGAGATAGTAGTGGAGATAGTATTCCTCCTTGTGGAGTACCGCGAACCGCCACCTTGAACATATTTGACACGCCCAGAGTGCAGTACGTTTTTTTCCATCGTCCTCAGGAGAGTGTTGATATTGGTGGAGTACCGCGAACCAACACCTTGGAAATATTTGACACGCCAAGACTGGATCCAATGCGCCTAAATTTTAGTAGTTTATCGACTAAGAAGATGACCACCGGGGTTATCTCCAGTTGTTCCATTGAGTCAATTAAAGATTCAGGTTTGACATTATTAAAAACTCCCTCAATATCCAGAGAGGCGGCTAGAGCGTATTTCTTGTAGTTCAGGGATCTTTCAATGAGACTGGTTATCGAATGTAAAGCAGGATTTGCCCTTCATGTAGGCATGCTGAGCCTTGGATAGGACTTCCGATTTATGAGATGATCTGATATATGGTAGTAGTAACATCACACAGACCTTGGCTAATGATATCTATATCATAGGCATACGCGAACATCATATAACTTTTATAAAATATAGTACCAGTCGTTGCAGACTGCAGCCTTACGCATAATAATTTTCATTATAAATAAATAGCATGACAGACTATCGCCTTGTCTAAAGTATCGCTTAATAGAAAATGGCTCCCCAGATTATTGCCTATTTTCACTGAAGTTTCATCCCGCAGAGTCATATCAGCTTCGCGGTACAAACTCAGCCATAGCATCTAATAGTTTCGTTCTATCGGACTGTCGAGTACTTGGGTCTCGGGTTTAATTCAGGATTTGTCGTTGTGTGAATATCTGATCGGCCATGGAGTTACCTGGTCTAAAGTCACGTTGATAAGGTCCAATCAGGTTCGGTAGGATGGACGTTAGTCCTTTCTTTTACACTTGAATTGCTTTTCTTAAGCACAAGAGTACTCATATTTCAAAAATCGGGCATGAATTCCGTTAGCTAGCCAAAGCGTGTTTATGAACTGTTGCATGCACGTTGTCAGATCATAGCCGCCGGCCTTAAAAAGCTCTGCCGGCAGTTCATCGGTTCTAGCAGCTTTATTGTTTTCAAACCGTGGTGGACAATCTACTCCGTCGTCGATGATTGGCGTGATTTTGTCACTTATGCTGCATTCGGAAACGAGCAGAGCACGAAAGTGTTTCTTCCATATATGCAACACACTCTGCGTTTCCTTGATCATATATCCATCTTTGTCCTTAATCGTGCGGATCCTTGTTCCAAAGCCTTTTCTTTTTACTTTTTGCTATAACTTTCGCGTTTCCTCTCTATCCGTGTACTTTTCGATAACCTGACACTCTCTTCTCTTCCATAAACGCTTTTTCCGCCTGAAGAGGCGTTTCACCTTCCTTCACTTCTCATATCGTTTCGTTACCGCACACATTTCCATTGGATGAATTTTTGCTTTATATGTGGCATCCATTTCCTCAGCCATTGCGCGCCATTCTTCGACGTACGTCTTAATCGTGTGGATACCATGGCTGCAACGAAGTCGGGATCCGGGTCAATATTTGCACCGCACGTCCTTAACGCTGGAGACATGCTTTCCATCTATTGCCACATAATCGCTCTGGTTTCTTGTATTTGGATCAGGTGATATACAAGTCGCCTTGTGGATAACTTTATCCGGGGATATGGTTCCACTCACTACCATATTTCTTGCCGACGCGAAGTTAACCATTCTGAATCCTTTAGCGGAGGTGCTGTTGTGTAAACTGAATTTTCCGACTGCTGAACCAAGAGCATTTTCTCTTTCTGTTTTAGCATTAAAATCTCCCAGAACACTTGTAATGTCATGGGCAGGGTATCCTTTATATATTTCCTCCAGACGCTCATAGAATGCACCCTCGTCTTTGTATTCCGTCGGGGCGTGCACACAAATTAGCGTAATGTAAAAATGTGAATCCACATCCAAATTCGTGTCTTTCTGCATGTAAGCTATTAAATATGTCACAGTTTTTTTCTTGTGTTGTCAGCCTTGTATTTGTCGAGGACATCCACCAATTGGCTGGATACATCATCTCTGTATAGAGTTCGGACATTCCAGGAGCATATCCTTTAATCTTCAATCTTATAAAAGTAGGCAAAATCTCAAGAAACCGAATCATTTACAACACCAACTTATTGGTATGCACAAATATGCATATTTTCTTTCCTATTACTTCCAAGCGGACTTTTGGATTTGGTCAGTTAAATTATAATATAAGATTAAACAAATCCTCAGAAAACCAAAATATTTATCACATCTCTTATGATACCTACCATACAAATGACCTAAACCATAATCACAGTTGAACAATGTTCTTACGACTGATCCAACCGACACCTCCTGTTTTCTTAGGTCTCAGTTGTTCCCGGTTGGCATACACTATCAACATGGCCACCGTAGATGTACTTTATCCATTATACAAGTTTTCAAGTTTCAAGTTTTTTTAAGTTTAAATCATTTTAAAATCTGTATCAGATACTTGTATTCTGCACTAATTCCTTTCATCATATTTACTCATTAAACATTTCTTTATTTTGCAGGTAAGTTCTATGGAATCAGAATATATAATTAGAAGAAGGTAAGTATTCTTAGTAATAACAAAAATGCGACAGGAGGATTGAATGTTAGCCAACAAAGGCAGCGGCTTAAACAAAAATATATTAATGTTCTTTTTAACAACTCGCTTTGACTTTTTGTTTTGGAATTCTTTCGAAAAGAGATTTTGTTAAATAGATAGAATTATATTTTAAAATTTTTATCTGTCGAATTGTTCCTAGATACCTACTGCACCTTGATCGTTAAAACCCACTTTATTCACGAATCAAGTAATTTTTTTAAGGTCTTCATATAACTGTTAGTCAGACAGACCATATGCTTTCGAACGGAACAAATGACAATCGAGCCAAGTAATATTTGGGTGATACAGCGGCTGGTGTAGCACTTCCTATTTCAGAATTTGAAGGAGGAATAAAACAGGTTAAGCAATCTGAAATTAGCAATAAAATCTCTCTGCCTCTAATTTAGCATCTTCGAAGGTTTTTGCCCTTCCTTTTAGCAGACGGTCGTCAATATAGAAATCATCATCTGTTAGCCATGCCAAAATTCTGGACTTAGTCAATGTGAGGTGTTACACCAAACCAGGAACCTGTCTTCGATCCGGTTTTATGAGAAACATCCCGGATAGGTCCTTCTATGATGATAATGCCCTACACTTTGGGGTGAATGACATCCTAATTTTCACGAACGGCTCGAAATTAAAAGAAAGAGCGGACTGTGGTATCTTTTCGGAGGAATTGAATTTGCAACTATCGATCAGACTACCGGATCACTGTAGCATTGTTTAGGAAATAGGGACCATTAGAATGGCCATAAAGAAAATTCAGTATCATGGGATATTGGGCAGCAAGATTCATATTATTACTGATAGTAAAGCGACTATCAGATTCTTGAAGCACGTGTACAGCACTTCGAGAAATGTTCGAGAATGCCGGTCGTCTCTTGATGAGATAGTGAGACATTTAACGTTTACCCTCACATGGTAACAAAAGGGTTAATATATATTGGCAAGTGCCGCCAACACCGTGAACTCGGATAAAGTTTACGGACTGAACCTCATTGCTAAGGATAGATGGGTGAGAGAACCCACTTGCACAGCGACCAAACAAATTTGGCCCTCAATGGATATATAAGTATTGAGGCTACGATTTGAGCTGAACCTATATTGAGTCCTTCTCAGAAACATCATAGCTGTAATTAAAGGTCACTGGCAGGTTGGTATACACACTAAGGTTGAAACTTCCCTATTACGATTTTTGTAGAAACTACAATGATGAGGAGGAATAGGAGACCACGTAGCACCTTCTATGTCACTGCCCTGATTTTGGTGACTTGAAATATGAAATGCTTGGTCATCGGACACTTTTGGACAATCCATGCCTGCGAAATGTCTTGAGAGCGGCAGTGACCGAACAGAATAGAAATATTTCAAAACTCATACTAGGAACTAGAGGTGGGATTCGTGAATACATTTTTGCACACTCACGCACACTCACGAACATGTCGTTGTACATTCACTCACACTCACGTGTGAAAATTTTTTAATTTTTCACAATCACGTGTGATCACGAACCATTTTTGAACATTCACGAAAGCTCACGAAGATATTTTTTCACATTCACGTGTTCACGAATATTCACGAAAATTCACGACAAGAAAAAAAAAACAGAAAATAGAGAAAATATAAAATTCCAACTGACAAATAATGCTATTGAAAGCTAAACGTGGCAAAATTATCGGAAGTCTGTTATTTAAGTAACTACAAATACAAATAAAATTCAAATTTTTCCCATTACATCCCATGGAGGGATAGGGTAGAGCTTCTCGCAATCAATGAGCTGTGAGCTTTCTATTTTTTAGACACACTGATTGGGACCTACAGTTTTACACCGGTTCCGAACGGAACTGAGAAGCTTTTTCATGGCTAATTATACTCGATAGTGTCGCCGGCACTAAGCGAGGTGACCGTCGTCGAAAGAAATGTAAAGTGGTCTGACCGGGATTCGAACCCACGATCTAATGAATAACAGGCGCGCACGCTACCCATTACACCACCGACGGCCTCGTAACTACCTATAACAATTTTAGAGAAATTGGTAAAACACATATAACTTAAAATCAATTTGTTAGAACAAAAAACATATTTATTTGTATATTATACAAGAAAGTGTAATACATATACATATGTAAAGTTTTATGATTTGTATTTTAATATATAAAATTATTATATATTTTTATTTAGAAATAAAAGCATATCTACATTTTCTCCAAGTAGTTTACTTCGTCTTTCTTCCAATATCCTCCCAGATGTCGAAAAAACTCGTTCGCTCGTTGCTGAACTGTTTGGTATACAGAGAATTATTAATGCTATTTTCTTCAATATAGGATGATCACTTGCTTCTTTCCAAAATTTTAAAATATCGCATTCAGCTTTGATTTGTTTGAGTAAATAATTTTTAATTTCTTGGTCGATATCATTATGTTGACTTGACGTAGTTTGATATATTCATAAAATGGGTTATTTTTGGAAGTTGATGGTTCATCTTCTATTTCGACAATTGTTTCTTTAGGAATGTCTTGCGCCATGGATTTAATAGTTGCACAAACCCTATTTTTCTCATCTTCTGTGCAAAACTTTAATTCCTTAAATGGAGGATACAAAAACAACGCAATATAGTGCAAGAGTTCCGGTTTTAATCGTTTTTGAATTGCACGTTTTGCACAAAGTTTCAGTTCTTGCATTAATTCGGAGTCGATAATATCTGCTTCACAATGTTTTATCAGTCTTTCATACCATAATAAATACATGTTAATCGTGGGAATAGATTCCATGCTCAAAAATTCAGAGCATTCCGTGAATAGTTGCAGAAATTTTAAAATGGTTGTCAAAAATGAAAAATCTATATTAGATATTCTTTCAAGTTTATAGTTTTCATTCAAAATTGTTTTAATTTCTGTTTTCATTCGTTCAACACTGTGCAACATGTAATATACAGAATTCCATCTGGTTTTAACGTGTTGTTTGAGCGAAAAAGTTAATTTCTTATTTAAACCAGAATGTTTAAAGTATCCAACTAACTTTTCACAACCATCTATCAATCGTTGTACATCAGAAATCTTATCCTTAAATAGGACGTCTTCCATTGCCAGGTTAAGATTATGACATGCACAGGATATCCTTTTATACGACTTGAAAGCAGCAACGACATTGGCCCCATTATCAGTAACAAATACGCTATTTTCAATTTTGTCCTCAACACGAAAATCTTTTAATATATTTTTGACGAATTGTAATATATGATCTCCAGTCTTTCGTCGTGCAAATCAAATAACAAATTATTGAAAATTTTCTGCATGAAATTGCATATTTAAATCTCATGCTTACCGATATCGAATTCGCGATTGCCTAAGATTTTTACGTTAAGCTCGCATTGTGTATTAATAAAATGGAATGATAATGTTAAAAAACATCGACTAATCAACTCATGTGTGGCTGCTGTGTAAGGGTTACCAGACTAATCATAAAAATATTGTTGCCAAAAAAATCTGAATTAGAGTAAAAAAAAATATTTTATTTGTCGTGAATTCTTGTGAACACGTTCACGAACAACATTTTCACACTCACTCACGCTCACGCAGAGGCTGTTGCACATTCACTCACACTCACGTGTGAAAATTTTTTAATTTTGCACATTCACATGTGTTTCCACGTGATTCCATCGTGAACACACTGTATATGTGAATCACGCCCACCTCTACTAGGAACCATTTGAACTGTGCTTAATGCGGCTGCCGCATTGACCTAACCCTAAAGAATAGTAAGAATTTTGAATAATCTTCTATAACGCTTTAACTACTTTATAAGGTAATTATTTTCACCTCTATAACTTTATGTACGAATTTCGAAATATTACTCCTTTACGCACAACTGCTGGATCAAATGAACGTATACCCCAGGATGTGTTATTCGGCCTTATTCCCGTAGTCGTCGTCGACGCAAAACGACGTCGTCTTGTGACGACTCTGTAAAATCGGTATTCTCGTAGTCGTTTTCGATAATTATCGGTTACTATTGACACAGATTTGGTATTCTATAAGGAAATGTGACGACGACTTTGAATCGAAACGACTCTGACGGCCCTATTCTAATAATTTGGTTACAAAAATTTGTCACTGTAAATTTGTTACAATTTTGAAACCAATTCTTGTTATGGGTATTCGTGTAATTAAGTAACAAGGAAAAGTTCACCTTGTGGTGAAATATAAATTATTGACAATTCTCAGCTTATTTTTGAATTTAAAAAACAAAAAATGAAAACACAGTACAGAGATAATATTTTAGATATTTTACACATTTGACTGAGCTTAAGGAGACGACACATACCCCAGATAAGTGGACAGTCGAAAATGTTGGACAAATACTGTGTCATGGAGAATTGGTCACAGCCGTCCCACATATTTCTTGGCGATTGTGCCCTTTCCACACATTTTGCCACTACATTTTCATAGCAAAAAGGGCTAAAAGTGTTTTACCCACGACTTCAATAATTTAAATTTTTTTTTACATCTCAAAATATTATTCCAAAGAGCTGAAACTACCTTGTTACCTCCTTTTTGGCAGGTAACAATTTTTGGAACAATTGTTACGGTAACAAGGATTCGGAATACCGATTTTTTGATTTTGTAACCAAAGTAGTCTATTGTAACCGTGGTGACTATTGTAACCACTTCAGAATAGACCGGTAAATCTCTCGTCACAGTTGTTAGTAACGACTTGAAACAACTTGAAGGAAAAATTTTAGTTTTTGTAAATTTAAATAAAGATTTTGTTTAATGACGTCAAGAATAACATTGTCGAGTAACAAATAGGGGCTTGGAAATAAAATCCCTCATAGGTACAAGGATTTTGTCTAATTTTAAGGGGTAATGTGAGAAAATTTTTGAAAAACAATTTAATTCCTTTGGAGCGCCTTTAAGAATTCTTTGCGGTTGTAGTTACGAATCTGGTCTTCTTTATTTGTAGCAAAAATTTTGATATGGGTTCCATCGACATATCCAATTACTCCAGTAAATCCTGTTTTGTTAAAAAAATTTAGTTTATGCTTCCGATTTGTCATCTTCAGTTACTTCCAATTGTATCCAAGGTTGACAAATCACCTCTCTAATGCATTCAGGGTTTCGACAGGAATCTTGCGACTACTGGCTGCACTTACACTTAGGTTGTAAGGCCCCTGTCCAAAGGACCTCAATGTTGCTTAATTATGACTGAAACATATGTCCTGAGTTCACTTTTCATGATAGGAACTATTTCTATAGGGACTATTACGTAATTAAATGCTGCTACATTAAGACTTATGTAGTTCTCGAATCTAAAAAAAAGTTGGAAGGCCGGCCAACAGATAACCTCAAATTACGATTTTAACACCGATGAACATACTCGTTATTTGGCAAGTTTAAAATCATCGGATCATAGTCGAAGTATTTTCCTTTCCAGTATAAGATATTTCTTGCTTTCCTCATTGCTTGAATTTGATTCGGGCACAAAAATATTTTTTCAGGAAACACAATAAAAATCAAAATAAATCAGCTGATGCACAGATGTTACATCAGCTGTTGTCATTTCTTTCATGTTATCGATTACCAGACGACGTCGTCTCATTGTAGTTTTTAATTACACAGTCCAACTCATGATTTTGGGACTCATTTCTGAGAATTGCACGTGAAAGTAGCCCCAAAAAGAAGAAGTCCTGCATCATTCGTTTTGCCAAGTTACATGCCATAATAATTTAATATCGATTTGAAGTTAGTAAGTATCGTATAGGGGAATTTGTCACGTTTTAGGCTCTTTTGTTTGACATAACATAAATACTATATGGTGACGTATGATTATCATAAGTAATATTCCATGTAAGTCATACGCCACGGAGTACAACAGTTTTATTGTAACTGCTATAAAATGAACCTAGTTCAAAGTTATTTGATGAATAGAAAAGTAAAACTGTTGCTTCTGTAGGGAAACGTTATATGAACAGATTAAAGGAATTCTAATTCTTAATTTGTTTCAGCTAAATCGTACTAGTGGTTCGAGTTATGTCAAACAAAAGAGCATAAAACGTGACAAATTTCACTATACGCTACTTACTAACTTCAAATCGATATTAAATTATTATGACAAAAGGAATGTTTCAGAACTTCTTCTTTTTGGGTCCATTTTCACGTGCAGTTCTCAGAATTGAGTCCCAAAATAATGTGTTGTACTGTGTAAGATTTTACAAAATTCGTACTTTTAGGGACAAAAGTGGTACCATCAACCAAACTAAGTTCTCAGAATTCAGTCCCAAATCAATGAACTGAAAAATTTTGTACTGTGTTATGGCAAAATAGCTTTATAAGGTAAGCGTCAACCATAATTATTGTTGATGATAGTTTTGCCGTTTGAATTATTTGTTTGGTACCCTTTTTATCCCTAAATGTATAATTTTCCAGAAACTTCCATATTACCGCACAAATACTTGGTAAGAGTAACATAACACCCCAATTTTTATGATTGTAGCCTGAGCTCCTTTGTCGGGGCGATGATACAACTTTTCTCCCCTTTTTAACCATAAAAGTAGGAAAGATTTAAACACAATAAACATATACATTGTTTAAGCTGTTTTTATTTTATAAATTTTGTCACAAAAGAAAAATATGCACCTTACGGGTATTCGTGGAATATTTCTCATTATATTCTTCAACTTTAGGTTTATTAATGCAGCAGACATCTCTTAAGATGCAAATTACTGTGGAGAGGTTGAATATGGCTTGGTCGACATTGGATAAAAGTAGCTTTGCTAACACATTTACCTAGTGAATACTTTTTATAAAGCTCATAGGCATCGGATAAGGTTACCAGCATAAAACGCATAGGAATCATTTCTCCATCTACGATGACCATATCACCTTTGTCTGCAGACTGAACGCTTATATCTTCACACATGTAAAAGCCTTTTACGACATCTAATTGTTCTGCCATGTCCATAGTGTGTCCAGAGGATGTCGTTGTATCATTTTCTGATGCTGGTTCATCGATATACTTTTCATACAGTGCTTTAATAACTTTAACTTTAAGCGTTAAATCCTGTGGTAATGCTTCTTCTGTAGCCGCTACTGCATTTTCCAATAGTTGCTTGGTGGTACGAGTATGAGGCTCAAACTTGAATTTTGCTTTAGCATTAATTTTCTTAAGATCGCGCAATCTTTTCTGTCGTATACGATTTTTTTCTCTTCTCTCTTCCAGTATTTGACTATTTGTTTGTGACAATATCGAGAGATTCTCACGGCGTCTTCGCATTCTCTCAGCTGCTTTAGTGCGATATTCTTGATACTTTTGTGGATCACTTTTAATTTTTTCCAAGTATCGTATTCTTGCTGCTTTTCGTTTTTCATCACACGTTTTACCCATCTACATAAAAATGTTAAAATTATAAGAACATTTGTTGTAGAACAAAATGTAGCTTTTCTTACGATAGCGAATGCGACAATACTGCTTGATAATCAAAATCTAAATGCAGTATGTTATTGTTGTTGTTTTTGTTTTTTGAAGTTAAAAACACTATGAATATTGTTTGGAAATAAAATCGTCAGCCACTTGTTTTGAACGAGCTCGGCGGAGTACTGACAGCACGCGATGTTTTAAGTACACGAACGCGACATTCAAACATCGAGCCTTGTTCGAGTCTCTTTTCAGTTCTGTTTCGTATGCAATTCTTGTTGTACAGATTTCACAAGATGATTAGCAGTTAGGGTTGCCATGTTTTAAATTTGTAAAAAACTGTTTTTTGTGTTATATGGAAAAAAGTGTATTTATTACATTTTGAACATTTTAGCAGAAGTAAAAAGCAAAGTAATTTTTACAGAATCTGCATTAAAGTATAAGCAGATTATTATAGAATATGATGATAAAGAGCTGCAGAATATGTGCTTTAAAGAACTGAAAAGAGGACTTTATATATGATATTGAAAAACTTAATAGTACAAAATATAACTATTTAGACTATGCGACACTTATTTTGGTTCATGGAAATGTCTATATAATTTTGAAAGTTGGCACGATTGGGAACAATATTGTATACTTTGTTTTTAATTTTCTGGTCAAGGTTGCATTGTAAAGGAATTGGCATTTTTTAAGGATATAATTATTGAAAAATATTTTATAATTTTTCTATCGGTCCTACAATCAAAAAAAAACCATTTGTTGCTCGCTTGCTGCAAAAAAAGTTTTGTTTTGTTTTGTTTCGAAAATTCAACGTTTACCACAATCGTTGAAGTATTCGACGCAAAATGAAACAGTTGCCATCAACATTGCTTTTTCATTTGTTTACTCCTACATCGTTTAATTTTTCGTTTGGGACAACGATGGGAAACGTTTGTGCAAAATATAAAACCTTTATATTTAGGAGAGGTGAGAGAACAAAGAGCGTTACTTATTTCTAACAGCAAGCGAACATTCGTTTGGGGCAACCGTAGAAGATTATTGGGGAATATTTTAATCTTTTTTGTTGAGAAGTGTTGAGAGAACATGCTTTTTGTTCTCTCAACTCTCCTAAACAAAAGTTTTATATTTTGCACAAACGTCTTCCACGTTAGTCCCGAACGAATGTTCGTTTGCTGTGACAAATGAGTGAGTGGAGTGTATCAATCACTGAGATGTTCCAGAATGATCGCTATCGTGTAGTGTTATGGTATTTAGTTTTTCGTTTGTGGTTGAATTGTGAACATCAGTTTGTTGAGCGTCGTGTCGGTGTTTTTTTCTTTTTGTAAAGACAATGTTCTTAAAAGTGAATTTCAATGGAAAAGACAATCTAGTGAAAAAACTAACACTTTTGACGAGTTAAATAATAAATTAAAGAAAAAGTTTGAACTATCAGTGGTGTTATAATTCGCTAATAATAATTTGGAAATTGCACACGAAGATATTATGAATATATTTCACAATATATAAGCTATTGCAAATAAAGGGTAAGTATTTTATTTTTCAAGAAGCTGAACACCAAATGAAATTTGAAGAGCAACATCATTATTTTTGATATGGTAATGAAAATTTTACACTTTTATGTTATTGCAGGCCCTAAAGACAGAAGCGAATTAATCGTATTATTGAATATGGAATTTATTTATTCGAACACAGTCACAGTCGTTCTCGACTACACCTGGACACAAATGCAAATTTGTATACTAAAAGGGTATGATATGACAATATGTCTGTTAATTTTATTCATTTACTAAATTGGTTTTTTTTTCAGGAATTCACAATATTTTTGGAAATTAACCAATTGTAAATGTATGTGTAAAATTATAAATCCATGTATATATATTTCTAATGAATATAAAAATAAATGAAAATACTATTTAAAAAAATTTGGTATTTAATTTTTGGTAAAGCAAAATCCCGATTGGGCCAATGGCGTTTACCGTTTGCAACAAACGAGTTTGTATGTTTGCAGCAAACGAGGGTTTATTTATTTATATATTTAAGTGGGTTATTTTACGGCAAATACAATTGTTTTTGCGGCAAACGAAATAAACGTTTGTTTCTACCCGTTTTTAATTTGTGGCAAACGTGGATTTATTTTGCGGCAAACACAATTGTTTTTGCTACAAACGAGTTTTCCATTAGCGACTAACGAAATAAAAGTTTGTGTCTACGTTCTTTTCATTTGTGGCAAAAGAAATTTCATTTTGCCTCAAAAGAGTTTTTCGTTTACGACTAACGAAATAATAGTTTGCCGTAGTCGTTCTTAGTTTGTTACAAACGTATATTGAGTTTGCGATAAACGATTATTTCATTCCTACAATAGACACAACTACTTGTGGTAAACAAGTTTTGTTTTGCGGCAAATGAAAACTTCAAACGAAGTTCATTTGTCTAATTTTTCGTTTGGGGGCAACGAATTTTTTCCTTCAGTGTAGTAAGACGATATAGATACCAAATAATACGGTGCACTTTGGGCTTTTTTAATTATTGCTATTGTTCTTAAGGAGTGAAACAAAAAAATTGTGCGTCTCTTGTCCGACAAATAAGTTAATAATCCACGTTTAGTGTCATAGGTATGAAAAAATACATCAACATAAATTTATTATTGTTATTAAAACATATAACGTAAAATGCAAAAATATGGATATAAATAGTAGAATAGTACGATCCGCAAAATATTATTTTCTATAATGTTCTACCGTGCTCCTTAAAGGAAGGAGATATATTTCAAATGTCCTTTTTTTCAACTTGTTTGTTTTTACTTTCTAAAAACTAAGCAAATATTTAATTAGCCCATATCGTCTTACTAGAACCGGAAGAAAAAGTTTTCAAAATTATTTCAATAATTATGTCCTTACAAATTAGCAATCCTTTTAAACACAAACTCAAGCAGAAAATCTATAAAAAAACTACACAATTTTGTTTCGTTTAATGTCAGCTTTCAGAATAATACAAACATTCCTAAGACCCATCACATTTTGTTTTAAATTGTCGACGCACAGTTTTATAGGTTGCTCTGCCTCAAATTACTTTCAATGTACTAAAGAGTAATTTTGTTGTACCAAAAAGTACTAATATTGTACTTAAAAGTAGTTTCATTGTAACTAAAATTATTTTTGTTGTGGCCAAACAGTACTTTTGTTTTTCCCAAAAAGGACTTTTGTTGTACTAAAAAGTACTGCCATTGTTCCTCATATTTCTAAAGAGTACTTTCACTGTACCAACAAGTACTTTTTTTATCAAAATGTATTTTTATTGTAGACAAAAAGTACTTTTTTCTACCAACACGTACTTTTACTGTACCAAAAGGTACCTTTTTTGTGACAAAAAGTTATATTGTTGTACTACATAGAACTTTTAGTGGCTTAAAAAGTACTATAATTGTACGAAAATGTATTTTTGTTGTTATCAACGATAAAAATTAAAGATTTTCTATTTTAGGGGTATACTTCTTGGTAAATTTCATCACCTATTTTCATTAGGTAAAAAAACACTATTATTGTACTTAAAGATAGTTCTATTTTACTAAAAAGTACATTTACTGTACTAAAAAAGTATTTTTATTGTAATAAAAGTACCTTTATCCAAACCAAAAATACTTTTATTGTAACCAATGAGAACTTTTATAATCAAAAATTACTTTATATTTTTGGTTCCCGAAAATAGTACTCCTATTGTACCATGATGGTTAGAACACGCGACTACCATGCGAGAGATCCCTGGTTCAACTCCTGGCTCCAGTCTATAAAAAATAAATTTTGCTTTCATTGTCGGCCCCCTCGATATTGTCGACAGCAACTTTGCAGTATAGTGTCGAAGCAATCATCGGCATGTCTAGTAAAAGCTTCTCAAACAGTGACGTACGCATTCGTCGATAAACAAGTAGGTGCCGTTAGTTGTGAATCTAAAAATAGAAAGCGTGTTAATACACACCAACGCGAGAAGCTATCCCATACCTCATTCATGGGGTGTAAAGCGAAATTAAATTTCTACAAGTATTTTAAATGTACCAAAAAGAAACTTTTACTATAAGAAAAAGTTCAACCACAAAGCATTCTTGTTTTGCCAAAAAAAGGTGCCAAAGAGTAGGTCAAAATACCTAAAGGTACTTTTATTTTACTAAAGTACTTATTGAACTATTTTGTTTTGCCCAAAAAGTAGTTTTTGATATGTCCAAAAAATATTTTAATTGTACAAGAAAGTATTTTTATTGTATTACCAAACATTTTCGTAGAACCCATAAAAATTACTTTACCCGTACCAAAAAGTACATATGTTCTACCAAAAAGTACTTCAATTGCTCCAAAAAGTTATATTGTCGCATCGAAAACATATTAGTTTTACCAAAAACTACTTTTAAAATACCACAAAAATATTTCTTTTCTACTAAAAATTACATTTATTGTAGCCGAAAAGATTTTTTGGTGAGTCTAAAAGAAAAACATTTTTGTTATACCGAAAAGTACTTTAATTGTATCAACATGTACAAATAAAAACTTTTTCAATAAGTACATTTTTGTACCCAAAAAGTACTTTAAAAGTATCAATAATCATTTTTGTTAAAAAAAAAATTACTTATATTGTGCCGAAAAGTACTTTTATTGTATCAAAATGTACTTTTATTGCATCCAAAAGTACTTTTATTATATCAAAAAGTAATTTCAATCAATCAAAAAGTACTTTTAATGCAATCATACGCATCAAGAATTCACAGGGCAAAGGGACGTATTAGAATTATTTTTTAAACCTAGAGGGATATTTTAAGAAACGAAAATAGTACTCAGCACTACAGATACGAATATTAGGGTTAGGAAAAAAATTGTACGGGGACCTTCTAAAGGTTTGAAAATAGAGGGTAGGTATGTCCTGGGGAACGGTTGAGGTTACAAAAATAATAGAGGTCGGTAATACATTTCCGGATAACGTTCTGAAGATATGGAGAGATCACTTTAGAAATTTACTGGATACTGACACCACTCCAGAAGACCCCGCTCCAATCCATGACGATGGTATTAACTGTCCGCCTTCGAGCCAGAGCGAGATACGTTTGGCCATCTCCCGCCTTAAAAACAACAAAGCTGCTGGAGCCGATGGTCTCCCTGCTAAATTGTTTAAGGCTGGCGGGGAGGAGCTGATTAGGAGCATGCATCAGCTCATGGAGAACATCTGGCAAGAGGAGAGCATGCCCGGGGATTGGAGTCTCAGTCTGTTATGTCCCATATTAAAGAAAGGAGATCGTAGTGAATGTAAGAACTATCGTGGTATAAGCCTATTACTAATTGCGTACAAGGTCCTCTCAAGCATATTGTGTGAACGTCTAAAGCCAATTGTAGAAAAACTGATTGTACCATATCAGTGCGGCTTTAGACCTGGCAAATCTACGACGGATCAAATATTCACCTTTCGACAAATCCTGGAAAAACCCATGAAAAGCAGATCGACACCTATCACCTCTTTGTCGACTACAAAGCTGCCTTCGACTCTCCGATAAGGAATAGGCTTTATGAGGCCATGTCTGAGTTTGGTATTCCTGCAAAGCTGATCCGACTTTGCAAATGTACCTTAGACAACACCAAATCCTCGGTTAAGATTGGTAAGGATCAGTCTGAACCATTCAACACAGAAAGAGGTCTCAGGCAGGGAGATAGCCTGTCCTGTACACTATTTAATATAGTTATGGAGAAGGTGATGAGAAAGGCTGGTGTCAACATGTCTGGCACCATATTCCACAAAAGCCACATGCCACTAGCCTACGCCGATGATATAGATATCATTGGCCGAAATCTGCGGACGTTACTGCAGTCTTTAAATCCCTAGAAAAGGAGTCGGCAAAAATGGGTTTAGCGGTCAACGAGGACAAAACAAAAATAATGATTTCGACGAACAAAGAGTCCTCTCGATGGGGACGCAGCGTCAACGTTGAAAATTATTGTTTTGAGGTAGTAGATTAGTTTGCCTACCTCGGATCTTCCGTCAATAACAAAAATAATGTCAGCCAAGAAATTAAGCGGAGAATAGGGCTAGCCAATAGATGTTTTTACGGACTTCGGCAGCACTTTAGTAATACCACCTTATCTCGGAATACTAAGAAACAGCTTTACCAGGTGCTAATCTTACCCGTTATTTTGTATGCTGCCGAATCATGGGTGCTTACGACAACGGACATACAAAACCTGGGAGTATTCGAGAGAAAACTACTCCGAAAAATTTATGGACCTATCTGTGTCGACGGCGAGTTTCGCCATCGGATGAGCTGTATGAGCTTTACCACGACATCGACGTAGCTAAAAGAATCAGAATGCAACGACTGCGATGGCTGGGTCATGTTGCCAGGATGGATGTAAATGCTCCAGCGAGAAAGGTGTTTGAAGGTGAACCTGAAGGACGGCGCAGAGCGGGGAGACCCAAACTCCGTTGGAAGGACCAAGTGGTAGGCGATGTGCCACCATCTGGTAGGACTAACTGGAGAACACACGCACAAGACCAAAGCGTGTGGAATTCTTTAGTACTTCAGGCCTCAAACTTATGAACCATGTTTGTAAGTTGTAATGGGCCACTTAAGTAAGTAAGTAAGTAAGTAATACATTTCTCTCTTCTAGAGGCACCTTTGTGGCAGTTAAAGCGACGAGAGCAAATTTAACAAAAATGTAAAAGGTATGTAAGAAAAAAAATGTTATTAGAGTGGTGAAATTTATGATAATTTTCCTCGTAATATATTGTCCATACGTACCTACCCTCTATATTTACACCCTAACTGCCACAATGGTGCCCTTAGGTTAGGCTAAATTGGCAGCCACGTTCAACGCAGCTCACAACACAGCTCATCCTAGTATGAGTCCCGTGGTGAAACCATTTCGAAATGTTCGCCCCTATTCTGTTCGGTCAAAGTCGCTATCAAGCTTTTTCGTTGCTCTGATGAAGGCATGGATGTTTCGCAAATCTTCTACTAATAGACAGGTATTGTCCATAAGTGTCCGATGACTAAGCTTTTCAAACCTTAGGTCACCAAAAGCAGGGCAGTAACATAGAAGATGCTCCGTGGTCTCCTCTTCTTCCCCATCATAAGTCGTTGTAGGTAAGTAAACTTCGACCGAGTTGACGGTTGTGTCGGCCCTTGCCAATGTATTGGCTCTTCAGTTACAATATATGTCCCCATGTCCTAGAACTCATGTGAGAGTAACCGTCGCATGTCTCGCTATTTCCTCAAAAAACGACCGACATTCTCAAACATTTCTCGAAATGTTGTACTCGTTCTGATAGCCGCCCAATATCCCACGATATTGAATTATCTCTACGGCTATTCTATTCTAATGGCCGCTATTTCGGCCTAAACAATGCTACAGTAGTCCGGTAGTCTGATTGATAGTTGCAAATTCAACTCCTCCAAAAAGATTCCACAGCCTGCTCTTGAAGAGTTGTGGATTTTTCCCTTCCATTGCCTTTGGCATGATGTACAATAGAGTGGGTCGATAAAAAAAGTTATGCCGGTCACCCCCTAGAATGAAAGATAATTTAAAAACGAATTCAAAAAAAAATTTATTTTTTTTTGCCACGACCCTTGACCCCGCGCATTGGGTTTTTTGTTTCCTGTGTCTCCATAAACCTCTGTAACTTTTTTGTTTATGAATAAAAAAATATATACGGTAAAAGAGAAAATATAATGGAATTTAAAAAACTTGTTTATCGTTACGAAAAAAATTTGACTTAGGGGGGTAAAAACCGAGATTCCGGTAGAAACTTCTAGAACTTGACGTCGGAGTCAAAAGTGATCAGAGAAGAAAATGTAGCTGTTGTCAGTCCAAAAACATTGATATATCACACATTACGATCGGACTATAAATGGAGACACAGGAAACAAAAAAACCCAATGCGCGGGGTCAAGGGGCGTGGCAAAAAAAAAAAATTTGTTTTGAATTCGTTTTTAAATTATCTTTCATTCTAGGGGGTGACCGGCAAAACTTTTTTTATTTGTATAAAGTGCGACCCACCTTCATGTACAGCCCCCTTTTTGACTAATTTTTCCCCAACCTCACAAAATTATAGTTTGAGCATTTTCCAAATATTGTTACTAAAGATCTGGACAGATCTGGGACTCGGAAGAGGGTTTATTATGTTCGCAATTTTGAATAGGATAGCTTTAGACGTTTGCTTCTTTAATGGGAATGCTTTTTTGATCTCTCTTAAAGTGCAAATTAATTAAAAACTATAATGAACAACAACTTTATAAGTATTCCTTGGTTAGAGCAATGGGACCACTTTTGCCACCCTTTAACCCCAAACGTAAGATTTTTAAAAATGCATTATTTTCTTACAAATACTTCCTAAGGTAAACATGTAGCCGTCAAGTCTGGGCGATGCACAGTGGCACCGCCCCATACATTTCTTGGAAAAAAATAGAAGGAGTGGTCGTACAGCAATGAAATTTTGCAGAAACACTTCTCTGGGCTAAATTAAGAAATTTTGAAAAAATCTTTGAAAACCCCCTTCTGCCACACCCACCTTTCATATAACTGCACTTGCCACTTGGACCTAGATACTCGAAATTCGGGACCCTTCTTAATTGAGTTCTCCTTATGAAAAAAAGTTAAACATATTGTGGATGCCACGCCTACTTTAGATTTTACGCCCATTGAAAGTTGTCGATTTTAGGTGTTTTCTTCTCTGTATAGAATCATATGAAAATTTCATATAAGTTAAAAAATGTTAAATTTTTATTCAAAAGTCAACATGTGTTGTCTCCATACAAAAGAAGAGAATATCCCCAACAACCCTCCTCGAAAGATATTAGCCTTAAAATACACCGAAAATATCGCACAAATACATGCATTAAAATCGATGTTACTAAAAGTGGCGGTAAATTTTTTTTTCTTAATTGAAAGTACAGACTCGGACCTTTCATTTTTTTATAGTTAGAGGGCTAAGCAAGGCAAAGCACATAAAGTTTTTTTTTATTAAAAAGTTGTTATTTTTTAGTATAATTTTTGATAAATTATAATAATTAGTTTACTTTTCCAATTTCAGTAATTTTTTTTTTATAGTAAAGTATCAAAAAATAAAACGAAAGTCATAGCTATTAACTTACACACCAAAAAAAGTTCTTTGTTTGGACAATAATTGTAATCTAATTTCATTGAATAAATTTCCGTTGACTTCTGTTAGTTTTTTTTACTACAAAATTTCACTTTTCATAAAAAATTTTGTTGAATTATTCTTTTCCAAATATTTCTTTACAAAACCACATCATTAAAATTTTGAAATTGCATAGTTGAAAAACACTATTTTTTCCACAGAAATGCCACTGTGCGATGGTGCCTTTTTATTTCTTAAAGTACAAATTTCGACAAATCCCTTTTGTATCGCACAAATATTTTAGTTTTTGTCATTTGGTTTGGATAATGGAAACACTTTTGTCTATTTTTTCCCCAAAATGTGCGAGTTTCTTAAAATCTCTTCTTTTGATCAAACAAAAATTTCGCTCTTAGACATCGGTGATAGTACCAGTTTCCTTTTTTTTTGATCCTTAAAGGCATGAATTTCGAAAAATCCCTTCCTCCCTTCGCCGACTATTCTTTAAGGAAAATTTTCGTGTTTCTAGCTTTAACCGTTTGGTCTCGCCGGCAATTGTACCAGTTTATCTTTTTTTTCCACCTACAACCATAAATATCAAAAAATCCCTTCTGATCGGGCTTATTTTCTAAATGAAGAATGTGTATCCAAATCGTGGTTCTAGTTAAAACCGTTTAGTCTGGGCAGTGATCAGTCCGTCACTTACGCCACATATTAAATTTATTTTTAACATTTCTTCTTCAGATTTTGCATTTTTATTCCGCTTGACTTTAAGCATATTTTTTTTATACGGCCTCTGGCAACACTGACATAATTGCCACATGTTTCTCTCTCACTCTCTATTTCTCTCTTTTAATCGCCATTCACAGAGCCACAAGAACAGAAACGGCGCAAGTTGCCTGCCATCTGTAGTTGTGTGTGCGGTGCGACGAGTACATACACAATGCTTTACGGCGCTACAAAACTGTTTCAACAACGGGTAAACCAATATCATTTGGGCGAATGGGCAACTTGCTGCCATTGCATACAGCACTTCTGTTGGCCTAATACATTGGCGGTTACACGTTGTCGTTAGGTTGCTCGCAACAACTAACGGAACGGAATGAACTAAACGAGATATGAAAACGAGACGACACAACGCGCTAAATGGCAAATGCGACGAACTAACAGATGTGTAAACAACTAACAGTCGGTCGCGCTCATCTGGTACGGCGCTATGAAAGCGACGAACGGAATGAACTAACGTAAAGCGTAAGCATATGTATGTCGGTAAGAGTGTGAGCAACGTTGCCATATCTCTCGCTCTTTGCCTCTCATAAACATTGTTTTGGTTCTTATACGATGCGATGTGTGCGAGTGTGTGTTTGTTTGTTTACATTTACGTTGCTTGAGTGCCGTGCCCACCATACCACGTTGCTTACGTTATTGGCGGCGGCGATAACAACAATGACGCTAAAATTTTCTGTTGCAACTTCGTTGTACTCTCGTTGCTGTTCGCCTAATTTTTCCCTCGAATATCGAATCTCGATTTCGATGAGATTTTAACGACAATTATATTATTATTGTGTATTGTGTGCGGGTTGATTTTAAATAATAACAAAATCACCAACCACCACACGACGACACGCTAAACAGAGGAAAAACGCTTTGCACCATCACCATCAGAGCGTTTTGTTGTGCCATTATTATATGTTTATTTAATTTCAGGGGTTTTCTTAATGCCCCCGATGCGATTATAGTAAAAATCAAATAACAACGACTACGACTACGACTTTCCTCTTTACACAAAACACCCATTTATACACATGCAAACACGCAAACACACACACACAAATCTTTCAGTTTTGTTTGTCATGGTCGTTGCCATCACCATCGCCGCCGTCATCGTCGTAGTATCGTATTTTTACTTGCGAGTGAAATTATTATAATATTTCTCGTTTACTGTCTGGCTGTGCCACGACATATTAGCAAAAGATTAGGCTAGTCTATAAATTCTTTATGGCAGTTGAACGCGTTCGCGCCTTCCTTGTGTGCCTTTAGTCGCCGCCGCCGCCGACGACTTGTTGGCTGACTGCTGGTATGCATGCCAACGCACGACTGACTGACTGATTCAGAAAATATTTTAAAAGTTAAGGTCTTTTGCCTGCTAAACTGTCGACGCGACTGTTGCTGCGGCTGCTACTGACTGAACATGTGTCTCACTTCCCCCCTTAGGACGCCACGACCCCAGAGCGCCTTTAGTGGTTACCGGGGCAACTTCGGCATTTGCACAAAGCGTTTGTTCGGATTTTCACTCGCTTGTTTGTACACACAGAATGTGCAAAAAAACGCCATAAATTTTGTTGCCGACTATGCGAAAAATGAGTGAGTGAGTGAGTGACTGACTATGGCAGCAGCAATGGGCTGGTGGGGCTGTTTGACTGGCTGGTCTATGTCTGCTGCTGTTGTTGTAGCTAGCTAGCGTGCTTAGTTGAAAATCCAACAGACTGGAGCTGTTGCTGGGTTAAATTGCAAACGGTGGTGGCGAAGGAGGCGTAGAAATGTTGGTAAATGTTTGGGCAACCATTAGTCCAGGTTCTCAGTAACATTTATGTTCTCGGATGACTGCATTTCTGTGGCGGTATGTAAAATGACCTCCTGATTCTAAATATCAGCCCCTTTTTGCCCTATCATTCACCGTTTCCCATTTTTTCTCTATATGTATGAAGGTAGAAGTAACTGAAACTGAAGGAAGGGAAAGCGCCTCGAGAAAACGGCTGATTTTTATGTAAAATGACCTCCTGAATGTATATTCTTTTTCTTTAATGGCAGCAACAACACTCACCGTTTCCCTTTTTTTCTCTATATGTATGAAGGTAGAAGTAACTGAAACTGAAGGAATGGAGAGCGCCTCGAGAAAACGGCTGATTTTTATGTAAAATGACCTCCTGAATGTATATACTTACTTACTTACTTAGCTGGTACTTCTATGCAATCCCAGTGGATTATATACCGCACGTAGAAAAATATTATAAGCAATATTCTTCTTCTTTAATGGCAGCAACAACAGAAATGTATCTGTCAATAGCCACGTATAGAAAAGTATTGCAAGCGCTTCAGTCTTTCGCGTTCAGTAGATAGTTCGTCACACCAAGTTTAGATAACAGCTCTTTTATCTGGTCCAGCGAAGTTTTGGTCGCCCCTTCCTGCGTCGCCAATCGAGTTTATTGCCGAAGACTTTAGGAGCCGGAGCATTTTCGTCCATTCGAACAACGTGTCCAAGCCAGCGCATTCGGTCTATTTCAACGCGCTTGACTACGTCGATGTCGTTCTACACCATTAACGACGATGGGTCCAAATAGTTTGCCAAGTATTTTTCTCTCGAAAACTCCCAGAGTAAGACAGGTAGTAGAGACTGATAGAGTTAGATCTTCGTTTGTCGAAAGAGGGCTTTATCATTTAAACGCTTGGTCAGCTTATAGTAGCAGCGGTTTGCCATCAATACTCATCTGTTGATTTCCAGGCTGACAATAATATTTTTGTTTATGGCGTAGCAGAGTTAGAACATATCTTCTACCACTTTAAAGTTATAGTCGCAGACTAGCAAATTTGTTGTACCTTGAAACAATTACCTTGGTTTTGTCCTCATTATTCACCAGACCCACTTCTATGGACTGCTTCTCAATGCTCGAAAAGGCCGAAGTAATATCCCGCAGTCTTTGGCCAGTGAAATCTATATCATCGGCAAACGCGAGCAGCATGTGACTTTTGTTAAAGATGGTGACAGTCGTGTTTACTGCTGCCTTCCACATGATCATCTCCATTATGGTTTTAAATATGCCGCATGACAGTCTATCGACCTGACTGGTAGCAAATGGCTATGTTAAATTTGTGCCTTTTTTCACTTAAGACTTCGTGTCAGTGAGTGTCATCGCCCAAAGTCATCGCTAGCTTTACGGGGATACAAAACTCAACCATAGCATCCAACAATTTCTGTCCTAAAGGACTGTCGAATGCAGTTTTGTAGGCCATAAACAGATGGTAGGTGTCGATCAGGACAGATTCGGACCGGTCGTGGCATAGTGTTCAAAACACGCGACTACCATGCGGGAAATCGCGGGTTTGATTCCCGCGTTCAGTCATCTTCATTTTTCTTTCATTTCCGGCCCCCTCAATGTTGTCGACAGCACTTTCGCAGTATAATTGTCGAGTCAAACGGCATGTCTAGTGGAAGCTTCTCAATCAGTGACGTTCGCATTCGCCGATAAACAAATAGGTGCAGTTTGTTGTGAATCTAAAATAGAAAGCGTGTTAATTCGCAACAACGCGAGAAGCTATGCCATACCTCATTAATAAGGTGTAAAGGGAAATTAAATTTTTGAAGTTTTTAGGTGTCGATCTGCATTTCTTGTCTCTTCAGGATTTGCCGTGGACTTAACAGGTCTAAAGACACACTGATAAAGTCCAATCAGGTTCACTAGGATGGGCTTTAGTCTTTCACATAACACACTAGGCAGGACCTTGTATGCGATGGATAATAGACTGATCCCACGATAGTTGCTACGTGGATGGCCTTTCTTTAGCACAGGACATAGAAAACTCAGATTCCAATCATCGGCCATGCATTCCTAGCTTTAAAAAGCTATGCCGGCAGTCCATCGGCTCCCGCAGCTTTGTTATTTTTAAACTGTGCAATTGCCGTGCTGATCTCGTTTAGGTTCGGTGGTGGATAGTCTACTCCATCGTCGATGATTGGCGAGATTTCGACACTTATGCTGCCTTAGTGAACAAGCAGAGAACGAAAGGGTTCGCTCCATATTTGCAGCACACTCTGAATGTCAGTGACCAGATTTCCGTATCCGTCCTTGCAGGTGGGGATCCCTGGTCCAAAACCATTGCTTTTGATAAAACTTTCGGGCTTCACCTTAATTCCTGTAATTTTCGATATCCAGGCTCTTTCCACAATGCCATCGCTGTCTGATCTGGTGAACCAATGTAGGGGAAAGATCCCATTCGCTAACTATATGCCCTTTTCACTACTTTCGATCTGACAGTAAGGTAATCTGCCAAGGTATCGTGGATACCTTGTGGCACTTTCAGGAAATTTAATTTCAGTACCGTCCAAAGTTATAGAATCTACTGCAGGTACATTGTACCTATGAGTAAGGAAATTTTTTAATGTAGAGCTCTGTTTCATAAGAATAAGTATCGACATCTTTTGTACCCACGTCATGCTATTAAGAGTGGATTTACTGTAATTTTTACACCTCCCTCATTCAACTCAATCCAAATTGCTGTTCTGCCGAGTCGTGAGAAAAACTTGTTATAGTCAACGAACTTATAAGACGAAATGTGTTTGCATGTTACTCGGTAGTTTGTGACCACCATTCGGGCGTTTCTGAGAGCCTGAACATTTGTCACCATCAACGTTGCTAAATAGTTGGCGTTTTATTTGCCAGATTTCAGTTTTACAAAATGGTAATAAAGCGAAACCGATAGCCATCGTCGTATGGTGTGTGTTAGGTAATCCTTTGCCCGCTGTATAAACAATAGAGACGGATAGCAGTCGTCGTTGTCGTTCGTGGCAGGTAGTGGAAGTCATCGTCGTTCCGCCATGGCAGTATTAATCGCCGCCATGCAAGTAGTTGCCATACGGCGCAATGTGAGCCCACCTCTTAACAGGTTCTCCAAACAAATAGAGCAGCATCTACTAAATGCTTACCCCAAGCACTCGGAAAGCGAAGAAATATCCAATGTGGTGGATACATTACCATTGTCGGCGGCGTCATCATCATCACCATCAACACTGTCGTCGGCCGTAAGTCGCCGCTATAGCCGAAGCTAATGTTATATTGTTCGTGGTTTATCGTGCCTTCCCGCCGTAACAACAACGATGGCAATAACTACTTAAACTTTTAGCAAATTGAACTGACATTAATACCTTGTCGCTGACAAGTATTTTCAAAACCAAACACTCCCCCTCGCTGCTATCCAAACAGATTTCTTTCCTCTTTAATGCGAGCGAGTGAGTGCCAAACCATAAATGCTAAATGCAAGAGTGAGCAGGCCAAATAACGAGAGCCATGATGATGGCAACGCGCGGTCACCGCATTCAAACTTCTGTGATAACCCAAAATGCCATATCCTCCCCCTCGAACACATATTGAACCAGAAAGCAGCTGGCGCTCGTTGAAAAGCCTCCAGAGTCAAGTACTCACTCGCTGTTTGGTTTAGCCAGTTCGCTATTATGTCGGAGGTACTTGAAGCGTGTGAATATTTTTTGCTTTTACCCGTTCTTCATCGTCGCCGTTTCATTCACAGCAAACACTCGCCGCTACCGGGTTGCTCGTTATTACAATTCGCAAAACATTCTTAACACATGACGACGAAATCTTCGCGTGTGTTTGTTGCCGTGCATAAAAGTGCGATCGACCTATGGTACCGACCGGTATGCACTTAGCGCTCAGCACAACACAGCCAGTCACTAGCACGTTGTGCTGCCAAATGAATCAGTGATGAAACGCAAAACACATGATTAGCCTACTAAGTAAATCAAACAGCAAACAGATGTAGTGCCGATGTTGCTGCTTGTGTTGTGCACAAACACACGAATAAGCTGGCGACCGAACGACCAACCGACCGACCTAACAACACCAACCGAACCGAACGACGAGTGCGATGACGACGACGACGACAACAACCTCAACAATTTAACGAAAACAAGCGATTCTCATTCATGGCAATGTAAACAATGGGGCTCTTGTACACACGCTACGAATAGTAGCACTTTCATCGCGCTGTGATTAACATAATGTGCATCCTCGGGTGTGTTTATGCTGTCTCACTCTCTGAGGCTCTGACCCGTTTCTTTGCTCTCTCTCTCTCTCTCTCCCTCACTCTATCACCGTAGTAGTTGTGCAGTGTGTTGGGTGTTTGCTAAAAACAAAAGCTTCTTTCTATCTATAGCAAGTTCCTTACACTCACCACTCGAGGTCGTCTCGCAGACACAGTAGTTTGTTTGGGTTGCATTCGCGTCGAGTCGTTTGTTTCTTCATGTTCGAGTCGCAGCACCCCACAAAATATGACTTCTCATTCTTTTTTGTATACGGCGCTCAGAGAATTGGTTTCGGTTGATTTTTTTTTTTATGTTTGTAGTACATTTGAAACGCTGTTGTTTTCGTATCGTTTCTCGTTTTTCGTTTGTATGCTTTGTGAATGAAAACTGAAAAAAAAGAGAAGGTCGTTGTTTCGTTGCTGTTGTTGTCGTCGTCGTCGTAGTCGTTGAAAACGTGTTTGTTTTGTTGCGACTGCTGCCGTATGTTGGGGCTGCTCAGTCGTTCGTTGTTGAATCGAACCCTAGCTGTGTTTATGGCGTGTTATTGAGTGTGTTTTCTTAAATGTTTTTTTGCTTTAATATGGACTTCTCGCTTCTTATGATATACGACTCGTGTTATCCTTATTTGAAATGAGTTGATTTTTTTTTTCAAAGGATTACAGGGTGTTGCAGATTTAATGGTTTAGAAATAAAAGAAAACAACTTAACTTCTCAACATCGTTTTTCCCATTTTGTTTATTAATTCCTTTTAGGTCAAGTTTGGACTGTGATATCTTGATTCGAATCAAATCTTTTAACGCCTAACCATTAAGGTATCTATCTAAAGCTGATGCGCTCACTAGTTCTAAAATAATACTCGTAAATTTTTGGGAAAATGAAAGCTTATCCGGTAATTCAACATTGGGTTTAGTATTGAATATACCCAAGAAAGAAGACTTCCAGAATCTAAATACATAATTGTTGTGACATCGACATACCACATACCGATAATTGCCAAACCGATATCTGACAAAATTACACCAGTTTTGAAACCGGAATTCCGTTCCCAGAAGTTGACTTTGTACCATATGAACAGTCTGCGTGTCATCGACGTGCAATCTAAGGAATAGTGATCACTCTTATAAATGTACTTTATGAATTTACAAAAAGCTTTTAAAGTTAACCTGCAACCAATAGAATGTAAGGAAATTCCTCCCTTATAAAGTCTCTACCACAAGCTTGGCAAAGCCTTAAATAGCAGAGTAAGAGAAGAAAAAAGAATACGACAAGGCTGCGTATTATCTCCCAATATATTTAACATAGTGCCAGATGCGACCATGAAGAAAACTAGGCTGATGATACATGTCTTTCACAGCTTCTCGAACATGGAAGCTAATCTTTGTAAGATATCCAAAGCGGGTCTAAAAATGAATATTGCTAAAACTAAACATCTCCATATAAATTCGGCAATCCACGATTAGTTTATAATAAACGGCAGCAAAATAGTTGGTTAGTCATTTTTGTTATCTTGGTAGTATAATCTCCAAAAACTAGTGGATCGAATAAAGGATACGATAACCATATTAAAACACCACTTTAAACATTTACTTACTTACTTACTGAAGTGGCCAATTACAATTTACGTAACGTAGTTCATGAATTTGAGGCCTGAAGTAATAAAGAATTCCACACGCTTCGGTCTTCTGCGTATGTTCTCCAGTTAGTCCTACCAGATGATGGCACATCGCCTACCACTTGGTCCTTCCAACGGAGTTTGGGTCTTCCTGCTCTGCGCCGTCCTTCAGGTTCGCCTTCAAACACCTATCTCGCTGGAGCATTTACATCCATCCTGGCAACATGTCCCAGCCATCGAAGTCGTTGGATTCTGACTCTTTTAGCTACGTCGATGTCGTGGTAAAGCTCATACAGCTCATGGTTCATCCGATGGCGAAACTCGCCTTCGACACAGATAGATCCATATATTTTTCGGAGTACTTTTCTCTCGAATACTCCCAGGTTTTGCATGTCCGTTGTAGTAAGCACCCATGATTCGGCAGCATACAACAGAACAGGTAAGATAAGCACCTGGTATAACTGTTTCTTAGTATTCTGAGAGAAGGTGGTGTTACTAAAGTGCTGCCGAAGTCCGTAGAAACATCTATTGGCTAGCACTATTGTCCGTTTAATTTTTTGGCTGACATTATTTTTCTTGGTGACGGAAGATCCGAGGTAGGTAAATTCGTCGACTACCTCAAAACAATAATGGTCAACGTTCACGGTGCGTCCCCACCGAGAGGACTCTTTGTTCGTCGAAATCATTATTTTTGTTTTGTCCTCGTTGACCGCTAAACCCATTTTTGCTGACTCCTTTTCTAGTGATGAGAAAACTGCAGTAACATCCCGCAGATTTCGGCCAATGATGTCTATATCATCGGCATAGGCTAGTGGCATGTGGCTCTTGTGGAATATGGTGCCAGACATGTTGACACCAGCCTTTCTCATCACCTTCTCCATAACTATATTAAATAGTGTACAGGACAGGCTATCGCCCTGCCTGAGACCTCTTTCCGTGTTGAATGGTTCAGAGTGATCCTTACCAATCTTAACCGAGGATTTGGTGTTTGCCAAGGTACATCTGCAAAGTCGAATTAGCTTTGCAGGAATACAAAACTCAGACATGGCCTCATATAGCATATTCCTTATCGGAGAGTCGAAAGCAGCTTTGTAGTCGACAAAGAGGTGGTAGGTGTCGATCTGCTTTTCAGGATTTGTTGTAAGGTGAATATTTGATCCGTCGTAGATTTGCCAGGTCTAAAGCCGCGCTGATATGGTCCAATTAGTTTTTCTACAATTGGCTTTAGACGTTCACAAAATATGGTCGAAAGGACCTTGTACGCAATTGGTTATAGGCTTTTTCCACGGTAATTCTTACACTCACTACGATCTCCATTCCTGTCTATGGGACATAACAGACTGAGACTCCAATCTCCGGGCATGCTCTCCTCTAGTTAGATGTTCTCTATGAGCTGATGCATGCTCCTAATCAGCTTCTCCCTATCTGCCTTAAATAATTCAGCCGGAAGACCATCGGCTCCAGCCGCTTTGTTAGTTTTAAGGCGGGATATTGCCACACGTATCTCGCTCTGGCTCGGAGGTGGACAGTTAATACTATTGTCTTGGATTGGAGCGGAGTCTTCTGGAGTGGTGTCAGTATCCAGTAAATTTCTAAAGTGATCTCTCCATATCTTCAGAACGTTATCCGCGTCTGTCACTTGCTAGCCATCGCTGTTCTTGCAGTAAGGCAACCCTGTTCCACACATTCTCGCTTTAACTCTTTTGTAGAATTTTCGGGCTTCCCCTCTACTTCGGAGCAACTGTGTGCACTCATCCTGTCTCTTCTTCAGCTACTTTTTTTTCTGTCTAAAAATACGAGTTGCTGGTCGTCTCTTCTCCCTGTGGCGTTCACGAACAGCTAGCGTTGCCATTGGCTGCAGTTTCGCCCTGTATGTAGCAACCGTCTCTTTCGTGGCATTGCAACATTCATCATCGTACCAGGCATCTTCTTGTGACGGTTTTAAGTACCCAAGTACGCTTCTCACAGTCCGTTCTATGGAGTCGGCAATATGTTGCCACTGTAAGGTAATATTATCAGGGGTTGGAGCATTCCGCAGCAGTTGACTTAGGTAGTTGGAATAGGCGTCTGCTACTTCCATGGTTCGCAGTTTACCGATGTGCAACTTTCGTTGTGGTTACGTACGTTTTCCGCCATGCTTAGCCTTGTGCGGACGTTAACTGGTTCATTGGAGTCAATGTTCGCACCTCTGATCACTTGTACGTCACGAACGCTTCATGCGTGCTTTCCATCGACTACTACGTGATCCATCTGATTCCTCGTTAATTGATCTGGAGGTAACCACGTTGCCTTATGAATATTTTTTATGGTAAAATTTACTGCTGCTAACTACCAAAATTCTTGCCGCAGAGAATCAATCTGATGCCATTGTTCGACGTTTCGGTGTGCAGACTGAATTTTCCTATGGTAGGCTCAAATACTGTCTCCCTGCCTATTGTAGCATTAAAATCGCCTAGTACAATTTTGATGGCATGACTCTGGCTACGGTCATATACATTTTCTAGGCTCTCGTAGAACTCGTCTTTGTCCTCATCCGTTTCCTCTTCTGTCGGAGCATTGCCACATATGAGTGTTATGTGGAAAAACTTTGTTTTGACTCTTATGGTGGCTATTCGTTCACACACCGGGTTGAACCTTTAGACTAGGTGTCGCAGTCTCTTACCAACCACAAATCCACATTCAAACTCGTGCTTGTCCGCATGGCCACTATAGTAGATGTCGCACGTCTTCATGCGCGAGCACCCGTGTCCCGTCCACCGGATTTCCTGTAAAGCGGTTATGTCAGCCTTGTATTCTTCGAGGACTTCCGCCAGTTGGATAGAGGCACCTGGTCTATACAGTGTTCTAACATTCCAAGTGCATATCCTCAAGTCTTGGTCCTTTGTTGTTTGTGGTGGTCGTCAACATTTTGGGAGGTTCGTTTTATTTTCGGTGATGCAAGGGTAACTTGGAAACCCCAGAGTGATCATTGCCAACGGGAGAAGAAGACCACGGGAAGATCTCCCAGTAAATGCTATAATATGAAATCCATAAGGCAACCGAAGAAGTGAACGCACAGCCCATATTTGGAAGAAACAAGTTGAATGAGAAATTACATCATTTAACAAATCCTGGGGCAAAGTGAAGATGTTAACATAAAGCAGGATCACAATTTGTTGAGACTGTACGGAGTTTTGGGCTTACTCCGTCTTCCACCGGTGAGGGTGCTTTGCAATGTAGTATCGGCCCGTTTACCTCCTGTAAAGCATGGTTCATAAAATCACAAATTCCCACCGGTGAAAGTGGCCGGTATCGTAGGGATCAGAAGCCACAATACTTGGTGCTGCCTGTGGGAGCATCACGCGGTCTGTGGTTGATACAGAAATCGCTGGTATAGTCTTAGGGGATCAAAAGCCACGGGACTTGGTCCTGCCTGTGGGAGCATCACGCGGGCTGTGGTTGATACCGAAATCGCTTGTAGAGTCTTTGGGCTCACATGTGGATTTGCATTGCAACCGGGTGCTACAAACGCATTGAGTAGCAGAGGTGGTGAGATAGGCCTCACCTTGTCAAAAGCGGGGAATTTCATTCCCATTTATTCATTCTGCTTAGAAGAAGAGCCGACAATTGCGGTAGCTTGCTCAAAAAATTATCGACACCAATTCATAGATAGGTAGGTAGGATAGAGAAGAAGACGATATCGAAATGTACAGGAGTAGAGGTGAAAACCGAATATTCTTTCGAAATATACAATGTTAGGGTCATGAAGCAGGGATCTCAATCTGCAAAGACAGTTGAAAATTTCGAATCGGGCACGCTCAGCGTGCTGGAATTTAGAAGAGAATATTTTCCAGCTTGTTGTCAAAGGCAGTTAAGCGACAAAATCAAGCTAACTTACGACGACGTTATAGATTGTCTAGTGCATAATAAACACGATTTGGCTTAACGAAAGTGATCTATTGCCTACAAGTTGCTATCGAGTGTGTTATTTGAAAGTCTGAAGCCAAATGCAACGAATTTGATTGACGTGTGGCTTTAAACTTATTAAAGTCATGACCGACAGATACACTAAGGCAAATTCTTTAGATTAACAAATAAATGCAGATCGACCCATACTATGTTTTTTATGACGCCCTTTGACATACTCAAAAAAAAAAAAGTTGCAGCATTGCAAAAACTTGTTCCTACCTCGTTGCAATCTCGTTTACATGTGCTACATATTTTGATTGATACACCCTGTGTATTCTCACGCCCATGGCTCTTAGCGCACTGGTAACATACGAACATTCAACACACCATTCGCGAATATTTCCGGAAGGTCGGGTCGGGTATTATGTCTCGTACTCTGGGCCACGAAACAGAATCGATTATAAACAACAAAATAGCTCGAAACTGCACCCTAAAATAACACGCTAATACGATTCATGTAATCGTTGGAAACCCTCGTTGCCAGTGACGAGGAGTTGCTGCCACCGTCACATCACCGTCTGATTTTTTAACGACAGGGTGGAGACTATAGTACTTATGTTGATACTTTGCACACCTGTAAAAGTACTATTAAAATGTGGTTCATAGTCGATGATACGTCAAACACAGTACTATTAATAAACTGTCAGCGCTTACTTGTTGGCAATAAAATGCTGGCATAGGATTCATTAACATCGTACCGATTGCTGCGAATGGATATATATCTGTGACTTCAGGCAGCCCCACAGGAAAAGATTAGCGAAATGGAATGGCATCATCTTGATAGAAATTTCACGAAATCTGCGCCAGAGACAACCATCCATTTCAACCCTTCAAGGAAGGTTGACCGACCTTGCGGCGGTCGCTGTTTGGAAGGTAGCGGCTTTCCGTGTTCCGTTAAAGAACACGAAAGCATCAGTAGCTTACGATAAAGCTTCTCGATATTCGAATTCGTCGCTAAATAGTATATCCCATTTCGTCAGTCTGAAAAATAGAAGGTCTTTACTCTTACAAATGCGAGAAGCTCTACCATAATTCACTCGTTGGATGCAAAGGAAAATAAGGCATGTTTTGTCAATTTGATATTTTTAATTCGAAATAAATTTACAGGAAATGATTTTGAACCACAACCTAACCTCGAATTGGAAACAAAAGTACTATTTTGACTTGTGATACCATTCCAACAACGCCATTCATCATCTCTGATGGACACCATCACATACTGCACGAATTGTTAATTGCGTTTTCGTCATGCCACGACCACCGATTCTGTGTTAACAAGTTCTACTTTTCGGCTTTTCGTTTCGTCTGCTTCATCGTCTTGCTGCCGCTCTCCAAATGTTGTTGTTTGTAGTTATAATATTACGACGTCGACATCGGCGGGCGAGTGCCGAGTTTATTTTTATCCAGACAATGACAGCGCCAAACACCGCAACGACGTGTTTGCGGCATTGCATGATTAAAAATCGCTACGAATCATTGTTTATGTCAAACACAATTCCTGTTCTGGTTTCGTTTGCAACTTGTTGTGTGTGCATCACGCAAGCAGTGATGCAACGTCGACAATTCCGTTACAGTGGGGAGGAAGTAGCAGCAGCAACATAAACTGTGTCGTGGCGAAATGTTGTGACATTTGGTTGGATGTTGGTGTCAAATAGGTTTGAAAGGATACTCTCATGGAGACAGCTGATGTTGGTACTCGTAAATGTCTGGTGGGGTGCGAACTTTGGCCGCAAACAATCTGTTATGTTATTAAATTGTGTTAAATTCTTTAGTAATTGAAATAAAGAGCTGCCATGCTATGGTGTTAAGGGTTGCCATTTGGTAAATTATAATTGCTTCCTTGTTGTTGGCATGGTTATGCAAATAGGGAGTGATTTAATTGTAGAGAAAAATTAAATGATTTGGAAACGAGTGAGGCAATCTTTTAACTGTCGCTTTTTTGTGATTCGGATTAAAGGGACTATTATCAGTGATCACAAAGTGGGGTTTACGCTACATACTATTCCCCTTACTTTTTACATTGGTAACATTCTCTTAGAAGTTCCCTGTGGACCATAATAGTGGGTAACAAATACGATGTACAAATTATGTATCATCAGCTATTGGTCGAGTCATATGAGGACATGAGAAGATATGTTGTGTTTTTAAAGGGAATTGGTTCCTGATAGAACTCAATATTATGTAGCGATGGTAGCAACCTTAAGCGATTCATTTCAATTGAAGTTGATATTTCTTAGAAAATGGGTAGCGAAATGTGATTCATAAAGATTGCAGACCAGTCATTCTGTTAACGTCCAGAGAAGCTAAAGCTTGATGGAACACTAGAAAAATGGACGAAAATGCTACAGAGCCAAAAACTTGTCGGTCTTTGGTGGCATGTTATGCCAAATCGACCTTAAAGTCCCATTTTAGATTGATTCAGAAGTTGGAAAACTTTTTTTTGGATGAAAAATTTTCCAATGAATTTGTGAACTGACAAATATCAGCCGTTATTCTATACCTTACGATTCTAATTTGGATAAATTTTGTTCATGGAAAATCCTTCAGCAAATGTAGGTAGAAACTGAGTCATTCCTGTAAATAGCTGGAAAATATCAGTAATTCTTTTGACCTTTCAATCCAAACTATAAAATCTGGAGTTTATTGTTTTCAATTTTTAAAGCACTAAAGGAAAAAAGATTCTAACATAGAACATATTAGCGGAATGTGCAGATTCGTTAAAAACTGTTGGAGGATAGATGGAAGATTATGCCACGTCCACCTTATAGTTCTCATCTAACGCTTTTATTCCGGATATTCCAGTATGTTGCTAGGAAAGATAAATGATTTTTGCAATGTTCCAAAGAAATAAATCATAAATTCTGAGGTCTATTAATACTAATAAATAAATCACTAAATAGTAAGGGTTTAAATTTAATCTGGTTGTCCTTCAATACAGTTGGAACCTAGAAACTGAGTCATTTTGCTGTGAAAGAACAGTCATTCTGTCAACCTTCCAAGGAACTAAACTATGAATTCTTAGGTGTATTGTCAACAACTAATGAAGCTTGATATAACACTAAAAGATGGTACCATTCGTGTATACTGCAGCCTTCCGCAGGAACATCTCCATTACGGTGTTAAAAAAATCTCAGGACAGACTATCGCCTTGTCTAAAGCCTCGCTTGGTAGAAAATGGCTCTGTTAGATGTGTGCCAATTTTCGCTAAAGACTTCGTGTCAGTCAGTTTCATCCCTCAAAGTCGTATCAGCTTCGCGAGGGTACCGAACTCAGCCATAGCATCTAATAGTTTCTGACGTATCGGACTGTCAGATGCAGCTTTGTAGTCGATAAACAGATTGTAGGTGTCGATCTGAATTTCTTGCGTCTTCTCCAGGATTTGTCGTAGTGTGAATATCTGGTCGGTCGTGGATTTACCAGGTCAAAAGCCACACCAATCGGGTTCGCCAGAATGTTCTTTAGTCTTTCACATAACACACTAGACAGGACCTTGTATGCGATAGTGAAAAAAAAGCTCTGCCGGCAGTCTATTGGCTTCCGTAGCTTTATTATTTTTAAGCCTTGCGATCGCCGTGCTGGTCTCGTTTTAGCTCGATGGTGTACAGTCTACTCCGTGGTCTATGATTGGTGTTATTTCGTCACTTATGCTGCCTTCGGGAACGAGTAGAGATTAAAAGTGTTCCCTCCATATTTGCAGCACACTCTGAGTGTTCGTGACCAGATTTCCGTCTCTGTCCATATACGTGAGGATCCCTGTTCCTGGTAGAACTTCGGGTCTCACCTCTTTCCCTGTAATTTTCGATATGCTGCCCCTCTCTTTTCTTCCACAGATGCTTTTTCCGTCTGAACAGTCGTTTCATCTCCCTCCTTATTTCATTATAGCGCTCCGTCACCGCACGCGTCGCCATTGGCTGCAGTGTTCTTATTCATCAGCGTGCCAGGGCTTGTCTGAGCGTGGTTTTTCATAACTCAGTACGGTCGTTGGGGCAGTGGTCATAGAATTCGCAATATGCTGCCACTGGTTGTCGGGATCATCAGAACTAGAGGGGTTTGTTTGGAGTAATTGAGAGAGTTGGTTGGAGTAGGCTATCTCGGTGGTATGCAGCTTTGTGATGTCTAACTTCCTTTGCGTTTGATTATGAGTGTTTTTGACACTGTTTAATCGTGTGCGTACCTTGGCTGCAACTAGGTGGTGATCCAGGTTGCCTAGTGGATATCTTTATGCGGAAATCTGGTTCCACTAACTACCATATTTCCTGCCGACGCGAAGCTAACCATTCTGAATCCGTTATCGTTATCCTGTGAACTAAGAGAATCTTCCTTTCCTATTTTATTATTTAAATCTTCCGAAAAAAATTTAAAGCCATGGGCTAAACAGCGGCCATATATTTCCTCTTGTTTTTCTTCCGTCGGGGCTTGTACACAAATCAGCGTAATGTAAAAATATTTCGCCTTGATGCAAATAGTGGCTATTCCGTCACTTACAAGGTTAAACCGTGAGACCAGGTGTCGAAGTCTCTTGCCAACTATGAAACCACATCCAAATTCGTGTCTTTCTGCATTGCAGCTGTAAAAGGTGTCACAGTTCTTTCGTCGTGTGCATTCCTGTCCCGTCCGATCCTCCAATACTCTTGGGTATATGAAACCAGTGTTATTCAAGTATTTTGTTGAGAAAGAGCGGTCATTCTTTCAATGATCCAATAAATCGAATCACAAATTCACAGTTATATTTTATGGAACACTAAAAAAGACAGGACTTCAAATGGCACATCACAATGAACTTTGAAAACTAGGCAAAATCTATTAAGGTTTGTCCAGATAGTCCTGATTTAAAACCTTTGGATATCAATTTATTCCGGTTTGCATGGATATTGTTTCTTGAAAAGATTGGTCATTTCTCAACCTCTTCAGCTTATGCGTCAGAAATTCTTTAGAAATGTTACAAATTTACGATTACTATTCTATGCGAGTAAAGTTTAGTCCTTAAAAATCTTTAAAGGAAACCACACAGTCAAGTTCTTTAAAGTTATCAGTGATTGTTGTTTTTTTTTTTAATAAAAAAGGCAAGTTTATTTACATCTAAATCTAAAATAAATAAATAAATAGAATATTATCAATCAAAATTGTATACTAATTTTGCTAATTCATTTAAGAAACGTGAATCCAGTTCACTTTCCGTCATCACTTTTCATCTGCACGTAGTGAAATATTTTTCACTGACTCAAATGACGATCACCTCGTACTCGTCGTCGGTAGGCATTTCTTCGCTCAGCCTGAATATTAATGTAATTTTCTCTTTCCTCGACATCATTATTATCTATAGAATTTTCTTGATCTGTAGATGATTCCTCTTTTAGGTCATCGCCTGAGGGTTCGGTTTCGGGTTTTTCCATTACATCGGCATTAGACTCCTCCTCTTTTTCGTTATGTTCTTCCTGTTCATTATGTTCATTTTCAATGAATACACATTCGGAATTAACAGCGGCGCATTCTTCGAAAGAATGAGCTTGACCCAACTCATTGTGATCATTGGTGTACTGGGCAAAGAAGCTGCGACCCATAACACGGAAGGCCAAAGCGGTTAAAGGATTGAGTTTAGAACGGAATTCCATTTCGCAAATGAAACGACGACGGCAGGCTTTAGTGTCCAAACCCAGGAAACTAAACATGATATTGCCGATTCTGAAGCAGGGGTGACGAAAATATATGAGTTTAGTATATTAAGGATCTGGAGTAAACTTACTGTTCCTCAGTGGCCATGGGTATTTGTCTACCCTTTTCGTTTTCGTCAACATCTTCTGACTCTGATTCAGATTGTTCCTCTGGTACTTCACGTTTCTTGCGGAATGTATGTGTCTCCGATGATGATGAGGTATCGGTTACAACATTACCGCCGCCACCATAAGAACTGGAATAGGCAGAATAGGGATCGAATGATGCACCAGGGCTAGTGCTAACATCACTAAAGGAGCTGGCATCGAAATGTGGATGTTCGGAATAGTGTTCAGAATGATCCAAGGAATAGGGTATATGATCATGATGGCTGAAGGATCTGAAAAAGGGAGAATTTTTTTCCGTTGGAAAATGTTTTTTTTCATTTGGTGTTGCTGTCAACTTACGGTGGTGGATGATCTAAAATGATTTCGGTATTGCATTTGTGAGGCCACAAGTAACGGAAGCCCAAATAGACTGCGCTGCCCACAAAGAAGGCCACTATAACCACCTTTACTTTAACCAAATAAGCGATGGCTAATGCATGCCAACCCCACATTTGATCTAGAATGGAAAAAAATAAAATAATAATAAATAATTTTTACATCACAACAACTATAGTGAGGTTGAGAAGAGGTTTGATCACATTTACATGACTTAGTAGTAAAGTAACGTACTAGGGATTTGGCGGACTTGCCAAACACTGTTGAAGCTTGGATCGTAGGTGATGCTATATCGACCTTATAGTCCGAAATTTATCAATTTCGGAATGTAATTCATTGCAAAGCGACCACTTTTTTCTTTGGATGGAAAGAACTTCATGTCATGTTTTCCCATTCTAGGAACATGAACCACGTTATTAGCTCTTTATATGTAGGGTAAGCTGCAGGACTTCCAAGTCTGCTCTTATGTAAGGACTTGTTTAAAATGTCATGTCAGTTCTGTATTCGCTGGTGGTGTGACCAAAACTTCTATTGGAGTTTTACTCAGGTTTTTTTGCTAATGGATACATGTCTTTCGGGTTTACCGATCTGCTACCAGGCATTCCATACCATTAACTTTATCGTTGAGTTATGATGTTCGAAAGGAATCACTGGCAAATCCACCTAACTTCTCCAAATCCCACAGAATCCCTCTGGTGTGACCACATATGTTATTAGTCTCACCTTGCAATATCTTTCTTGCTTTACATATGACATCATAAATTGCATAATTCCATTTCATATTTTATTTGCCATGTTCGTGATCTACGACAATTAAATCCATGTTGTCTCATATCTATCTATGCACATGCCATATTATACATACAAATCTTCAGATACATTTACTTTAAAAGTGAAAAGTGTGAATTGACTTATTGATGACCGTCACTTCCAGCAGCGCCGCACCAATAAACTCGGATTATTACGTGCATTATTTTGTGTTTGACTTGAAAATTCGTGAGTTGGTCATTTGCAACTTTCCTTCTTTAAATAAACTTTCCGTTTAACTTTCACACTTAACTCTATTTCGATATATTGTGTTATTGTTTTGAGTTTGTATTTACTATTGGATCTGATGTGGGATGACCAATTAAAGTCGTTCGATGTTAATTATTGAATCTTTCAATTTAGACCTAAACTAAGTGATAAGCAGCAGCTGGTGGGCCTACATTCGTTCCTAGATAACGTATACGCATAATATTTGCTGTATTATGCCATAATTTCAAGTTCTATTGACTTTGAAATGCGTGTATGTTGAGAAAGTGATAATTATTAGATCATCAGGGAATGTTATGGGCTATGTTATGCCTTGTCATTGTGCAATGGGTGGGGAAGGGGTATATTGTAATATCAGTGATGTAATCTTAGTGAGTGTTATGCAATCGATAACAAAGTTTGGTTGCTGCAGAAATTATCATTTCTTATAGGATTGATCTGGATTTATTTTTTCGATTAAGTATTAAATTACAGACTTAGATCCCTAGATTCAAATTTCCATTAAAGCTACAATGAAATCGAACATAACCTGCGCATACATAGAGAGAAATTGTATTTTTCAAAAGCATTCTGGAATGGTTATTATAGCTCACGGATCTAATTTGACAATTATTTTGATATTTATCTTTTAGGATACAGATTTGGGATTCACCAGTCACTAACAGTTGTCGTCTGCATTGAATCCCTTAGTATTCCATGAATGAGACATGGGAGAGCTCCTCGCATTTGAGTGAGTTAACATGTCTCTTTGACTCACATTGAAAAGTGTTACTCGCACATCTTGGAAGAGACGTACAGAGAAATCGAACATCCATTAAGTATAGATTAAAGTAAGGATATGCATTACAATTAGGACTGCAACCTAGAGCTAGAAAAGAATAAAGATCTTTAGAAATGTTTCGCCAACTATAGCTTTTCAATAGTACACGGAAGATTGTATCCTTGCGCATAGCGCATGGATCACAACGTACTCTCTCAGTAGCACTGGATATTTCAAGTGCGAAGATCAGTATGGCGAAGATCAGTATGGAGAAATTGTTCCTTGACGATCGCGAGATCATGACTATTTTACTGGACATATTGAAAACCATGATCCGTTGTTCCAAACTGAGAAATATACAAAGAGGGTTTGACTAACAACTGATACTTTAACCATGACGATGTTGACATTATCCTCCAAGCTCTATAGGTAGTTTTAAATGTCCGGATGAAATGCAATGCCCAACTGCTATTGGTATATCTACAGTGTCTGGAGTGACAATTGTGTCAGCACACACTATTTATTTGGCCTGTGTAGCGACATTAAAATAAAAATTTGTAAATTTGAAACTGGCATAGACCCCAGAAGGCAGCACACCTGGAATTGTTTGATAACATTAAAGGACTTAAAAGTCTGATATTGTTTTGTTTCTAAATTCCAAAAGTCGAAATGTTCGGGGAGAGTTTGACTCCTAACTTCTCCTAAACTGAAGTGATATTTGGAGTATATTCCAACGGGTTTCTTTAATGACGTTGGACAGTTAGTTGTTAATGTCAAGATGAAAGTCAGTATCCAGCAGTTATTGGTATATCTAAAGTAAGAGGTTGTGTCGCCAGTCACCAAATATATGACCAGTCTGCGTCTTTGCAATACAATTTGGAGCATTTATAATTAACTTAGATTTAAGACGAAAGCCTGGAATTGGTTGATAAACTGGACACAATAGTGTTTCTCATAAAACCTAATCTAAAAACTAAAAAGCAATTTCCCTTTGCATACCATGAATGAGGTATGAAAAAGTTTCTCAAATTCAACGGAATCGTCAGACTTTTACCAGACCAAATTCGAATGATTACTCGTACGATTACTAGCAGTGTAACAAAGTAATATTGTGTCAGTCGAATGTTCTAACCGCAGTTGGTTTAGAGGATTTATAATTGCAATCACAGTTTTTTAGTGGAAATTACGATCTTACCCAAGATCATACTTGAGACGCAATGTTATCATCACCATCAGTTGGGAAATACTTCAGGTGGACTACAGTACTGCATTAAGACAGTTGTACGCCTTATGCTCTAATATCGATATGTAGAACTGTAACACTTTAGAGTTTAACATGAATGGTCTTACATTCCATCGTGGGACAAGCCGAATTCCCTCCTGTTCTTGGATGAACTGCATAGCTGGACAGATGAAAAATCTTGGGATTTTTGTGATAGCGGGAATTGTAAACTGGGTCCATCTAAAGATATATAGTTTTATAGGGACTTGAATCAACGATCATCCGCATGATAGTCGCGTTTGCTTATCGTCCTGCCATGATTAGTTTGGAATGGTGATAGGCATCCCATAGGATCGCGAGGCTGTCAATAATCGCAGATAGGATCGACAATTTAAACTCACAAATTTTGTTTGATTCAAAGCAACATCACACACGAATGTTTAGCATGCAACACAAGAACAGACACAAGTGCAGAAAAAGCTCAGACATTGGTCAGAAGTCGGTACGACAGTCGGCAAAATCTTCCAATATCAGATCCGAAATCGGGCTGAATTCGTTACTAAAAACGTATCTAATGGTTGACATGACGTGTAAACGACGCAGCTGAGCGAAATTTGATGTGTGTACGACATATCGTACCGACGTCTAAACGATTTCTGAATGTAAATTGAGGGAAATTCGACGCGTCGTTACGAATCCGCACCGTTATCTAAACAAATATCTGAAGTAATTCGGATATTCTTGCCCGAAGTCTTTAGGAAAATATCTTCTGATATCGAATCCGAAATTGGGCCGAAAAAACGTATGGCGTGGTTGACACGAAGTCCGTCCGAGGCAGCTGTGGGATATCTGATGTGTGTACGGTATGTCGTACCGATGTCTAAAAGATTTTTGAATGTAAATCGAGAGAAATTCGACGCGTCGTTACGAATTTGGACCGACATCTTACCAAATATCTAAAGTAATTTGGATATTTTTGCCGACGCGTCGTATAGATTTCTGCCCGAAGTCTTTATGGAAATATCTTCCGAAATCGGATTCGAAATCCGGCCGAAGTCGTTACTAAAAACGTAGTTGACACTCAGTCTGACTGGCGCAGCTGAGGGAAATCTGATGTACGACATGTCGTCCCAACGTCTGAACGATATCTGAATGAAAATCGAGGGAAATTCTGAAGGGAAATTCGATGCGTCGTTACGAATTCGGACCGATATTTTACCAAATATCCATCCAGCATTGTACCGATTTCTGTCCGAAGTCTTTAGGAAAATATTTTCTAATATCGGATCCGAAATCGGGCGTGGTAAACACGAAGTCTGACCGACGCTGCTAAGGGAAATCTGATGTACGACAATGTGCAGACGTGTTGGATATCAGCCAATGTCTAAGCTTTTGGTTTGCTGGGCTAGTACTGGCATAGAGGATTGAAAATTGCAGCCTTAGGTCTACAATGCGTAAGTATTACGGGTGAAGTTAAAGGCTAAGCATCTGGCTGACCAGATGGATCGAATTTTTGTGGATCTGTCAAAACTAATTGGAAAATATGTTAGGTGGACTGCTGTAGACTACGCGATGATGATTAATTAAGAAGACTTTATTAAAAAAATTTCGTTGGAATGCTTAGCCTGGCAGAAGAAAACTTTTTAGCCGAAATACTTGCAATTTTACCCTACAAATGACAATCTTCCATCCAGATTAACGATCTCCTGAAATATATGCTGTTTGTATCAGTCCTCTGCGGTAAATTGATCTATCGCATCGAAATATCCCTATTACATTGTTATGGTAAGGTTCTTCAAAAATTTACCACACATTGGTGCTCTGAAGAGTAAAAACCGACAAACTAACGGAGAAATGGCATTATAGCTGGATTGGTCAGAGCATTCCAATAGCGCAGACGCTTCCAATGCAGAAGTTCATCTTTCCATATTTTGACTCATGTTGAAAGATCCATTAGACCCTTTCTATTATCAAAGACCTGAGATTAACCGTCCTTTTAACTAATTCGATATAAACTGTCCTGATTATTTTCGGGAATTTGGAGCAGGTATTCCTTCTGAACTGACTAGAAATTCTTCTGCAGCTAATATGTCTTTGAGGATTTACATCGGATTTACTGAACTGCCACCAGGCATCATGAACTTCACCGCTGGGTTATGTTGTTCGAATGAAATCACTTGATAGCGCGGAACACTTGTCGGTTTACCGACTGAAGACCAGTAAACCGGTAGCAGATGTTGCATAGTTAAGATGTTCAAAAGAAACCACTTGAAACCACCACTGCAACCCAGGTATTCCATTCCATGAACTTTAGAGCTGGGTTTTGATGTTCCAATGAAGTCACTTAATGCTGCCTAATACGATGGTTAAACCGTATCCGGTTCATGAAGCGAATAAAGGTGCTAGAATTGTTGACTATGAGTATGACGTGTCAAGGATCCAAGTCAATTTTATATGATTGAATATGATTGGTTGAAAACACTTTGCAGAAGACGTTGGATTGAGTCACCAACAATGATCGTATGATAATCGGATTATATGCCCGATCAAGTGCCCGAGAATTATCACCCCAGCTACTTGCTACAACAACTACAATAACAACTCCCAGTTACTGAAGGGGTTGACTAAATGGATTGATATTTATGGCTATGATTTGGTTAGGATCCAACGAGATGGTAAGCCAATTTGAAGAACATCCCAAAAAGTCATCATTACTGGGAAAAATGTAAGGCTCTCTTAAAGCAAATCACAATTTTCACTGATAGTTTTCCACTTTTTGTCACTATTTGTTACCACTACTCGTTTAATCCTAAAAACTTACACAAATGATGACGATGTCTTCTCCTGGTTCTGCCCTCCTCCTGCAAATTAGTGCCATCATTTTGTAGCTCCGTTACACTTTTGTTGTTCTGCAGATCCGTATCGTTTTCTTGCTGTTGCTGCTGTTCTTCACAATACACTAAAGTGAGATAAACACACACTAAAGCCAATATGAACCACAAAGTATTTTTATGCATTTTCGTTGTTTATGTCCTTTGTTTCTTTGCGAAATCCTTTTGTTTGTAATTCGTTTTTGTTTTTGCTCTTTTTGCACTTCTGCTCTTAAGACCCAGCACTAAGTAACTGATATCGAACTCTAGGCTCATCAACAGTTTTTATATGCACTATTTTTTCCATCATTTTCCCATGATCGAATGCGATATTTGCTTAAGCTTCAAGTTCAAAGTGATAATTGGCTACGTATATACACAGCGTGTTCGACTCATCAACACATTTCCCAGCTACAGCTGTTCCATCGTGCAGCCAACTGCCTTGAGAGCTCCTGAGACGTCGCCGTCTATCAGTCAGTCAGTCGGCCACCCAGTAGGTGGTGATGGCGTATAACGGGTTTAGTGTAAAAATTATGTATTTGCACTAATTCTATTACGAAATAGTAATATCATCAATATTGATCGGATGTCTGTCATTATACTTTTCCCGTTACTTGCTGCTGCAGCCCATTTCTTATTTTATTCGTTTGTTACAAAAGAAGTGTTAAATAAATGAAGCTGAAAAAAACAATTTCACTTTCATGTTTGTGAAATCAAATGAAATGTGTGAATTCGAAAGTGTTAAGATTTAGCAATTTCGGAAGTGCACACAAGATCAGTGTAACAAAAACATCAGCAAATGATCTTCCGCACGGGCAGAAGGTGCACAGTTTGCGGTAGAGTGGCTTAGAGAACGGTAGAGCATTCAATAAGTCCTGGTTTAAAGCATCCTACAAGTCTCCGGAAGGAATGATGTTGGACGTGATTGAATTTCAATCATTGGAAGCTGCCTGTTGTCACACCGAATAAAAGACTTCGTCAGCTAAAAGTATGGCATAAGTCGCCTAGAAAGCTGTTAAGATATAAGACAAACATTTAAATTCTTGGCTGAAATTGAAATTCTTCTGCAACTAATATCAGCCGAATCCGCGAAATTTTGCTGACTTACTGAATAATTCTACATCGAAGTTGTTGACACCGGTGAGACCTTCTTGAATATCATTTGAAGACTGCGAGATTTCATTGCAGCCATCTTAATCTTTTGAAGATTTTTAAGATAACTGAATATTGCGGCTAGGAAGACTATGTACAAAGTTTCACCAAACAGGGAGTCTACATTTGGATTGCTACGTAGACTTCGACAGCCATTACGTTAAAGTAGCGGTTGATTTTCTAATCATGTGGCACGCATCAAGGTGGTCTAATTTGCAGTACCTGTCTCATAGATCCAGCAGAATTTGAGCAATGGCCTTGATATTGTTGACTTCAAAGACATCAGTGGATATAAGCTAAGCGTAATAGATCCGCAACATCAGAAAATCTCCTAAGATAAAGTTTAGCGGAAGCACACCACACGATTTGGACATAAAATTCGCCAAGTTATAGTCTGTGAAAGGCTGAGTTCTAGTGCACGGCGAGGAATTTGCAGAATTGGGGTTTCCTAGAGACATTCGGTTACAGTAATCTGTCGTCTCGAATTTGGCCACCAAACGTTAGTCAATTGTCTTTGAAGGATTACCGCGTCTGCCATAACATTTGGCATCTGTAACTAAAAAATAATCAATTGGTTTTACAAATGGCGCCAAACCAACATGGCCTTCACATTCTGGCATAATTGACCCGCATCTATTAAAGAAACTTTTATTACTTTTTTCAAATTTTCACATGAACGCCGTTATCCAAAATTAATCAATTCCACAGTACAACACATGATTTTGGGACTCAATTCTGAGAACTGCACATGAATGTAGCCCCAAAAAGAAGAAGTTCGGCATCATTCGTTTTGTCAAGTTACATGCCATAACAATTTAATAACGATTTGAAGTTAGTAAGTATCGTATGGGGGAATTTGTCACGTTTTTGGACCTTTTGTTTGACACAACATAAATACTATACGGTGGCGTAAGATTAGTATAAGTAATATTTCATGTAAATTATACGCCATGGAGTACAACAGTTTTATTATAACTACTACGTCAATGTCAGCATAACACGTGATTTTGATTTCCCGGCATTTTGAATTTTCCCGGGATCCTAGGAAATCCCGGTCCACAAAAAAAAAAAAATTTTCTTTATTAAATAAAATAGTTTTTATTTTAATATAAACAAACAAATATGAAATGAAACATAAAAATAATTCAAAAAATCTTATGGTTTATCCGAAAAGTTGTTAATACTTAGACAAGCTATCATGGTGTAAACTGTATATGAGCAGTCTGCTTATAGACTTAAAGAGCTGCACGAAGTGATTTTTCGAAATTTGTTCTTTTAGCGGTAAAAAAATGACCCAAACCAAACGACTAATGCTATATTCGCACAAATCCATATCGGAAGGCATTTTTCAAAATTCGTTGTTTAGTGTTAAAATTTGTACCATTACCCAGACCAACAGCTAAACGTAGAATCGCAAAATTCTATATGGGAAAGCTTCTTATAGAACTAGGGAGCTGCATGAGGAGATTTTTCAAAATTGTTACTCCTTAAAGAAAAACCTAACGAAACCCAGATCAAAAGGCTTATGTAGAATGGATATGGAGAATACGGATATGGGGCGGAGTATTTATTATAGTTAGTAGTCGTGCGCTGTGAATTCATATCAAATTGGTACCATTACCCAGACCAAATGCCTTAAGTTAGAAATGCGGATATTGGTGCAATTGCGCGATATGAAGGAATTTCATACTTTTAGGAGGACAACACCGGAAATGGAACAATGGAACTGTTATATCACACCGACCAAATGGCTAATGGTGGAATCGCGATATTTAGATATAACACTCATTTTATAGGGTTATTGTAAAATATGAAGGGTTTTTTTTTGTAAATAGTACTCCTTGGGATAGTGTGCGGAAAAGTGTTATTATCACTCAGACCATACACCTAAAGGTACAATCATCCAATACACCAACAAAGAAAGTTGTATGTCAGTCAATTGGCTTAAAAATATAGTTTTACAATATATACCTATCAATAAGTAAGTACACAGAGCAATAATATAAAGAGTATCAAAGATTCCAGGCTGTTAAAGGTTGTGTCGAAAAATGCCTGGAAAACGAGGCGCTAGCGAACTTTAGTAAACAAACTTCCACGAGAATTGATAAAAATATTACTTTTGCGATCTTTTGTTCCACTGAACTTAGTAAAACAGTCGACAGCAACCCATTTTCTCTATGTTAACACTCTGTAGATCGCAAGCGCCTATGATGTTATTAACAGAGCTCTGGACGGTAAGGTCTGGTAAGTATTCGTCAACTCATGAACATGATCTTCCTGATGTTCGAATTTTTCTCTATATATGATAGCACATTTAAAAGATAAACAAAACATCGAGAGACGGAAGACGATAGTGATGGTCAAGAAAGTAGTCACCATTTGGTGATTTTATAGAAAAATTTGGAAAACTAAATAATTTATGGTTCTACAAAAAACTGGCCGGGATTCCCGGGATTTTTTTCCAGGGAATTCTCGGGACAAAAACACTAAGCATAACGATCTAACACCTCATAATTCATTAAATATTGAAACTTTCGAAAACTGCTCAATTAGCCATAGAATTTACAAAGAAATCTATTAGGATATCGGATATCAAGGTCTTCCCTTTGGAAGTAATATAGGCTATTCATTTAGATCTTTATATAATTGGAAGTCGGAATCTTTATTACGACCCAAAAAGACTATCTCGGACTTTTACTTATTTTGCAGAAAAAAGTCTCACTTTCTGCCCCTCTTTACAGAACTGCCGCTGGTATCTTTATTTTTGGTTCACTTCAGCTTTATCTAAACCGCATCCTCGAAATCTCGAACCTCGAAAGAATGTTACAGGATCTCTGAATATACAAGGGTATGGCTAGTACAGATATTCTTCCAAAGAAATGTATGGCGTAAATTTAAAAAAATTTATAGGCGTGTTATATCACTAATACCTATAATAAATAAAACACACTTTTTTCTAACTTTTGACAAATTATATACGACTTTATTGGGATGGTGTAGAGAGAACTGAGCTCAGCGTAAGTTTTAATATTGATTCATAGGGCACTTATATTTCCCGTGAGTTATTTCGCCTACTTTTGTCTCACCCACATTTCGACATCACCAATCAAGTTGATTCAATTGGCTGTTGCCGGATCCACAAAGGTTGGCGGGATGATAGTGAAATTACGGCGTAAGAAGGAAATTTAGTATCACTAACCTAATTAGTATTAGTTTTCGTGTTACAGTCGAGGCTGGTGTCTAACGGAGAAAACTTGATGGCCGTATTCTCCATGTCCTTTTCCGCCAGGAGAGAGAAAAACCATGCTCGTTCCACCCACCAAATCTTCTAAGGACAGGACACTCTATGACTTTATGCCTCATTATTTTGAATTCCTAACGAATTCTTTGGGTTTAACTGCATCATGGGTTCATCATGCTGGTTCTGAATAGATACTTGCAGTTCATGCAAATTGATCACAGTTGGGTGAGCTGCACGGACGGTACACATAACATACCGGATTAGGAGGTTTTTGCTAACTTTTGATTATACTGCTTTTAGGCTTCGGTGGGTCTGAAAATAGTCAACTGTGTGGTTGCCAGAAAGTTATCCCCAGTTATTCATAGCGTAAAATCAGCGTGTAAGTCTCCACATCTTGACAATATCGTAAACTCTGGTGGAAAAGATATGTACTATTTATACTAGGTCGGAAGCGAAATGTTCGAACGATTTATTTTCCGGAAATTTAGAAATGTTCGACCGGAATATTGTATCACTTGATATAAAAAATACATGACGGAAATTTAAGCAAGTTGGAACAATAATTTCCCGTGCCCCAATGAGGGCAAAGGTCTGGTTTTTAATAAATACTATATATTTGCCAATACTCGATTTTGTTCTCCTAAATATGTAATAGTTTTTTCCCACTTGGTTTCCAATAAACTAGTTATATCTCTACCATGGCCAGCCATGTTACACATACCGAAAATGAGCTTTATACCCCTTATAGTTTATGAGATACAGCCGTTTAAAGTTTCAAGTTTTATTGCACGCCCACTTATCCGATCCCGCCCATATTTTGTTGGATCACGAACTTTGCTCCCAAAAGAATTCACACAAATTTTCGAGGCGATTGGTGGAACAGTCCTCTAGATATTGCGGTTTCAAAAATAGGGTTCAATGGGCGGGGCTACGCCTACTTAATATAACAGAAATGAAAGTTCCCAATTTTCACCAGAATATCGGTCAAGCCGTTTTCGAGTTTATACGGTACTAAAAAATGCAAACAAACGAAAGACAAACTCATTTTCATATATATATATATATATATATTTAACCTTTGACCTCTATATATAATAGGTTGTCAAAAAAGTCTTGCGGTATTTCCGCAAGCTTGTCTTTGCAAGCGCGTAGTTCTAGTTGTATTTGTCGCATCGGTTCATGCCAGAGCTTTTTGGAAAGCTCTTTTCACGCGCTAACACGTGTTTGATTTATTGTTGTTTGTTTTTAGTCATCTCATCTTTACGATAAAGGCAAAAATGCATCTCATGCTGCCAATAAAATTTGTGCAGTTTATGGACCCGATACAGTTTCCATTTCCACCGCACAACGATGGTTTCAACGTTTTCGTTCTGGTGCAGAGGTGATCGAAGATGCGCCACGGTCCGGAAGGCCTGTCGTCGAAAGTTGCGATAAAATCGGTGAATTGATCGAAAGAGACCGGCATAGTAGCAGCAGAGAACGAAGCCGACCCGAATTTGTCGGCGGCGGCGGCGCAGAATAGGGATTTTTACCGGCGGCGGCTCAATTTCGGCTCATTACTTTGTAATCTATAATTGACACGGGTCCGAACAAAACAGGGACCAAAAAAAAAAAAAAAAGAAAAGGTCATACACATTTTCCAAAAAATTTGGTGACCAAAAAAAAAAAAAAAAAAAAAGGTACCAAAACAACGAAATTTTGCCGACTTCAGCCGCTGCAGATCGAATACATCGGCGGCTAAAAATAAGCCGACACTAGCCGTACCTATCGGCGGCGGCGCGGCTTTTGATAAACACTCGGCGGCGACGGCGCATCGGCTAATTCTCGGTCGGCTTCTTTCTCTGAGTAGCAGCCGTAGCATCGGCCAAGAGCTGGGCATGAGTCATCAAACCGTTATAAACCATTTAAAGAAGCTTGGATTCAAAAAGAAGCTCGATGTATGGGTGCCACACGACTTGACGCAAAAAAACATTTTTGCCCGTATGGATGCATGCGAATCGCTTCTGAATCGCAACAAAATCGACCCGTTTTTGAAGCGGATGGTGACTGACGATGAAAAGTGGGTCACTTACGACAACGTGAAGCGCAAACGGTCGTGGTCGAAAAGCGGTGAAGCTGCCCAGACGGTGGCCAAGCCTGGATTGACGGCCAGGAAGGTTTTTCTGTGTGTTTGGTGGGATTGGCAGGGAATCATCCACTATGAGCTGCTCCCCTATGGCCAAACGCTCAATTCGGACCTGTACTGCCAACAACTGGACCGCTTGAATGCAGCACTCATGCAGATGAGGCCATCTTTGATCAACAGAGGCCGAATTGTTTTCCATCAGGACAACGCCAGGCCACACACATCTTTGGTGACGCGCCAGAAGCTCCGGGAGCTCGGATGGGAGGTTCTTTTGCATCCACCGTATAGTCCGGATCTCGCACCAAGTGATTACCACCTATTTCTGTCCATGGCGAACGAGCTTGGTAGTCGGAAGTTGGCCACAAGAGAGTCCTGTGAAAATTGGTTCTCCGAGTTTTTTAACAATAGGGAAGCGAGCTTCTATAAGAGGGGCATTATGAAGTTGGCATCTCGTTGGGAACTCGTCATCGAACAAAACGGCGCATATTTGACTTAAATCGCATTATTATAACCAATTTTATGAACAATTGAAAATTCAATAAAAATACCGCAAGACTTTTTTAACAACCTTATATTATATTTGATTCATATGGCTCCAGGTTGCAGCAAAGGACCTCTTTGGGTCACGACTTAAGGTTGTCTAATTTTGCTCAAATTTTCACCATAGCCGTTTTATAACAACTGACGCAATATTCCCCTCGAGCATAACCGAAAACCCAAAGTTGAATTTACGCTGCCACCCTAATGTATACATTCAAGCTCGAGAAAAAATATAAAATTTTAAAATTTGTAATCGAAATTGAGAGATATTGGTGACATTATATTCGAATGGAAATTTAGCACGTCGAGTCCACAGTCAAAGTTGACTTTGGAGTCAAAAGTGACCAAAGGGAAACATTGAGCCATTAAGAAAACATCAATAATAATATTTTATTTTGTTTTACTTGACTTTTACTGACTGCTCGTATTAATATAAATATGTGTTCTAAAATTGTCTTTAGACAATCTTTTAACGTTGTGGGCGTGGCCTCTACTATGTTTTAAGTATGAGAACCGACTCGTACTAAGTTTCAGAATTCTTAAATTTAATACGGCACTAAATTTGTTTTCAAATTTGGCAAAAATGTTGATTACATATTCAGGACAAAGGAAAAGGTCAACACTGTAACATATCCCTATTTTTTTGGACCTCAACACTTAGTCGATAGCTTTAGTCTCTACAGCTAGAGCAGGGTATCTTGGACAAACTTATCAAATATATCCGGTGGATTCGTATCACATTATTGTATTTGCTTTTCAGCCACCCACATCTACGTGAGAGCGACTATGCCAGCTGAGATTCCATTATAATGTTCATAACGCCTTAAGCTGCAACGACAGTTGTTGCTACATTTTTTTTCTCTCCACACGTTTAAAGCTTTATGTTGGGTTAAACAAAAATAAAAAACAAATCCCATGAAGACAAGAAAGTAAAGGCAGGGGGGGGGGGGGGAGGGAGAGTACGGAAGAATCGTATGGGTTAGAAAGTATACAAGTATGGGGCGATGATGATTATGGATTTTTACCATTTCTTCTTCATTTGTTATTCATTTTCTTTTGTTTTTTTTTTCTACTTGTTTTTTTGTCGTCATATATTTTTTATGTTTTTTTACTCACAGTGTTTTTGGGGTTCTGGTACAATCTTTTTTAGAGTACGTACTTGTTGTTGTTGTTGTTGTTGTTGTTGTTGGTGTGGGGTTCTCATATTTATTTCCGCTTATGTACAAAAACGTTTTGACTATTTATTTATACATACATACATACAGATATACGCTCACACGACATTATGTACATATGTAGCTACAAATATCTATATGTATACATATAAACGTATTAATATATATTTGTATATAGGAACATTTGTTCGGTATGCCAGTTATGTACTTAGACTTCTGGGTTCGTTGTGTATGGGTCATTCCTATAAATAAAATAAAAAAGGAAACTGAAATAGAAATGAGCTGCTAATACAAGAGAGGTAGTAAGGTGGACCCTTAATGTATGGGAGCACTGCAAACTTATCTGTTTCAAAAAAACAAAACCGGTAAGTTTTGTGTGAGGTTAGCTTAAGAAAAAATTTCACAGAAAATATGAGCTCGGTTGGATGAAATTTAACGTGCCGCTCGCGGTTAGAAGTTTGTGAACTCTACTAAGTTTTTTTTCGATTTAGCGTTGACACTGGTGACAAAAGCAATTTTGTCCCATGAACAAATGCGTAAAGGATGTGTGGATTTTGCTGACGTGTGTTTTTCGTTGATGCCATTTTTGCACCGATGTGTTTGGGCTTCTCGATGATTTCTTGAAGCTTTTAGGTTGTGATGATTGGTGAAAAAGTCATAGCAAAGTTCCGATTATGAATATAAAATATTAAAAATAAGGCGTAATTGAAAAAATATTAAATTTCGCGACATTGATTAATTTGTATAGGCGGTACCAGCTCAACTTTTCCGATTTTTTTCTGCGTACTTACAAAGAAGATATGCACGTAGTACAGTAAGGGCAATTTCGGACATTTGTATTGGAAGTATCAGAAGGGGTGTGTCGAATAATTCAGTTTTCTAAGGTTATGACTACTATTCCAAGATAATTTTAATTAGATTGAACCTTCCTCCTGCTGTCCTTTTGAAAGTTATGGGAGAAATATTAACTTTCTAAAAGTCGGTATTTTTTTATTGGAGGTACCAGAAGGGGTCAATGAGGTCAAATTTTTAAAAATTCTTATTCCATTCTTATTGTTTCGTTTGTTACGATATTCATCCCGGAACTCATAGGAAGAACAAATAAATAAGATTAAACCCACAAAATTCGAAATCAGTGAAGTAAAATACATTCAATGTATTTACGAGTTCCACCTGACCATGGTTGAGGGAAAAGTCTTTAACGAAATGCCACACACAACCTCAACATTATCATGCCCAATTTGCAGAAAGACGCAAAAGAACTTCGACAATTTAAACGATTCTGCAAACGAAGATAATTACAAATGTAAAATCTCAGCATTGCGTAAAACTTAAAACACTTAATTTCCCTTTACACCCTATGAATGAGGTATCTTAAAATATTCCGGGGAAATATTTCCTCGGAACATTTTAACCCTCCAGCTGCCACCCAATGTCTTCGTCTTGGTGCCCAAACATCGGAATGGTAGGTCAAAGTTGGCGCTCAGCTCCATGGTGCCCGGGGGGCCCCTTTCGGTTCTATGATGACCTCCCAGGTGCGGTTACTCAAATAAAAGATATTTTCGAGACGAATCCAACGATGTTAGAGTAATAGCCATTTGAATTTCCGGAATAAATTAAAAAAAAATTATGTATTTTTAAAAAAATCGCACGATTTTTCTTGAATTTTTTTAAAATTTTTCGTGAAATTTTCCTTTTTCAAACATTTTAGATAACATTTAATTTTTCTATAGAATTTTTCAATTCATTTCCTTAAATTATTCTAATTTTCCATGATTTTTCCCCATTTTTTTTAAATTTTTTACGGGATTTTTCAGAAAAAAATATTTTTTTTTAAAAAATCGCGCGGTTTTTGAGTTCTATTTTTTTCTAGAATTTTTCAATTTATTTCCTTAAATTTTTCTAACTTTTTCCATGATTTGTTTCAATTTTTTTTGGTATATCCCGCAGGAGACCCGTAGGAAAAAATAACATCGTTGGATTCGTCTCGAAAATATCTTTCATTTGAGTACCCACACATGGGGGTCATCATAGAACCCAAGGGGCCCCCTTTTTTGGTACCCCCGGGCCTTAGCGCCGACCTCGATTTTCGTGTTTTGGGGCGTATTTGGGGTGGGGTCGCATTTTTTTCCGGAGGATATTTCTATTGAAGATTCTAACCCTTGACCTCTCTTCAATGTTGTATTTTAAGCTGTTTTTCAAAATTAGGCTTGAATTGTCCCATACGGGTGAGAGCTAGGGGGTTAAAATGTTCCGAGAAAATATTCCCCGGAAAATTTTAATATAGGTCTCCGACGTCAAGAACTAACCCACATGTATTTTTATACATGTTTCTTCATATTTTCTTTGATTCGACTTTTGCCCAAATATATCAAAGCAATGTAAGAAAACTGTGACGTAGTAGAGCAAAATGGAGTTTAAGATTTTTTACTAGGGTCTTAAATTATAGAAAAAGGGCTAAAAATCCATCTTGAGTAAAAAAAAAATCGTATGGCCATTAAATTATTAATGCAGCCAACTTGACAAAACGAAAATGCAGATGTTGTTACTTTTGGGGCTACTTCCACGTACAATTCTCAGAATTGAGTCCCAAAAGAATGTGTTGTATTGTGGCATTCCTGTCACAGAGGACAATTTATTCTCAGGCATCACTAACCACCACGGCAGACCCATAAAAGATGCGAGACCACCGGCCAAACATACCCTTAGACATCACTACCCGCCATCAGACGTCTGAAGGACATCAGACCATCGATTGCACTTTAGCTCAAGGATCTAGAAGTGTTTTAGTTCTACATCAATTCTTGCCTTAGTCTCTTTAACCATTTTGCTATCTTTCGAAATATACCCCTAACAAACATCTTTTGGGTCAGATAGGCCCAGGCTAATTTCACATAATAAAATCTCGTATTTAAATTTTATTGGCCTATTTACTAGAGATGGGCACTCGTCACGTGATTAGCGTGAATCACGTGAATCACGCGTGATTCACGCGTGAATGTGAGTAAGTTGAAAATTTGCTCACGTGAGCGTGCATGAACGTGAGCATCAAAAATATCTTCGTGCATGAGCGTGCGTGAGTGCATACTTTGCGTGAATCACGCTACTCACGCTAATCACGCAAAGCAAAAAATGCGCTTAACACAGAATTGGTTATTTGCATTTGTCATTACATTGATAAAGATTATAATTTTTGTGTGAATGTATTAGGAAATCGTGACTTTATTCTTTGTAATATTATAACATAAAATAATATTTATATAATATATAATAAAATATAATAATATATTATAAGCATATTACAATATATAATATTAAATAATATATATATAATAAAAATAATATATATAATAACACTATGTGACAGTCATGTGGAACTTGAGGAGTAACCTAGTGCATGTTGTAGGTCTGGTCGAGAACAACATGACCCTATATACCAAAGTTTCGTAACACCCTCAATATCTTGACATACGGGTAAAAACCCGGTTTTTCGGATCTTTCCTCACTTATAAAAACTAGTCGGATACTTTAAACGTTTGGAACTTAATAGCAAACTCGTTAAAACATCGTTGGAGGGAATACTATGAAATCTGAAATTCAAAAATTACACTGTTCAAAAAGGTTTTTTTTCTTGTGTTGAATTATCTATCTAAGAGTTTTTGACATGGGAAATTCAATTACGAAATCAGAATTTTGCTTTCAGGCATAGTTTTTTAGTTATTTGAAAATAAGTTTTGATTTCCATTCATAATTTGTATGGAGGCGATTGCAGAAAAATTTAGTAGAAACAAGTGACAACATCAGCAACATGACTGTTCGGCTGCAATTATCGCCCTATTCTATTTTATGATCACCTTATTCTCTTTTTAATATTCTACGTTAACTTGAGATGCATTATGACCTTGAAAGTGCATTTTGTACGCTCTCTTATTAATTTTTTCTGTGAATGCTGCAGCAACATGGCCGGTAAATATAGTGAAATGTCCCACAAAGGTTTTCTAACAGAAAAGCATTATAAAGTAAAATAGATGCCTACTATGCTTGCTGACTGCCGCTGGTATATTTTAGAAGTCTGCAAGGATATTCAGCATAAAATAAAGAAATAACATTATTAACTAATAGAAAATACATATTTGTTCTTCTTATTTCACATGTTTTTAGATCTTCTAGTATCGGTTATTGTATTTAAAAAAGATTCTGTTGGATCTAATTAAGTTTTCATAACATATATGCAAATGCATTTTAATGCAACATAAGGAAAGGAAAAAGAATTCAAATTACTAAAAAACTGTGCCTGATTAAAAAAATCTGATAACATATTTGATATCATGATATTTATAACTATAGGAATCACAATTCAGATACCCAGAAAAATTGATTTTTTTTTTCAATATATTAAGATAACTTTAATAGATTTTGATCTATTAAACAATCTTTTATTTTTTTAAAATACTTTCAAAGATTGCTCAAAGTCCAACAATAAGCAAATACGTTTTATGGTACGAAAAACTTTGTAAAATTTGCTCAGAAGAAATGTGTGAACCAAAAGTCATAACTTAATTTAAAACATCTATCCCATACAGTTCAGCTGCAAGTGAAGTGAAAGTCGTTTAAGTGAAGAAAATTTTGATAAAATTTTATTTTTACACAAAAATTCTTAGAATAATTTTTATTGTAAAATTATAAAATTAAATAAATAAAATTATTATATTTTATTTTGATGTTATGTATTCATGAATTCTTTAATTTATTTATTTCCATATTAATCTATTATATTTTTGAAACTTAAAATGTATTATATAACAGAAGGCAAATAACACAGTGCAACAGTGAAAAAAATACAAGACCTTGACAGTATAGGTTCGATTATACGATCAAAGGGTAATAAAACCCTACACTCAGTTTGGCGAAATTGGTATCCAATTTATTTTTATGGAGCCCAAAAGATTCTCGAAATCAGTGAGCCCCTTGGTTAGAGGTGTCATCAGTTTTTGTCCAACAGCTAACTCATACTACATGATAGCGCTAAACTATACTTACTTAATTTCCCTTTGAACCCCATGAATGGGGTATGGGATAGCTACTCGCGTTGTTGTGAATTAACACGCTTTCTATTTTTGGATTCACAACTAACGGCACCTACTTGTTTATCGACAAATGCGAACGTCACTGTTTGAGAAGCTCTTACTAGACACGCCGATTGACTCCACACTTATACTGCGAAGTTGCTGTCAACAACATTCGAGGGGAGCCGATAATGAAAGAACAATTTCTTTAAGATGACTGGAGCCAGGTTTGAACCTGCGATCTCCCACATGGTAGTCGCGTGTTCTAACCACTATGCCACGGCCGGTCCTAACTATATTCGGTAATAATGTAGCTGGGAGTTTGCGCACTAATATTACAAACAATGTATGCCAAAAATTGCACTTATTTCTGCATATTTTTGAAAAAAATTGAGGAAGCAATTATTTTTTTTTTCACTTTCTGCAGCATTACTATGAGGGAGTCCAAATTTTTCACTAACAATGTTCGCTACTTTGTAGACACGGTAACGTTGAACGACTTTCGTGAACATATCAATACAATCCGATCGTACCTTTCCGCACATAAGTATAAGCCAGTAATGTGGTTGAATATCAACCGATTTTAAATTTCTCAGTGGATTTGGAAAGAAAAGATTGCGGCACTTCCAACGGTATATATATTTATATTGATGTCTTGTCATATCGTTCTGTTTTGCCTCGAAATTTAAATTTATATATATATTTTATATATTTTTACTATTTTTTAAGTTTCTTGTATTTATTTTGCAAAAATTCTTAATTTGTTGCATAGTGTAATTATAGAAACATTAGCGAAAATTTGGCGTGATTGTCGTGATTCACGCTCACGTGAACGTGCGTGAGTACAAAATTTACTCACGTGAGCGTGCGTGAACGTGAGCCAAATCTACTCATGTGCCCATCTCTACTATTTACTGTATAAAAGTTTCATAACGATAACTTTGTTAACTTGGTGAATTTTTCTTTTGGGTCAATTTCACCCAAAAGATAGCACAAGGGTTAAATACAAAATAAAAACACAATTTTTGATAAACACAACTATTTTTGTATATTTTTTTTAATTCTATTTTCATTTTGCTGTATGAATTGAACGTAGCTTATATGCTTATCTGATTGATTTTACTTAAAGTAGTATACAATTTTGCAAAAATTGTTATAATTTGTGGTTCAATTTAAAAAAGTCCCCTTATGGGCTATTAACTCCATCTTTTTGAAGCTACTACAGTCTAAAGCAAAAAATAATTATTTTACTTAAACAAAATATTTATGCGCTAACAAATTTTGGGACTTACCCATATAATAATGCTTACGGCTATTGTTGTTTTTGTTTTTATCATCGTTGTATGAATTTTATACAACAGCAAATAACTGAAAAATTTTTGCACGATTTTTTTTTTGTTACTGCTATTGTTGTTTGCGACTGTTGATGTTGTTGTTGTTGTTGCATTCTGTATACATAATACATATAGCTTTCTACGATTTCTATTTTTTTGAAAGCGAAGTGAAGTAAAAAGTTTATTTCATGATGATACTAATTTCTATATTCTCTATAGGCTTAAGTAGCACAACAATAGTAAAGATTGCAAAACAAAAAAAATTGGCGATAAACCTCACAACAAAGCAATTGCAGTAACTAATATTGTATAACACAATTTGCAAACATGGTCAAAAACTTTTTCATTTTAAAAACACATATGTGAAACGAGCAAATATGTAGGGTGAATTATTGAAATTAACTTAGTGCTAATCATAGTTATATATTTATTTAAATCCTGTTAAGCTACAAAGTCAAATAAGTGTTGAAAAAACAACAATTTAAATTCATCAGTGATTTAAAATAAACATTAAAAAAAAATCAAAAAGAAAACTTTAAAAATTTGACAAGTGAAACATCCATATTTTACAAAAAATTTTAAAGTTGGTTATTTAATGGCGGACTGGTTTTTTTTTATTTCAAGGAACTTGGCAAAGTATTTTATTATAGGGGAAATTTTTCTAAAATTTAAAAGATAGTAATTTGTTGAAAAACTTTTCAATTTGTCATTTACGGCTACAAGTTTCAAAAAGTACTTTAATTGTGTCAATAAGTACTTTTATTGTAATCATACTACACATTTAGATATTTTATCTTTAAACATGACTAAAAGTTTTTTATTTAATTTGGATACATTTTATGTAAAGTTTTTTAACGCATTAATTGTAAGTACATAAAAAACATATTACTTCATCAATTTAGAAGAATTTCTTAGTATCTAACGAGTATCACAGTATGGTTTCATTTCATTTAGATGATGGTTGACAAAACTTAACCATTTTCTTTCTATGATACGCCAATGTTCAATTAAGATATTTGTAGGCGAAAAAATTCCTTTACGGAATAAAACCTTAGGTGAGTATATTAAACATTACAACTTTATTCTGAGAACTGCACGTGAAAGTAGCCCCAAAAAGATGAAGTTCTGCATCATTCGTTTTGCCAAGTTACATGACATAATAATTTAATATCGATTTGAAGTTAGTGTTAGGTAATAAAGAAGACATGTTAGGCCTTAAGTATCTCAAGACGAGAGGTATAATTATCATGTAATACTAGACAAAACCTCAGAATATCGAAACATTTGCCACAACCCTTATGGTACCTCCCATACAAATGAACGAAATGACCCCCATAGTTTTACATGCATATATTATTTGTAAGTACACAGAATTTAGTCAAATTAGTCACAAGGAAAATCTTATGTACGAAGACTTACGAATAAAAATCGAACACGTTGTGATGCCCCTATTAGTACTTACTTACTTACTTAGCTGGTACTTCTTTGCAATCCCAGTGGATTATATACCGCACTTAGAAAAATATTATAAGCACCTCGATCTTCTGCGCTTCTTCTCCAGTTAGTCACACCGAGTTCTGTAAGGTCTTTCCAACGGAGTTATGGTCGCCGTCTTCTGCGCCGTCCATCGAGTTCATTGTCGAAGACTTTTCAAGCTGGAGCATTTTTGTCCATGCGTACAACATGACCTAGCCAACGCTACCGTTGCACATTAATGCGTCTGACTACGTCAATGTCAGTGTACAGCTCGTACAGCTCATGATTCATACGACGCCGATACTCTCCATTAACGATGATGGGCCCATATATTTTACGGAGTATTTTTCTCTCGAATACCGCCAGTACCGATTCATCCGCTTGTGTCATAACCCAGGATTCTGAGCCATACATTAAGACAGGTAGAACCAGTATCTGGTATAGCTGGAGTTTTGTTCGTCGAGAGAGGGCTCTGTCATTGAATCGCTTGCTTAGTCCGTAGTAGCATTTATTTGCAAGCAGGATTCTTCTCCGGATTTCTAGGCTGACATTATTTGCTTTGTTGATGGCTGAGCCTAGGTAGACAAAATTATCTACCACCTCGAAATTATAGTTGTCAACGTTCACGCAGTTTTTCAAACGAGTAGATTCTTTGTTCGTTGCAACTCATAACTTCGTTTTGTCCTCGCTCACCGTTAGACCCATTTTCGCTGATTCCTTCTGTATACCTGAGAAGGCTGCAGTCACATCCCGCAGTTTTCTACCGATGATGTCTACGTCATCAGCGTACGCGAGTAGCATGTGGCTTTTGTTGAATATAGTGCCACTCGTGTTTACTGCAGCTTTTCTCATTATCATCTCCATCACAATGTTGAAGAGATCGCACGATAGGCCGTCGCCTTGTTTTAGGCCTCGTCTGGTATAGAATGGCTCCGTAAGGTCCTTGCCAATCTTCACTGAAGATTTCGTGTCAGTCAGCGTCTTTCCGCAAAGACGTATCAGCTTCGCTGGAATACCAAACTCAACCGTGGCTTTAAGTAATTTCAGCCGTATCGGGCTGTCGAAGGCAGCTTTATAGTCGACAAAAAGATGGTACGTGTCGATCTGTTTTTCTTGGGTCTTTTCCAGGATTTGCCGAAGTGTGAAAATCTGGTCAGTTGTTGATTTTCGAGGTCTAAAGCCACACTGATATGGCCTGATCAGGTTGGATAACACTGGCTTAAGTCTTTCACATAGCACACTCGACAGGACCTTCTATGCGATGGGTAAAAGGCGGATCCCGCGTTAGTTGGAGCACACACTTGGATCACCTTTCTTCAGCACAGGACATAATACGCTTACATTCCAATCGTCGGGCATGCACTCTTTAAGCCAAACCGTGCGCAGGAGCTGGTGCATGCTCGTTATCAACTCCTCGCCACCGGACTTGAAGAGCTCTGCGGGCAGACCGTCGGCACCGGCTGCTTTGTTGTTTTTCAGCCGCGATATTGCTCTTCTTATCTCGGCTTGACTTGGTGGTGGGCAATCTAAGCTGTCGTCGACAATTGGCATGATAACTTCACGTGTGCTGCCTTCTGGAACCAGCAGTTGTTGAAAGTTTTCTCTCCATATGTGCAGCACACTCTGCGTATCCGTGACCAGATCCTTGTCCTTACAGGTGGGGAGGCCATTACCGTATCTATTTGCTCTTACTTTCAGGTAAAATTTCCGGCCTCACCTCTATCCCTGTATCGCTCTATATCCTCGTTCTCCCGTTCCTTCATCTGACGTTTTTTTCGCCTAAATAGCTGTCTCGTTGCCCTATAAGCAGCTTCCTGCTCCTCAGACGCTATGCGACATTCTTCATCGTACCAGGATTCGTCTGAGCGCCGCTTTTCATATCCTAGCACGGTTGTTGCGGCGATTGCCATGGAATGCGCAATATGCTGCCACTGTGTATCGGGAACGTCAGAAGTAGAGGCGTTGTGTCGTAAAAGTTGGGCGAGCTGGTTGGAGTAGGCAGTAACTATCTCTGGGGTTTGCAGCTTCGCTATGTCCAGCTTTCTTTGTGTTTGGTTACGTGCGTTTTTCACTCTGCTCAATCTTGTGCGCACCTTGGCTGCAACCAGGTAATGATCCGAGCCAATATTAGCACCACGGATCCCACGCACGTCCATGACACTATGACACGTCAATTACCACATAATCAATTTGATTTTTGGTGTTTTGATCGTGTGATAGTCAAGTTGCCTTGTGGATATCTTTGTGCTGGAATCTGGTTCCACTCACAACCCTATTCCTTCCCGCTGCGAAGCTAACCAGCCTAAACCCGTTGTCTGACGTGTCGGTATGCAGGCTGAATTTACCGATCGATGGACCAAGAACATCTTCCCTTCCTATTTTTGCATTAAAGTCTCCCAGAACAATTTTAATGTCGTGGCCAGTACGACCGCTGCCGTATGTTTCCTCTAGGCGCTCGTAAAATGCATATTTAATCTCATCGTCTTTATCTTCCGTCGGGGCGTGTACACAAATCAGCGTGATGTAAAAATATTTCGCCTGGATGCGAATGGTGGCTATTCGGTCACTTACAGGGTTAAACCGCGAGAGCAGGTGTCGAAGTCTCTTGCCAACTATGAAACCACATCCAAATTCGTGTCTTTCTGCATGGCAGCTCTAAAAGATGTCACAGTTCTTCCGTCGTGTGCATCCCTGTCCCGTCCATCTCATTTCCTGTATGGCGGTGATGTCAGCCTGGTATTTGTCGAGGACATCGGCCAGTTGGATAGAGGCACCATCTCTGTAAAGAGTTCGGACATTCCAGGTGCATATTCTTAAATCATGGTCCTTATATCGTTTGCGGGGGTCGTCAACATTTGGGGGGGTTCTTGTTTTTTCTATTCTTCGTGTTTTCATAATAAATATTGTTTAAGGAGAGTGGCTTATCAGGCCAACGCTCCCGATCCTAGTTTCTTGGGGCTGCCAAAGCCACTAGGAGAGCCTGTGTTGAGCTTCAGTAACTTCTGTTACCTACTTCCTAAGACGCATCGGTGGTAGCATGCCGATTAGGTTACTGAACGTTTCGCCTTCTAACTCTAGCTAACTCTAAGCGGTTGCTTTAAAGTCATTGCCCGGGGAATACTTGGTCTAAGGCCGGAAGTAGTTAGCTGCTTGGACAGTGCCACAAAGGAATAGCTTCTGGTCACTCCCAAGTGAGTGACAATCAGTAAATTTCCACCTCTGGGCAAAGTCCCATTTCTATTAGTAGTTTCTATAAAAATAAACCAATTACCCCAAAAGTTTTAATTTTCAATAATTTCTGAGAAAAACTCCCCAAGACGTGGAAAATAGTTTCCTTTTAATATTTTTCATTTAAATAATGATTTTTTTTGGTTTACTGGTTTTACTACCTCTAAGCTCTTTTGTTGCTGGCTTGAAATAAATGTTGACATAAAGATCTATTTACATTAATTTTAGTTGGTTAGTTAAAGTCATAAATTTACCATTTTGTCAAAAAAAAATAAAATTTTTTTTGTTATTTTATTTACTAGAGTATTATATAACTAATATTCATATACGATAACTCTTTCTAAGCACTGTGCCGCGACCTCTCTTAGAAGTCCCCGACTGACTGCAATACTCATTGGTTAATTTCGGTTAGGAAATTTTACGTTTCCGGTGTGAAAGTGTCATTACAGAATATTCGAGTATTAAAAATTTAATTATTTTATTTTTCGCTATCATCTTTGCTCACTAGTAATTTTCCACTGTGTTCTCGTGTAATATGGCGAGTGCAGGGGGCTGTTGGTGGGTGAGTCAACTCCACTAATTTGCCACTAAAGAGATGTTGGTTGTGCTGTTCATTTGCTGCCTTATGAAATTTAATCATATTAAGGGAGTTTTTTTTTTTTTGGTTCTTTGCTACTCTTAATACAATGTCTGTCTGTAGGTCTCTTTAACTTGGTCCGGTTTGTTAATTTGACCTTTCACAATCATTTAGGTGCACCCCCACACAAGAAAAAACCACGCATATGTTGTTTACAATGATAACAACATAAATTTGACAGCTGAAAGATGACGCAGACTAAGAGGGGAGCTTAAAATATATGTTACATTCGTGCGTTCGTTCTTTTGTTTTGTTTGTTTGGCAAATTTTTCGCCCTTGATGGGCGGCGAGGCGAGTGCTATAAATGACACTGAAACTTGTTTCAAATTAGCTTTACCTATGACATCAATTTAACCCTTATTTTGTAGTATACTAGTTGTATCGAATGTTTGTGTTTTCAAGGTTATCTTGATTTATGCCTTGTAATACCTTTAGCCTACCTATATATCTACCTCCTGGTATAGGAAATAACCTTTGTCAGCAACGACGCCATCGATTTCATATTCATACCTGAAAAGGTCGTACTGGTTTAAGTTTTTAAAGTAATCTACGTCTTGCTTCGTTGTGAAGTGGCAATGGTGGTGGTGGTGTGAGCAAATAATTTCAAATCGCATTTTAATTTTCGCCTCTACAACCTTTTAAGTTTTGTAAATATTGCGTTTGTTTGTGTTTTAATTTTATTTTAATGCGTAATTATTAGGGGATCATCTTTTTTTTCTTGTTTCTTTGTCAGTTCAATGTCTTGCCTGGCCATGGTGTAAACACTACTAGTATTGGCTTCCATTGTGTCTCAGTCCTTTTGTCCCCTGTTTGTAATCCTTAAGGGTTGGTTTTGGTTTCGCCACATTTCCTTTTTGTGCCTTTGAGTTGTGGCCTTTGTTTTTTGTTTCCTTCTACTCTCTTTATTATCTAAATACATATAATGCAAAATTTCTGAAATTGAAGCGAATAATTTGTGTGCCTTTGCTTTGTTTTACATACATACATACATATTTCTTGGGTAGTTTTAGGTTTTTTTTTGCTGTCCGTGTGTTTACCTGGAGCACGACCACGAGTAGTACCCTTTGGCTTACCCTCGCGAATCCTTCGATGCCTTTTAAAGTTGCCAGTTTGCTGTTGCTGCTGCTGCTACCACATTTAATTCCAATTAATTTTGTTCGTATCGTGTGGTGGTGGTGGTGGTGGGGAAAATCGTTAATTGATTCATATTCATTACGATTCGGCGACAGGGTCACCAACTCGCACTAAGGCGGTCGACTTTGTTTGTTTGACTATTTGAGTGGCTGATGTGACTCATATAGAAGTTGATGATGGTGACACATGTTTATTTTTCTGGGAGGAGAAGTCGAGAGGGATTATCATGATTCATTATCGCCTTATAGGTACTGAGTATAATGTCTGTGGCTTATACCGATTTAACGATAAATCCGGGCAAGGATCTCTCTGAATCATGAGATCTTTTGAGCATAAAAAGTCTTAGATAAAACGAAAATATTCTGCCTGAATAACATATAGAAAAGCTTCTCACATTTGTATGCTCAACGGGACCTAGTGTTTGGCGATGAATCCGAACGTCAACTTTTTACAAAACTGTTAACAAAAATATACCGATCAAAGTACATGTAGATATATGTGACAGGCTTTGAACTATAGTGTTTAAATGCTTGAATTTTTGAGAAAACCGGTTTCGGGTTTATTCGAAAAATACCTAAAGTGAGAGAGAGAGGATGCTGCATACAAGGCAAAACTGCAGCCAATGGCGACGCGTGCGGTGACGGAGCGTTATAAACAGAAAAGGAGGGAGATGAAACGCCTGTTCAGACGGAAAAAGCGTCTGTGGAAGAAAAGAGAGAGCCAGTATATCGAAAACTACAGGGATAGAGGTGAGGCCCGAAAGTTCTACCAAAAGGTAAAAAGTAACGGTTTTGGAACAGGGATCCCCACCTGTAAGGACTGAGACGGAAATCTGGTCACGGACACTCAGAGTGTGCTGCAAATATGGAGGGAACACTTTCAATCTCTACTCGTTCCCGAAGGCAGCATAAGTGACGAAATCGCACCAATCATCGACGATGGAGTAGACTGTCCACCACCGAGCCTAAACGAGATCAGCACGGCAATTGCACGGCTTAAAAATAATAAAGCTGCGGGAGCCGATGGACTGTCGGCAGAGCTTTTTAAAGCCGGTGGCGATGAGCTGGTAACATGCATGCATCAGCTCACAAACACGGTTTGGCTCAAGGAGTGCATGCCCGATGATTGGAATCTGAGTGTCCTATGTCCCGTGCTTAAGAAAGGCGATCCTAGTGTGTGTACCAACTATCGCGGGATTAGCCTTTTACCCATCGCACATAAGTTCCCGTCTAATGGGTTATGTGATAGACTAAAGCCCATTGTGGCAAACCTGATTGGACCTTATGAGTTTGGCTTAAGACCTGGTAAATCCAAGAAATGCAGATCGACACCTACCATCTGTTCATCGATTACAAAGCTGCATTCGACAGTCTGATACGACAGAAATTGTTGGATGCTATGGCTGAGTTTGGTATCTCCGCGAAGCTAATTCGAGTTTGCGGGATGACTCTGACTGACACGAAATCTTCAGTGAGTCCTGCGATCGCTTTAACATCGTAATGGAGATGATCATGTGGAAGGCTGCAGTAAACAGGAATGGTACCATCTTTAACAAAAGTCACATGTTGCTCGCGTATGCTGATGATATAGATATTATTGGACGTGGGTTGCGAGATGTTACTGCGGCTTTTCCGAGCATTGAAAAGCAGTCGGCCGAAGTGGGTCTGGTGATAAACGAGGACAAAACCAAGTTATTTGTTTCAACGAACAAAGAGTCCACTCGTCTGGGACGCTGCGTGAACGTTGACAACTATAACTTTGAAGTGGTAGATGATTTTGCCTACCTTGGCTCCGCCATAAACAAAAATAATAATGTCAGCCTCGAAATCAAAAGACGAGTATTGATCGCAAACCGCTGCTACTATGCGCTAAGCAAGCGATTTAACGACAAAGCGCTCTCTCGAAAAACAAAGATCCAGCTCTACCAGACTCTGATCCTACCTGTCTTGCTCTACAGCGCAGAATCGTGGGTAATGACACAAGCGGATCAATCTATTCTGGGAGTCTTCGAGAGAAAAATACTACGCAAAATATTTGGACCCATCATCGTGAACGGCGAGTACCGTCGTCGAATGAATCATGAGCTGTATGAGCTGTACAACGACATCGACGTGGTCAAGCGCGTTCAAATAGACCGAATGCGCTGGCTTGGACACGTTGTACGAATGGACGATAACGCTCCGGCTCGAAAAGTCTTCGGCAATAAACTCGATGGGCGGCGCAGGAGGGGGCGACCAAAACTCCGATGGATAAACCAGGTGACGGAAATGTTAAGTAAGCTTGGTATGACGAACTATCTACGGAGCGCAAAAGACCGAAGCGCTTGGAATGGTTTTCTACGTGCGGCTACTGATAGATGAATTTCTGTTGTTGCTGCCAGTAAAGAAGAAGAAGAAGAGAGAGAGAAGAGAGCAACTCACCAACACAAACTCATATTTTGATTGTATTAGGCTGCCGTTCACTGGTTTAAAATTAAGTTATCGATTTGATCAAAAATGACCCTAAGTTTTACCATTAGACGCTTAGTATAGGAGATAAAAGCACTTAACATTTTTTAGATGAATATCGAGGACTTCTTACCCATTTCAAGGTGAGATGCCAAAAATATCTTTGTGATTTCACAAATGAAGCATTTTTTTCGCGATTTGATGCTTAGTTTAGGAGATAACGATATTTAAAAGTTTTTTTATGGATTCGAACGCCATCCCATCCATTTCAAGATGAAAAGAAACAGTCACCTATCAGTATTTACCGAACAAATTTTCCCATGAAATAAGTAAATTTCAATGAAATCATCCTTGAGATTTGCCCAACGAATATGGGATAAGCATAAACATTCGTTTATGCCGATTTGCTTAGATTTAACCTGGCACTGTTCTGTGAAAATACTATTTTGAAAAACTGCTTAACTGACATTAAAAACCGTTAAAACCGGATATTTGAAATTTGAATTTTCAAAGAAACCGGCATACCCCAGTAGGTAGTGTCTGCAAGACATCCTTATGACCATAGGATATCGTGTATGACATTTAGGGGACCGTCCATTCAAATCGTCGACGAAATTTTCATACAAGTGTCCGCTTTTTCATGCACGACCTGATGAGCGACAATGTCGGTTATATTTTCGTTGATGCCAGTACAAGCGACCAGTCGCCCACACAATCATGCACGACATGATGGATGACAATGTCGGTTAAATTGTCGTTGATGACTATATAAGCGACACGTCGCCTACACGACCTGGTGGGTGAAAATTTCGGTCAAATTGTCGTTGATGCCTATGTATGTCTTGAATTGTCATTCAGCCATATTAGTATGACTTTGTATATACGTTGCCATTTTAAATGGTTAAGGGCTAAGATATTTAATTATTTCACTTCCATGCAATTTTTCTTCTACTTTTTATGCATACGGTCTTCTCTAGGATTTGTCGTAGTGTGAGTATCTAATCGGTAGAGCATTTACCATGTCTTAAGTCACGCTTATAAGGTCAAATCGGCTTTGCTAGGACGGGTTCAAGTTTTTCATATAACACATTAGACAGGACCTTATATAAGATGGGTTAGAGGCTAGTCCTGCGGTAATTGTTGCAAACACTTGGGTCGCCTGACTTAAGCATGATCTGCGACCAGATTTTCATCTCTTTTCCTACAAGTGGGGATCCCTACTGCCATATAAGAATTAGGGTGGTTTGTTTGAAGTTATTGAGAGAGTTGTTTGGTGTTGGCTTTGGCTATCTTGGTTGTATGCAGCTTTCTTTGCATTTGGTTGCGAGTGTTTTTGGTGCGTACCTTGTCTGCAACTAGGTGGTGATCCGAGTCAATATTTGCACAGCCCATTACATGCACGTTCTTAACGCTTGAGACATCTAGTTGCTTGTCTTTTGAGCAGGGAATATACAGGTTGCCTTGTGGATGAATCAGCAGCGTGAAAGTCGCGTGGTGTAACCATCATATTGTGGTCGATTCCATAGACTGAAATTAGCGAAAATTACTTTCATTCAAAAATGTTCGAGATTTGTCGAGTTCTCCTTTGTCGTAGGAACTCACTGCGGGACTGTCTAAATAGGTAATACCTCGCGGGATTTGAGAGACTTATCTACACACTAAGTTCACCTATGTTTAGCTCTACCTTCTACATTTTGCCACAAATACTCTTCCGCTAAAAATTTTCTCATAACACTGTGGAATTTAATGGAGGTCATTGTCTGGTGGCAGAATAATTGTTTTACGGGATGACAGCCTAAGGTGAGTATATTAAAATTCCAGGAGTACAGATCCCCCAAGTTCAAAGTTTTTGTTTATGGCGTGATGAAGTTTTCAGTTAAAACTTAAAATGGAATTTAAAATAGGTCAACTTTTTTGTAGAACTATCAAATGTTGTAAAGTTATTTTTTTAAGGCCCTTTTCTGATTTCTCGAAATAAGGTTGAAAGGGACTTAGAGAGAGATAGAGAGTTAAAAAGCTCCACAAAAAAAAATCCTCGATAAATTTCATTAAAGACATCTTATATCGAAAAAAAACTGAAACAATAAGAATCATAGATTTTTAGGAACTATTTGAAACACTCTTTTAGGTTGAACTGAATACTTCACCAGGTCAAAAACCTAAAATTTCTAATTATGGGGATTTGTCCTTCAGGAATCTTAATTACCTATCTAAGGCTTTTATTCTGTAAAGCAATTATTATTATCTGTTTTTATTATGCGGTCCAACTCTCTCTCTCACTGTCTCTCTCACTCTCTCTCTCTCTCTACAATGTAACGTTCTAGAATCTATTATTATTATTATTTTTACGAACTCTGCGTCTTATAAGGTATTCGGGTACCTTGGAATTATTGGTTATAAATCAAGTTTGTACTTGTACAAATAACTCGTACACCATCGTGACCAGAGAGGAATTGAGTTAGGCGGGAATATTTTCTACGTACATTGTCCGTTTTGTCTATTTGGCTCATATTCTATCTTCCTTCCTACATTTTGTCACTATGAAGTATATCCACCGTTATCGTGGACCGGTCGTGGCATGAGGGTTAGAACATGTGAATACCATGCGGGAGATCCCAGGTTTAACTCCTGGCTCCAGTTATTTAAAAAATAAAAATGTTTTTTTCCATTGCCGGCCCCCTCGATATTGTCGTCAACAACTTCGCAGTATAAGTGTCGATTCAATCGGCATGTCTAGTAAAAGCTTCTCAAACAGTGACGTTCGCATTCGTCGATAAACAAGTAGGTGACGTTAGTTGTGAATCTAAGGTCCTACTATGATGATAATGATAATGCCCTAAACTTTGGGGAGATTTTCACGGATGGCTCAAAATCAAAAGAAAGAGCGGGCTGTGGAATCTTTTCGGAAGAGTTGAATCTGAGTCTATCAATCAGGCTACCAGGTCACTGTAGCCTACTTCAGGCCGAAATAGCGGCCATTAGAATAGCCGTAGAGAAAATTCAGTATCTTGGGATGTTGGACGGCAATATTCATATTTTTACTGATAGTAAAGCGGCTATCAGATCCCTAGAGAACGTGTACAACACTTCGAGAAATGTTCGAGAATGCCGGTCGTCTCTGGAGGAGATAGCGAGACATTCGACGGTTACTCTAACATGGGTTCCAGGACATGGGGACATATATGGAAACCAAAGGGCCGATACGCTAGCAAGGGCCGCCACAACCGTGAACTCGGGCGAAGTTTATGATCTCATTGGGATCCCTCTTACAAGGGGGTAAACAACTCATTTCGGGAAAACTGGACCTTATTGCTGAAGAGAGATGGGCAAGAGAACCCACCTGCACGGCGACTAAACAGATTTGGCCTACAATGGATATACAGAGGACACGATTTGTGCTGAACTTATCCAGAGTCCACTTGAGGAACATCATATCTGTGATAACTGATCATTGGCCGGTTGGTAAACACGCTAAGAGGCTGAAACTATCCTACAACGATTTTTGTAGAATCTGCAATGATGAAGAAGAAGAGGAGACCACGGAGCATCTTCTATGTCACTGCCCTGCTTTAGGTGACCTGCGATACGAAAAACTTAGTCATCGGACACTTTTAGACAATACCTGTCTATCAGTAGGCGATTTGCGGAACATCCATGCCTTCATCAGGGCAACGAAATGCCTTGACAGCGACGTTGTCCGATTAGAATAGGAACATTTGGTGCGGAAATCATAAAATGGTATCACAACGGGACTTATACTAGGACCCAAGTGAGCTGTGTTCAACGTGGCTGCCGAATTAGCCTAACCTAGTTGTGAATCTAAAAATAGAAAGCGTGTTAATTCAAAACAACGCGAGAAGCATCCCATACCTCATTCATGGGGTGTCAAGGGAAAGTAAGTATCGTGCCATTTGGATGTGAGAATGTACTCCTCTTGCAGTCACTTGTATAGTAGCAAACTAGGCTGATGCTGCTTACAATATGGAGGATGATACCATTCCTGCAGATTTCACTGCCTGGGCCATTCCACGTTTGGCATAATGCGAGAACGCGCTATCGTCACCCCTAGGTATTTGAAACTCCTTTTTGAGGTGATCTTATGGTTTCTAACCATAATGGTTATGCTCTGATGTTCACGCCGACCACTTTACAGTCCGCCAGTCGAAAACCTGATGTTTGCATACAGTTTTCTTTTATCAGCGCCGTTGCTTCGTCAACGTACATACCTTCATCATAAAAGCACCTTATCGTCTCTATTAACGCGATGTCAACCGCGAAGCTCATTATGGTAGCTTCCGTAGAAGGCGCCACAAAACTGAATCCTTATACCTAACTTATTTTTTCTTTAATTCGCATGAACAAGAAGTAGGAGAGCCTCTCGCATTTCAGTGGCTAACGCACTTCTATTTTAAAATGCACTCAAGGGGACCTACAGTTTAACGACGAATTCAGACGTCAGCTGTTTGAGAAGCTTTTTCGTAGAGGGCACCCTCCAAAATACTTAACTTATTTTACATAAAAGAGAAATGGGATAGCTTCGAGTGCATAACACACTTTTATTTTGAGATTCACACAAGGGGACCTACAATTTAACGATGAATTGGAGAATCATTTGACTAGATATGGCAATAGTGGCGGCCGTCGATTAAAGAAATGTAAATGGATGCGACAGAAATTGAACCCAAATCGATCACCCTTATGATAATCGAGTGTTCGAACCATCATATCCCAAATAATCCCTTTAATCTACGTAAATCTTCTTTTGTTTTCAAGTAGCTCAACAATAGATAGCTCTTTGAAAAGATATAGGTTTGTTCCTTTGGCAGGATATGGGGCGCATTTCTATGACGATGCGATGACCGCCGCTCCAATAAAGGTACATTTTTGAGTTAGGGTTTGGATTCACGATCATTCGTATGACAGTCGCTTGTTGTAACCATCATGCCACCAACTGCTGAAGTTATAATAAAAGAAAAAATTAACAAGAGGACAATTTCCCTGTACATTCCATAATTAAGATATTCTCTCAACTCGACGACACCTATCGAGCAATAATTGTACTATTTTAAAAATTATATTTCGCCTATAACTATTCCATGTTGCAATTGACAGAAGACTGCCAAAATTTCATTGAAAGTTTATTACATAAGCCGAAACAATTTTGTTCATTGATACATTCCATCTTCCCCCTTGGATGATCTCCGGTATGAATATAAGAACCGGTTACAAACCGCCTGACAATTTTAGTTAATTATACTGCCTACATAGACAGTCTGTGACAGTGAAGATGACAACCTCAGCGGCATCATTCAGACGACATGAACCCACGGTATTTATTGCAGAAAAGTAGTAACCGAAACTAACTGCATCATTCAACATAACCTACAAAAATAAAAAAGATGGTGAGAAAGTACTCGCAGGCAATCATAGAGGAAAAAGAAGAAAGAAAAAAAATTTCAAACATAGTAGAAAATGCAAGCGTTGTTTGGAGAGGAGGCAAGAGTAGCTACATATTACATTATATACCCATCACAAAATGAATGTGTATGTATGTATGTATGTATATAAAACATGCGACTGGGTACATATAACACAAAGTTTATGTACAATATATACATACATACTTACAAATATGGTATATAATAAACAAGTATGAATATAGTAGATGTATGTATGTTTATATGTAGCAGTATGTACAAGTATTTTTTTGTTGTTGTTGCTGTTTTGTATACATATATACCAATCTACCTACCTACATACCTATATAGTACTTGAGTATGAAAACATGTTTATTATGTATCCAAGGCAGAAGAGATAGAAAGACCGACAGACGACGTTAGGACGGACAGACAGTTGGACGGACGGACGGACGATCTGACGGCCAAAGTTTGCAGTTTGCGAAAAACGCAAACAATTATTATTTCTTTACTCTTCTTTTTTTTACAGCGCTCAGGAATAAAAGACATAAAAAATACAAAAACAAAAAAAATTGTGAACTAAATTGAAAAACAAAAAATCCAACAACAACCCCACACTCATACATGGGGTCTACACACACAAGGCTGGTACGCAGACGAACGGATGGACGGACGGTCGGATGGTGGATGTGACAAACAGTCACAGGCCAACAGACGGACAAATGAACAAACCGATAGTGAGAGGTATTAGTTAGCAAAACGACAAAATATTTGTATCTTTAATGCAAAAAAGCGCTGGCTCTGATGGCTGATGATGACGTCTATGAAAACAACTACAAACGCCACAAAACGACATGAATCACAAGACAGTCGTCGACAGACAGCAATGAATGTAGTCACACAAAGATACGGCGCACATACGAGTCTGACACACACAGAGTCTGACGGCGGCGGCGGCGGTCGATGGTATGGCCTGACAAAACGGCCCAGCCACTAAGCGATAAACTCCTTTCGCCGCCTCCGTTGTCCGACCCCCCTTCTTCTGGCTAAACCTTTGGCAACAAACATCGAGACAGACAAACCAACCGACGACGAGTGTAGATTTCTGTATTTCTTTGAAATATATTTCAAATGCGTTTTCAAATCGATGTTGCCCAGTGCGCAAAAAATGTTACACTCCCTCCTACTCCACTGTACTCGCAGAGTGGCTGAGTGGTGCTGGATCAAGTCACATTAGTGGTGTTCAATTTTTCAGATTACCAGCTAGCTTTAGTTATTGTCTCAATGATATCAGTCGTCGATAAAGAAGAAGCCGAAGTAGTGTCACAGAAGAGGTTCTAATTTTGACGGTCGGCTTGGAATTACTGATTTACTTAATCAAATCGATTACAGACTACTTATGGCACTTAGCCAATGAATTGCAAACTTTTAAGTCTTCGGCACTTCTTGTTCACTTGTGGTTGCTGCAATATTTAAAAGCGCCTTTTCATATGATCGGTCATTTCATTCATTTTTATCCTTTTCTGCATTGCTCTCTGAGTTTATAGTCGAAAACAGTTCGATTCACTATATTTAAGGCCTTTTTAGACTAAAAGTTGCCCCACTGGATTAGGTCGTGGTGGAGCAAAACTTTTTGTAATTTTTGTAATCAAAACCGAGATCCTTCCAATGAAATACCATTTGTCTTGGACACCGTTGTTCGTAATATTAATAGTGAGCGACGAACCCTGATGGTTGGTACGAGCACCTAGAGGAAACATGCGACCAATTCCCTGGCCACGACATTAAAATCGTTTTGGGAGATTTTAATGAAAAAATAGGAAGGAAAGATGGTCTTGGTCTATCGATCGGTAAAGTCAGGCTGCATACCGACACATCAGACAACCGGTTTAGGCTGGTTAGCTATGCATCGGAAAGAAACATTGTAATAAGTGGAACCAGATTTCAGCACAAAGATATCCACCAAAAATCAAATTGATCTTGTGATAATTGATGGCAGGCATGTATCTAGTGTCATGGACGTGCGTGTGATCCGTGGTGCTAATATTGGCTCGTATGATTACCTGGTTGCAGCCAAGATGCGCACAAGATTGAGCAGGAGGAAAAACGCAAGTAACCAAACACAAAGAAAGCTAGATATCGCGAAGCTCCAAACCCCAGAGATAGCCACTGCCTATTCGTAACAGCTCTACCAACTACTACGACACAACGCCTATACTTCTGACGTTCCCGATACACAGTGCCAACCCATTCCTTGGCAACCGCCGCACCAACCGTGCTTAGATATGAAAAACGGCGCTCAGACAGTGTCTAAAAAACAGGATGCTGCTTATAGGGTAACGCTACAGCCAATTGTAACCCGGGCTGTTAGGGTACGGCACAAGGAGACAGTAGAACAGGCGAGACAGCTATTTAAGCGAAAAAAAGACAGATGAAGAAACGGGAGAACGAGGATATAGAGCGATACAGGGATAGAGGTGAGGCCCGAAAATTTTATCAGAAAGTAAAAGCAAAAGGCTACGGCAATGCGCCCACATCCTGTAAGGACAAGGTTGGAAATCTGGTTACAGACACGCAGAGTGTGGAGTGGAGTGGATATATGGAGACAACACTTCCAGCAACTGCTGGTTCCAGAAGACAGCGCACTTGAAGGTATCACGCCAATTGTCGACGACGGCTTAGATTGCCCACCACCAAGTCAAGCCGAGCAATATCGCGACTGAAAAACAATAAAGCAGCCGGTGCCGTCGGACTTCCAGCAGAGCTCTCCAAGTCCGGTGGAGAGGAGCTGATGACAAGCAGTCACCAAACTCCTTTGACTTAACGAGTGCATGCCCGATGATTGGAATCTAAGCGTATTATGTCCTATACGGAAAAAAGGTGATCGAAGTGTGTGCTGCTGCAACTACATCGGGAACAGCTTTTTACCCATCGCATATAAGGCCATGCCGAGTGTACTATTTGGAAGACTTATGCCAGTGTTATCCAACCTGATCGGGCCTTGTCAGTGTGGCTTTGGACCTGGTAAATCAACAACTGACCAGATGTTTACAATTCGGCAAATCCTGGAAAAGAGAAACACGTACCATGTTTTCGTCGTCATAACCTGCGATTGGCAGCCCGAACGGCAGAAATTACTCGAAGCCATGGCTGAGTTTGGTATTCCAGCGAAGCTATACTGACGCTGACTGACACAAAGTCTTCAATTAAGATTGGCAAGAACCTTACGGAGGCCTAAAACAAGGCCTTCGTTATAATAAGAAAAGCTGCAGTTAACACGAGTGGCATGATATTTAACAAAAGCTACATGCTACTCGCGTAAACTGATGACGTATACATCATCGGTCGAAAACTGCGGTATGTGCCTGCAGCCTTCTCAGGTATACAGAGGGAATCAGCGAAAATGGTTCTAACGATGAACGAGAACAAATCAAAGTTATTAGTTTCAACGAACAAAGAATTTACTCGTTAGGAAAACTGCGTGAACATTGACAAATATAATTATGAGGTGGTAGATAACACATTGAGACAAAATAAAGTGAAATCGGTATACCTGGGCCGTGATACCACTTTTCTGGTAGGCGCTGTTGAGTACAACAATAATTTGTTTACGAAATTTCCTTATGACCCCCAAAATCCAGTTACGGGTAAAAAACTGGGTTTTTCGTACCATTACGCACTTATAATCCAGTAACGTGGTTAAATATCAACAGAATTTATGTTTCTTAGCCGATTTGGAAAAACGAGACTGCGACCTTTCCAACGATGCACATAGTTATATGGTTCATATTTTACATCTGCCTGCTTTTGCCTCGAAATCTCAAACTTTATGGATTTTTTTTTACTAGGCTAGGTTCCGCCGTCAACAAAGCAAAAAGTCATTCTCGAAGTCTGGAGAAGAATTCTGCTTGCTAATAAATGGTACTACGGACTAAACAAGCGATTTAATGACGGAGCCCTCTCTCGACGGACAAAACTAAAGCTATACCAGATACTAGTGCTACCTATCTTGATGTATGGCTCAGAATCCTGGGTTATGACACAAACTGATGAAACGGTTCCGGCAGTATTCGAGATATAAATACTCCGTAAAATATATGGGGGCGACCAAAACTGCGTTGGAAAGACCAGGTTACTGAGAACCTTACAGAACTCGGTGTGACTAACTGGAGAAAAAGCGCAGAAGATCGAGGCGCTTATAATATTTTTCTACGTGCGGTATATAATCCACTGGGATTGCATAGAAGTACCAGCTAAGTAAGTAAGTAAGTAAAATATATGGACCCAACATCTTTAAGGGAGAATATCGACTTCGTAAGGTGCAGCGTTGCGTTGTCTTCGACAATGGCTCGTGCCAAGAGTGGAATTGATTATTCGATTTGACTGCACAGAATCAATCCGGTTGCTACGCATTGGAGGTGTTCCAGTAGCCAATAACGCTTTCATATTGGATGTTACATTATTAAAAGTTCCTTTCGATGACCAGGAAAGCCGCTTATGAATACAATCCATCTCTCAAACCATTTTGCACATATCCAACCACTTGGTGCAGAACGCTGTTCACAGATGTGCTTTTATGGTATGCATGCTGCGCTCCACTGATGAGGTTAGCCACTTCAATGACTTTAATAAAAACCAAGATAGTCTAACAGATCTGGGGCTTATTTTCATTTTAAAATTAGACACCAATTGTTAGTGCCAAAATAAGCCCCATAAAATTTTTCAATCGCCCACAAATCGGCGCTATCGGTCTTAGACTTTTCAAGTTTATATGGTCGCTACAACATAAGATAAGCTCTCCATGTAAGGGCTGTCCTTTCGACGTCGTTTCGATCGTCGTCATAACCTGCGCTGGCTATTGAGTGTGCTGTCGAAATTTTTCTTTTCGCCTTAAAAAAAATATTTTGGTTTTGCATTCCATGAAAGAGATTGGGAGAGCATAGCTATAGGAGCTTAAAGACATAACATACTCCAATCGTACTCAAACTTTGGCTATCAAAACTAAAACATCGATTTTTGCGGTCACCCTAGTACCCATCCAGCTATCTATATATGTATGTAAAATTGTTGGGTTATCGATGGGGGCATCATTTCAGTGGTTAAGAATTCCAAAGGCTTGAATCCAGATCACTCGCATATAAATTGCGTGTTTCAACCATCAAGTCACAGTTGGTCACGTGTATAAAACTAAACAATGTTGATTTGATACATACTTTATCTTTGTATTAGATACCATTCCTGACTGATAGACAACAATTGACCTCTGCAGCCTAGTGCCTTCTGGAATGGGATGGCATTTGTCTACCCATTATTTGTTAATTTTTGTTTGTACTTCTATGATACTGAACATAATGTGATCTCGCGTGTTATGATTTCGAGTAGGTATGTATGTGTGTTCAGAATCATTATTCCGTCTAACTTTAACATCTCATATGTGGGTCGGCTGGCGAAGTGACTGTTAACTCTCAGTGCTGCACTCGGGTGCTATTGCGTTGTACTCTTTTTCGACTTTGGCTCAGCTGCGAGTTTGTCTATTACTCTCTCTTGCTAGCGATTTTTGCATTTGGAGCAAAACTTTTATCGTCAAGTGAACTGAGAAGCTAGAAAAGCAAAAACACAGCAAATGACATTTTTGTATTCCTACTTTCGAGCTGTTGTTGCTATTGTTTGTTGTTGTAATACTTGGTGCGGTGTATTAAGTTAGATAGCAGGAGCAGAGCAGCAGCGGAGAGCGAAACCAATTTCAAGTTGTTGTCACCAACGTTTGAAAGATGGAAAACAATAACAATAACAACAACAAAATGTGACAACATTGCACCATAATATCGTAGAACTTATTTCGTTTGGTGTGTGTGTTTTTTTTCATCTTCGCTGTTGTTGTAGTTGTTGTTGTGTTTTTTTTGTTGCTTTTATTCACATTTCATCTTTGTTTTTGCGTCTGTCTTCCTATTCTCATTTCTTTCAATCCAGCTGAATACGTTTACTTGTTGTTTTTGTATTCTTTAGTCAGCGACAGTCAGCCACAACAACAACAACAACGACGAAATGAACATGAACGAGCGATTATGTTTATTCTGTTTTGATTCAATGTAAAATTATTTAATTGTAATACGCCAGTGAAATTTGGCAACAACGCCGCAGCTGGGATGGATGATGACGAAGACATCGACGACGACGACTACGACGACGACAGTGGCGGTGGCGACAACTGAGACCACGGACGACATACTATGGCCTTAGCCTGGTAGGGGGGGAAACATCGGTGGCGGTGAAGGTGGTAAATGCGACGACCGACCAAGACTTTGTTTGACTCGCTGGAAATGAACACAAATCCAAACATTTTAATACAAAATTTGTTACTGTGTTTTGCTTTTGCTTCCCCAACTTTTCTTTTTCCCTTTCTTTTCTTTATCTTCTAACCAAAAAAAAGTAGGTACATATTACACATTTCATTTCACACACTCGTTCCCTGGCCTGTTTGTTGTTGTTTCATATTGGTGCTTTGCTCTACATGTAAACGCCTTAAACACTTTCAAAACGCTTTAGAGGCCATTGCAAAAATTTAATGATGTCAGGTAGCTAAATTTTTGTTCTAACCTCAATATTATGGTGAGGCCATACTCAGTACATAAGTGCCCAGAAAAAAGGGTTAGAAAAATAATATCAAAATTCAAATTGTATTATAATAGGAAAGAGCAATTCTGCACATTTCTCCATGAGACTTAAGATTTTATATATTTGTCTGTCACTTTCCTTTTTTGTTCTCAGCACAAATAGAAATTCGCGTAAACCCATCATCTTATGCCATCTGGCCAATCTCAAACTGCCCCTGGACAGACCAACCATGTATATTCGGCCACCAAAATCCAGCAGTTTTACAGTCATTTCTGGAGATTCAACGACTGCCAGTTGATTTCCACATCTAGTCTTCCACTAAGCCAAAAAGGTAACAGGTGGACAGTTGAACAATTCCCACAGTTAATCCCCAGTATTGGATCGTCCAAGAAATATCGCATCGTCCCGGAACCTAATATATGCTTATATCCAGAGGCTTTAATCAGTCCGGTATCTCCTAACAATACCAGAGTACAACATATCCGCAGAGTATCATCCGTCTGCCAGTATAGATTGCCATTTAATAATGGGCTCCGCCTGAAAACATTGCGTTGTTTGTGTTGCCTTAAAGAAACCCTAAGCTGGAGGTCCTTGCTGTAGAGACCAACTCCAGTATTATGTTCCATCTTTGATACATCCCTGAAAAATAGAGTCACTAAAGTAAATCTCGCCGTCATTCCATTCTGATCTTTCCAGAATTGCAATGTCCACTTGCTTCTCCATCGATGCGTCTTAGGAAGTAGGTAACAGAAGTTACTGAAGCTCAACACAATGGCTTTTAGTGGCTTTGGCAGCTCCAAGAAACTAGGAACGGGTGCGGTGGCCTAATAAGCCACTATCCTTAAACAAAACCAATTACTATGAAAACGCGAAGAGAAGAAAAAACAAGAACCCGCCAAATGTTAAAGTCCCCCACAAACGTTATAAGGACCACGATTCACGAACGTGCACCTGGAATGTACGAACTTTCTACAGAGAAGGTGCCTATATCCAACTGACGGATGTTCTCGACATGCGAAGGAAATGCGACGGACGGGAAAAGGATTCACACGTCGAAAGAACTGTGATATCTTTTAGCAAGAGACTTCGCCATTAACACTTCGCGAATATCCACTATTCGCATCCGGGCGAAATATTTTTACATTACGCTGATTTGTGTACACGCCCCGGCGGAAGACAAAGATGAGGACATTAAAGATGCATTCTATGAGCGCCTGGAGGAAATATATGACCGCTTTCCTGCACAAGACATTAAAATCGTTCTGGGAGATCTTAATGCTAAGATAGGAAGGTAAGATTCAGCAGTCGAAAAATTCAGTCTGCACAACATCAACTTCGATAATGGATTCAGATTAGTTAGCTTCGCGTCGGCAAGAAACATTGTAGTGAGTTGAATCAGATGCGCGGTGCAAATATTGACTCGGATCACCACCTAGTTGCAGCCAAGGTACGCACGCGATTAAGAAGTGCTAAAAACGCTCGTATCCAAACTCAAAAGAAGCTAGACATGACAAAGCTACACACACCGATATAGCCAGTGCCTACTCCAACAAACTCTCTCAATTACTTTAAATCAATCCCTATAATTCTGATGTTCCTGACAGCCAGTGGCAGCTTATTCCGAATTCTATGACCACTGCCGCAACGACCGTACTGGGTTATGCAAAACCATGCTCAGGCAAGCCCTGTTACCATGAGGAATGTCGCGAAATGTCTGAAGATAAGGGTGCTGCATACAGTGCAAAACTCCAGCTAATGGCAACGAGTGTTGTGACGGAGAATGAGGAGAAGAGTAGGGAGATGACACGCCTCTTCAGGGGGGAAAAAGCGTCTACGAAAGAAGAGAGAGAGCCAAGATATCGAAAATAACAGAGATAGAGGTGAAGCCCGAAAGTACTACCAAAAGGTAAAACGCAAAGGTTTTGGAACAGGGATTCCGACCTGCAAGTCACATGTTGCTCGGAAAACTGGTCACGGACTCTCAGAGTATGCTGCAAATATGGAGGGAACGCTTTCTGATCTGTTCGTTTCCGAAAGCAGCATATGTGACGAAATCACACCAATCATCGATAACCGAGTAGATTGTCCACCACCGAACAAAAACGATATCTGCACGGCAATTGCATGGCTTAAAAATAATCTGGCTGCAAGAGCCGATGGACTTCCGGCAGATCTTTTTAAATCCGGCTGCGATGAACTGGCAAATTGTATGCACCAGCTCATAATCACGATTTGGCTCATGGAATGCATGTCCGCTGATTGGAATCTGGGTGTTCTATGTCCTGTACTTTAGAAAGACAATCCGAGTGTATGTACCACATATCGCGGAATCGGTCTTTTACCCATCGCATACAAGGTCCATCCTATCAAACTTGATTGGACCTTATCAGTGTGGCTTTACACCTGGTAAATCCACAACCAACCAGATATTCACACTACGATAAATCCTGAAGAAGACCCGAAAAATGTAGATCGACACTTACCATCTGTTCATCGGTTACAAAGCTGCATTCGGTAGTCCGCTACGACAGAAATTGTTAGATGCTGTGGCTGAGTTTGGTATCCCCGAAAAGCGGGATGACAATGATTGACACGAAGTCTTCAGCGAAAATTGGCAAAAATCTGTCAGAGCCATTTTCTACCAAGCGAGGCTTTAGACAAGGCGATAGTCTGTCCTGCGATCTCTTTAACATCGTAATGGAGATGATCATGCGGAAAGCAGCAGTAAACAGGAATGGCACCATATTTAACAAAAGCCACATGTTGCTCGCGTATGCTGATGATATCGATATTATTGGACGTTGATTGCGAGATGTTACTGCGGCTTTTTCGAGCATTGAAAAGCAGTCGGCTGAAGTGGGTCTGGTGATAAACGAGGACAAAACCAAGTTATTTGTTTCAACGAACAAAGAGTCCACTCGTCTGGGACGCTGCGTAAACGTTGAGAACTTGGAATAAAGAAGACTAAGCTGAAAGTTAGGTTAGGTTCCAAGTTGAGCAAGATCGAACAAAAACTACTCCCACTTCTTTGGGGGTGTCCGTCTGTCTGTCCACGGCATTGCAGCAGTAGTTAAAAGCTATCGAGCTGAAATTAGATATGCAAGCATCTATTCTAACTTTCTCCCGCAAGTTCTAAGTTAAGCAATATCGGACTAAAAATACTTCAACCTCCCATACCAACTCTCCCTTTTTGGGGGTATCCCTAAATCTTTTCTCCGCGAGTACTGGCGTAGTTTAAGAAATATCGAGTTGAAATTTGGTATACAAGCTTCTTTCCTCTAAGCGGAGGTTAAGTTCTAAGATAAGCAAGATTGAACAAAAACTACTCCCACCTTCCAAACAAAACTCCCCCCTTTTTTAGAGTTAAAAAAATCCATAACAATATTCTCGATTCAATCGGCATCGACGTTCTCATTCGTCGATAGTGATTGGAACCAGATTCCAGCACAAAGATATCCACAAGGCAACTTGGCTATCCCCCGATCAAAACACCAAAAATCAAATTGATCATGTGGTAATTGATGGCAGGCATACATCTAGTGTCATGGACGTGTGTGTGATCCGTGGTGCTAATATTGGCTCGGATCATTACCTGATTGCAGCCAAGGTTCACACAAGATTGAGCAGAGCGAAAAACGCACGTAAGCAAACACAAAGAAAGCTGGACATCGCGAAGCTGCAAACCCCAGAGATAGCTACTGCCTACTCCGACCAGCTCTCCCAACTTTTACGACACAACGCCTCTACTTCTGACGTTCCCGATACACAGTGGCAGCATATAGCGCATTCCATGGCAACCGCCGCAACAACCGTGCTAGGATATGAAAAGCGGCGCTCAGACGAATCCTGGTACGATGAAGAATGTCGCATAGCGTCTGAGGAGCAGGATGCTGCTTATATGGCAACGCTACAGCCAATTGTAACCCGTGCTGTTAGGGAACGGCATAAGAAGAAAGCAAAACGGGCGAGACAGCTATTTAGGCGAAAAAAACTTCAGATGAAGGAACGGGAGAACGAGGATATAGAGCGATACAGGGATAGAGGTGAGGCCCGAAAATTTTACCAGAAAGTAAGAGCAAATGGATACGGTAATGGCCTCCCCACCTGTAAGGACAGTGATGGAAATCTGGTCACGGATACGCAAAGTGTGCTGCACATATGGAGAGAACACTTCCAGCAACTGCTGGTTCCAGAAGACAGCGCACGTGAAGTTATCACGCCAATTGTCGACGACGGCTTGGATTGCCCATTACCAAGTCAAGCCGAGGTAAGAAGAGCAATATCGCGGCTGAAAAACAACAAAGCAGCCGGTGCCGACGGTCTGCCCGCAGAGCTCTTCAAGTCAGGTGGCGAGGAGCTGATAACGAGCATGCACCAGCTCCTGCGCACGGTTTAGCTTAAAGAGTGCATGCCCGACGATTGGAATGTAAGCGTATTATGTCCTATTATGTCCAAGTGTGTGCTCCTAAAACCGCGGGATCAGCCTTTTACCCATCGCATATAAGGTCCTGTCGAGTGTGCTATGTGAAAGACTAAAGACAGTGTTATCCAACCTGATCGGGCCTTATCAGTGTGGCTTTAGACCTTTAAAATTAACAACTGACCAGATTTTCACACTTCGGCAAACCCTGGAAAAGACCCAAGAGAAACATATCGACACGTTCCATCTTTTTGTCGTTTATAAAGCTGCCTTCGACAGCCCGATACGGCAGAAATTACTTGAAGCCATGGCTGAGTTTGGTATTCCAGCAAAGCCGATACGTCTTTGCGGAATGACGCTGACTGACACGAAGTCTTCAGTGAAGATTGGCAAGGACCTTACGGAGCCATTCTATACCAGACGAGGCCTAAAACAAGGCGACGGCCTATCGTGCGATCTCTTCAACATTTTGATGGAGATGACAATGAGAAAAGCTGCAGTAAACACGAGTGACACTATATTCAACAAAAGCCACATGCTACTCGCCTACGCTGATGACGTAGACATCATCGGTCGAAAACTGCGGGATGTGACTGCAGCCTTCTCAGATATACAGAAGGAATCAGCGAAAATGGACCTAACGGTGAACGAGGACAAAACGAAGTTATTAGTTTCAACGAACAAAGAATCTACTCGTTTGGGAAACTGCGTGAACGTTGACAACTATAATTTCGAGGTGGTAGATAACTTTGTCTACCTAGGATCCGCCATCAATAAAGCAAATAATGTCAGCCTAGAAATCCGGAGAAGAATCCTGCTTGCAAATAAATGCTACTACGGACTAAGCAAGCGATTCAATGACAGAGCCCTCTCTCGACGAACAAAACTCCAGCTATACCAGATACTGGTTCTACCTGTCTTAATGTATGGCTCAGAATCCTGGGTTATGACACAAGCGGATGAATCGGTTCTGGCGGTATTCGAGAGAAAAATACTCCGTAAAATATATGGGCCCATCATCGTTAACGGAGAGTATCGGCGTCGTATGAATCATGAGCTGTACGAGCTGTACACTGACATTGACGTGGTCAAACGCATTAAGGTTGTACGCATGGACGAAAATGCTCCAGCTCGAAAAGTCTTCGATGATGAACTCGATGGACGGCGCAGAAGAGGGCGACCAAAACTCCGTTGGAAAGACCAGATTACTGAGAACCTTACAGAACTCGGTGCGACTAACTGGAGAAGAAGCGCAGAAGATCGAGGCGCTTATAATATTTTTCTAAGTGCGGTATATAATCCACTGGGATTGCATAGAAGTACCAGCTAAGTAAGTAAGTAGTATGTAGTGTGTTGCAGTCACATGTTACCGGCTGCTGTCAGGATGTTTTTAGTTCTTAGAACATTCTGCATTCAAGTCATATTCAGCACACGTTCACTAAAAAAACTCACCACGTCTAGAAGTTTCCAGCCACGTATGCAGCATTAATACCGTCTAACTTAAATAGCTGTCGCACTGTCAATCTCGCTCTCTCATGTCTACGTATCCCTCACACAGCATCATGCGATCTGACGGGATTACTCTCTCGCATTTCAAGACTCTGTTTGTCGTCATGATGTTATTACGTCGTTTAACAAAGAGTCTGCAAACTTCGCCTCAATCACATGTGTCTACTTATTACGTCGTAGTGACTTCTGCAAACTTCTCCTGATTAGTATAATGTTGTATGTGAACAATGCTATTGCGTATCTTCTTATGTTTCTAGAACGTTCGTTCGCCAAGATGACACAATCCTACAATGATTGTGAACTACTGTGCATCTAATCGTAAAATGGTGGCTTTATTGGAGTGCCTTTGACGTAATGGGGTTTTTGAATTTAAATAAAAAGTCGCGAGTATTGTCTCATGCATAAATTTCGTCATTGTAGACGAAAAAAACATATTCTAATTGGTATCTCCCAAACGAATTAGTTTGTGATAACATTGGCTAATATTATAATTTTTATTTATTTGCTAATTTTGTCTGGAATGTCAGGATCAGACTCATGACCCAGTAACTAATGAGCAAACTGATTGTGGATCAAGAACCGAGAACCAAAATTGGAGAAAGCGTCTACTCGTAGGCTTGAATATAAAAAGTATACACGAACTTATAATATGTTTGGAATAGCAATAGTTTCCTCTTAAATCAATTCTGGGAAACGGAAATCCGTTTTCTCAAAAATAAATTGAAATCTGTCTCATTAAATTGAAATAACAAAAATCAATTCCCTTGGACATTCCTACAGCAGTTAGATATTTTTACTGGATATTATTCGCACTTTGCCCTACAAATATCGCCAAGTAAAAAAAAAACACATAGACACAGGTATTCGAACTGACGCAGGTACATTAAACAAAAAGCCTAAAACAACAAAGTTAACTTTAGTTATAGAATGAACAAGATAAGGAAAGCAAATGAATAAATATAAAATAGCAGAAAAACGAAACACTAAAGAAGACGTGACGACAAATAGTATGACTACCAGATGTATATATATAAGTATAAAGAGGAGTAGGGCGGGTAGGTCGAAGAATGACTGAATCGTCGTAGAAATTGTATGGACAGACTGGGCTGGTAACTACAAGTAACAGCATAAGTGCAACAACACACTCTTTCAACTTAAACTAACTCATCATCATCGCACGGACTGACGGACGGACGGACGGTCACCCATTCGGCCACCACCACTGACTGCCCTGCAATAATAACAAACAAATATCGAGAATAAAAGCAAATTGCCAAGAATACAAACAATGAAACAAAAAACCAAAAACAACAACAACAACACAAATCTATAAATTGTAAATATAATTAAAATGGAAACTCAATGGTTTGGGAAAGGGAATGATTGTCAGCGGACGGTTTGAGGCAGGCATGTACGGAGACGGGTGTTTGTTGCAATTGCACTGAAATTCTACAAATAGACAGAGAGGCGAAATAATTTTATTTGGGACGTAACGAAAGGCTACAAAAGCTACATAAAGATACATTAAAATATACAACTACAAAAAAATATGAAATGAGCAATGAAAAAATCATTGAAAAGTTTGAGTACATTACTACGCGGCAGCACATTACTTACTTACTTACTTAATTTCCCATTACACCCCATGAATGAGGTATGGGATAGCTTCTCGCGTTGTTGTGAATTAAAACGCTTTCTAATTTTAGACTCATAACTAACGGCACCTACTTGTTTATCGACGAATGCGAACGTAACTGTTTGAGAAGCTTTTTACTAGACAAGCCGATAAACTCGACACTTGATGCTGTGAAGTCTCTGTCGACAATATCGAGGGGACCGGCAATGAAAGAAAAATGTAGATGACTGGAGGTGGGAATCGATCCCGGGATCTGCCGCATAGTAGTCGCGTGTTCTAACCACTATGCCACGGCCGGTCACTTCCCCCTTCCTATTGTAGCATAAAAAGCTCCCAGAAGAATTTTAATGGCATATGCAGGGCAGCGGTCATATATCTCCTCCAGACGCTGATAAAATGCATCTTTAATGTCATCATCTTTGTCTTCCATCGGGCCGTGTACGCAAATCAAAGTAATGTAAAAATATTTCGCCCGGATGCGAACAGTGCCAATTCCGTCACTTACAGTGTTAAACCGCCAGACCAGATATCGAAGTCTGTTGCCGACTATGAATCCACATCCAAATTCGTGTCTTTCTACATAGCAGTTGTGCATCCCTGCCCCGTCCATCTAATTTCATGTGTGGGGGTGTAGTCAGTCTTGTTTGTGTTGAGGGTATCCGCCAGGTGGATAGTGGCGCCATCTCTGTATAGAGTTCGGACATTCCAGGTGCATATCCTTAAATCATGGTCCTTCTTACATTTGCGGGGCTCGTCAACATTGGGCGGTTTCTTGTTTTTTGTTTCTTTTCTTCGTGTAATACCATTTTAAAATTACCGCACCAATTTATCCTACATTATTAGGCCAATGTTGTCCTCAAGTCATTTCGTTGCTCTGATTGACATGTTTTGCCCACAAGTGTCAGTGACCGGCTAATACAGCTATGATATTCTTCAGGTGAACTGTATACATGTTCAACGTAAAACATGTCCTTTGTATATCCAAATCTGTTTGATCGCCGTGCAAGTGGTTTCTTTCACCTATCTTTCTTCAGCAATGATGTTCAGTTTACCTCTAGTAAGAGTAACACCAATGTAACCCTAACTTCGCCCGAATTCACAATGGTGACGGCCTTCACCAATACATAGACTTTTACGTTACCATATATGTCCCCATGTCCTGGAACCCATTTGAGGGTAACCATCGTATTTCTCGCTATCTCCTCCAGACACCACCGACATTCTTGAACATTTCTCTGATATTGACCGCATTGTCCGTGTCTAAACAGCCCGGAAAGTGTGTATCCATTAGCCAATTCAGTGTTTCAGTGCTGGAATCGGTCCACGACTCATTTGTCCTACGAATGAAACCCAAAATATGCAGGACCTTCGGCAGAACCCTCCTGAATAAATAAATAAATAGATTGGTCGTCATCATTGGCACTCTTTGACAGGTAAAACTGGTTCTATAGGCTATCTACTAATCCTTTGATAAACTTTCGGGTTGCATTTTGCAGGATTTTCAGCTGCTTATTCCACCACACTGGCTGCGATCTCTTGTTCGGATAGGCGAAATGTCAAAACTCAGCAAATCAAATGTTTAGAGCTCTCTTCAATTCTCGACAGCCAAAATATGTGCCTCGAAATTTGTCCATGACCAATTTGCTCTAAGCACGATCCCGCTCTTACTCGAATTGAAGACGCCAGGCTTGAAGCTATGCTCAAAGAGGTCAAATTTCTGACTCAAATATATCGATGAAAAACAATTTGACTTATGACTGCTAAGTAACCCAAAGAGATTGTGGAACTGCCGCTATATCTACCATCTTATCTTATCTAACTTAATTTTCCCATGAATGAGGTATGGGATAGCTTCTCGTTTTATTGAGAGGTTATAAGCTTTCTATCTTAGCACATAACGGCACCTCCTGTTTATAGACGAATGCAAACGTCAGTTATTTGGGCAGATTTTTACTAGACTTTTTATATAGGGGTGACCGCCGTTGGAAAAAATTTAGATGAATGAGACAGGAATCGAACCTTGTTCTCCTGGATGATAGTCTCGTGTTTTAACCAATGGCCGATGGAGCATTGTCGGTTAACCTTTAAAAATGAGACAGAAAAGAACATAACCGACAATGACGAGCGCTACCGCATTGTGATAACAATCTTTTTATGGCCTGAAATTGAGGCTCGACAACATTTGGTTTCACCAAGACTGTGCTATGATATACACAACGCGCGAGTACATTGCTTTGTCAACTGACCGCCTAGATCGTGTGTATCAGAGATTTTTTCTTTTTGGTTTTGTAAAGTCTCAAATCTCCGTCGATAAACCAGATACGATGCAAGACTTGAAAGCCAACATTACCCACGTAAATCGCAGAATACCGGTGATAATTTTAAAAAAGTCACTGAAAGTCGAATACAGCGTCTACGAGGTGTTCCTGGCCAATATTTTAATTATTTTCTTGTTAAAAACTAAATGACAGGCAGTAATCTTTCTGTTCACTGTAAAGATTGACCCACCTAGTTATATTTTAAGTGATTTATTTAAAACTAAATAAACCAATTCTAAATGAATCACTCTATAGTTGTATGATTATACCGTGGTGTAGGGCACAACATCGTTTGTCTATCTTAAGCCCCATTCACTCATTAGTTGTAGTTGTAATCTGATCAAATCTTAGCACTTTAATGGTGATACTTCAACTTCCTGGCAACCCTTGATCATCTTTAAGTAATATAATAAAGTATTTGTATTTTTAGTTATATTAACTTGCTATCTAATTTACAGTTAAATACGTCATAGTGAGAGTAATTAAAAACTCGTATAATATAATTAACTAATCAAGTGTTTTTATTTTTTTCGTTTCAGGTATGTCTCAATAACTTGACGAATTTAAATTAATATGTACTACAAGCGCTTGAGTTGGGGTAAGAGAAAACTCTATTATTAACATTAACACAAAAACAAAAATACAAAGTGAAAATAAAAAGCTAATAAGAGGATTCCAACTTGGTCGCTCAACGGCGGTTCTGTATCCCTTGTTGCCCTTTGTTGGAAGTACTCTGAACCTACGAAATTTATTATTACTGGAATTGTACTAAGCCAACAGAAGGCGTTTTATACAGCTCCTATAAGGAGTGGTGGTGGGGTCAAGGTAGTTGGAGTCGGTAGTAAGGCTTCTGTGTTTACACTAGAGCTCCCATATTATCGCTGGGTGGTTAGATACGCGCAGATACTTTTTGTATCTATGTATGTATGTGAATGTATGTACGTCGATGATAGCAAGCGCAAGCCAACAAGTACGCAGCAGATACATTTGACACGTGTTTTCAATTATATCCATATTTTACTGGTAATGGCAACAAATAAAATATTCCATGACGTTTGTGAATATTTAAATAAATTGCCTTGCCTTGCCTTTGCCATTGGCCAGTGGCAGTGCCAGTTCCTCATCCACTGCCACTGCCACCGTCAGTGACTGCATCAACCTAGTAGTCGGCCCATCTCAACATCCGCTGCTGCTACTTTGCACCTTTCAGTTGTCCATTTTGTTGTACTATTGTTGAATTATAGATTTTTGTATTTTTTTCACATTCTTTTACATTTATGTATGTTTTTTTCCGTGTGCTTTTTTTCGCCTTCTCCATTTGGGTTTTAATTTCCTCTCCTCTGGCACTTTGTTCTATTTTTTTTTTTTTTGCTATTAAAGTAACATTTACAAACACACGACAAAGGAGAAAAAAATTTAAATGGAATTTCCGTATCAAAAGAGAACAATTGATAAATGATGCATCAAAGAGGAAATAGCAGCAAACAGTTACAACGTAAGTATGAAATGCAAAGTATAAATCTTCGAAGAAATACTAACAAAAAAAAAATCTGGAAAACTTTTCTTCCATACGCCCGGGAAAGGAGGAGGGGGGAGGTCACCTTCAGTTGCCAGCTCAGCAAACTAAATGCATTTTTACAAAGACAAAAAAAGTGTAAGCTCGAGAAAAAAAACCGAGTACATCAAGACCAAGAATATTTCGTGTGACCTAAACAGGCAGGCAATATTTTAAATTGTCAATACTACGTTATAATTCTATGTATTGGAGCGCGGCCGTATAGACAAGTTCGATTGAAAACAACCATCGGTCATTATTCGGCCTCGTCAAAAAATTACCTTTAAGCTGAAGTTACAAATAATATTATTTTTTTTGTCAGATTGTCTTATTGTGACTTCAAACCTTCCACGTTTCAAAAAATCGGAATTTCAGCCTAGAATCTAATTTTTGAATTTAAAAAGATTGCTTTATTTAGCAAGTAATAATGGAGCCCGGCCGAATATTCCGCTATGGCAAAGATATAAACCTTGATCGTTATTCGAACCTAGATCGCACTGCAGTTTATTCGAGGGTCAATTTTCAGAACCGAATTTAACATGAAATTTAGCTTAATGTAGTAAAAAAAAATTTAGGTTACGGCCGAATATTCGGCTATAGCAATAAACAAGCATCGATCGATATTCTAACCTAAATCGCACTCAGGTTTGTTTATGATTCAATGTCAGGCATGTATTCAACATGAAATTTTGGTTTACGCTGTTAATAATATTACATGCCAGCCGAATATTCGGCTTTAGCAAATAAACAAGCAACGATCGTTATTTGAACCCAGACCACCGATATACGGTTGATTCTAGAGTCAATTTTCAGAAACTATTCAACATGAAATTTTGCTTTACGCTGTGGTTGATATTACATCCCGGCCGAATATTCGGCTATGGAAAGAAATAACTATCGATCGTTATTCGAATCGAGACGACCGAACTACGGTTTATTCAATAGTCAATTAAAAAAAACAAATCCACCATGAAATTTTGATTTATGCTGTAAATAATTTCAGAACTCTGCCGAATATTCGGTTATGGCGAAAAAACAAGCATCTATTGTTATCTGAACTCAGGCCGCACTACGGTTTATTCAAGAGTCAATTTTCAGCAACATGTCGTACATAAATTTTACTTTACGCTGTTAATGATATTTTATGCCTGCCGAATATTTGGCTATGGCAAAGAAACAAGCATCGATCGTTATTCGAACCCAAACCACCAAACTACGGTATATTCGAAAGTTTAAGAAAATAACAAATCCAACATGGAATTTTGATTTATGCTGTAAACTATTTCTGAGCTTGGCCGAATATTTGGGAAACAAGAAACAAACATCGATCGTTATTCGAACCCAGACGACCGAACTATGGTTTATTCCATAGTCAATTAAAAAACAAAACAATTCTAACATGATATTTCGATTTATACTGTAAATAATATTAGATCCCGGCCGAATATTCGGCTATAGCAAATAAACAACCATCGATCGTTATTTGAACCCAGTCAATTTTCAGAAACATATTCAATCTAAAATTTTACTTTACTCCATAAATGCTGAATATTCAGATATGGCAACTAATCAAGCATCGATCGTTATTCGAACCTAGAGCACCGAACTAAGGTTAATTTCAAAGTCAATTAAAACAAAAAAAAACAAATCCAACATAAAATTTTGATTTATACTGTAAAAATCATAAATTCGTCAGGTTATTTATAATAAATAATTTCAGTGTTCGGCCGAATATTCGGTTATGGCAAAGAAACAAGCATCTATCGTTATTCGAACCCAGACCACCGAACTACGGTTGATTTAGGAGTCAATTTTCAGAAACATATTTAACATGAAATTTTGCTGTACGCAGTAAATAATTTTAGATCCCGGCCGAATATTCGGATGTGGCGAAGAAACAAACACCGTTGTTCGAACCCAAGCCAGCGAACTAGTGTATTCAACAGTCAATTGAAAAAAAAAAATCAAATCCAACATGAATTTGTGAGTTATGCTGTAAATAATATTCGGTAATAATATACGGCCGAATATTCGGTTTTGGCAAAGTCTCTTTCTGCATAGGTATGTGCAGTAGGGTGGCGGCGAAAATTTAACTTTGGATTTTCGGTAATGCCCTAGCGGGATATTGTGCCAGTTGTTATTAAACGGCTGTGGTCAAATTTTAAGCAAAATCGGACAGCTTCAAGCCGTGGCCTAGAGAGGTCAAAGTTCAAATCTAAACATATGAAATTGAGTTCGTCTTTGTTTTGTAGTACCGTATAGAATCGAAAACTGCTGGACCAATCTTTTTAAAATGTGCACAGAATGTACCTGTCGGTGTTGAAAATGGGTACTTTTATTTTTGATATATAAAATGAGTGTAGCACCGCCCATTGAACCTTAATTTTGAAATCGCAATGTCTGGAGGACGAATATGTTATGATATCCGGCCGAATATACCGTAGCGGCTAATAAAGATATGGATTGTAGCCGTAACCGTATATTCGGCCGGAATCTACATTTTTTGAAGTTCGGCTAAAATTTACCTTTTACAATTGCGACGCATTTGTTAAAGAGTCCGGCCGAATATACGATCTCGGATACAAAACCAACACTGGCCATTCAATGTTCTTTAAAAAATGTAAATAGATTAATTACATATGAGTGAGTTACATATATGATTGTGTAAGTCTCTCTTATGAAGAGCCAAATTTCGTAAAACATTGTAAACTTTATGGTACTCAACCGAATATACGCTTTTGGCAAAAAGTTAAAATATATTTAAGTTTTTTAAATAGTAACCTTAAAATTAAGTAAAATTTTGGAAATTCATTTGCCGACCATGATTCGAAGAGTCAATTTCTTCCTGGTTGTATTTAAAGATTTTTTAGACTTCATTAATTTTACATTTTTTCGTTTTTATTTAAATAATCTTGATTAATTGTTGAAATACTGTTATGTAACTATGTATAATCTTTGAAATATAATAAAATTATTTACGTGAGTCTGCACTTGACATCTCTCTTTAAAACGAAATTATTTCTTTGGGTGCTTTTCTATGAAAACTTTACCTTCATCTAAAGTTAACTATCTTTTTTAGTATTATTTTTTGTTGTAGCTTTTTTTTGTATTTCTGTATAGGTTTCGTATTTCTTTTTGTGTCAGCATATTTTCCACATTTGTATTATTTTATTTGCTACTTTAAGATTTCCACTTTTCTGATACACACACACACACACGCAGGAGAAAAAAGAAGAAAATATGGCTGCACATCTTGTCCCCTCCAACACTTTAATGGTATCACCGCCTTATGGGTGACTCCCTGCACTCCCCCAAGACCTAACACCATCACGCTTACAAATGCCCCAAACTCTGACTTCTTCATCTGACACTGGGAAAGAGTCATCGTGTAGATCTTTAAACATTTATTCATATTCGTTGTATAAACATACATAACTGCTTGTACTTTAAGAATTTTTTTCTACTGCTCATTGCCATCGTCATCATCATCATCATGTTGCTTTACTTCCTCTCGTTTATCGTGTACCTATATTGTGTGTGTGTGTATTCTTTTTTTTTCATTTTATTCTGCGATTCTTTTGTAGGTGATGTGTATCTACAACTGTTTTATCAAATAATTTTTTTGTATACGTCTTTGCACTTTTGCCTAATAGTATCCAAATTGAGCTAGATAGAATTTCATCAGAAATTAGAAGACGTGTGAAATTTGTATCTACGATGGAATTTCATGTCGAAAATTTGAGGTAGTTTGAATCAGTTGTTCTATGATATATCGGTCTCAGCCTAGGCTGACACAAAAATCTACAACAAAAACTTTGTTATAGGTTGGACGTAGTTTTATACGTAGACCAGTAGTCGGGATCTGTCCCCAAATAAAACAAAGTTCAGGAGAATATGTTAACATACATTGTCGAAACGTTGGGTGAAATTTGTAATTATATGGAGTTTTAATTACAAAATTACACGATAAATCAAAATTGTTTAAATACCATCAAATAAATATCAACTTACATTGGCCAAACAACCACAAATTAAGGAACACTCACTCCCTAAGTTGAAAGATTATCCCAAAACAATTTAATTACGCTCCAAAGTTTTTGATACGTTCTATCTAGTTTTAATTTTTCTATTTGTAAATTGGGGGCGTCGGGAGTGTGATGCAAGGTAAAGCTTCTGATCGGTTTAACTTGGCAAACCCAGAGTGATCCTTGCCAATTGCACTTCAAGTCTACTCACAGAGCTCCGTATTCGTAGTACTACTGCGGACGGAGTACCTCCACGTGGTGACGCCTGGAAGCGTGCTTCTGACACCCGTCAGAGCACGACTAACTGTGAGGGGCGAAACCTAAAACCCAGGCACGTCTGCTCAGAGTGAGCGGTACCCTGGTCAGCGTCTGACCCAGAATGGGCGGCTGTAATAAAATCCTGGCAGGAGGAGAAAACTGCGACGTGGTGCGCTGGGCTTGCAACCCGCCACCGACGTATAAACTATTGCAATGAAAAGAAGTAAGAAAAGAATAAAATGGACCCCCCAAAATGTTGACGACCACCGCAAACGAATTAAGGACCATGATTTAAGGATATGCACCTGGAATGTTAGAACACTGTATAGACCAGGTGCCTCTATCCAACTGGCGGAAGTCCTCGAAGAATACAAGGCTGACATTACCGCTTTACAGGAAATCCGGTGGACGGGACACGGGTGCTCGCGCATGAAGACGTGCGACATCTACTATAGTGGCCATGCGGACAAGCACGAGTTTGGATGTGGATTTGTGGTTGGCAAGAGACTGCGACACCTAGTCTCAAGGTTCAACCCGGTGTGTGAACGTATAGCCACCATAAGAGTCAAAACAAAGTTTTTCCACATAACACTTATATGTGCCCATGCTCCGACAGAAGAGAAAATCGATGAGGACAAAGACGAGTTCTACGAGAGCCTAGAAAATGTATATGACCGTAGCCCGAGCCATGACATTAAAATTGTACTAGGCGATTTTAATGCTAAAATAGGCAGGGAAACCGCATTTGAGCCTACCATCGGAAAATTCAGTCTGCACACCGAAACGTCGAACAATGGCATCAGACTGATTGATTTCTCTGCGGCAAGAAATATGGTAGTTTGCAGCACTAGATTTGACCATAAAAATATTCATAAGGCAACATGGTTATCTCCAGATCAATTAACAAGGAATCAGATTGATCATGTGGTAGTCGATGGAAGGCACGCATCGAGTGTTCTGGACGTACGAGTGATTAGGGGTGCGAACATTGACTCCGATCACTTCCTTACCGCAGTTAAGGTACGCACAAGGCTAAGCATGGCGAAAAACGTACGTAACCAGGCACAACGAAAGCTGGACATCGGTAAACTGCGGACCACAGAGGTAGCAAACGCCTACTCCAACCACCTAACTCAACTGCTGCGGAATGCTCCAACCCCTGACAATATAACCTCGCAGTGGCAAAATATAGCCGACTCCTTAGAACGGGCTGCGAGAAGCGTACTTGGATACTCAAAGCCGTCTCAAGAAGATGCCTGGTACGATGATGAATGTCGCAATGCCACAAGAGAGACGGTTGCTGCATACAGGGCGAAACTGCAGCCAATGGCAACGCGAGCTGTTCGTGAACGGCACAGGGAGAAGAGACGACAGGCAACGCGTCTTTTTAGAAGAAAAAAGAAGGAGCTGAAGAAGAGGCAGGACGAGTGCACTGAGTTGCTCCGAAGTAGAGGGGAAGCCCGAAAATTCTACAAGAGAGTGAAAGCGAGAATGCGTGGAACATGGTTGCCCTCCTGCAAGGACAGCGATGGTCAGCTAGTGACGGACCCGGATAACGTTCTGAAGATATGGAGAGATCACTTTAGAAATTTACTGGATACTGACACCACTCCAGAAGACCCCGCTCCAATCCATGACGATGGTATTAACTGTCCACCTCCGAGCCAGAGCGAGATACGTATGGCCATTTCCCGCCTTAAAAACAACAAAGCTGCTGGAGCCGATGGTCTCCCTGCTGAATTGTTTAAGGCTGGCGGGGAGGAGCTGATTAGGAGCATGCATCAGCTCATGGAGAACATCTGGCAAGAGGAGAGCATGCCCGGGGATTGGAGTCTCAGTCTGTTATGTCCCATATACAAGAAAGGAGATCGTAGTGAATGTAAGAACTATCGTGGAATAAGCCTATTACCAATTGCGTACAAGGTCCTTTCAAGCATATTGTGTGAACGTCTAAAGCCAATTGTAGAAAAACTAATTGGACCATATCAGTGCGGCTTTAGACCTGGCAAATCTACTACGGATCAAATATTCACCTTACGACAAATCCTGGAAAAAACCCATGAAAAGCAGATCGACACCTACCACCTCTTTGTCGACTACAAAGCTGCCTTCGACTCTCCGATAAGGAATAGGCTATATGAGGCCATGTCTGAGTTTGGTATTCCTGCAAAGCTGACTCGACTTTGCAAATGTACCTTAGACAACACCAAATCCTCGGTTAAGATTGGTAAGGATCAGTCTGAACCATTCAACACGGAAAGAGGTCTCAGGCAGGGCGATAGCCTGTCCTGTACACTATTTAACATAGTTATGGAGAAGGTGATGAGAAAGGCTGGTATCAACATGTCTGGCACCATATTCCACAAAAGCCACATGCCACTAGCCTACGCCGATGATATAGATATCATTGGCCGAAATCTGCGGGATGTTACTGCAGTTTTCTCATCGCTAGAAAAGGAGTCAGCAAAAATGGGTTTAGCGGTCAACGAGGACAAAACAAAAATAATGATTTCGACGAACAAAGAGTCCTCTCGATGGGGACGCACCGTGAACGTTGACAATTATTGTTTTGAGGTAGTCGACGAATTTACCTACCTCGGATCTTCCGTCAACAAGATGAATAATGTCAGCCAAGAAATTAAACGGAGAATAGTGCTAGCCAATAGATGTTTCTACGGACTTCGGCAGCACTTTAGTAACACCACCTTCTCTCGGAATACTAAGAAACAGCTATACCAGGTGCTAATCTTACCTGTTCTGTTGTATGGTGCCGAATCATGGGTGCTTACTACAACGGACATACAAAACCTGGGAGTATTCGAGAGAAAAGTACTCCGAAAAATATATGGACCTATCTGTGTCGAAGGCCAGTTTCGCCATCGGATGAACCATGAGCTGTATGAGCTTTACCACGACATCGACGTAGCTAAAAGAGTCAGAATCCAACGACTTCGATGGCTGGGACATGTTGCCAGGATGGATGTAAATGCTCCAGCGAGGAAGGTGTTTGAAGGCGAACCTGAAGGACGGCGCAGAGCAGGGAGACCCAAACTCCGTTGGAAGGACCAAGTGGTAGGCGATGTGCCATCATCTGGTAGGACTAACTGGAGAACACACGCAGAAGACCGAAGCGTGTGGAATTCTTTATTACTTCAGGCCTCAAATTTATGAACTACGTTTCGTAAATTGTAATTGGCCACTTAAGTAAGTAAGTAAGTATTTGTAAATTGGTGTCATATCAAAACAAAAGCCATTTTTTTATTGGCCCCTTTTGATTCCGAAGTCAATTTTGACTATTGACTTCTACTGTACTGAATTTTCCAATTTTCATAACGTCCGTGAATTTCTCTTAAAGCCATACAACCTTTGCTTTATAAGTATTTACATCTGGTCTCACGAGTTAACCGTATTCGTGACCAAATATAAGCGAAATATCGTGTTATCCATTAAGTGGTTTCAAAATTGTCGTTGTGGCAAGACTGCCGGCTGTCGAATTTCTGTCATCTGAAGTGTCATTTATTTAGTGAAAAGTCTGTCATTTGCGAATAAAGATCGTTAGAAACAGAAAACCGCGCAAAAATAGTTCAAACTTACTACAATTATGGGTGTCACACTAGACCTACTGTACAAGGAATTTGCAAGATTATAAAGACAGGTGTGCTTAGGTCTGTGCATCATCGTATTGTGCGAACGGCAGAAAATATCGCTTTTGTTAGATAAAATGTGGTGGATACTACGAATTTGTCGGTTCCGCGTCGTTCTCAGCAATTGCAGTATTTTTTATTTAATTTACTTAACTTACTTAATTTCGCTTTACACCCCATGGACGAGGTATGGGATAGCTATCGCGTTGTTACGAATAAACACGCTTTCTATTTAAGATTCACAACAAACGGCACCTTCTTGTTTATCGACGAATGCGAACGTCACTGTTTGAGAAGCTTTTTACTAGACATGCCGATTGACTCGACACTTATGTACTGCGAAGTTTCTGTCGACAAAATCGAGGGGGCCGACAATGAAAGAAAAATGTAGATGAATGGAGGCGGGAAACGATCCACGGATCTAAGGCCAGTCGCGTGTTCTAACCACTATGCCACGGCCGGTCCCCAATTGCATGTACACCATCTACAAAAAAAAGTCCAACGCTTTTAACAATTAAAGCTGCATTTTCTAAAGACATTTTCATCAGCGATGAAGCTTATTTCTTTCACGGCAAAAATGTAGCACGCAAAACCCAAAAGTTATTGTGAAAAAGTCACTGCATCAGGAAAAAGTTGTTGGTGCGCCTTATGGATTGGAGATGTCAGTGAGCCATATTTTTTTAAAAAGACTCTGGAAATAAGTATTATGAAGTGGACAATATTTGGTTTCAAGAACACGGTGCCACACAACACTGCAAATTTTGGCATTACGTCGATTGGTTTAACCCCGTTATACATTTTTGTGGGGCCACATTAAAGACCATATCTAGGCGAATAATTCCATAATGTTGGAGCATTCGAAAACCAAAATTCGTGCATTTTACACCGAGAAACCGCCCCAAAATTTGCGAAAATATTGTCGAATACTACTCAAAAGGATCGGCTGCTGCAGCCAATCTAAATGGCGTTTTATTTCGTAAGTACAACACGCGGCTATCATGCATGCAGGAGACCAGGGTTCGCTACCTGTCACATTAATCTACATTTCTTTAATGAGCGGCCGGTCGATGTTGTGGACAGCAACTTCACAGTAGTCGAGTCAATCGGTAGGTCTAACAAAAGTATCACAAACAGCTGACTTTTGGATACGTCGTAAAACTCTAGGTCCCGTTGTATGAGTCTGAAAAAAGTACCCAATCAAATGTGATAAGTTCTATAATTTATAGGATTTTAAAAGTAACCAACTGCTAAAAACGGCTAGACATCGCAAGGCTCCCTACCCCAGAAATAGTCGAAACCTATTCCAAAAAACTCTTCCTTTTAAGGCACACAAATGTCCCTAATTCTTATGTTTTCGACACACATTCTAAGATTACTGCTTTCTAATTTGAGTGTTCTGATCGTTTTCACTAGGGAATAACTAGAATCTCTCTTTGGGTTTTCCCAAGCAGCTCACAACGTCCGATAGATCACGTGCTTCCAGGGTCATGAATGGATGTTCAGTGGTAGCAAATGTGAGAAGGCGCAATGTTGAGTAACCAAATTAGCATGCTACCACCGCTGTGACTTACGCAGTACAAAGTTTTTACAACTACAACTCATTGACTAGGAACTCAATTCTGAGAACTTCACGCGAAAGTAGCCCCAAAAAGAAGAAGTTCCGCATTATTCGTTTTGTCAAGTTACATGCCATAATATCACTAGTTTACAGTCATTTTGCAGCAAAGTTGTAAATAATTAAAAATTTTTCCTCTTCTTAGTTTTACAGATATGAATTTTTGAATTATTTTGCAAATTTTTTATGAGATGCATTAGCTTATTGGAGACTACTTTGTAAACGCGTCCAACGATTTGAACAAGAGTGGTCTCCAATTAAAGGTAATGTGTTCCCCTAAAACCCTTCTATACAAGCTTTTAACATCGGTTGGGCAGTTTTGATGGTAGGAGCATGTTAAGTTTAAAAAACTGATTTTTTGTGCAAAAATCACGGTTTTAAATTTATAAAGAAAAATTATAAAAAATATTAATCGCAAAAATAAATTCAATTTCATAAATTGAGTATGAAGATTGGACTTCCCCGAGCAAAACAAGCCATCGTTTATAAAAATTGGGTGATAAGAGGGAGAGTTACACGTTTTCTAATAAAACATTACAAATGGTAAATTTTTTGATTTTAAGCATATCACGGTAGGCTTCAAGCTAAACTTTACGTTGTATGAAAATGACGATAAAAAGTGGAAAAGCCACTGTATTCTGGGATCATGCATCACAAAAATGTTTAATTTTAAATCCTAGCTGATCATTTTTAGAAAATATCGATATTTTTCATTTCTGCAGACTGGACCAAAAGTCTTTTTACTTTTTAAACGATGACTGTTAAAAACTGGACCAATGAGATAAAAACTGTTTATTTATTATGAAAGTATACAAACTGGGATTCTTGTATGATCATTGATTATTTAGACATTGCTTCAACCTGAAGGCTTGAAGTGCATTTACGAAGTATTCTCCAATAAGCTGATGCATCTCATGAAAAATTTGCAAAATAATTCAAAGATGCATATCTTGAAAACTAATCAGAGGAAAAATTTTTAAATCTTATAATCGTGTTTAGGAGGCCGAAATCTATAGAAAAAAATTATTTACAACTCTGCAGCTGACAAAAAATAAAAGTTTATAAACTGGTGTATTAATTTAATATCGATTTGAAGTTAGTAAGTATCGTATAGGGGAATTTGTCACGTTTTAGGCTCTTTTGTTTGACATAACATAAATGCTATATGGTGGCGTATGATTATTATAAATAACAACTATCGAGGTGTCAGCCTTTAACCCATTGCTTACAAGGTCCTGTCTGGTGTGTTATGTGAGTCTTCGAGAGAAAAATACTACGCAAAATATTTGGACCCATCATCGTTAACGGCGAGTACCGTCGTCGAATGAATCATCAGCTGTATGAGCTGTACAACGACATCGACGTAGTCAAGCGCGTTCAAATAGACCGAATGCGCTGGCTTAGACACATTTTACGGAATTGGGATTATTTTCTACGTGCGGTTACTGATGGATGAATTTCTTGTATTGCTGAAGAAAATAACTTGTCATGCTTTTCCTAATCGAGATGATTGTGAAGAACACAACTGGTACCATTTAAAATATCGATGGCTAAATATCAAAAGTACCGGCCGTGGCATAGTGGTTAGAACACGCAACTACCATGCGGGAGATCACAGGTTCAACTCCTGGCTCCACTCATCTTAAAAAAAGAAAAATTTTATTTCATTGTCGGCTCCCCTCGAATGTTGTCGACAGCAACTTCGCAGTATTAGTGTCGAGTCAATCGGCATGTCTAGTAAAAGCTTCTCAAACAGTGACGTTCGCATTCGTCGATAAACCAGTAGGTGCCGTTAGTTGTGAATCTAAAAATAGGAAGCGTGTTAATTCACAACAACGCGAGAAGCTATCCCATACATCTTCATGGGGTGTAAAGGGAAATTAAGTTAAAGTTTAAATATGAAAAGGTCGTATCTTGTATTTTTACGAAGTCTCTTTTTTTTGCATATTTTGGTAGGGGACTCAAAAATTCAGGTTTCGTATAAAAAATATTTTTAAATACGTATTACAACACGTTCACCACAGATACGTCCAATTGAATATCCTTGGGCATGATAGTGACACGCTTAGCGCCCAAGTTCGTTTTTTCGAATAGACCAACCAAGTAGCCTTCGCTAGCTTCTTGCAGAGCCATAACTGAGCTCTGGAAACGCAAATCGGTTTTGAAATCCTGTGCGATTTTACGAACCAAACGCTGATATGGCAATTTGCCGATCAACAGCTCGGTACTCTTTTGGTAACGACGAATTTCACGCAACGCAACGGTACCAGATCGATAACGATAGGCGTACTTGACACTGCCAGTATCTGGGGCCCTTTTGCGTGTAGCTTTGGTTTAATATATAGTTTAATGTATCGCCGGTATCTTGCAAAAAGGTCTCAAGTCCACTTGTTGTGTTTCTGAGTTATAGATGATTTAAATTTTATGACCATAACTAGAAAACTTCTTTAAGAGACATAGGGTCTTTTACACGGTATAGACTAAGTCTTTTGAGACATTTTTGCGTGACAAAGTCCATTTTACAAAAAAGTGGACTTGAGACCTTTTTCTGTATAACGTCGATTTCTATGATATTTTTACTGTAGAATATATCTCAGTAAGTTATACATGATTAATTTGTTCATTTTGTTTCATTTGTCTTTGTAACTTTGCAATAACTTTATTGTTTCTGTTATCAATTCCCGTCAAGTATTTCAATCTTGATTTTGTTTTGAAATTAGTTTACTCGGTCACTGGTTAAAAGGCGATAGGGTGATAAGATAAGCGACCATTTTACTTTCAATGCCCTATAGTCATTTAGTTTCCTTGTGGCATGATGGAAATTATGAACGCAAAGTATTCATTCGCGTATTAAGATTCTTGTTATTTAAAAAAAATAGATTAATCAATATTTCGAAAATGAGGGTAAAATATTACAAATTTGTTATATTTGTTAAATGTTTACACTCACTACATGCTAACCAAATCTAAGAGACAACAGGAAATCTTGTTTAAATAATTCCTCTTATTATGTATGTCGTAGTCTTGTCGAATTTTTGTCGTTTTTAAAATATGGCATCGCTGATATGGTTTGTGAGACTGAAATACGACTTGTTCTTTTTCCTTCTTCTTCATTAGATGATGAAAAATTCTCACCACTAAACTTTTTTGTAAATTATTATTAATTTTATTCAAAAAAAGAAAAACAATCGAATGCTGTCGAAAGTCGACTACAACATACGTAATAAGGGGGAATGTTTGATAGCGTTTGCTACATTTCCGTAACTTGAAGTGCCCCATGAAAGTTTTAGAGTTCCAGAAGTCCGGTTCCTAGATTCTTACAAAAACCACATTATTCCCCACTTCGGTCGTCCATTAACCTATCACGATTAATTTCAAATTGATTTATTTTAAAGGATTTGAACCTGAATTTCATATGACGCTCTCTAGTTACTTTCTTAAAAAAATGCTTGTACGGTCACGTTTATATTCATCTTGCACGTATGTTATTAAGACCAGCGTAAGTTAGCAAGCCACTGCAATAAATTCTATTATTCTAAATTTTCGGCTCATATGTCAGTCATCCCTCATTCAAATGAGACCAGAACTAGTCTTACCAACGGTTCAACATTGAAGGCCACCAAGCAGGTGCAAAGAAAACTAATAACAACAAATTTATCTATCCATGTGCCTGTGTTGTTTGGGTCGTAAATATATTATTGGCAATATTTAAATTAGGTTAAACCACCAGGATTAGGAACAAGACATAGGGATATCCTTTAAAGGCCTTTACAAATTTAAATATTTCATTCATTTGTGTCAGGATCAATCTCTTCGTAGGTTTCCTTTATCTCTCAAAGGTAGCAGCGCTATAAAAGGAAAATTGCAGGTAGTTTTTGGTAGCACACTTTTAACCCCCGCGCACTTGCTATTCTTTGCGTCCATCAGCTTTGAGTCTTAAAGGATAGTGAATGAAATAAAGTGAAATAACGACAGCCGGATGGAATGTGCTGCAGATGTACAACGAGTGCGACGAGTATGTGAGTTCACGATTATTTATAAGGACGTCGCTTCGCATCCTATTTTGTTTGCTTTTTTTTTTTAAATCGCACACCGAAAAGTTGTGCTCACCAAGTAAATAAGGGCGTTTCCTGCTATTTTATGGATATGTTTGGGATTTTTTTTCTGGTTGCTTCTTTTACAAAGTATTTTTTTTTTTTTTTGATTATTTTTTGTTTTGTTTGGATTTAAGATGAATATAATGTGGACCCAATAACAAAGGAACTGTAAGTGAGTGCGAGTAGGATGCTATGTGCCGTATAATAAGATGTTGAAATATTATACAAGATTTCTCCTCCCCCTTGGAAGGCAGAGAAGGGAAAATAGGTATACAAGTCAAGGGATTGAGAAGTGCTACTATTCAATTGATGCAATTCTTTAAAATAAAACAAATACATATGCACTACAGAGACAAGAAGTAAATAGGATACAATGTTTTGTAAAGTTTCCTTTAACGTCCTATCCGTATAGATTACAACTAGTGCCCCCGGCAATACTTGACTTTTGCATAGTTAGTGAATATATATAAATTGATTCATTTATAACTTTGTTTTTTAATTTTAAATAAAACAGATAAAATTGTGTTTGATATTGAAATCTTAATTATGACTCGAAAGAATTATCAGTGACATTTACTTATTAAAGATAATTTATTTTTAATGTTGGATGCGACTACGCCGTACGCGTTCTTTTTGGAAGGTCTAACAACTTTTACTCACTCTTTCCAGCATTAGCATGTAAAGGCCAAACGTAAAAGGCAAATTGCCTTCCGAACTGCAAAAATGGAGCAGGGCTACAACATTTCAATAATTTTGCGACTTTGGTCCATATTGATTTCATGAAACCCTTGGTGAAACTGACTTTTATGAATTTTGGGCATAATTTCATTTTTGTTGCTGATGGGGTTTATTTCATTGGAGGTTATTTCATTTTCATCATTGGGTCTTATTTCATATGAAATAACTCCCAAATATTGGGGGTTGTTTCGTTTTCGCTTTGGGGTTTGTTTCATTTATTTTTCGACGTTATTTTATTTACTATTTTTGGGTGTTATTTCCAATTTTTTGGGGTTTATTTCATTGAGGGTTATTTCCAGGGCGTTATTTCATTGGGGGGCTTTTCGTGGAGCTAAGAAAAATTACTGATAATGAGAGAATAATGACAGCTACATTTTTTTTTTGCTTTCTTGTGTTTTTCTTTGTGTAGACTACTGGTTTAAATCGAAGGTTTCACAACCTTCCTCGCGTCAGTTATATAACAAAACAAAAACATAAAACTAACATAAAGTAAGTTCGCAACTGACCGCAGAATGTTTAAAAAGTAAATAAGTTCCAAAAAAATTATAACAAAAATCCCAAAGATTTGAAGGAGACATGATCAAGGACGCAATCAACGGCTTTTATCCTTATAAATCCTTCGGTCCGGACGACACTATACCCGCCGAACTTTAACAGGTCCTGGAGATACTATTGCTATGGGTGGAGGCTCCCTTTAACGGCTGTTTGAAACTATTCTACCTGCCAATAATATGAAGAACGGGTAATCTTCATCCCAAAGGTGGGAAGGCCATTGCACATCAAAGCGAAGGACTACAGACTAATTAGTCTGACATTATTCCTTCTAACAACCAATGAGAGAAATATGGGCAACATCATTAAAATTTCAATCGACCCGCATCACATGTATACACAAAAGGAAAATCGACAGAAACTGCACTCCATGCTCTATTGTAATGCATAGAGAAATCATAAGATAAGAAAGAATTTTCTCTAGTAGCCTTTATGGACATAGAGGGAGCCTTCACCACTATCGAACCCCTCTGCATTATGACCGATCTCAATAGCCTACATATCAACTCACATATTAGAAAACTTATTCGCAATATGTTACTGAAAAGAACTATCACCTCAAAGCTGGGAAATCACACCCTTCCTAGGAAGGAGGCTACAGGCACGTCATAAGGGGTAGTATTATCGCCGCTTCTGTGGAATTTTGCTGTCAACAGCGTTCTGAAATAGTTGGAGTCGGAAAGATACACGGTAGTAGCGCACGCAGACGACATAGCACTCTCGGGTAGCAAGTCTACCATACCTCGAACGGAAGATACACTACCTGGGCTTCATCTTGGACGGGAAACTTAATTGGAGAAATAACATAGAAAGCAGATCCAACAAGGCACTCATAGCTTTACACATATGCCAAAAAGTTATTAAGAAAACCTGGAGATTCAAACCCATGGTAACACTTTGGACTGACAATGCTATAGTGAAACCAATACTACAATATGGCTCTATAGTTTGGTGGTATGCGCTCGACAAGAAGACAAATGGATCGTGTTCAACGTTCCTCTTGTCTTCTAATAACTGGAGATCGAGGCACCCTCTAAGGCACTCTACACGATATTTAATCTGCTATCACCTGAACTGAGCTGCAAATGTTCCGCACTCAAATCAGCCATTCAATTAAACGAGATAGAACATTGGGGTCCCTCCATCGGACACTCAATGATCCTGAACCAGACCAATATCTCACTTGAAACTGACTAAGTGCTTAGTGCTCGAAAATAGAACATTCTCTATGAATCTAGAACACCCACCAGAAAGGATTAGACAGACAACGAGAACGCTATATATGGACCAATAAACTCTTTACTGATGGATCCAAACTGGATGACAAGATCGGCTATGGTACCTACTCCGCGAATATAGGCCATAGTATAAGATCAAGTATTCCCGAAATAGAACATTGGGATCCCTCCACTGGACACTTAGGAATCCTGAGCCAGATCATGTGCACAGAAATAGAACATTCTCTATGGAACTACAACGCCCTCCAGAAAGGAGTGGACAGAGGACGAGAAAGCTATGTGTGAAACAATAAACATCTTTACTGATGGGACCAAACTGGATGACAAAGTCGGCTATGGTATCTACTACGCGAATCTAGGCCTAAGTATAAGATTAAGGATTCCAGACTTCTGCAGCGTTTTCCAAGCGGAAATACTTGCTATTAAACGAGCCGCGAACGTGATCAACATGAGGAAAGTATTACAGAAGGATATTCTCCTGTTCTCAGACAGTCTAGCGGCGGTAAACTCACACAGTACACAATTTTTCGGCTCATTGATTTGGGACTCAATTCTCAGAACTGCACGTGAAAGTAGCCCCAAAAAAGAAGAAGTTCTGCATCATTCGTTTTGTCAAGTTACATGCCATAATAATTTAATATCGATTTAAAGTAAGTAAGTATCTTATAGGGGAATTTGTCACGCTATAGGCTCTTTTGTTTGACATAACTTGAGAACCACTAGTCCGATTAGAATAAAACAAATTTTAAAAAATTATGAATTAAAATTCTATTAGTCTGTTCATATAACGTGTCCCTACATAAGCAACAGTTTCACTTTTCCATTCATCAAATGATTTTGAACTGGGTTTATGTTGTGGCAGTTACAATAAAACTGTTGTACTCCGTGGCGTATGATTTACATGGTTTATTACTTATGACAATCATACGCCACCATATAGTATTGATGTTATGTGAAACATAAGAGCCTAAAACGTGACAAATTCCCCTATACGATACTTATTAACTTCAAATCGATGTTAAATTATTATGGCATGTAACTTGACAAAACGAATGATGCAGATCTATTTCTTTTTGGGGCTACTTTCACGTGCAGTTCTCAGAATTGAGTCCCAAAATCATGTGTTGTACTGTGTCATTGAAGTCGTATAACATCAAATCAAAAGTAATCAGTGCCTGCCAGAAATCTCTTAACGAGATATACTGGAATAACAGAGATCGTGTTACGAGGATACCTGGACACAACGGATTTGAGGGCGACTATAGAGCGGGACCGGCCGTGGCATAGTGGTTAGAACACGCGAATACCAATTCTGGAGATCCGTGGTTCAATTCCTGACTCCCTTAAACTACATTTTTCTTTAATTGTCGGTCCCATCGTTGTTATAGACAGCAACTTTGCAGTATAGTGTCGATTCAATCGGCATGTTTAGTAAATACTTCTCAAACAGTGACGTTCGGATTCGTTAATAAACAAGAAGGTGACGTTAGTTGTGAATCTTAAAATAGAAAGCATGTCAATTCACAACAACGCGAGAACCTATCCCATACCTCATTCATGCAGGAAAGTGACGTTGAACAAACGACAGATGGAAGATTGAGGAAACCTATAGGTAGGCCAAAAAAACATGGCCTGAATACAACCCGAAGCGAACGTCGTACCTGGTAAATCTTGAAAGGGACCCTATAAGAAAAAATATTACCTTACCAGGACATGGACCGTTAGGCAGACATGCGAACAGAATGGAATTCGCAACGAAAAGCAAGTATCTACAGACCATATTATATGCGACTGCCCAGCCCTATATAGAAAGAGAGTGGAAAACCTGGGAAACCTTTTCCTATAGAAGAACTGACATCCTTGAATACCGGAGGGATCAACAACTTTTGCAAAACCAATAACTGGACGGATTGGATCGAAACACCGGATTCCCAATCGCCAACTGGCAACGCAATCAAGCAGCACACCTGCTGAAAGCATAGGTTGAGGGGATGACGCAAATGCCCAATGGGTCCATAGGGACCTAAATGATCACCTCTACAGATGAGATGCCTGCATACCAACCAAGGAACAAATAACCGAAAAAAAACCGAAAGTTTCAGACGGGAAACCAGACTTACATATACCCTCACCCTCAGTAAAACATTACATTTTTTATTATATTAATATTATTACGCTATTTCTAAAGTGGGCGGAGTAGTCCATTTGTATGGGAGGTACCAAAACTTTACCCTGATTTAGCTTTACTAAATACAGAATATTGACACGATCGCTTTGTGTGTATTAATATTATTAATCCATCTCTAAACGAATGTTACATTTGTGTGGAAGTTACCAGAAGGGCGTGGCTAGACTTAAAATTTTTTCTCTAAAACGTTTTCCTGTTATAGATTTACTAAATTTGGCCACGATCACGTTGGTTGTTTTGATATTGTTACCCGATTTCTAAAGTGGGCGGAGTGGCACATTTGTAAGAAAGGTACCAGAAGGGGCGTGGCTAGACTTCCAGTTTTTTCTCCAAAACTTTATCCTGCAGTAGGTTTACTAAATGAGATCGTAGTGAATGTAAGAACTATCGTGGAATAAGCCTATTACCAATTGCGTACAAGGTCCTTTCAAGCATATTGTGTGAACGGCCAAAACCAATTGTAGAAAAACTAATTGGACCATATCAGTGCGGCTTTAGACCTGGAAAATCTACGACGGATCAAATATTCACCTTACGACAAATCCTGGAAAAAACCCGTGAAAAGCAGATCGACACCTACCACCTCTTTGTCGACTACAAAGCTGCCTTCGACTCTCCGATAAGGAATAGGCTTTATGAGGCCATATCTGAGTTTGGTATTCCTGAAAAGCTGATTCGACTTTGCAAATGTACCTAGACAACACCAAATCCTCGGTTAAGATTGGTAAGGATCAGTCTGAACCATTCAACGCGGAGAGAGGTCTCAGGCAGGGCGATAGCCTGTCCTGTACACTATTTAATATAGTTATGGAGAAGGTGATGAGAAAGGCTGGTGTCAACATGTCTGGCACCATATTCCACAAAAGCCACATGCCACTAGCCTACGCCGATGATATAGATATCATTGGCCGAAATCTGCGGGACGTTACTGCAGTCTTCTCATCCCTAGAAAAGGAGTCGGCAAAAATGGGTTTAGCGGTCAACGAGGACAAATCAAAAATAATGATTTCGACGAACAAAGAGTCCTCTCGATGGGGAAGCAGCGTCAACGTTGAAAATTATTGTTTTGAGGTAGTAGATAAGTTTACCTACCTCGGATCTTCCGTCAATAAGAAAAATAATGTCAGCCAAGAAATTAAGCGGAGAATAGTGCTAGCCAATAGATGTTTTTAAGGACTTCGGCAGTACTTTAGTAATACCACCTTATCTCGGAATACTAAGAAACAGCTTTACCAGGTGCTAATCTTACCCGTTCTTTTGTATGCTGCCGAATCATGGGTGCTTACGACAACGGACTTACAAAACCTGGGAGTATTCGAGAGAAAAGTACTCCGAAAAATATGGACCTATCTGTGTCGACGGCGAGTTTCGCCATCGGATGAACCATGAGCTGTATGAGCTTTACCACGACATCGACGTAGCTAAAAGAGTCAGAATGCAACGACTACGATGGCTGGGTCATGTTGCCAGGATGGATGTAAATGCTCCAGCGAGAAAGGTGTTTGAAGCAGGGAGACCCAAACTCCGTTGGAAGGACCAAGTGGTAGGCGATGTGCCACCATCTGGTAGGACTAACTGGAGAACACACGCACAAGACCGAAGCGTGTGGAATTCTTTAGTACTTCAGGCCTCAAACGTATGAACCATGTTTGTAAGTTGTAATGGGCCACTTAAGTAAGTAAGTAAGCTTTACTAAATACAGAATTTGGGCACGATCCCGTTAGGTGTATTGATATTATGACACGATGTCTAAAGTGGGCGGAATTGTACATTTGTATGGAAGGTACCATAACTGGCGCGGCTAGACTGCCACTTTTTTATCCAAATCTTTATCCTGATATAGTTTTACTAAATATAGAATATGGGTACGATCGCGTTGGTGCTATTGATATTATTAATCGATTTCTAAAGTGGGCGGAATGATATATTTGCATGGGAGACACCAGAAGGGTCGTGGCCATGTAGCCAATTTGCAATATCGTAAGTAGTTTTGGGGAAATATTAACCCATGCAAAGTTTCAAAATAATTGGTTGCGTCTTTCAAAAGTTATCGTGCGTATCAACCGTACTGACGGATATGGATAAAACGATTTAAAATCTGGAGTCTAAAGTGCTTCCTTCTATGTCTTACACTTTGGTCTAGACCATTTCTTTTTAACTTGTAGATTAAGAACCTTTCCCTTCTACCATTGCCCCCATACAAATCCTTGCCTTTGACACTTCCGCTTGGGTGCCACACATTGGTCCCCCGTTTGTGGTGAATATCTTCAAGATACTTAAGAGAGCAGCAGATGTGGATTATATGTATATCTCTTTGCATGTTTTTTTTCTTTATGTTGATGTTAACATTATCTCACCCTTCGTCTCATTTCACCCAATCGCTGTCTACGTAAGTCGTTTGGCTTGAATTTAATTTTGGCCAATTGTTGTCGAATTTTTATATGGCTTCAGCTTTAACATCTTTATCCTTCTGCCAACATTTCCTTACACGTTATATATATATTTCATTTACACATTCTTCCTATCTTTTTTTCTGCTTGTTTTCATTCGTTTTATTATGTTATTATACCTTTTGGTTGTTTTTCTTTTCAATATTTAGAAGGACTATTGTCCTTCTTTGCCCTCGCCCTTCACAGCCAACGTGTTTTGGCGACATTTGGTTTAGATTTAAGTGGATTTTGCCATTACATTTGTGGGCAGTCGAGGCTGAATGTAGCTAGATGATGAAATGTCTGTAGTTATGTGTCAAAGAAACAAATAATTCCTATTTTGCTGAATTAGCGCAACATTTTATTTCCAACACATTTAGGCATTTTAATTAGATGCCACTAGGGTTTTATCGAAACAATAAAACATTTGAATTGTGGCCAAGAGATAAAATCACCAGTTGGCGTCACAATTAACTTGATAACGCTTCATAAAATGTTGATTATAAAAATAAAGATTACTTTTATTCCATGCAACAACAATTTTTTTTATTTTTCTTAAAATAACTGGTATTTAATACATTAAATTCTGTCAAACAAAAGAACCTAAAACGTGGCTTACTAACTTCAAATCGATATTAAATTATTATGGCATGTAACTTGACAAAACGAATGATGCAGAACTTCTTCTTTTTGGGGCTACTTTCACGTGCAGTTCTCAGAATTGAGTCCCGAATGTTGTTGTACTGTGTATTTTTTATAAAATATTGAAATTTTTTGTGAAAGAACAAAATTATATTTATGCTGTTTTAGTCTGATTTGTATAGATGTTTTAGGGTATATGATATAAAATGTGATTCAGTTATATGACAAATTTTCCACAAATTTTCTTGCCCTCTTGTAACACAATGTCACAAAATTTCAAAAGTTTCTGTATCCCGGACATTTAATAATATATTTTAATGTAAAATTTCATGCTGAATTCAAATGTGCTCTCAGATATTTGGAAAGTAGAACAGTTTTTGAGATATGGTCAAATTTCCATTTTTAGTGTTTTGAAAAAAGGTAGGTCTACTAAAATGTAATTTTCTCTGGTTTTTGTTCACCGATGTCACCGAAAATAAAAGTTAATAAAATTATTTATTAAAAAAATGATAGCTGATTAAAATCCTATCATAAATGACGAAGTTATGGCACTTTAAAGTTAGATTTTTGTAAAAATTTTAATGATATTTCAAGTTTTCGCTGCCTTTAATTAAGTTTTTTTTCCGTGTTTCCGTAAAATTTGCTCCGGTTTCAGAACATTACATGAAAGAAAAATCGGTTGAAAAATAAACGCTACATTCACAATTAAGTGCACATACCTCTTCTTGAGAGTAGTAGTAATTGTTGTTTTGCTTGCTTTCCGAAAAATAACTCTAAATTTTTTGTTAAACAAGTCACATAGGAAAATCTAAAAAAAAATTGGGTTATTTTCCCAAATGCTGCAAATGCGGAAATGTTTGTTATCCGATTTTGATGACGAAGGACAAAAAATTTTTGTAACACATTATTCTATCATGCAATAGTTTGAAACCGGAGCAATTTTTACGGAAACACGGAAACAAACTTAATTAAAGGCAGCGAAAACTTGAAAAATCATCAAAATTTTAACAAAAATCCAACTTTGAAGTGCCATAACTTCGTCATTTGTGATTAGATTTTAAACAACTATTGTTTTTTTTAAGAAATAATTTTATTATCTTTTATTTCCGTCACAGTTCGGTGACATCGGTGAACAAAAACCAGGGAAAATGTCATTTTAGTAGACCTACCTTTTTTCAAAACACTAAAAAGGGAAATTTGACCATATCTCAAAAACTGTTCTACTTTCCAAATATCTGAGAGCAGATTTGAATTCAGCATGAAATTTCACATAAGGATCAACTATTTAGAAGTCGGGATCAAAAATTTGTTGCATTGTGTAATTAGACTATAAAATTATTGTGCAACTTACAAATTAGTGTTGCCACTAGATATAATAGAACCATTATGTTGCCATTGTTATGGTAACTGATGTTGACTTTGGAAAATGTCTGCATTATCGCTCCATTATTATAATGTCGCCGTCCCTCCATTCACGACATGACAAAATCAATATCAGTACTGGGGCTTTGTGAAATCCCTGAACTGAACGTTAAGTAATACAATAGTACACTTAATGTGGTCATGCATATATAAATGGTTACATTATGTACATACTACATCGATACATATATGTAGCAATGCAAATATATATATAATCCATTTACAAATGGACTAAATGTGTGGTGAGGAGCTGTATTGTGGGCAGAATCTCGGTATTCGCTCTCATGGTTGGTCTGTGTGACTGAGCTCATTATTGACGCAGGTAATTTTCCAAGTAGTTGTAGATGAATATTGTTATTATAATTATTATTATTCGTTGCTGCTGCTGCTGTTGTTGTTGTTGTATTATTATTAACAGATTGGAGGACAGACGCAAACAAACAGAATAGCGATAGTATATAAGAAATTATGCGCATATGTATAGGTTTATTTATATATACATCTATATATTCACCACAATGTGTTCTTATATAATGTTACTAAAAGTGGGGATGGGGGATCTTGTGATGCAATGCACGGTGGGGCATTAGGTGTTATTTATTGTTAACGATTTCGTTAGCATTTAATGTTTGTATTTAAATCTAATATTATCGACTTTAATAATACAGTACAACATTTTTCAGCTCATTGATTTGGGACTCAATTTGGAGAATTGCACATGAAAATATCCCTAAAAATAAGAACTTCTGCATCATTCGTTTTGTCAAGTTGGCTGCAGTAAGATTTTAATGGCCATATGAATTTTTTGCTCAATGTGGATTTTTAGCACTTTTTCTATATTTAAACACGGGTATATCTCGTTATACCGTAAGGAATATCTCTTTTGTATATAAAGCAATGTTGTAGATATTGAATAGGTACCTTAAATTGCATACTGGTACAATAAATTGTACTTTTTGGTACCATAAATTGTACATTTTGGTATAATAAATTTAACTTTTTGGTACCACACATTTGGTACAATAAAAGTGTTACAATAAATTGAACATTTTGATACCATAAATTGTATCCTTGGGACTATAAATTGTACTTTTTGTTGCCATAAATTGTACTTTTTGGTACCATTAATTTTACTTTTTGGTACACTTAAAGTACTTTTTGTACTTTTTGGTGCAATTAAATTACTTTTTGGTATAATTAGTTGTACTAGTTGGTACTTTACTGTTTAGCAATTAGTTGAAAATTGGGGAATAATGGTAAAAATTTACATTTTTGCGATTTTAAGCATTATTTTCGGATAGGTTTGTTCCGCATTTTTTTTCTCATAATCAATATCTACAACTCTGCTTCAGACACAAAAGAGATATTCCGAGATATAACCGTGTTAAAATACACAGTAGAACACATGATTTTGGGACTCAATTCTGAGAACTGCACGTGAAAGAAGCCCCAAAAGAGTAAGTTGCATGCCATAATAATTGAATATCGATTTGAAGTTAGTAAAAATTAACTACAATTTCAAATATATGACCGACCACTGATTTTTTTGCAACCCCAATAGTTGCTCAAAAACATATCTTACCTGCATCCTCAACCTTTAAAGCGGTCACCATACAATTTTAAAAATATATATTTTTTTTAAAGCTCCTACCGCTCCCATGATGCCTCCTAGAAGAGTATAATGTATGACCGACCCCATCTAGAATCGATTCCTTTGCAGCACTGTCCAAGCAGCTAACTACTTCCGGCCTTAGACCAAGTATTCCCTGGGCAATGACTTTATAGCAACCGCTTAGAAGTTAGCTAGAGTTAGAAGGCGAAACGTTGAGGAAATAGGTAACAAAAGTTACTGAACACAGGCTCTCCTAGTGGCTTTGGCAGCCCCAAGAAACTAGGATCGGGAGCGGTGGCCTAATAAGCCACTCTCCTTAAACAAAATTCATTATGAAAACACAGAGAATAAATATAACAAGAACCCCCCCAAATGTTGACGACCCCCGCAAATGATATAAGGACCATGATTTAAGGATATGCACCTGGAATGTCCAAACTCTTTACAGAGATGGTGCCTCTATCCAACTGGCGGATGTCCTCGACAAATACAAGGCTGACATCACCGCCATACAGTAAATGAGACCGGCGGGACAGGGATGCACACGACGAAAGAACTGTGACGTCTTTTACAGAAAGACACGAATTTGGATGTGGTTTCATAGTCGGCAAGAGACTTCGACACCTGGTCTCGCGGTTTAACCCTGTAAGTGACCGAATAGCCACCATTCGCATCCGGGCGAAATATTTTTACATCACGCTGATTTGTGTACACGTCCCGACGGAAGATAAAGACGATGAGATTAAAGATGCATTTTACGAGCGCCTAGAGGAAACATACGACAGCTGCCCTGGCCACCACATTAAAATCGTACAGAAAGATGTTAATGCAAAAATAGGAAGGGAAGATGTCCTTGGTCCATCGAACGGTAAATTCAGCCTGCATACCGACACGTCAGACAACGGGTTTAGGCTGGTTAGGCTGGTTAGCTTCGCAGCGGGAAGGAACACGGTAGTGAGTGGAACCAGATTCCAGCACAAAGATATCCACAAGGCAACTTGGCTACCCCCGATCAAACCACCAAAAATCAAATTGATCATGTGGTAATTGATGGCAGGCATGCATCTAGTGTCATGGATAAGCGTGTGATCCGTGGTGCTAATATTGGCTCGGATCATTACCTGGTTGCAGCCAAGGTGCGCACAAGATTGAGCAGAGCGAAAAACGCACGTAACCAAACACAAAGAAAGCTGAACATCGCGAAGCTGCAAACCCCAGAGATAGCTACTGCCTACTCCAACCAGCTCTCCCAACTTTTACGACACAACGCCTCTACTTCTGACGTTCCCGATACACAGTGGCAGCATATTGCGCATTCCAAGGCAACCGCCGCAACAACCGTGCTAGGATATGAAAAGCGGCGCTCAGACGAATCCTGGTACGATGAAGTATGTCGCATAGCGTCTGAGGAACAGGATGCTGCTTATAGGGGGACGCTACAGCCAATTAAAACCCGTGCTGTTAGGGAACGGCATAAGAAGGCAAAACGGGCGAGACAGCTATTTAGGCGACAAAAACGTCAGAAGAAGGAACGGGAGAACGATGATATAGAGCGATACAGGGATAGAGGTGAGGCCCGAAAATTTTACCAGAGAGTAGCTCGTATCTTTAACATTCTGCCTAATGAACTAAAAACTTTTAATATTTCTTTTTCCATCTTTCGCAATAAACTTATTCGACATAGCAGCGCACGTGAAGTTATCACGCCAATTGTCGACGACGGCTTAGATTGCCCACCACCAAGTCAAGCCGAGGTAAGAAGAGCAATATCGCGGCTGAAAAACAACAAAGCAGCCGGTGCCGACGGTCTGCCCGCAGAGCTCTCCAAGTCCGGTGGCGAGAAGCTGATAACGAGCATGCACCAGCTCCTGCGCACGGTTTGGCTTAAAGAGTGCATGCCCGACGATTGGAATGTAAGCGTATTATGTCCTATTAGTTTCAACGAACAAAGAATCTACTCGTTTGGGAAACTGCGTGAACGTTGACAACTATAATTTCGAGGTGGTAGATAATTTTGTCTACCTAGGCTCCGCCATCAACAAAGCAATAATGTCAGCCTAGAAATCCGGAGAAGAATCCTGCTTGCAAATAAATGCTACTACGGACTAAGCAAGCGATTCAATGACAGAGCGACGAACAAAACTCCAGCTATACCACATACTGGTTCTACCTGTCTTAATGTATGGCTCAGAATCCTGGGTTATGACACAAGCGGATGAATCGGTTCTGGCGGTATTCGAGAGAAAAATACTCCGTAAAATATATGGGCCCATCATCGTTAACGGAGAGTATCGGCGTCGTATGAAACATGAGCTGTACACTGACATTGACGTAGTCAAACGCATTAAAGTGCAACGGTTGCGTTGGCTAGGTCATGTTGTACGCATGGACGAAAATGCTCCAGCTCGAAAAGTCTTCGACAATGAACTCGATGGACGGCGCAGAAGTGGGGACCAAAACTCCGTTGGAAAGACCAGGTTACTGAGAACCTTACAGAACTCGGTGTGACTAACTGGAGAAGAAGCGCAGAAGATCGAGGCGCTTATAATATTTTTCTACGTGCGGTATATAATCCACTGGGATTGCATAGAAGTACCAGCTAAGTAAGTAAGTAAGACCCCATCTAGTATTACCCCCCTAATATTTTCGCGAAAAAACCTACCCCCAATCCTATGAAGGCTCCAATACAAAATGCCCTAAAAATTACCAAAACAATAAAAATCTACACACAGTAATATTTCGCTAAAATTTTTAAAGAAATTTTGAATAATTTGGAAATTGTTTGTATAAGGGCCCCCTTATGGTGTGAAGGTAGGGAGTAGGAATGCTCGAAAAATTTTAGGAGGGAAATACTAGAAAGAAAAAAAATAGGAGCATCTTTAGAGCAATAAGAGCTGGGATGGTTGTGGATTTTTTCCCTAATACGAAAAGTTTCTTGTTAAAAACCGACTCCAATGTGGACTATTTGTCCCTTGAATCAAGTAACTTGGTAGGGTCGTCATTGATCATCAGACTCACTTCTGACAACTTTCAATGCTTGAAAGGACAGCATTAACAGTTATTGGAGTTATCGGCCAATGACATCTATATCATCGGTCATGTTTGCTGTAGCTTTCCATATAACCATCTCCATCGCATGACAGACTATTACCCTGTCTGAAGCCTCGTTTGAAATATATTTAGATTTTTGACTATCTTCACTGAAAACAAAGTCGTATAAGCTCAAACGGACCCCTAGCTCACCAAAAACATATCAACAAATATTACTCTATCATCTTCTCCATAAACGCATTTCCGTCTAAAAAGGCATTGCGCCTTCTTCTTATATTGGTCCAGTCCAGTAGACATTACCATTGGTTGCAGTGTTTCTGTAAATTCAGCATCCTTTTCCTAAAACAATATGCAACACTTCTTATTGTACCGGGGCTTTTCTGAACGTGGGTTTTCATACCCAAATACGATTGCTTCGGTAGTAATAATAGAATTCACAGTGTGGTACCACTAACATCGGAGTTATGGATTTTCGTTTGGAGTACTTGATAGAGTTAGTTAGAATAGGCATTGGCTATTTTGGTGGTATGCATCCTTTTCCTAAAACAATATGCGACATTTCTTATCTCACCGAGGGGTTTTGATACCCAAGTACAATCGATGCATTAGTGATTATAGAAGATACAGTATGGTACCACTTTGTACCACTAACATCTGATTTATGGATGTTTGTGTGGATTACTTGACAGATTTGGTTGGTATAGGCTTTGGCTATTTCGGTTGTATAGAGACTTGAAATGTCTAACTTGTGTAAAGTTTTATTATGGGTGATTTTTGCGCGATATTTGCACTTAATCCCATGACATGCCTTCCACAATAGCTACGTTATTAAATAGGTTTCTTTTATTTTGATCAGGTGATTTCCAGGTTACCTTGTGGATAGCTTTGCATGGAATCTGACTCCACTAACAAATAATTTTCTTGCCGCCGCGGTGTTGAATAGAGTGAATTTTTCTTTCCTTCCTTTCATACTGATGTCATAGATTACTAATAGGTATGCACTTCGTTTAATTTACAGCTGGGGGATTACCACTGGGTATCGAACTATTTATTGGGGACCCCCGCAGAGAGCTTCCGACGTGATCTACTGTCAGAAAACTAAAAAAAAATCCAACACCCCGATTTTTTAATATATAAATTTCTTTTTTTTTTTCAAATACTTTTTGTTCCTTGATAAACTTATAAAAATGAAAACTAGAATAAGAATCAAAACAATTTTTTGGCCACTTTCCACACCCACACCGTATACCATTAAAACTAAGAAGATGTTTCGCATTTTCAAGATTATCGACTGCTTTGGCTGCTTTAATATTTGCATAACTAAATACATAGTTGGGAATTTTCGCCGAATGGAAACTAACACTTTAATACCCAAATTCATGTCCTCGTCGTTGTATTGTATGTAACATCCTTCCATGCCCTCGGAAAATCGATTTTCTGTATGTAATATACACAAACACACACATACATTCATTGCTCTACGCTCGTGCAACATCTCACAAAGATGACGTGGTGGTGGCAGTTGCCACAACTGAAATTGTGTATACACATCTAATGTCAATTTCCACGAATGTTGTATATGAAAAGTAATCACCACGGTGTCCTACCGCCTCACCCCACCACATCACAAGCCACCTCGACCCGTTCGCTGGTGTTTCTTTGTATGGTGGACCAGTTCGCTTTTTGTTGCCAAGTGCACTCCAACTGCCAAAGATTGAATTTGCTGCCACAAACAACCTAAATACAAATGTACGCACGCACGCACGCACGAACGTACGCACATGAGTGCGCGCTTGAACAACGAAATGACTACACATTTTTATCAACGAGTGAATACACAAATTTCTGGAAATTTTAAGAAAATGGCCCCCAAAGAGAGCCAGCTATGGGAACCACCTGAAGCCGCCACCTTTGTTGCCGGGCTGCTGTTGCTGCTGCTGCTGCCCCTCCTCCTTAAGTAGGTATGGCCACCATTAAGCGCATCTCTTCATCATCTTTTGTCGCCACCGCATTGCATGAGAGACCGTTGAAGTGATGAGACTTGTGGTCTTTGGCTGACGTCTTTATGTTGTCTGTATGGGTTTAAGTGCCACTGCGTAGCGTTGCCGTGCATTGCACTGAGATGCGTTTATGTTGCACACATAGTGTTTGTCCTGCAGGGATTCATTATAATATTAGTTTTCATTATTTCAAATTATAATATTTATATACCTGAGCGTATACACAAATATGTAGGTAACCCCTCCTACACTTGTATTTCTTTTGCCAGCCAAATTTAGATACCCAGCTGTAGGATGGATGTTGGTGTTGTTGTCGCTGTTGCTGCTGCTGTCGTGAGTTCTGGCTTATACCACCACCTTCGAAGCTTTCTGGCCTCACTTTTGTGCTTTCGCACACGCACATACGTTTACGTTCATAACTGGGGCCGCCAGGTGGCTAATAGTTGGTTGCACTTGTTTGTTTGAGGTTATGTTACGTGGCCATTGCATTCAAATCCCTAACTGATTATTTACGAATGTACCTCAAATATCCAGAACTCAAGTGAACGTAAACCAAACTTTTGATGGTCCAAAAGTACGAACCAACCAACCAGACCCGAATTGTGTTTGTTTGTAGCGTGTTTGGGCCAATTCGTGTTTAGACGTCATTCTTTACATTCGCAGCAATTTGATTTTGGCCAACTGCAACTGCAATTAATTATATTTTTCGTGTTGTTAGCCAAAGGGGCAAGGAAACGAACGAACTAAAGAGCGAACACGCGGTGGGAGAGTGAGAGCTTTCCATGTTTTCACCTGTTGATACAGTGAGGGATAAAACTGAAGTACTAGTACAAGCTTAAAATTATGTTTAAGATAATAGCTTTACTTTTGATAAGTAAGAGTTTTAAGACCAGACCTCTAATTCTACCACCCTATTGTCAGAAATATGTAAATTATTAAACTATTGCTAAGTAAGTAAATTCGGCACAATTTCTTTTCAAATTTTTCTTTCAAAAAAACTTTATTTTTGAAGTTGTACGACCTTTTGGATCGATCTAATATACTTTAGTCATTATTCACTTGGGAGTTACCAAAAACTCTCTGTGGTTGTCCTCAAGCAGCTCACAACGTCCGATAGATCATGTATTCCCCGGAAAATTACACTGAAAATCCATTCCGTCGTAGCAAATGTAAGAAGGCGTAATGTTGAGGAACGGAAATTAGATGTATCGCATCGGTAACGTTTTTGGAACTAGGTAACAGAAGTTAAGGACAATCAACATATCGGCTCTCTCAGATACATCACTCACTATATCACAGTACATCACTCTATTTGATGTTTTTTCTTCTCGACTGATTGGAACCAGATTTCCCCTCAAAGATATCCACAGTGTGATTATCTCCTAATCAAAGGACAAGAAAACCAATTAATCAAGTGGTAATCCACGGAAGCGTGAACAACTTAGTTGCAGCCAACCCAGCAAACAAAATGCTGAGACATCGGTCAGAAATCGGCACGACAGTCGGCAAAATCTTCCGATATCGGGCCGAACTCGTTACTAAAAACATATGGAGTGATCGACACGAAGTCTGACAAACACTTACTTAAAAAAAACCTTAATGTCCCTTTACATGAATGAATGAGGTATGGGATAACTTCTCGCGTTGTTTTGAATTAACACGCTTTCTATTTTTAGATTCACAACTAACGGCACCTACTTGTTTATCGACGAATGCGAACGTCACTGTTTGAGAAGCTCTTACTAGACACACCGATTGACTCGACGCTTATACTGCGAAGTTGCTGTCAACAACATTCGAGGGGAGCCGACAATGAAAAAAAAATTTTATTTTAAGATGACTGGAGCCAGGAGTTGAATCTGTGATATCCTGCATTGTAGTCGCGTGTTCTAACCACTATGCCACGGCCGGTCTGACAGACACAGCTGAGGGAAATCTGATATATGTACAACATGTCCTACCGACAAGGGAAATTCGACGCGTAGTTATGAATTCGGACCGATATCTTAAAAAATATCTGAAGACATTCGGATTTTTTGCCAACGCATGGTACCGATTTCTGCCCGAAAATCTTAAGGAAAATATTTTCCGATATCTGGCCGAATTCGTTACTAAAAACGTATGGAGTGGTCGACACAAAGTCTGACCGACGCAGCCGAAATCATGTTGTACCGGTGTCTGAAAAATTTCTGAACGTAAATCGTAGGAAAATCTGAAGGGAAATTCGTTGTTTTTTCAATAACAGTTTGTTGTTCACACCGACACAGAGTTTTGAAATCGCTGCGAACTCGATTAATATCTGAAAAGGCTAAATAAAAAAATTTCCCTTCAACGAGTCGTACGGAATTCCGAACGATCTCGGTAAGAAGAGTCTAGACAATGTGCAGACGTGTCGGAAATCAGCTAATGTCGGAGCTTTTCCTGGGAAGGTACGCAGGAAATTAAGCAGAGCCTAATAAGCTCGATACCAAACGCATAGACATCGCATGGCTGCATACTACCGGGATAGCCAATGCCTATTCCAAACAACTCTCAAAATTACTGCAGTGCAAGTGACAAAATCATCGACGACGACATGGAATATTCACCACCAAGACATAACGAGGTCAGTACGGCAACTACGCGGCATAAGAATAACAAATTCGTGGAGTTCTGGCAGTGCTTTTTAAGGCGATAAACTGACACAACATCTGAGTCTCTGGCCAATTACAAATCCATCTTCAAATTCGTGCTTTGTCGCATGAAAGCTGTAATAGATGTTACAATTTGTATATCGAGGTGCATCCCTGATCTGTCCTTCTCATATCGTGGATGGTGGTGATGTCAGCCTTGTATTTTTTGAGAACATCCGCCGGTCGAAAGTTGAACCTGCTCTATAGAGAGTCAAAAATCATGGTCCTTATTACTTTTGCGGGGGTTGTCAACATTTGGGAGGTTCCGTTTGATACTTTTTCGTGCTTTAATAGCCATTAATAGACTTGAAGGTCCTTTCTATTTGCCTGCCTTTCATGATAAAAAAATATCCACGAACAACGTTGTCCAGGTGCCATCCCGTAGGATGTTGTGTGTCGGCTTGAGATGCAAGATTCACCTTACATCCCAACGGCAGTCGTCTATTAGTTTAGGACGATACAAATATTCATGTTAGGCTGGAAATCAAGAGACGGGTCTTGAGGGCACGCGGCTACTTTTTTTGCGCTAAGCTAACGATTTGATGATCCCTCCATAGAACAAAGATCCCACAGAATCCCACAGATCCCATGGCAGAATTCTGGGTAATGACACAAACAGATCAATTTGTTTTGACATTGGGACTTTGAGAACTAGTGGTTGTAGCGAAGTTTCTGCTTTCGTAGTAAATTAGTTTGGTATGCGCAACTCAGGATCGTGGTGCTGATTCGTGTTCTACAGCCAATTGACTTTGGCAACTCGTGGATGTATCTATGAGTCTGTTTTCGTAAAAAATCAGTTTGGTATCCGCAACTCAGGATCGCGTTGATGACTCGTGTTCTTCTGTAGATCAATTTCTGCAACTCGTAGTTGTATCAAAGATTGTTAGTTAGGAGTGTTAGTATCAAGATGCTACGGTGCTAATTTTTAATACAATGCTACAGGAACGAAGAGTATCTTCGTATACTAGAGCGAAATCTGTGCAACCGACGAGTCGGTTTAACCAACCGGAGTTGGATTCAACAGACCGAAAACCGATTCAATAGACCTAAGTTCGATTAAACAGACCAAAGTCCGATTCAAACGACCGAAGTCCAATTCAACAGACCGAAGTCCGATTTAACAGACCGAAGTGCGATTCAACAGACGGAAAACCGATTCAACAGGCCGAAGTCCGATTCAACAGACCGAAGTCCGATTTAACAGACCGAAGTCCGATTCAACTGACCGAGGCTCGATTTAACAGACCGAAGTCCGATTCTACAGACCGAAGTCCGATTTAACAGACCGAAGTCCGATTTTAAAGACCGATTAAACAGACCGAAGGCCGATTTAACAGATCGAAGTCTGTTTTAACAGTCCGAAGTCCGATTCAACAGACCGAAGGCCGATTCAGTAGACCGATTCAACAGACCGAAGTCCAATTCAGCAGACCGAAGTCCGATTTAACAGACCGAAGTGCGATTCAACAGACCGAAGTCCGATTCAACAGAACGAAGTCCGATTCATCCGACTGTAGTTGAGTTAAACCAACAAAAGTTGGTTAAACAGACCGAAGTTCGTTTAAACAAAAGAATATTACTTTCGATAAATTATTGCCCTGAGAAGGGCAGGCGTGATCGGGTACAGAGCAACTTAGCAATAAACTTCGCTTCGGTAGCAACCGACGAATTTACCAAGCAAGATGCTTGATGTAATGAGAATTATATCGCATCACATTCGTGGCGATTGCCGAATGTGTCGTTGATGGCAGTCGCGTGCATTGCCGAACGCGTCTTTTGCGGCGGTCGTGTGATCGATGGTATAGTTGTTTGCCCTTAAAGTAATTGAAACAGGGTATTTAGATTGGCTTGGTTAGTGATATCCAAGAGACATAGAAGGGCGACTATATTATTGGTGGTCATACGACTTTCGTCACGTTACAAATTCAGAAAATTTGCCACCTTACTTCTGGTACCGAATTCTTCGAAGTTCTCCACCCATTCTGTTGTATTCTATACAAGTTTTAGACATTTAAAATTTGTTTCCATTACATTGAAATGCTGGGGCAAAACTTAAGAAAACCCGAACATTAACCACATATTTTTGGTATCACCCATACAACTGAATGACGAAGTACGCATATACTTCCAACATTCTCTTTCTTAGTTCCCACAATTTCGTCTGCTACTCTATCTTAATTTTATTTAGCCCATTTCTTGACCACTTCAACTACATACCTCAACCCTTGTCACCTGCTCTTACGAAGGCTCCCTGCCTGTTTCTTCCCTACCTGTTATTACTGCCCTAACCGACTGGCAAACATATTTGTGTGTTCGCTTTCCCCCAGCACTAATATTGGCTGCATGGCCGGACTGTAATACTTTCGTCATTATAAATTCGGTTTACCATTTTGCTCATCTTTGTGCGGTCACAAATTTTCTTTAGCCCGTTGCCAGAGTTACAGATCCATACATACATTTCGTGGTTTAATTGGTTTCACATATTCCCAATGTTCGTGAAGTTGTTGTTGTTGCATGGTAAGTATTATAGCCGTGGTGGATATAGCACATCCGTAATATTGCATGCATTTGTGTCTGTCCGTCCGTCCGTGCTTCTGACCCTAAAGGAGCCAGCCACGATGCAAAGCTTGGTGGGAGTGGGAGAAGAGTTTAAAATGTTTGGGTGGTGGTGGTGATGATGGGTGTGGGGTGAATTTAGTGGTTTGTGCACTACCGTTTTGTTAGTTTGTCGGTGGCTTAGTTTGCCTTCGTTTGGTTTGCTGTTGCTGAAATCTTTTTGTATTTCATTAGTTTTACACCCGAACTCTGTCATGAAATATGCCGTTTTGTCGCTAAACATGTCGCTTCAATGCAGACAGAAGATACATTGAAGTCGTCTCCTTAACTAGGCGATTACCCGAAAGGATTGCGGCGGTGAGTCCTTCTTGGCAAAGACAATATGCGTAGGCTTTTGTAAATTACTCATTTCCCTTCAATGCATTCAGCGAGCGCCAAATTGTCAGCTTGTGTTGAACGATGGTAATGCAAGGACATTAGGAGCGATTGCAACGCGGATGTAACTGCTCGCAGCATTGTGCTTTAATAATAATGGGCGTTGGTTGATTATCAAATTGCTAGGGATAGAGAGGCAAGCACTTCTTTGCTATGTAAAATGTCTGATTGTATATCAGAAGGCCGTATGACAATTACGGGGGCTGACCGCGGCATGATGGTTAGAACACGGCGGTCCCTTCGTTATTGTTGACAGCAACTTTTCAGTAAAAGTCTTGTAAAAGCTTATCAAAAAGCTCACATTTGCATTCGTCTATAAAAAGTAGGTGCCGTTGTGTGAGTCTAATAATAAAAGCGTGTTTATTCACAATAACGCAAGAAGATATCCCATACCTCATTCATGGGGGTTGTAAAGGGAAATTAAGTTAAGTTTTTAAGACAATAATGGGACGAAGAGTTTGATCCTACTTTAACAACAGAAATATATGTGGTGAAAAGGAAAAGCTACTTAAGACAATTGCGGAACGAGGAGTTTGATCCTACGTTTACAACAGAAATATCTGTGATGGAAAGGAAAAGCTGAGTGCGTTCTTGAGTTTGGAAGAAGCCGTAAGAGCTGTCAAGACTGACATCGCAGTGTTCGCCTTAATGAGGTATTCACGCTCAATATGGTAAAAAAAAATTACACAAAATAATATTGGGTGATCGTCGACATAAGAAAGAAGACAAACTGTAGAGATACAAATCATCTTCCTAAGTTTGTGGTATCAACGAACAGAGAATTCACAAGATTGGGATCACATATGAAAATTTATGACTATAACTTTGGGGTACTGAACGATTTTATCTATATCGCCATTAACAAAACAAATTACACTAGTTTAGAGATAAAACGAAGAACTATTCTTGCAAACACGTGCTCCTTAACATTGCCCTCTCTCTCAAAACTGCTAAATAATTCAGAATGATGGGTACTTGCGCAGGAAGATGAATCTGCTTTTGGAGTGTTTGAGAGTAAACGTATACGAAGGGAAGGTATCGTTATCTTATGAATCACAAGCCGTATGAGCTGTTTGAAGAGATTTGCATAGTCAAACGAATCAAAGTACAACGAATACTTCAGCGTGGAAGTCGGCTAAGAATCCGGTAAAAGAATCAAGCTGAAGAAGTCCTCTCTGAACTTGGTGTGCAAAACTGGAAGAGAACTCTGTAACGCGACGAAAAGTCGTCCGTACATATATGCCTCCTACATATATAGTTCTTGCGCTAACTACACAATTATGGACTTTTAACCACTAACGACCAACAATATACTCGCCCTTAATTTACTCTTGCATATCACCAACCAAACCAATCTGCACACACTGTTTCAATGACTTCAAGGGGCAAACAACAACAATACCATCGATTACACGACCGCCGCAAACGACGCGCTCGGCAATGCACGCGACGACCAACATTCAACCAAACACATTCAGGAAACGACATTACAAGGGAAAGTGTTAATCGATGTAGTGTGATGCGATATAATTCTCATTAAATCGAGAGCTCAACTTACATAAATTATCGAGCATTTTGTTTGGTAAAGTGGTCGGTTGCTACCGCAGCGAAGATTATTGCTATGTTGGTCTGTAGTCGATCTCCCCTGTCGGACTTCGGTCTGTTGAATTCAACTCCGGTTGGTTATACCGACTCGTCGGTTGCACAGATTTCGGTCTGGTACACGAAGGTACTCTTTTTTCCTGTAGCATTGTACAGTCGAGTACGGTTATAGCGAACTTCCAGGGACTAGGCATTTAAGTTCGTTATATGTGAAGTTCGTTATATCCGAGGTATTTAAAAATAGACTTATATAATTTGTATTATTTTTTATTAGTTTTATTATTTTTTAACAGTATTTTATTACATTAAAAAAAATGAGATCAATCAACTTTAAATAAATCATTCAAATCTTCAGAAATAAAAACAACGGAATAACATTTCAGTATTTGTTTAAAAGAAATTACGTTACCATTGCTGACGTATTTAAACATATTGTAGGGAGTTCGTTATAACCGTCAAAAAATGTATGAAAACTGGAAAATGGGACAAAAAATATTGTTCGTTATACGTAAAGTTCGCTATAAACGATGTTCGCTATAACAGTAAAGATTTATATGAAGAAATGAAGCAAAACCTTTGGGACCAGAAAAAGTGTTCGTTATAACTGAAAGTTCGTTATAAACGGTGTTCGTTATAAACGTACTCGACTGTATTAGAAACTAGCACCGTTGCATCTTGATATTAACACTCCGTCGGGTACGATTATTAGTTTGGTCGCGAATGTGGAATCGATACAACAACGAGTTGCAGAAGTTGATCTACAGAAGAACACGAGTCATCAACACGATCCTGGGTTGCGGATAGCAAACTGAATGAACTGAATTACCAACAACCCCGAATAAACAATAAATTCCAGAATTGCTGATATATACCTGAACCACCGACAAACCCGATTCATCAAAATGACCCAGTATAGTCGGTATAAACGCGAATCATCAACCTAACCCGAATCACCAATACTTATCTGAATTGTTGTAATTAACCCAAACTACCGACAAACCCGAGTCACCAGCTGACCACATACTGCTGATATTAATCGTAACCACCGATGAACCCGAATCATCAGTACGCTGCCAAATTGCTGGTACGAGCCTAAATTATCGAAAGTACCAGAATTACCACGTTCCGAAATACCGAAACGATCCTGACCTACCTGACCTCTACAGTTTTGGGAGTATAGTTAAGATCTCCCGATCGCTTTTAATCGACCAATTCGTAAAGTTCCCGACTATTTTAATTCGACGCGGTTCCTAAAACCTGCCATTGCTGTCATAGGCCGCATCAATACTCTTCGAGCGTATACTAAAAGTTCTCGATCATCTAAAATCGGTCTAGGTACAAATTACCGGACTAGACAACAACGCTACCACTGAATCCGAATCTGAATTGTTTTCGTATCTAAATACTTTATCCAATAGATTATAAGTTTGAATTACACCATCAATAAACAATACTGTTATTTTTCTCGAGTCTGGGAAAATCTTCTGAGTTCTTATTCCGTATGTTTTTGTGGGTACTTATGGCGACCCTGTCGACGACTGGACTTACCTCAGCCAACGAGAAAACCACGCATTCTTACAGCTCGTCAACTGTATAAAGACAATGTCCATATAAATTTTACATCGTTCTAAATTTAGCAATCTGGTCTGGTTCTTCCTTTGTTACATCGTTGGTCTGAGGATATGGTCAGGATATATATTATTATTTTTATTATTATAAGCCTTTAGAACAACTTGGCACATATATATTTATATCTTAGTGCCTAAGTCAGAGGCCGAAATGATCAAAGATTTCCATTCGCTTCGATATTGTGCGCACCGTCTCCAGTCAGTCCTACCAAGCAGCGTCAGTGATTCCTCCACCTGGTCCTTCCAACGTAGTCGCGGTCTCCCTCTTTTGCGCCGTCCTTCGAGGTCTTGATAGAATACCTTTCGCGCTGGAGTTTCATCATCCATTCTCACGACATGGCCTAGCCAGCGTAATCGTTGCACTTTTATTCGCTTAACGACATCAATGTCGTGGTATAACTCGTACAGCTCATGGTTCATCCGAATCCTAAACTCGCCGTTTACGCAAATGGGTCCATATATTTTGCGGAGTATTTTTCTCTCAAACACCGCAAGATGAGCTGCATCTACCTGCGTAAGCACCCAAGATTCGGAGGCGTACAACAGGACCGGTAAAATTAGTACCTGGTACAGCTGGACTTTGGTAGTTCGAGATAGGGTGGTGTTTATAAAGTGCTCGCGTAGTCCAAAGAAACACCCGTTGGCAAGCACTATTCTCCGTTTTATTTCGAGGCTGACACTGTTGTTTTTGTTCATGGCGGATCCGAGGTAGATAAATTCATCCACTACCTCAATGCAATAGTTTTCAACGCTCACACTGCGTCCCCAACGGGTGGACACTTTGTTCGATGATACCATTAACTTCGTCTTGTCCTCATTCACTGCCAAACCCATTCTCGCTGACTCCCTTTCAACTGATGAGAAAACAGCTGTTACCTCTCGCATCGTTCGACCGATAATGTCGATATCATCCGCATATGCGAGCAGCATGTGGCTCTTATTAAATATGGTGCCAGACATGTTAACCGCTGCTTTCCTTAACACCTTCTCCATCACTATGTTGAACAGCATAGATGACAAACCGTCACCCTGTCTAAGATCTCTCGTCGTATCGAATGGTGCAGATCCGAACAGAGGATTTGGTATTCGTAAGGGTACACCGACAGAGACGAATTATTTTCGCAGGAATACCGAACTCAGACCTGGCTTCGTATAGTCGATGCCTGATTGGACTATCGAAGGCAGCTTTGTAATCGACAAAGAGGTGGTAAGTGTCGATTTGCTTCTCATGGTTTTCTCAAGAATCTGCCGTAGTGTAAATATCTGATCCGTCGTGGATTTGCCTGGTCTAAAGCCGCACTGATGAGGTCCAATCAGGTTTTCCACAATTGGCTTTAGACGTTCACACAGTATGCTAGACAGGACCTTATACGCAATGGGTAAGAGGCTAATTCCACGATTGTTCTTACACTCACTACGGTCACCTTTTTTGTAGATTGGACATAGCACACTGGGATTCCAATCCTCTGGCATGCTCTCCTGAAGCCAAATGTTCTCTATGAGCTGTTGCATGCTTAAAACAAGCTCATCTCCACCCGCCTTAAACAACTCAGCTGGAAGACCATCAGCCCCAGCGGCCTTGTTGTTCTTTAGGCGGGATATGGCAGTTGTTATCTCAGCTTGGCTCGGAGGTGGACACTCGATGTTATCCTCTCGGATTGGTGCACAGTCTTCTTCCGTCAAGTTTTCACACATCAGGATATATATAAAGATATTAAAAAAAAAACATATCAATAGGATTTATATCAAAGATGTTGTCGACAGCAACTTCGAAGACGTGACGAGTTTATCGGGATGTCTAGTAAAAGCTTTTTCAACAGCTAACAGTCGGTTCGTCGTTGAACCGTAGGTCCCGTTGTGAGAGTCTTAACATAGGAACGTCTTAACCACCCAAATGTGAGAAGCTCTTCTATATCTCAGTTATGATGTGGAGGAGAAATATGTCTTGTTTTGCAAGTTTGCTTAATAGATCATTGTTTAAAATGAAATTCATTACTTTTTATTACCCCCTCGTATAGTGGTAGGACTCAAACATCTGTTAAATTTACCCTCTCGTCAGGATGAGAGAATCCTAAATAAACTACACGAAGTTTATCGAAGTGGGTGTATGGATATATGTGAAGTGCAATGTGGCGAGTGCATGTGGGTGTGTGTGTGTGTCGATACAAGAGAATATACGCATACAAAATAAAGTGCAATTGCAGTTACAAACACACACACACATATCTATGTGTGTTTTGCTGTACATAGTACAACGACGGATACCGTCCTGTGTATGTTTTTTCATGTATTTATTTTTCTGTTGCTTGTATGTAGAATATAAAGTAAAGCCACAGTATTGCCGTCAACACAACAACAAAATTTAAGAGTAACTGCAACAACAACAACAACAACGAGAACAACTTAGTCAACAACAGCAGCTTCAACAACGACAACAACAACATCATATATTTTACATTAAACAAACAGCGCTAGCGAAAAGCCTTTATTTGTTCTACATGTTTAAAGGAAAACTTTTCATATGAGTGTGTGTGTGTGTGTTTGTGTGCGTTTGTATTGCTGCGGTTGGCCCACAAGTGGGTGCTCAACTAAGTCACCCACTTGAACAGGTCCTGCCACCGCGAATATTGTACCCAGCATCAGCAGCGCACTCTCGCTCGCACACACATGAATTTCATGCACATTCATTTTAAAGTACATTCTTCTGCCATCCAACCACCCACCCATCTGCCTCATCGCATTTTACCAGCTTTCGTTTTTTGTCTTTGTGTTTGGTACAAAAAAAATAACACATAAACTGACATACAGACTGGCGGACGGACGTAATAGAAGCAAGGCCTTCCCAGTGTCTACCCATCATTTAAGTTTTCTAGCATTTTGTTATGTTTCTTTCACCCTCTAGTTTCTGTTATTATTTTATTTGTTTTTCAGCTTTCCTTTTTAGTCGAGTCGATTTATTTGGGTTTTTTTCTGTTTGGGGCCACACTCGAAATATTCCAATTCTAGCACTTTTCGACACTTGCGTAGGTAGGCTGTGATTAGCCGTGGGGTGAGAAGAGACATACATAAATTTTAACCCTTCAAGGATGTAAACTTCTGCTAAATTATATTTTATACAGGGATGCGTAATTATTCTATAATCTACTTTAATAAAATATAGTTATAGGGAAATGTTGCAATGCTAACTATGAACCAGCTAACATTTGTTGTAATAAAAAATTACTACATAAGTGTTGTTGCTCACCAACAATTTTTCTATATGAAAAACTGTTGTTGCTGACCAACAATTTTTCTATATGAAAAACTGTTGTTGCTGACCAACAATTTTTCTATATGAAAAACTGTTGTTGCTGACCAACAATTTTTCTATATGAAAAACTGTTGTTGCTGACCAACAATTTTTCTATATAAAAAACTGTTGTTGCTGACCAACAATTTTTCTATATGAAAAACTGCTGTTGCAGACCAACAATTTTTCTATATGAAAAACTGTTTTTGCAGACCAACAATTTTTCTATATGAAAAACTGATGTTGCAGACCAACAATTTTTCTATATGAAAAACTGATGTTGCAGACCAACAATTTTTCTATATGAAAAACTGATGTTGCAGACCAACAATTTTTCTATATGAAAAACTGATGTTGCAGACCAACAATTTTTCTATATGAAAAACTGATGTTGCAGACCAACAATTTTTCTATATGAAAAACTGATGTTGCTGACCAACAATTTTTCTATATAAAAAACTGTTGTTGCTGACCAAAAATTTTTCTTTATGAAAAACTGTTGTTGCTGACCAAAAATTTTTCTATATGAAAAACTGTTGTTGCTGAATATGAATTTTTCTATATGAAAAACTGTTGTTGCTGACCAACAATTTTTCTATATGAAAAACTGTTGTTGCTGACCACCAATTTTTCTATATGAAAAACTGTTGTTGCAGAAAAACAATTTTTCCATATGAAAAACCTTTGTTGCTGACCAAAAATTTTTCAATATGAAAAACTGTTGTTGCTGACCAACAATTTTTCTATATGAAATAGTGTTGTTGCTGACCAACAATTTTTCTATATGAAAAACTGTTGTTGCTGACCAACAATTTTTCTATATGAAAAACTGTTGTTGTTGAATATGAATTTTTCTATATGAAAAACTGTTGTTGCTGACCAACAATTTTTCTATATGAAAAACTGTTGTTGCTGTTGCAGACCAAAAATTTTTCTATATGAAAAACTGTTGTTGCTGACTATGAATTTTTCTATATGAAAAACTGTTGTTGCTGACTATGAATTTTTCTATATGAAAAACTGTTGTTGCTGACCAAAAATTTTTCTATATGAAAAACAGTTGTTGCTGACCAAAAATTTTTCTATATGAAAAACTTTTGTTGCTGACCAAAAATTTTTCTATATGAAAAACTGTTGTTGCTTACCAACAATTTTTCTATATGAAAAACTGTTGTTGCTGACCAACAATTTTTCTATATGAAAAACTGTTGTTGCTGACCAACAATTTTTCTATATGAAAAACTGTTGTTGCTGACCAACAATTTTTCTATATGAAAAACTGTTGTTGCTGACCAACAATTTTTCTATATGAAAAACTGTTGTTGCTGACCAACAATTTTTCTATAAGGAAAAACTGTTGCTGACCAACAATTTTTCTATAAGGAAAAACTGTTGCTGACCAACAATTTTTCTATAAGGAAAAACTGTTGCTGACCAACAATTTTTCTATAAGGAAAAACTGTTGCTGACCAACAATTTTTCTATAAGGAAAAACTGTTGCTGACCAACAATTTTTCTATAAGGAAAAACTGTTGCTGACCAACAATTTTTCTATAAGGAAAAACTGTTGCTGACCAACAATTTTTCTATAAGGAAAAACTGTTGCTGACCAACAATTTTTCTATAAGGAAAAACTGTTGCTGACCAACAATTTTTCTATAAGGAAAAACTGTTGCTGACCAACAATTTTTCTATAAGGAAAAACTGTTGCTGACCAACAATTTTTCTATAAGGAAAAACTGTTGCTGACCAACAATTTTTCTATAAGGAAAAACTGTTGCTGACCAACAATTTTTCTATAAGGAAAAACTGTTACTGACCAACAATTTTTCTATATGAAAAAACTGTTCTTGCTGACCAAAAATTTTTCTATATGAAAAAACTGTTCTTGCTGACCAACAATTTTTCTAAATGAAAAACTGTTGTTGCTGACCAACAATTTTTCTAAATGAAAAACTGTTGTTGCTGACCAACAATTTTTCTATATGAAAAACTGTTGTTGCTGACCAAAAATTTTTTTATATGAAAAACTGTTGTTGCTGACCAACAATTTTTCTATATGAAAAACTGTTGTTGCTGACCAAAAAATTTTCTATATGAAAAACTGTTGTTGCAGACCAACAATTATTTTATATGAAAAACTGTTGTTGCTGACCAACAATTTTTCTATAAGGAAAATCTGTTGCTGACCAACAATTTTTCTATAAGGAAAAACTGTTGCTGACCAACAATTTTTCTATAAGAAAAAACTGTTGCTGACCAACAATTTTTCTATAAGAAAAAACTGTTGCTGACCAACAATTTTTCTATAAGAAAAAACTGTTGCTGACCAACAATTTTTCTGTAAGGAAAAACCAACAATTTTTCTAAGTAGAAAAACTGTTGCTCACCAACAATTTTTCAATATGGAAAAACTGTGGTGAAAAAGGTAAAGGAAAAGTATCTTATAAAATTCTCAGTCATATATGCTTATATGTTATCATATTTATTTGAAAATGTTATGTTATGATGATTTTCACGGAAAAGAATATTGTTTCCTCGAAGAAAAACGTAAATAACTGTTCTGCCTCCCCAAGTGCTAATTATTGTCTGTGGCCCTCTAAGTAAAGGTAGTTGAAGATCGACTACATGCTTGAGCCTGTCTCTTTTATTTGAGTCCTAATAATTTCCTTAATGTAATATACACACTTATAACGATTATGGCTGCTGTAATTATTATTATGATAATGCCAAGAACTGCAGCAGTTCGCGTGGCAGTTGTGATCGCTTTAGGACCAGACCATCTCACCACCACCGCAAGCTTCAAATCACTTACAATGGATCCTTTTAAAATGTTGAAAAGTCTTTTGATACAAAGCTTAAAATGTTAATAGTGGTTTATGTTTGGAATGTACAGACGTGCGACACACATTTTTGTAATGAGCAAATTAATTGCAGGCGAGCGTAGGGGGATTTGTCAATGCGTGGAAACTGCTAAGCCTGAACATGAATCTGGACGTTGTACTGTAGTTTGCCGTAGCCTTTGAATAAATTGAATGTTCCAGAAAATTATTAGTTCGCTCGCTCTACACTTAGTACAAATTCGGTGTCCTTTCACTCGCTCTCACTCGCTCTCTCATACTCTGTGGGTGGACTTAAGAGGGGACTGTTGTTAATATGATTCTTATTGTTTTTGTTGGTGTATGGCAAGGGGGATTGCAATGCGGCTCGATTCGGTACTGTGAGTGTCATATTTCGAAGGACATTCATTCAAATTTACCAAACACACGAACGTGTGTTGTGTTTCAGCACCAAATTCGTACAACCAACTGCTGCCACCTCTTTGCCAACAACAACAACAACAAACAGCTGCTGTCCCAGCCAGCCTCTGTAGCCGCTGTAAAAGCAGCAGCAACAACAGCACAAACATCAACAACGACAACAACAACAACAACTTGGTAATAATCACATTCAACACTCGATAAAAGTGTGGTGTAGTTGTAGTCAGTCGACTTGCAACATTTGAGTCGTGGTGTTGTGTTGTCGTCGTGTGGCATTTCGAATCCTTTCTTCTAGTCCTTTTCATTTCAATATCCCCTTTTTTTGGGGGCAATAATGGCAACAACAACGACAAAAACAACAAGAACAACAACCAAAACAGTGGCAGCAGCAAAAACACCGTCGTCTGTTGCAACAACAAGCAAAACAATACATGTCGTGTTATTACGCGCGTTTTAAAGAAAAATTCGTCGTGCAGACAAAATAAGGACACTCATGTTCGGCACATGGATACAGTAATAAAATATAATATATTATAATGAATTATTTAATTAGTATTCCGATGGTGTTAAAGTCAAACATTGTTCGGGGCAGAATTACTTGGTTTGAAATAGGTTGCAGTGTATTTGGGCAACAAGCCATCGTATCGTACATATTCACAAGCAAACAGAATAGTTTAGTTTATATTAATTATGCTGTTATATCATAATTATAATCACCTAAACATTTTGGGCAAAAAATATTCATAAGCTCAAGAAATTTTTTAACAAATCTCAATTGGATTTCATGTACTTTGTCAAAAAAGTTGAGGCTTTCTACATTCAAAATTTATCCGAGTCTTAACTAAAATTCTTTAAGGCAATTGAATTTATAGTCAGTCATTATTCAATGTCCTTCACCAGTTGATTAATCAGCTAACAGGGGTTCAGTGGTTCCCCTGTCTCATTTTTTTTGTTAAGTTCTTCAGAGTTTTGAAACTTTTAATTCTACAGTACACGATTATCTGAAATTATCAAGAAAGTTTAAAACAGACATTAAAAATTAAAAATTTAAATTTAAAAATTAAAAATTAAAAATTAAAAATTAAAAACTAAAAATTAAAAATTAAAAATTAAAAATTAAAAATTAAAAATTAAAAATTAAAAATTAAAAATTAAAAATTAAAAATTAAAAATTAAAAATTAAAAATTAAAAATTAAAAATTAAAAATTAAAAATTAAAAATTAAAAATTAAAAATTAAAAATTAAAAATTAAAAATTAAAAATTAAAAATTAAAAATTAAAAATTAAAAATTAAAAATTAAAAATTAAAAATTAAAAATTAAAAATTAAAAATTAAAAATTAAAAATTAAAAATTAAAAATTAAAAATTAAAAATTAAAAATTAAAAATTAAAAATTAAAAATTAAAAATTAAAAATTAAAAATTAAAAATTAAAAATTAAAAATTAAAAATTAAAAATTAAAAATTAAAAATTAAAAATTAAAAATTAAAAATTAAAAATTAAAAATTAAAAATTAAAAATTAAAAATTAAAAATTAAAAATTAAAAATTAAAAATTAACAATTAAAAATTAAAAATTAAAAATTAAAAATTAAAAACTAAAATTAAAAATTAAAAATTAAAAATTAAAAATTAAAAATTAAAAATTATACATTCAAAATTCAAAATTAAAAATTAAAAATTAAAAAAAAAAATAAAATTAACATCTTAATAAAATAGTGGCTTAAAATTCCTTTAAATATAAAAAATAGTGGAAAAAATCACAAAAGTTTACAATTTCGGGGCAAAAACAGTAGATGTGACAATTTGTCTATAAAAATGTATATATCGTTGGAAATGTCTAAACTCGGTTAAGAATTGACTGAGTTATAAGCTTATAAGTGAGGAAAGTCCCGGATTTTTAACAGGTCTAGATTTGGAGGTGGTTAGGAAACTTTGGTATACAGGATCATGTTGCACTCGACCAGTCCTACAATATGCACTAGGCCAATCCCAATGTTCCTTAATTTTTTTTTTAATTTTGTCACAGTGTGTTATTATTTGACAAATACTGCTATTGTTAATTTGTTTGTTTAACGGTTTTGAATCTTTTTTTAAGAAAAGAAAGAAATTTTCAATATTTTTTAAAAAATTACAGCGTTAGAAAGACAAAAAATTGTTTTATTTTTAGTTTTTATTGTGAAATGATAAAAAATTCAAAACGTTTTTTGAAATGTATCTCAGGCATGAAAAGGCAAAAAAAAAACATTAAGTTTGCCCTATATGATAATTGCTTGATTCAAATCTATATACATATCGCGACTCCTAGACATGACCCAGCAACACGCCGAGACGCGTATAACTTTTTATGACCGTGCAATTGGCAAACATGATATTTCAAAGCATAAAAAAAGAAAAAGTAAGATTTTGATACTATTTCGCTGATCTGATACTGTCTATCGAAGGCTTTCGAGAGCTAATTAGGATTTTCTCTCCAAAAATCAATTTGTACGTATGTATGGTTGATTGGTATGCGGGTATATCCTCTGTTAAGGAGATCACTTAGATTGTGACACCCGTTGGGAATTTCCGTCATCCCTTCAACCTATGCCATCAGCATGTGTGCTAACTGATTACGTTGCTAGTTGTCATTTGGGAATCTGGAATTTCGATCCACTCCATCCAGTTGTTTTGCAAAAGTTGTCGATTCCTCCAATATTCAAGAATGCCTGTTTCTTTATACCATTTAAGAAGGGTTTTCCCAGGGTTTCCATTTTGTTTCTGTATAGGGATTGGCAGTCACATATAACTAATATGGTCGAGAGATGGTCCTCTGCTACAGTAGATACACTCGCTTTTCGTTGCGAATCCCATTCTGTTTGCATGCCAACATATGGGTCCATGTCCCGTTAGGTAGGTAATAATTTTTCTAATCTGGTTCATTTCAATATTTAACAGGTACGTCGTACGCTTTGGGTTGCATTCAGGTCATGTCTATTTGGCTTTCCTCATTCTTCTATTTGTCGTTAGCAAAGTCCTACGTATTCAACTTTTCTGCAGGGCTGAGACCTGTCGGGCTTCTTCGTCCGCTCTACAGTTGCCCTCAAACCCGCTGTGTCCAGGTATCCATGTAATCAGAACTCTGTTATTCCTGGATATCTCGCTTAAAGATTTATGGCAGGCTGTAGGAGATTTATCCAATTGCAGCGCTGATCCCCATGACCAGCAGCCCAATGAAAACACTTTTTATTTTATATTTGATTATAAATTAAAGTTCATTTATTAAAGATCTTCGCGATCATTTTTTATTTTATTAAACACTTCTTTTTAAATATTTTGTCTGCGGGGACTTCTGCTTCTTTTCACTTTCAAAACTTCTCTTATAATAATTGTCACCATGTAGGTGTTTAGCAAAAACATCAACTGTGTTTATGCAGATGTTCGCTATGACGACGTTGACTGCAGCGACAAAACGATCTGTTGTTGGTCAGCGACAGCAACAGCAGAGAATGCACATTCGCACAAACATATGCATTCATATGTTAGGCAATGGTTTGTTGTTGTTCTTCTCCCAACACAAGAAGGGATAACTGTTTCATCATTCGATATTTGGTAAACAAATATGAATGTGAAACAAATAGCGAAATAAGTTCAACCACCTCGAGTGGAGACTTATAACTTAGGTAGGGATTGCAGTGCGGGTTTTAGGTTTTTAGTTTGGGGGGGGAAAAATCCCAAACATTCTCCCGCGCCAAGAACGTCGTTCTTATGATGGTTGAGTTGTGGGTATCGCATCGTTAGAGGGGAGATAGCAAATTTTAGATATTGGGCGTTTGATGTACTTGCCGTTGCAATACAGGGTGACTACTCGAACTAAGCCGTCAGGACCGGGGTGAAGGTGTTCTACGCGAGCAAGTGGCCATTGTCCGGGTACGCTGCGTTCGTGTAGTAGCAAAACCAAATCACCAACTTTTATGTTGTTTGTTATCTTGTTCCACTTAGGACGGGATTGTAAGCGGCATAGATATTCTTTGTTCCATCGATCCCAAAAATGTAGCTTGAGGCGTTCAATGAGTTTCCAGCGACTTAGGCGATCGAGGTTGCAATCAAGAAGATTCTGCTCAGGGATGCAATTGCTAGCCTCGCCTATGAGGAAGTGCGCAGGAGTGAGGGCGTCGAAGTCAGCAGGATCGGTCGAAAGGGGACACAAAGGCCTTGAGTTTAGGCAGCTTTCAATTTGTGCTAATAGAGTGCTGAGTTCCTCGTAGGTAAGTATGCGGTCTTTCATGATGCGGCGTAAGTGGTGCTTAGTAGACTTCACTCCAGCTTCCCAAAGTCCGCCAAAGTGGGGTGAAGCGGGAGGTATGAAGTGCCAAGTAGTACCTTGATTGGCCAGTGTTTCTGCAAGATGCTCAGGTAGAGATGATTTGTTGCGCTGATATAAGACTTGGAGTTCTTTGTTAGCGCCAACAAAATTCGTGCCACAGTCAGAGTACAAATCAGTGCACTGACCACGGCGAGCAGTAAATCTGCGAAAAGCAGCGAGAAAAGCGTCAACGTTGAGGCTGGTAACGGCTTCTAAATGTAAGGCTTTGGTACACATGCAGATGAAAAGGCATATGTAACCCTTTGTTGTGGACGCAGTTCGCAGCGAAGAAGCCTTAATGTTGATGGGACCAGCATAGTCCACTCCACTATGCTTGAAAGCTCGCGTTGCTTGAAGACGTACAGCTGGTAGATTACCCATGAGCTGCTGGCAGTTATGTGCTTTGTACTTAAAGCATACTATACATCCACGTTGAACTCTTTTGGCGATATTTCGTGCAGAGATGACCCAATAGTGACGTGAGACGTAGGACTGCATTAATTGTAGGCTGCCATGAAAAGTCTTCATATGAGCTTCTGAAAATATAAGAAAAGAGAGCGGATTTTGCTTGGTTAGTAAAATCGGGTGCTTTGCCGCGTAGGCAATGGGCGCGTTCGATATTCTGCCTCCAACTCGCAGAATATTCATTTCGTCTAGGAATGGTGATAATTTAGCGATGCTGCTTTGGTGGGGAATGTATTTCCCAGCTCGTAGACAGCTGATTTCATCACGAAAAGACACCTCTTGTGTTAGCTTGATGAGTAGGTGTAGAGAATGATTCAATTCAGATGTTTTTAAGAATCCCGTTTCTTTCGCAGAGCATTTCAATTGTTTTTTGATGTTCGTGTAGAATCTCCAAATGTATGACGTCACACGAACTAGTGTTGATAATTTGGAAAATTTGAATACTATTTCTGGATACTCTGTTTTCGTCGTAGTTTTTGAGAGATGAACAGCTACGCTGTTGTTGGTTTCTTCTTCTTGATGCGATACTTCAGTAGGGGAAGTTGGCCAATTGTTAGGAGAAGATTTTAGCCATGATGGCCCTTGCCACCATAGGCAATGATGAACAAGCTTTTCAGGAATAAGTCCTCTCGACGCGCAGTCTGCAGGATTATCATTTGAGGGTACATATCTCCATTCATTTTCTTTAGTTAATCGTTGTATTTGTGCAACTCTATTTGCCACGAAGACTTCCAACCGTGTATTTCGACTTCTCAGCCACGCAAGAACGATGGTACTATCAGTCCAGTACACGATGCTGTTGATGTTGAAATCCACGTTGGTTTTGACCTTGGCTACGAGTTTTGCCATAAGTGTAGCTGCACATAATTCCAATCGGGGAATTGTTTCTTTCTTCAGGGGAACCACTTTTGTTTTGGCTTGTAATAAGTTTAGTAATACCTCACCATTTGCATTTGTTGTACGGGCGTAGACTACAGCTGCATATGCAGATTGTGATGCATCGCTGAATGCATGCAAATCCACTGTTGACCTTGTAGGGCTATATCCAATCCATCTTGGAATGCGTATTTCTTCTAATGTTTTTAAATTGCTTCGAAATTGGACCCACTCATGCTGAATTTGTTCAGGTAGAACGTCATTCCAGTCGAGTTTTAGTTTCCACAGCTGCTGAAATGTAATTTTTGCCAATATAGTCGTAGGAGACAACCAACCAAGGGGGTCAAACAATTTTGATGCATCTGAAAGCAGACTGCTTTTAGTAATTATATTAGCAAATGTAAAATTTATTGAAAAACAGTAGTTGTCTGTGTTGGTATCCCACTGTATACCAAGGGCTTTCGACATACTTTGTTGATGAAAAACAAATAAATCTTTTTTCTCGCGATCTTCTTGAGGAATATTTGCCAACAGCTCGGTTGAGTTAGAGTTCCATTTCCTCAAGTGAAATCCACCTGATTTCAAAAGATTTGAGAGTTGTTTTTGTAGACTTACTGCTTCTTCTACTGTGTCCGTACCAGATATGACGTCATCGACGTATGTATCAGCCAAAAGAATTTGTGTTGCTTCTGGAAAGCGGCTCTCTTCATCTTTTGCTAGCTGATGTAGCACTCGAATTGCTAAGTAGGGGGCAGAGGTAGTGCCATAGGTTACCGTTTGTAACGCATATATACATATTTTGCCAATTGCATCTCTCCAGAGTATGCACTGGTAATGTTGATGATCAGAGCAGACCTTTATCTGCCTAAACATTTTCTCCAAATCAGCTGTGAAAGCTATACGATGTCTTCTCCATCTATTTATAATTGTAGGCAAATCGTTTTGCAATGCAGGCCCAGCTGATAACTCTTCATTAAGAGACGTTTGAGGAGGCCTTCTGTTACCGCCATCAAAAACAACTCGCAGTTTTGTTGTTGTGCTATTCTCTCTGAGTACACCATGATGGGGAAAGAAGTAGGCATTTGTGGGTACACATTTTGGGTACTCACCGAGCTTTTTCATATGGCGAAGAGTTTCATACTCATCCATAAACTTCCGATATTCCTCCGCAAAAATAGGCTTCTTAGAGAATGTTGATTCTAACTGCTTCAATCTCTTTAAGGCATTATAGTCCGTGTAGGAAAATGTAGGCAGCTCTTGACCTTGAAGTGTCCTCTTAAACGGCAGGTGAACTGTATATCTACCGCTGTCATCACGAGTGTGTGTTTCTGTAAACAATTTCTCACATGCTTCTTCTTCATTCGTTAATGGCTTGGTGTCGAGCAATTCCTCTTGTTCCCAAAACAGGCGGAGTTGGTCATCAAGTGTGCAAACGTTTGTAGAAATTGTTGCTGACGTCATCGGTGATTTCACGGTGCCAGATATCATCCAACCCAAATGCGTTTCTTGCAGTAAAAAGCTGTTGTGAAGCTTTTTGACTCCAGGGAGGAGAAGGTCGCCATAAACGTCGTTTCCCAGCAAGAGATCTATTTTTCCAGACGATAAGTAATTGGGGTCTGCAAGAAAATATTCAGTGAGATCGGGTATAACATTTGTATGAAATTTGCTCGGAGCATATGACGTCACGTTGGTCACGACCAGCGTATTTATCGGCAGCTCAAAATTTTTATCATAATTTGATTTAATTGAGAATCGAAGACATTTTTTAATTGTAACGGCTCTAAATCCTCCAATACCAGAAACATCAACGCGTGTTTTGTATTTCGGAACAGGTAACAGCTGAGAAAGCTCTTCGGATATAAACGACAGCTGTGATCCTTGATCCACTAGAGCTCGTACGTTAAAAATTCGATTTGTTGTTTTAATTAAAACTTTTACAGTTGGCAGCAAGGCAGGATTTAATTTGTTATCACGTAGATTAGAAACGTGTGTACTTACTGTAGCTGTTTCAGGTGTAGATGTAGTAGCAGGAGGCTGGAATGTTTGATTCGCAGTAATATTTTGATCCGTATTACTGGTCGAAAATGCGTTGTGAATTATCGTGTGATGAGATCCACGGCAAATCTGGCATTTTGTATTCAGCTTACAAGCGGATTGAAAATGACCAGTATTAAGGCAGTTTCTGCATAAACGGTGCTGATTTACGAAGGTCTTCTTCTCCTCTGAAGAAAGAGCTGTAAATCTGAAGCACTTGTAGAGAGGATGACGTTTGTGGCAGCAAGGGCAGTTGTCATCTGGTACCGTAGACGCGGTGTGAGACCGTATTACCCGTGTTGGCTTCTTACGGTAATCTTTATTTGGCACATTAGTAGGTGGAATCGCTTCTTCTTCTATAGATTCCAATGTCCTAAAAGTGGTCTCCAAGAAACTCATCATTTCAGACATAGGTGGAATGGATGTACTCGCCTTCAGCGACTGTTCCCATTCTTTTCGAGTTTGGATGTCCAGCTTTTGTGTCGTTAAATAAATTATAATTGAATCCCAGGTAGAGATGTCAACTTTAAGCGACTTTAGTTGCGACAAACATGTTCTTGTTGTGTCCAGTAGCACTTTTATTGATTTAAATGACCCATCGGAGGGCGATATTGAAAACAACCGCTTCAAAATTTGTTCTACCAGCTTTCGTTCGTTATGGAATCTCTTCTCGAGAGCATTCCATGCCAATTCGTAACTGGTATCTGCCGCTGGATATTCATTTACCATGCTGAGTGGTGTACCGGTGCACGAACTTTTCAAATAAAAATATTTTTGCACTTTAGTGAGGGCATTATTGCTATGCACGAGCGACACAAACATGTCCCGGTAGGAGATCCAGTCCATGTATTCCCCTGAGAAAGTCGGCAGGTCAATTTTCGGCAGTCGGGCTCCAGCGCAGAATGATTCATTTCGGCTGGTGGCTGAGAAGGTGCTGGCGTGAACGGTTGGAGTCTGTGGAGAATCAAAATAAAATATTAAATCGAGTAGATCGGTTTTCAATGAAAAATATGCATCGTAGCATTTATAGTACGTATCTGTACTCAAGTATGGAACCTCATTTTCCGCTATTGAAGACTCACGAACAATCTCCATGATTTGTTCGTGCCCATCTTTAAATCCCTTGAAGTTATTCTCCAAGTCTTCCAGAATTGTCTGCACATAACCTTTCGTTTTCGCCTCTCTAGGTTTCGCGTTGAATATTGTGGCTACACGTTCGATGTGTTGAAGAGTCTTCTTCTGGTCCTCAATCGCCGCAGCAATTGACTCCATTTTTCCCTTTGAATTTAGCTCGAAATTCGTCACAGGGTTTTATAATGATGCCGTAGGCTCGACGGCAAAGCTATCTTCGCGATATTGAAGATGATTAACAGCAGGCAGCAGCACAGGCAGTAACAACAGCACAGGGATTAACGTCAGCACGGACAGGCCCCACGTTCGGCACCAATTTTATGTAGGAGATTTATCCAATTGCAGCGCTGATCCCCATGACCAGCAGCCCAATGAAAACACTTTTTATTTTATATTTGATTATAAATTAAAGTTCATTTATTAAAGATCTTCGCGATCATTTTTTATTTTATTAAACACTTCTTTTTAAATATTTTGTCTGCGGGGACTTCTGCTTCTTTTCACTTTCAAAACTTCTCTTATAATAATTGTCACCATGTAGGTGTTTAGCAAAAACATCAACTGTGTTTATGCAGATGTTCGCTATGACGACGTTGACTGCAGCGACAAAACGATCTGTTGTTGGTCAGCGACAGCAACAGCAGAGAATGCACATTCGCACAAACATATGCATTCATATGTTAGGCAATGGTTTGTTGTTGTTCTTCTCCCAACACAAGAAGGGATAACTGTTTCATCATTCGATATTTGGTAAACAAATATGAATGTGAAACAAATAGCGAAATAAGTTCAACCACCTCGAGTGGAGACTTATAACTTAGGTAGGGATTGCAGTGCGGGTTTTAGGTTTTTAGTTTGGGGGGGGAAAAATCCCAAACACAGGCACTGACAACTTTTGAATTGATGTTACAGGACTTCAGTGAGTTTACCTCCGCTAAACTATCCGTGAAAAGGAGAATATTCCCTGTGATGCCTTCCTCAATTTGGTCACTTCGTCGGCTCGTTTAATAGCAAGTATTTCCGCTTGGAAAACGCTGCAGAAGTCTGGAATTCTTGATCTTATAATCAGGCCTAGATCCGAGGAGTAGATACATTGATACATTGATCTTTTGTGGGTTTTGACACTGCCGGCTTCATCGTAAGCTGATCGCTGACGTTTTGTGTTTACCCCTTATTGGGTATTCAATTGGTATAGATAGTTTTTAGTCCTCTGAACCAATTGGTTTTGCTCTGTGGATCTTTGAATCTCACACAAAACTAACCTTGTTGTTTTTTGGAGCAGATGAGTTTTCAGTTATGCCATACATTGAGGGTCCACATTAATAGCCAAACATCCCTCAACCTATGCATCCCACTTTGGATTGATGGGTTTTGTTTATAGACAGTCTCCTTGTCTTTTGCATCACGCGCTTTCACCGTCCCGTAGTTTGGGGCCAATGCCAGAGACATATCCAGGCCGGTATGTAATCCCTTGCCTAGAAGGTCCTAGACTTGTGGCGATCCACAGGCTTCCCAGATTCTGAATTGTCTTACTGACGTACCTTTCTCCGATAGGCGATTAGAACTAGGTTGACTCGCCAGTGGGCACTCTACCGAAGCTATGACCAACTTCATCACGGAGATAACCATGGCTTTCACTATCCACCACCTGTGACGCGATTGATAGGTAAAAATATATTATTAAATTTTAATATTTTTGTATTTGGAATGTGTTTTCATCGTTTGGTTCAAGATCTATTCTATTATTGCTAATATTTATTTATTTTACAAAAGTTATGTGAAATGGATTATGATGACAGCTGGCAGGGCGGATAGCTATTTCGATGGTTGCCAAACCATCTCATCAGCACCCTTTGCTGTGCCTTCTACACTCATTATCACAACCTTAAGTGTTAAAAGCTTCAAGAAACCATAGTAAAGCCCAAACACACCGGTGCGAAAATGGTTTCAATGAAGACCACACGTCAACATAATTTTTATTTTTTAATTTAATATATTTTTTTTTGTTTTTATATTTATATATTTTTATATTTTTTAATTTTATATATTTATATTTTTATATATCTATATTTTTATATTATTTTTATATTTTTATATATTTCTATTTTTATATTTTTATATTTTTTATTTTTATATATTTTTATTTTTATATATTTATATATTTATATTTTTATATTTTTATATTTTTATATTTTTATATTTTTATATTTTTATATTTTTATGTATTTATATTTTTTATTGTTATATTTTTATATAATTTGTTTGTATGCCATATCCATAATTTGAGTGTAGAACAATGTAATGAAACTATCTGATTTGAACGACCTGCAAAATCGACGATACGCCTATATCGCGTGATTTTGGTAATAAGTGTAGAGGCTTTTCGGTTGCATCACAACTACTGATGCCAGATCATTCATTGTTTTCAACTTTGTTAACCAAAAACCATTTCAACTAGGGAATTTCAGTTGAATGCATTGTACAGCATACTTGCCACAAGCTGCGTTTCTTCACCTACTTCACTGCCACTCGAAATATACGAGAAATTTCATAAGAGAAGCACAAACGTGTAATATAGATACTTAAAAAAAAGGATTCATTACTCAAACATTATGGAATAAACTTGAATACTTTGGTACTCGCACAACAAAAAAGTCATAACCAACGACCAAACGGGTGGCCACTCTCCGCCACCTTCCTCACAATTTTTACTCTCTCGGTTGGCTTTAAAATTGCTACCTCTTTATCTCTGCGTGTGGCAGAAACTTCGCAATACGTTCACATTGAACGCGTGTAATCCTTTAAAAGTAAAACCCAAGACGATTGAAATATTCTGCATGCCCCTGCTTATCTCCCAATCACCCAATCACACGCCCCCCTTCCAATACCTCTTGAGAGACAAGGAGGTGTTTGCTATTTATATTTGTTTTTTTTTTTTTGTTGTAGTTGTTGTGGGTTGTGTCGGTCGTTTGGTTTCGTTGAATATTAAACAAAACAGCGACAACAATAACCAACAAGAAAAGGACATTATTTTTTAACGAAACACCAATGGCAGCGGCAGCAATAATGCTGTACATGAAATTGGTCAGGGAGGTGGAGGATAGCAGTGTAAGAAGGGGAGGCATAAGTGAGTGTACAAAATATAACATAACACTTTGGCCAAAGTTAAAGAAGCGCCAAAAGGATTCAAAGTTGGTATTCGTAACTCAACGAGCATAAAAAAATACTTGAGCAAAAGTAAGAACAACAAGAACAACCCGAGACTCAGTAACAATAACAGCAACATTATCATGTTGTTGTTGTTGCTTGCCTTTGCATTTCCATCAAACAAACAAAAGTTTTAACGAACACCAAAAAAAAGTCAAAACAAAAAATAATACAGAAGAGCAGAAACCATAATAGAAAGTTGCGTTTGCTGCCCTCTTTGTATGCCATTTTCCAAGCAGCCAGCCAGCCATCCAGTGCTATCCTTGTGTCCTTCTTGCCGGCGTCCTCATCGAGCGTTACGCTGCCGTCCCATTTTAATATTGCCGCTTGGAAATAGTGCGAGGCACTCGACTGACACACAGGCTACGGCATTGGGTGTGGTTTTCGGTTCTATCGCATCGCGGCAATACAAAAATCGCGTTCTATCATTCTCGGTAATTCGGATATTGTTGTCGTAACAACACCAACACAACAAGAATTCGTAATACAATAACAACAACAGCAGCAATAGTCATACCAGCAGCAACTGCTACAGCAACATATAACTCATGCGAACCTGTCCTTTTCATAAATGTATGTACGTATGTATGCAGCGTATATCATCGTCCTTCAATTTGCGCGTGTGTGTGCATATTTTCGTTTATTAATTGTGCAACAGAATCAGAGCCCAGTGAATATTTTCTGTATATCATTTAACTCAACTTTAGTCCAGTCACTCACTGAGCTGGTCGCATGTTTGAGTCCCTACATTTGTCTGCTGTGACCGACATCCTATCAAATGACGATGATTATGATTAGGATAATGAGAGGAGTGGGAAGCTTATAATTTCTTGTCATTACTGTGTGTAATTAAAATCCTTCCTTTTGGTAGCCAATTTACAGCTGCCTTGTGAAGGAGCCTTCTTCAGAACTATTAAAATGTCCTTGCCCAGAATAAATGTTTGTTCAAATTCTTCCAAAAAGTTTGATGCCAACCAGAGTACGTATTGGCTCGCTCTTTTCGGCTCTCGGCTCGCGAGCCAGGAGCCTCAAAACTACAAAAGAGCTCTTGGCTCGCGAGCCGAAGTTATGTTATGTACCAAACAAAAAGTACATTAAAGGTACTTTTTGGTACAAAAACCAGTACTTTGTGCCGAAAAGTACATTAAAAGAACTTTTGGTACAAATAAGTCCCTGGTACAAAAAAAGTACTTTGTGCCGAAAAGCACATTAAAAGTACTTTTTCTACAAAAAAGTAATCTGGTACAAAAAAAGTACTTTGTGCAGCAAAAAGTGTTTTTTGGCCAATAAAAGCACTTTTGCCAAAAAGTACATTAAAGTACTTTTTGGTACAAAAGAATACTATGGTACAAAAAACAATACTTTGTGCGGAAAAGTACATTAAAAGTAACTTTGGTACAGATAAGTTCCTGGTACAAAAAAAGTAATTTGTGCCGAAAAGTACATTAAAAGTACAAAAAAAATACTTTGTGCAGCAATAAGTGTTTTTTGGCCAATAAAAGTACTTTTGGTACAAACGAATACTCTGGTACAAAAAACAGTACTTTGTGCCGAAAAGTACATTAAAAGTACTTTTGGTACAAAAAGTACTCTGGTACAAAAAAAAGTACTTTGTTCAACAGAAAAGTTTTTTGGGCCATTATAGTTATCGATGATTGGAGCTGTTTCGTCACTGGCGCTGGCTTTTGAAACGAGCAAAGTATGAAAACCAGTAAGAAAGTTTCAGGCGGGAAAATCGACTTACGTATACCCTCACCCGCAATAAAACATACTTACTCGATTTCTAAAGTGGTCGGAGCGGTACATTTGTATGGGAGGTAGCAGAAGGAGCGTGGCTAGATTTACAGTTTTTTCTATAGTTATACTAAATATATGATTTGGGCACGATCGCGTTTAGTGTTTTGATATTATTACACGATTTCTAAAGTGGGCGGAGTGGTACATTTGTATAAGAGGTACCAAAAGGGGCACGGCTAAACTACCAGTTTTTTCTCTAATACTAAATCCTCATTCAGTTTTACTAAATACAGAATATTGACACGATCGCATTGTGTATTTTGATAATATTACTCGATTTCTAAAGTGGGCGGAATAGTACATTTGTATGGGTGGTATCAGAAGGGGCGTGGCCATGTAGCATGTACGAAGTTTTTGGGAAATATTAACCAGTGCAAAGTTACAAAACGTTTGGTTACGTTTTTCGAAAGTTATTGTGCGTACCAGCCGGACAGCCAGCCAGACAGACAGACTACTTAAAATCCCATGAATCGAATTTGGTTCAAAAGATCTAAAGTGACTCCTTCTATGTATTACACTGATGGGTCGTATCAAATTTGTAATATGATGCCAATGTGTGTCGAGAACACTAGAACTGGGGGCGTTTGTTTGCATTAATTGAGTGCAATTGTTAGAATATACATTGGCTATCTCGGTGCTTTGATCAAAGTGGTCCTTCGAGACTAAATTAGATCCTCGCATCACACGCCTCCCGTTTAGCTTAAGACATGCATTTCATCAATAACCACGTAGTCAATGTGGTTTCATATATTTTGACCAAGGGATATGAAGGTTGCATTGTGGATATCTTTGTGAGGAAATATGTTTTCACTCACTACTAAGTTTCTTGATGATGCGAATCTAACCGATATAAATCTTTTAGCGACGTTGTTGTTGATTGAGTTTTCCGACTGCTAAACCGAAAACATAATTCCCTTCTCGTTCTCTTACACAGAGTTTGTCCGCACCAAGGTCTACAACTGTCGCAAAGGTGTAAGGGTGTAAACGACACAATACTGTCTCAAATGTATCAAATGTCACAAAGTCTGAAATTTGGATTGTAGTTACTTTTGCCCATTGATAGTGTTCTGTAGCTAAAAAACCAAAAGCTTTTGCCCAGTCTTCTCGAGTTTGGTTTAAAATGAAGCTGAAAGCGCATGTCGTATACGTCGTATGTCACATATAGTTTATGACAGACAGATAACTGCTCTTACAGCTTGAAACTAAAAGTAGTTAGTTCGAAAACGACGAGGTCGCAACAGAGGCCTTTTTCTTGAAGTTTGGGTGGCATGGAATATCAATGTGTAAGTTCTGCCGTGGTTCATCTATAATTATTGATATCACCGCGGTTCAGACCGGCCTAGCCTCACAAATACATGGTTGCCGTTCACCCTCGTCGAGCGGAAGGAGTTTGAAACTTCCCCCTGCCTCCCACAGGTTAGAGTTCTACATCCTTGCAATGTTATATCGATCGTTCCTTGTACTGCTTGGGGTACTAATGTCGAAGCAATGGTACTCGCGAGTATGTACAAATTACAAAGCTGTCTCTTTTTCGGAAAGGCGAATAATCCTGTGAAGTATGTGTTCATTAAATCACAAATTGGTAGCAGTTTCACTACAATGTTCCCAACAGTTAGTGTAGTCGGGAGCGTAAGGATCAGGAGTCCTGGAAATGTTTCCGCCTGATCGGTGGTGTGGGCTTCCTTGTGGGAGCATCAAGCGGGCTGTGGTTGAAACCGCAATCGTTGGTAGAGTATTTGGGCTCGAATGTGGAATTTCATTGCAACCGGGTGCTACAGACCATTAGAGTAGCAGAGGTTGTGATATAGGCCGACAATTGCCGATTGTCTGAGTAAAATACAAAATTTCCCTTTACACCAAATGTACCAGGTTTTATTTTTAAACTCACGCAACGACTCCGAACATCAGATATTTCGATGCTTTCTAAATTGAGCGTTGAGTTGCGAAATTGATGTCGAGCTGCTTACAACAAATTCGTTCAAGAGTTTTAAATTTCATTTTAAAAAGATTAAAACGTTTATGTGCAACTAGCTTTCCCGGCTCGCGTTGCTTCACCCGTACTTACAATGAACGTTCTTATGACTTTAAGCAATACAGGTAAAATGCCAACGCTTCATAAGACGAACGAATCTCCAATTTATGTGATTGTAGCTTTATCCCTGAGTGATTGTACCGCTTTAGTCCCTTTATATCCCTAAAAGTACGAATTTTAAAAAATATGTTCGTATCGCACAACTAAAATGGACTGTTGCCCCCTCTAACTTAATAGGAAGCATGCCCATATACGATTATAGCTTTAGCCGTTTGGTCTGGGTGATGATACCAGTTTACCCTAAGTGTCTGAATTTTGAAAAACCCCATTTGACAGTTTTCTAATTCTATAGGGTGCAATTCTATATACATTTTCGTAACTCTACCTTTAGGTATTTTATCTGGGTGATATCATCAGTTTTATCCCTTTTTCGATATCTGTACAACTTATGAACGAATTTTAAAACTACTTCACATCGCACAATTTTTAAGACTAAACCTTTAGCCGTTTATTACCAGCTTTATCCCTTTTCAGTCCCTTTTACCCCTAAAAGGTACGAATTTCGAAAAACCTCATTGGTTCGTTTTAATTTCATAGGGAGCAAGCCTATATAACTTATCATGATTACATCATTATCCGTTTGGTCTACGCGACAGTAAGATTTTTATCCCATTTGCGATTTTTTTACCCAGGAACATCGGATTTAAAAAAAAATACTTCATCCAATTTGATAGTGATCCAATTTCCATATCAATTTTCGCGATTATACCATTAGCCGATTGGTTTAGGTGATGCTACAACTTTTACTACTTATTGGTAATTTTTAACCCATAAAAGAACGAGTTTCCAAAAATCAGTTTTTAGCTAATAATATGACCGACATCACAATTGTTTCAAAAGGGGCGTGGCACTGCCCATTTCCCAGCGAGACGTAATCCCCCATGTACCATTTACATATGTAGCAAATCTCATCTTCATACATTTAATGGCTCGCGAAATATGAGCGATTGAAATTTTGGTTTGTGTGGGCGGTGCCACGCCCCTTTGCCTAAGTATGTTTTCATGTAGCCTATGATATAGACCCTACGGATAGTACTAAACAGTGAAAATGTCATTGCAATCGGTCCATTTATTTCGCCCAAATAACGATTTTTTCAAAAGGGGCGTGGCACCGTCCATTTTCCAGCGAGACGTAATCCTCTTTATATCAATAACATATGTAGCAAATCTCATCTTCATACCTCTAATGGCTCTTGAGATAAGACTGATTAAAATTTCGATTTGTGTGGGCGGTGCCACGCCCCTTTGTGTAATTATGTTTTCATGTAGCCCATGATAGAGGCCCTATGGACAGTATCACACATAGAAAATTCAATTGCAATCGGTCCATTTATTTGGCCAATATATTACTATTTTTACAAAATGGGTGTGGCACCGCCCACTTCTTACAACACAGTATTTTTTCTTAAACGACCGATATAGGTACCAAATCCCGACTTCGTAGCTATAATGGTTCAAAAGATACAGCCATTTTAAAATTCCAGTTGTATGGGCGGCGCCACGCCCTTTTCACCCCCCTTTCAGTCCGAATTTCCAAAAATCCCTTCTTAGTGCGCGCTTACGTCATAAAAAGAACCTACATTCTAAATTTCACGGTTCTAGCTTAAGCCGTTTGGGCTGGGGAGTGATCAGTCAGTCACCCAAGCCTTTTGTATTTCGCTGGCTTAACATGTAAAGGCTCTAAGTCCATATTTTAAAATTTTACAGGAGAGACAAAAAACAATCAAACAAAAGAGAGATAAGCAGTCGACGATTAATGTCATGACTGAGTGTAGCCAGTGAGAAATAATATTATATCAATTGGTTGGACCATTCTCGAAGAAGTGCTATATTACACAAAGATGTGATAAATTGGACTTAGCGCCTTTACTCATCACTACAAAACAACAACTACAAATGAGATAACTGTATTTTATTTTTTAATCGATGTATTTTTACTTAATGAACATAACTGCATCAAAATCTCAATTTCGAAAAAAAAGTGGACTTAAAGCCTTTACATGTTAAGCCAGCGATATATAGATTACTTCTCTTAGAATGTTAGTATGTTTAAAACAACAACGGAAATTAGCAGTTCTGAATGTTCATGGTTTCAACAGCTGATTGTGGGGATCCTTGGAGTTGAGTATTATAAAAAAATTAGCATTAAATTAAACTTTAAATATTATTTAAATTTTACAATTTAATTTCTGGAATCCCGCCGCAATCGAACATTTATTTTAGATAGGGCAATGAACACTGGGAAGCTATAAAAAAGAAACTTTCCAAATTAACACATACAAAAGATGTAATCAAAACGGTGTTAAATTTGTAACTTTATTTGTTGTAACTCCAGAATGAACAAGAAGCCGCTTTTCATACTGGTGCCCCCTGTCCCACTCCCACGCCATAGCGATGGTGGACCAACGGACTAACAGGAAACCCAGTATTCCATCAAAAGTTAATGTCTGTTTAATGTCGGTCTCGGAAGGAAAATTGCCGTCATTGTTGTTGGTCGTGTTATGCCAAAAGGCAGTAGTCGTCAGGCAGACATGCAGGCAGGCAGTCAGTCAGCCAGTGAGTGAGTGAGTCCTTCGTGACTGCCATATTTGCCACATCTATTTTGCGTTACGTTTTATTTCATTTTGTACTTGTTGTGGCAATATTATTCTTCCGTTTTCACTTTAAGTCTATAAATAAGGGAGGGGGGGTGCCACGACACGACTGAATGTCCTGGTGTAGGTGTGTGTTTGTTGCTGTCTATATGTAGGTGTGTGTTAAAACAGGATGCATACCGGAAAGAAAATATCCACAAAATGAAAAAAGGAGCACACGAAATACTTTATATATTTTTATTCACCTCTAACTAAACAAGTAGCTTTCGGTGGCAAGAGGCAAAACTGAACTTTTTACCAGCGTATGTGTGAGTGTAAGTGTTTCAGTTTGTGCGTGTGTGTGTGGCAGTAAAGGAAGTGGTTTGACAATGCCAGCCGGGTTGGGGTTAGAAGGCCCGTTTGCTATTCATATTAGATTTCTATATTAAAGTATGAGTGAGTTCTTTATTTGAGTTGGTTGATGTTGTTTTTTTGTTTTGTTTCTCCTCTTGTGTCCTTTTATATCCTTTGCAACGAGTAAGAGGGCACCGTTGGGTGGTTTAAGGACGATCTTTAAAGCTGCATTAAAGCCATAAGGAAAAATCTATAATAAAAAAAGAAGAAAATAAAATTTCAAATAAAATATCGAAGCAGGCACTGGCAGAAGGCAAATCAGCAGAGAGTGAACGAACACACGAATATAAAAATAATAATTCCTGGGAAACAAACTAAACTCAGCCAAAACTTCATGGCAACAACAAAATTTTCATCTGAACTAGAGTGAATCGTGTCTGGTGGAGCAATGCCCCCCCCCCTATCTTCCACCAACTACTGCATCCTGCAATAGAATTGCGGCCATGGCTGGGGCGGCTGGTTAGGTGGGGGATTCTTTTTTTTCCTTCTTTTTCTTCGTGGTAACACTGGCTGGTACTACTCTAACACAAGGCCGTCGTCACTACTACTCTGGTGGATGTGGGGCGGCTTATGTTTGCATGAAAATCAGTAAAATTTTTCTCATGGGAAAAAATTGTTGTTAAAGTGTAATAGGATGAAACAAACACTCGAATTGTGTAGTTATGTATGTGTGTTCGGTAGGGTGTGTGTGTGTGTATCTCAGCCAATAACACATTTTTAGGTTACACAAAAATTACATTACGTGTTGTTGTTGTTAAGTTTTCTTCTTTCGTTTGGTTTTTTTTTTTGTGTTTGTGTCTAAGGGAAAATTTATTTGGTTGTTGATTAACAACATATTCGCTTATATGACATGTCTTGAACAAAAATTTTATATATAGCATTTAAAATTTGCATTTTTTTTTTGAACAAACTGTAATGTAATATTGAAAAATTTTGGCTATGTTAAAGGATTATATGTTGGATAAGTTTAGTTTTATAAAATGGAGGTATATGTGGAAAAAAACTGTTGTTGACGCGTTGTGTTAGGAAATTTAATGTATCTTAAATTGTAATATAGAAATTGCTTATCTGGAAATATTGCAAATACAAAATCTGTAGACAGCTTTATAGACAAAAACAGGATACTAAATAGATTGCATATACATTAGGGTGGCAGCGAAAATTCATCTTTTGGTTTTCCGTAATGCTCGAGTGAAATATTGTAAACAGCTGTGGTCAAAATTTGAGCAAAATCGGACAAGTTTAAGCCGTGCCCCAATGAGGTCAAAGGTAAAATGTATTTATATGAAAACGAGTTTATCTTTGTTTGTTTGTTTGCCATTCTTTAGTGCCGTATAGACTCGAAAACGTCTTGACCGAAATATGAAATCTTGAAATTTTCACAGAATGTAGCTAAGGTGTCGGTGATGAAAATAGGATATATTATATGGGGGTGGCTCCGCCCATTGGGCCCTATTTTTGAAACCGCAATGGAGAAATGTTTGTGTGGATGCATTTGGCAGCAAATTTCGTGATCCAACATGGGCGGGATAGGATCAGTGGGCGTTGTATAAAACTTGAAATTGTAAAAGGCTGTATCACATGATCTATAAAAGGTAGAAATCTGATATTTGGTATGTGTTGTTGGTACATTATGAATTACTATGACGACCATAATCACTACCGAATGCTCGGTGCCTCGTAGTAAGTTTTAACTATTTTTATGCGTTTTTCGGTTGTTAAACGGTCCATATTCATAAATGCCAAACCTTTCACTAATTGAATGACCTTTTAGATGATAGATATTTAACAGCTGACAAACTTGCCACATCGACGATTTTGCAACCACTTAATGGATAATCCTATAGTAACAAATTGTTGGTCATACTATTGCAGTAATGTCTAAAGTATCTAAAGTAGATCCTTTTCTGCTCAGTTCATCTGCCTTTTTATTCCCGGGTGCCCTGGAACCTTGTATAGTCTGATCTTTAGTCTGGTGTGTCAGCTTAGGGCAAAAAGGTAACAGAAGGACGGACGGATTGACATCAACCAGAGAGTCACAATCAGGCAATGTACAGCCTCCTCTAAGCTCTCTAGCTGATTCGTTCCCAGGAATATCGGAATGTACCGGAACCTAACAGAGGTTAATGTTCAAAAGCATTGGAAGATCCAAGGTCTCTTTACAGTTTGGCAGCAGAGAGATCATCAGAGGGTATCGTCTGCTAGTATTGATTATGTATACAAATAAGACAAGGGATATCTGCAGATCCTGACTGTATACACCAGCCAAAGAGCCATGTCCCAACACTGATCTGTCAGTAAAGACAGAATTAGTGTCACCATAGGGAATCCCGCCGTCATTCCATTCCGATATCCAGAAAAGATTGTTGCTAAGAATGCAACAACATATTGCCCTAATTTCCATCTGAACGCCAACATTACAGTTGGCATCTCACGTATGATTTCCTTTGCCAATCCGACAACCAGAACCTCTGCTTGTAATAGCTAAATTTGTCATCTAGCGTAAAAGATCGATTTAGCTGAAGATCTTCTATGTAGATCCATGTTCCAATATCGCAGTCTATTTTTAACCCATCTAGATAGATGGTCATTGATGATCATTAATCATTGATCAGCTATCCAGAAGGATCATACAATCTTTAAAACGACCGGCCGCAGCATGATGGTTACAACACGCGACTACCATGCGGGAGATCCATGGTTCGATTGCTGTCTCCAGTCATCTTATGTTTTTTTTCTTTCATTGCCGGCCCCCTCGATGTCGTTGACAGCTATTTCGCAGTATAGTAACGAGTCAATCGACATTTCTAGTAAAAGCTTCTCAAACATTGACGTTCCCATTCGTCGATAAACCAGTAGGTGCCGTTAGTTGTAAATCTAAAATAGAAAGCGCTAGAAGCTATCCCATACCTCATTAATTAACTTAATTTAATTTTTTTCATTAAAAAAAAGATAACTTTAACAATCTAAAGAACATTTCAGTTCCGGTGTCAAATGGAAATAGGCCCCGACACTATTCCTGATTCTTATGAAAAATTACCTCCTGAATCCGAAAATCACTCCCATTTTACTCTATAACATATCGGTTTCTGGGACGCCCCATTTCCTTTTATTTTACTTGTTATCATACAAGTATAACAAAAGCTAGAGAAAGGCGTCCCGTAAAAAAGTTGGTTGATGGAGAGAAAATGGGGTGATTATCGGATTCAGGAGGTAAGTTTACATAAGCTTCAGACATCTTCTCGGGGCACCACCCCCAAAGTAGTTTAAGTTCAATATACTTCACTATTTCTTACCATTTTGTTATCATTCAAGTAAATCAAAGTAAAGGGAAAGCATCATGTACCGTGTAAATAGTATATGATGGGGCAAAATGATGGTGATATTCGGATTTAAGAGCTCATTTTACATAGGAATCAGCAGGAATAGTGTCGGGGATCACACTTTTTTCCTTTTGCCAAGCAGTGTACATATATCTTGGCTCTTCACAAAAAATGTACATAAGATTTTTGGAATGACCTTTGCCAACCTCTTTTTCTGAATATGATAGAGCTCCCCCCAGCGCAAAATGCGGTAAACATTTCAAGCTAACCTGCCAGCTATGAAACTAGACACGTACTCTTAGTAGGCCCTCTTATAGACAGTCAGACTGTCGCTTTATACAGTCCGTGTATTATTCTTAGCGACAGCCTTCAATTCCTGTCATAGAGTTCCAATAGGCATAGAGAGAGAGAGAGAGAGAGTTTAACCTTTCTACAGTGTTTTTGCTCATGTTAAGTTTTCTGTCAACAGATGTGAATTTCTTATTCAATGGCGTCTGGTTTCGGTGATCTAAAAGAATACTTGAAACTTATTTGCCCATTACAATCAATGAATAAGATATAGAGAGAGCTTGAGTGGCCGTCGCTCAAAGAAATGTAAATGACTGACAGCGATCAAATCTTGATGGTGAGAGAAGTTTTTGTCCGATTATGCTAATCTTGGAACTTAACCTCCGTTTAGAAGATAGAAGCTTGGGAGGTTAGCACGCTTATCTTTAAAGACCTGGACAGTGAGACCCACAGTTAATAGACGAATCCGAATGAACGTCAACCGTTTTAGAAGCTTTTACTTATACATCCCGAGGTGGCCGCCGATCAAAGAAATGCAAGTGACTGGCAGGGATCAAATCATGGTCTCCCGCATGATAGTCGCTTGTTCTAACCATCATGCCATGATCGGCTCCTCAGTAGTCTAAAGGCCACATCCAGATTCTTGTTCTATAAATCGTTCCAAGAACTTTGCCGAAATATTTCTCACTCCCCATAAAAAAGGTGTTTGCATATGAGGTGAGAGAAGTTTTTGTCTGATCATGGTAATCATAGAACTTAAGCTCCGCTTGGAGGATAGAAGCTTGTTTTCTAAATTTTGGCCTGAAAGCTTTTTAACAGACAAACGGACACACCCAAAAGGGGGCGTTTGTATAGAAGGTGGAAATAATGTTTGTCCGATCTTGCTCATCTAAGAACTTAACCACTTACAAAAATAGAGAAACTTACATACCAAATTTCAGCTCGATAGCTCTTAATGTACGGCTGTAATCGCGACGACAGACAAAAAAGGCGATGAATTCCAAAAAAAATACGAAATAATAATAATCAAAAAATAAATTCCTCGATCCAAAAACCACCGACATACATATTTGGTTTGGGGAAATGCAATTTTCTTTGGCCTTTTCATTCCAATATTTAATTCGATTCTTGAATATTTTGAATAAAATACCTATTTTGCAAAATCCGGGGTCTCAATATGTCTTTGTTGATCTATGGAATTATTTTACAGAACAAGAATCTCGAAGTGCCCTTGTACATTTTTTTCGGCTCCATACAATTTGACTTACCCTGTTATATGCATATATAAAATTCCTTGTGATGCTTAGCTTGGTCACTTTTTAAGAAATGTGATTTGATGTAGGCGGATAAGGTCTTCAAAGCATTCAGGATATTTTGAAGGGCCGTCGTTACTACACAGATTAAACATAATTGTGAAAACGCCATCTATCGTGCATAAGTTACACCATTCTAGAAACTATTTCCAATTTGTCAGCAACAATGTACCAAAGTTTCCTGGCATTAAAATGAAGAATGGGACCTACAGTTTGACGAAGATTTCAAATGTCAGCTTGTATTAGACATACCGAAGGGACTACCGACCAATGAAGTATAGATTAATTTGAAAGAGCTCGAACCCAGGTCACCCGCATGACAAAACTAAAAAAATACCTCAACCCGAAATATTCATGCTTCTCAGCGGGAGATAGGAATTAATTTTAGACACGTAGTTTATTGGTGAAATTTTCTTAGAATTCATCGTTGACTCCGATTCTGGTATACGATTTTTGAAAAAAAAAATAGTTGACCCACCCTAATGTATATGATTACTTACGTGTAACACCTGGGATCTTCTTAGTGTAGATCCAAGTATAACCCTACATTTAGGCTTTACGCATTTTTCTATTTCTGATATTTCTATGAAAGTTGCTCTTGCTCGTGTGCTCCACTTTTTTCCATCAAAAAAACGTCAGAATTAGTAGAGCTTTGTATTAAAATCTGTACTAAATTCCTCTTGTAGTGATTTCCTAATAACAAAGAGAACTAGTATCCACTTCTCCGTTGGGTAATCTATGGAATAACCCGATGGCCTCACCTCGAAGCCGACTAATTTCTCTTTTTTTATCAAGTTTTGCTTGTGTTACCTCAGTAAGTAATGTTTGGTTGGCAAATTACACGTGCCCTTCATCAACATTCTAATTCCCATCTCTGCATTCCTTGCCTATGTGTGTGTGTGTGTGTGTGTATGTGTGTACATGTGTATGTGTGTGTGTGTGTGAAGTTTTCTTCATGTTAACTTCGTTCTATTGCTCCTGCAGTGCTGGGAAACCTCGACTTTACCCTCAAACGAGACACATCATATGTTTTCCCTTAAGTGGTGGGATTACATGATAACACTGTTATACACCGACTATGCAACGTCTGTAACCATTGTGGGTGACAGGAAACCCCTACCGGTGAAGGAAAGGGGGGGGGGCAGTAAGAGCTCTTGGAGTATTATGAGAACACAAGTTTTTTTTCTCCAACAGACACCATTAATTTTCATATGACTAGGAAAAGTTTATTTTATTTTGTGAGTTTTGTTTCTGTGATATTTCTGCTATTTTTTGCTGTTGCTCTTTGCTTTTGTGTACTTTTTACTCTTTTCTCTTCCTCTTTCAACTTCAATTGAGTTTATAAGGATGTGGCAGGAGACTAGGGGAGGTAGAAGAGACGCTAGTGTTTTATTTGAAGAGAATTGGGGACTACAGGACGATTTGTAGTGTTGGTAGTGACATAAATTTCCGTTTTGCCACACCAGTCGGTGTGGTGAGAGAGAGAGAGAGAGACAGAGAGTAAGACAACGCTACAGCGGCTGGGACAGACACAACGACAGACAGACAGACAGTCATTCAGCTGGTTGGGGCTCTGGGGGCCTGTGGGTTGCCTGATTCCTTGCCTCGCCGTCTTTGCCTAGTCCTTTGGTGGACTTTTTTATGCTGAACAGATTGTCTCACTTTCTATTTTGTTGCCGAAGTTTGTTAGGTCTCGGTTGTTGTTGCTGTTGTTTTTTGCCTTTTAATCTGCTTTGGTTGGGTTCGGTTTCATGCACTGCGAACATTTCCTTGCACAGGATTGTGTTAGGTCCTGTTATATTTTATTTAGACTCTAATACAAACATTTGTGGAAAGAGCTGAGAAGAGGGTGGGGGGTGACTTGTGTGTGTGTGTGTGTAGCAGATCTCATATCCGAGATAGGTGGTATGTATGTCCTGTATTTTTTTTCATGAGATTTGTTATGTGTTTTCGCCAACGTTATTTCTATATTGTTGCTCCATTTTCGCAGGATTTGTGTTTTATTTGGAGTTGTTGTTGTTGCTGTTGTTGTTGGAGCAAATATACTGTGTAGCATCATTTGCTTTTTACACTTTCTTTGCCATGTTTTTAGCCTGGGTGTACGTACACTTCTTTCTATGCTATTATTTTGTTAAAGTAAAATCTGGGCACAAATGTCTTGCCAACTTTATTCCTGGCCATATTCTTGGCTCTCTCTTTAAGTTGTGGTGAATATCAAATTACCGTTATGGCTTACATTTCGTCAGTTGTTGTTGTTGCAACTCACTTTCCTTGTGTCCCTGTGGAAAATATTTTATTAAATTTTTTTCGGTGCCTTTGTGCGCTTGCAAAGTTTTTTTTTGTTGTTGGTCGCTTTTGGATAACACTTTTCAAGTTAAATTTTTCGGCTGTAGCCGATCAAAAGGACGAACGACGCCTTGTGGAATATGTTGACTGGCGGGGGGGAAAAGGTAGTGCTAAGGGAGCGATGGTCGCTGTGCAGGAACTTTAAATGAAATTAATTAATGCCACAATGTCTGTTAGGCGGCGATTTGTGTTTGCGTGTGTGTATGTGTGTGAAGTAATTGTAATAGGATCGCTGCCTAATCTTTAGGTAATTGTGTGGCCGTTTTACCGAGCGTCTTTAATTACAACTTTATTTTTAGCATAAGTTAATGTTTTAACTGTCTAATAATATTTATTAATGAAATGTATTTGTTTATTTGTTTCTCGTTTCAGGTAAGCATTTTCTTTAATTTGTTGTTAAACTATGGCATTGGAAAGTTTATTTGAACTGCGTGAGTATATTAATTATATATAACGTTATTGCCGCAAATAATACTGCCAACATGTGTTAATCGGGTCGGTATTTCTAAACCTAAAGTGTGGTTATACAAAATCGAATAGAATTTTATGCACTACTATCATGTGATTCATTTAGAAATTTTTAATTTAATTTAGATTTAAACACTTTAAATGATTTTGGATGTGGGATTCCTTAATTTGACCCGAAAGAACTATCTCTGACATATATTTTTCAAAAATATTTTATTCAAATGTTAGCCGTGACTACGCCATACGTAGTAAAAAGTGTACGAAGCTTCAGAACGCTGACTTTCAAATGATATATAGATTAAAAATGTGTATACCTTGTTGTGCTGGGAGCCTTTTCATGACAAATTGTCGTATAAGATAACAGGTTTACATAAGGGGGGATGGGGATTTACTAATTTGAGTTTTCTAATCGTTATACACTTGAGATTCTCAGTGATAGAAAATGTGAGAAGGCGCAATGTTGGGTTACCTAAATGGCATGCTACCACCATTGGGCCTTAGGAAGATGGTGACAGAAGTTACTGAAGCTAAACACAAAGGCTTTCTAAGTGACTTAGGCAGCCCCAAGAAACTAGCATCAGTACAACAATTCTCAGCTCATTGATTTAGGACTAAATTCTGAGAATTGCACGTGAAAGTAGCCCCTAAATGAAGAAATTCTGCATCATTCGTTTTGTCAAGTTACATTCCATAATAATTTAATATCGATTTGAAGTTAAGTTAAGTATCGTATAGGGGAATTTGTCACGTTTTATGCTCCTTTGTTTGACATAACTGGAGAACCACTAGTCCGATTTAGCTGAAACAAATTTAAAAAAATACAAGAATTACAATTCCTTTAATCTGTTCATATTTAGCACATATATCAAATGATTTTGAACTGGGTTTATTTTGAAGCAGTTACAATAAAACTGTTGTACTCCGTGGCGTATGATTTACGTGGAATATTACTTATGATAATCATACGCCACCATATAACAATTTAACAAAAGAGCCTAAAACGTGACAAATTCCCCTATACGATACTTTCTAACTTCAAATTGAGATTAAATAATTATGTCATGTAACTTGACAAAACGAATGATGCAAAATTTCTTCTTTTTGGAGCTACTTTCACGTGCCGTCCTCAGAATTGAGTCCTAAAATCATGTGTTGTACTGTGTAATAAGCCGCTATCCGCAAATAAAAACTATGATGAAACCACACATACAAAATAAAGACGAGAACACCTCCCATGATTAAAGGATACAAAACTGGAATGTTTGAACTCTATACATAGATGGTGCCTCCAACCATCTGACGGATGTCCTCGAAAAATAAAAGGTTGATATACAGGAAAAGCAATGACTGGGAAGCACACGACAAAAAAAAATATGACGTCATTTACAGCAGCCATGCAGACAGATACATCCATACAGGATGTCGGTTTATAGTCGGCAAGAGACTACGACATCTGGTCTCACGGTTATACTCGATAAGTGAGCAGCGACATTAATGCGAAATATTTTACATAACGCTGATTTTTGTACTCGCCCGGCGGGAGAAAAAGACGAGGGCATTGAAGATGCATTCTATGAGCGTCTGGATGAAATATTTGAACGCTGCCCTGTACATGACATTAAAATTACTCCGAGAGATTTTAGTGCCAAAATAAGAAGGGAAGATGCTCTTTGTTCAGCAGTCGGAAAATTCAGTCTGCACAACAACACTTTCGATAAAGAATTCAGACTGGTTACTTTCGCTTTGGCAAGAAACATGGTTGTGATTGGAACCAGATTTCCGCATAAAGATATCTACAAGGCAACCTGTTTATAATCTGATCAATAGAAGGCATGTCTCAAAAGTACGAGTGATGCGCGGTGCAAACATTGACTCAGATCACCACCTAGTTGCAGGTACGCACGCGATTAAGTAGTCCTAAACAAGCTCCTAACCAAACGAAAAAGGAATCTAGACATCACAAAGCTGCATACCAACGAGATAGCAAATGCCCACCGGTGATGTTAATTAACTTTCTTTTAAGTACTGCAAACAAATGTTTGCAACACACCGCGGCAGAATAGTGCGAATTTTATGACCACTGCCTCAACGACCGTACTGGGTTATGAAAAAACCATACTCAGACAAACCCTGGTACGATGGAAAGTGTCGCGTAATGTGTATGGAAATATATGATGCAAACTAGGCAAAACAGCAGCCAATGCTGTGACGTAGATTTACAAAGAGAAGAGGAGGGGGATGACAATTCTCTTCAAGCGGGAAAGCGTCTATCGTCTATGCATACCACCGAGATAGCCAATGCCTACCGGTGATGTCACTTAACTCTTTCAAGTACTTCAAACAAATGCACCTAATTTTGATATTTCTGTATAATAATATAACACGCCTCTTTAGGCGGAAAAAGCGTATCGTTACGAAAAAAATTTTACTTAGGGGGGTAAAAACCGAGATTCCGGTAGAAACTTCTAGAATTTGACGTCGGAGTCAAAAGTGATCAGAGAAGAAAATGTAGCTGTTGTCAGTCCAAGAACATTGATATGTCACACATTACGATCGGACTATAAATGAGACACAGGAAACAAAAAACCCAATGCGCGGGGTCAAGGGGCGTGGCAAAAAAAATAAAAAAATTTTTTGAATTCGTTTTTAAATTATCTTTTATTCTAGGGGGTGACCGGCACAACTTTTTTTTATCGACCCACCCTAGTGAGTCGTCACACTGCCTTCGTATATTCTATGTAAACATTGTTTAACAGAAAAACAAAAATTTAAATTTTTCCAAATTTTCCATTTATTTCTATTAAGATTTTTGATAACAATTCAAAAATTTCTAAACCACAATGTTAATTGTATATTTAAATAGATGTTTCAACATAGTACGAAACCTAGTTAGAGCCCTCCTCCCCCTCAACTGGCTCTCAGCTTGGGGTGTGTAGTTTATAGCTTTTAAAGTCGATTTTCATTTGATATTTGGACAAATGTGAATACATACCCACGACGAATGCAACGAACTGTGTTTGCCGCAGCAGATACAATACAAAATTTGTGAAAATGCACTGGAAAATGGATTTAACATTCAGATCTGTTTGTTGTTGTTGCTCTGCCACTGCCATTGGGGAGGCTGATGAAGCTTTTGCTTAGCTAAAGCACACAGCCCAGCAAAAAAAAAAACACAAAACAAAAAAAAGGTGAAACTTGCAGCAATGAAGTATGAAAAACTAAAAATATCTAAAAATTGCAAATAGTATCTGTCGGAAAAACAATTTCCATGGATGTTAGTGCCGATGGTTGCGGTGGTGTGATGAGTGAGCGCTGGTTGCAGCAACATTTGTATGTTGTATGTACCTACAGCTGCAACATAAAGTGAAATTGTTAGGTGGGGTGCAGGGGCAAGCATGCGTTTACCATTATTTAGGTATATGCAGCACTCGTCGTATTTCTGTCTACTTTGTCTATCTTCCTTTTATACCAATTCAATAAGTAGTTTTCCGAATCAGCGCCATAAAGGAAAGTCATGTGCCTCTGCTACTATGTGAGAGACAGAGAAAGAGAGAGAAACATAGAGCAAGTAAGCCACTAGACCCCCAAGCCAGTATTACAACAAAACCCCAATTCCCAAATTTCCACAGTAGAGCTGACACCGGAGTAGACCTAAGCAGCATACGCGCTCAATAGTTGGTCGCGCTAAATGACCATCTCCGCGCCCGCACTCTCAAACTGAAACTGTTAACGTGGCTGCAACAACAGAACCGCCGCAACAGCTACAGTGATTCAACGACGACGGCGACAAACTGTCATTATTGACAATCCAACAACATCCGTTGGAAGTAAGACCTAACAACGGCGAAAATATTTCGTATAATAGTTTTTAGGTTTTTGGTCAGGTATTTGTTGTTGTTATAGATTTAGACTGCCTTGGCTTCAAAAAATATGTACATAGAAAGATAGGTAGCAGCAGTGGCAACAACAAAATATTGCCAACACGTTATGCTGTGGCCAACTCAACAACAACAACAACCTAACTATTATTGACGAACTAACCCGAAATGTTCAATATGTCCACCACCCCCTGACCCAGTCGAAGAGGGTGGCCACATACGCACCGACTAGCACTACACCACAAGTCGGGTTTGCGTTGTGTGGACTGGGTCGGCTGTGTTGATGCAGCTAACACAACGCATTGAACTCAATGGTCGGTGTTTAGGATTTAGAAAATGTTGTTGGAAAAATTGATTTATGTTGCTGGCATTGCCAATTCCTCAAACAGACAAAACGACGAAGGAATCTATATGAACTTCAAGGTGTATATGTTGTAAATGTTTATATTACTGTATAAACTGTTAGGTGCATAATTATAAATTCTAATGTCACTGACGTAGACTTTTTTTGGATGTGTTGGTACAAGTAAAATTTCTTTATATAACAAAAATTTTAGCATATTAGAAGAGCAATGCATGTTCTGTTCACTTTATCCATTAAATTTACTCTACAGATGTCGAGTTCATAGCATTTTGTAGTTAAACTGCAATAATTATCTCTTGTGATATTGTGGATGGCCTGATTTCAAGCCCTGTCACTGCCGTGTAAATTTTGTTGATCGACGGTCCCCTCGTTGTTGTGACGGCATTTAAGTTGTAGTCGCCTGAAAGCTTCTCAAAAAGCTCATTGATCTTCGTTTAACTGCAGGTCCGATGTCTTACACCATTTTAATAATTTATTGACTTTTTCTGGCGTATGACCTCTTTTGTCGACGTGGACATTCGAACATATTTATCTTAATACCATTTATCTATCCTTCTCTTTTTTTTTCTTAATTGGCAGCAACAACAAAAATTCATCCATCAGAAATCGCACGTAGAAAAGAAGTTCAAGGTCTAAGGTCATTTGCGCTCCATAGATAGTTCGTCATCTGACTGACTGAGCCATATCGTAATGGAGATAATCATGCGGAAGACTGCAGTATACAGGACTTGTACCATCTGTAACAAAAATCACATGCTGTTGGCGTATGCCGATTATATAGATACCATTGGCCGTGAATGTTACTGTGGCCTTTTCAAGCATTGAAAAACAGTCATAATATAATGAGAACAAAACCAAGATCAAATGTAAATAACAACTCCTTCAGCTGATCCTTCCAACGAAGATTTGGTCGCTTCACCTGCACTACAAATCGAATTTATTAGTGAAAGCTTTTAGAGCTGGAGCATTTTAATCCTTTCTTGCAATGTGTCCAAAACGGCGCATTTGATCTATTTGAACGCGATTGACTGCGTCGATGTCGTTACACAGCTCATACAGCTAATGGTTCAAGATTCGCAGTTAACGATGATCGGCCTAACTAATATGAGAAGTTTTATTTTGAATTTGAAGACTCCTAGATACGATAGATCAGCTTGTGTTATTGACCAGGATTTTGCGCTGTTATGCTAGACTTTCTGGGTCAGTTTATGGTAGAATAGGGTCTTTGTTCGTCGGGAGGGGGTTTTGCCACTAAATAACTTGCTTTCGCATAGTATCAGCGGTTTGTGATCAATACTCGTCTCTTGATTTTCAGGCTGACAGTATAATTTTCGTTCGCACTTCAAAGTTATAGTTGTCAACTTTCATACAGCTTCCAAAACGATAAGACCTTTTGTTCGTTGAAATAAAAAACTTGGTTTTGTATTTATATTTCACCAGACTCACTTCTGGTAATCGATGAACATATGGTAGGTGTCAATCTGCATTTATTGGGTCTTTTACAGAATTTGTAGTAAAGTGAACATATAGCTGGTCACGGATTTACCATATCTAAAACCACACTGATAAGGTCCAATCATGTTCGCTAGGATAGGTTTTAGTCTTTCGCATAAAACACTAGGCAGGACCTTCTATGCGATTGGTAAAAACCTGACTTGGACCGCCTTTCTAAAGCACAGGACGTAGAACACTTAGATTCCGATCATGATCTGGTGTATGCACATTGCTAGCTCATCGCCGCAGGCATCGAAAAGCTCTGCCGCTTTAAGGGGTTTTAGCCGTTCAATTGCCATGCTGATCTCGTTATGCTGCCTTTGGGAAAGGGCAGACTACGAAAGTGTTTTCTCCACATTTGCAGCTGACTGTACGTGTCCGCAGGGACCAGCTGTGGCATAGTGTCGAGAAAATGCGACTACAATGCGGGAGATTCGTTGTTCGATTCCCGGCGCCAGTCATCTACATTTTTCTTTCGTTGCCGGTCCCCTCGATGTTGTCGATAGCAAGTTCGCAGTATTGTGTCGAGTCAATCGGCATGTCTAGTAAAAGCTTCTTAAACAGTGACGTTCGAATTCGTCGAGTAGGTGCCGTTAGTTGTGAATCTAAATATAGAATGCGTGTTAATTCACAACAACGGGAGAAGCTATCCCAACCTTATTCATGGGGTGTAAAGGGAAATTATGTTTTTTTTTTCTGCGTGTCCATAGCCAGATTTCCATCTCTGTTCTTGCATGTGGGAATCCATGTTCCAAAATTTGTGCTTATTACCTTTTGGTAGAACTTTCGGGCTTCACCTCTATTCCTGTTCTTTTCGATAGCTTTCCTCCTGAAGAGGCGTGTTTCGTCTAATTCCTCTTCTCATTACATCGTCCTGTCACAGCACATGTTAACATTGGCTGCTGTTTTGTGTTGTATGCAGCATTCATTTCTTCAGAAAATACGCGATATTCTTAATCGTTTCAGGGCTTTTCTGAGCGTAGCTTTTTATTATCCAGTACGGTCATTGCGACTCTTGTCATAAAATTCGCAATATGACGCCTTTGTGTGTCGGAATTATGAGAATTAGTGCCGTATGTTGGCAGCAATTGAGAGAGTTGGTTGAAGTAGGCATTGACTATCTCGGTAGTTTGGTGCAGGTCTGTGATGTCTAGCTTACTGTGATTGGTTACGAGTGTTTTTAGCACTAATTAATCGCGTGCGTACCGATTAGGAAGAGCTAAAAACGTTCGTAACCAAACAAGATGGTAGACATCACAAATATGCATACCACCGATATAGCCAATGCCTGGCTAACTAACCAAACAAAGGAAACTAGACATCACAAATTTGCATACCACTGCAGCAACTAGGTGGTGATCGAAGCCAATATTTGCAGCGCACATCACACGCATGTCCATAACGCTTGTGATATGTCTTCCATAGATTACCTCGTGATCAATCGGTTTTTTTTTGTTTTTTTGATCAGGGAATATCCAGATTACATTGAAGTTTTCTTTTTGCAAGAATCCGGCTCCACTTACTAGCATATTTTTTGCCGACGCGAAGTTAACAAGTCTGAGTCCGTTATCGAAGGTGTTCTAATGTAGACCAAGAGTATCTTCTCTCCCTATTTTAGCATTAAAATCCCCCAGAACAATTTTAATGTCAAGGGCAGGGCACCGGCTATGCAATTCCTCCAGGCGCTCATGAATACTTGTGTAATTTCCTGTTGTTTGTCTAACGTCGAGGCGTGTACACAAATCAGCGTGATGTAACACATTTTCGTCTAGATGCGAATAGTGGCTATTCGGTCACTACAGGGTTAAACCACGATAACAGTAACCGAAGTCTCTTGCCGAAAATGATCAACATCCAAGTTCGTATTATTCTGCATTGCAGCTGTTAGTGATGTCACAGTTCTTTCGCCTGTCCCGTTCATCGCATTTTCTGTATGAATAGAGGTATCATCTATGTAGAGTGTTCGGAACAGGTTCATATCCCTAAAACAGGGTCCTTATTATCATTGGGGCACTCGTCAACATTTAGGGGGTTCTTGTTTTTCTTTTTCTTCGTGTTTTCATAATAATTGTTTTGTAATAGGCCACCACAACCGATCCTAGTTTCTTGAGGCTGCCAAGGCCACTACAAGAGAATTTGTGTTGAGCAGCTTAAGGACCTTTAAAGAGAGAATTCTGGTTATTCCCAAGTAAATAACGATCAGAACACAGAAATTGGAATAATCCCCCCCCCATCCCCTTAAAACTGCCGAAATTATCCCCTCTATATAGCTCACTTGCTACCCCCAACACTCTATTGCTAAGCCCTTGTTCTAGCCTTCTAAAAACCAACAATTTATATCCCTAGCACTTCTGAATCTTTGTTGATTTAATGCATGTATGTGCTGACGCCTTTTCAAATATTTGTATAGGGGAACTTGTGCTTGTACTAAGGATATGCGATGTATCCTTTTCACAGTGCTGGTGTATTGTAAACTTTGTGAAGTGAACCACTACAAGTACAGAACAGCTTCTACTTTGCCGAAATTTTCTCACGCGCGAGTTTAGGTTCTTATCATTAGACATCGATGATGTGAAATATCGTAATATTCCCGATTGACGACTATGTACCACACTGGCTGGCCAAATGCATGTCAGATTCTTCCGTGTTTATGCTCTGATCCACATAGAGTAGCTGCTGTATGTATGTATGTTTGTAGGTATGTGCCTATGAATTCCATTTGCCATTTGCCTCTTTTAGGCGAGTGCGTATTCAAACTATTTAGGAAGCTGCAACAGCAACCTTTGTGTGTTTGATGGTCGTTGTGGTGGTCTCATAGGCCTGGCCCGTGTGCTGGTTGGTTGGTGGTGGTCTCACGTTACCTTGCCAGTTTTTGTGTCGGTTTCAAGTACATGCTGTCCTCCCTGTCGCCCAACTCTGGCTGCTGGGATCTAAATGTTTGAATATCGTTTGTATATTTACATTTCAGGCGATATGTTGCAAGTATCATACGTAGTTTGTAGTTTGCCGATGTATAGTGGTGATGATGATGATGATGACGATGATGCACAAACATTTTGGCGTTGTGAGTGTATCTACTGCTGTTGTGTATTTACTAATACGATTTGTTGCTATTGCTGCTAATATTGCTGGCTGTAGCTTTGCGACGATGGTGGAGGATGCCATTGCATGGCGCTTTTCAGTTTGAGTTTTCTCATAGTTTTTCTTTCCTTGTGTTGTCGATGCTGCTGCTGTTGCTGTGAATTTATTGTTTATAACTTGGGCTGATGTTGTTGTTGTCGTTGTTGGCAGTTGGCCGCACTACTGTGGATACTCGTAGAGTACCCAGTCTTGAGTAGTTTGTAGTTGTCGTCTCATAGTTGTTGTACCACATTCACATCTGCCACTGCCACTGCTACGTTTGCTCTTATTTTGTTGCTGCTCCAGTCGTTATTGGACTACTTTTCAGTGGTTGGTTACTTTGGCATATTAAACATGAACACCACCGAAAAATAACAACGCACAACTAACTTCTTTCATCTCAACTGTCGGGCCACATGTTGTTGTCGCCATTTGAGATGTTGTTGCGTAATGTTGCTTTGTAGCGAAAAGCTTTTCACTTTAGCCGCAACACCAGCGAAGGCTACATCGACGTAACAACAATAGATTGCACTACATTCGAGTATGCAGCAGCAGCGGCAGCAGCATTAGCAGCAGACTTTAATGGTTTATGCAAAATCTTTGTAGGCTGGCGATTAACAAATTATGCTGGCGGCCACTAATGCAATGACGCAGCAGGTAACAATGACTACCTACATCTAGGCATTGCAATTACACATTAAGATTTCGACAAGTGATATAACATATTTGGTTCCAATAGCATAAAAATTCCTAAGATCCAGGCTGAAGTCTGCTACGATAGGTTGTGAATACATAACTAACACAGTACAACATTTTTCAGCTCATTGATTTGGGACTCAATTCTGAGAACTGCGCTTGAAAGTAGCCCCAAATGGAAGAAGTTCTGCATCATTCGTTTTGTCAAGTTACATGCCATAATAATTTAATATCGATTTGATGTTAGTAAGTATCGTATAGGGGAATTTGTCACGTTTTAAGCACTTTAGTTTGACATAACTCGAGAACCACTAGTCCGATTTAGCTGAAACAAATTTAAAAATTACAATTCCTTTAATCTGTTTATATAACGTTTCCCTACATCAGCAACAGTTTCACTTTTCCATTCATCAAATGATTTTGAACTGGGTTTATTTTGTAGCAGTTACTATAAAACTGTTGTACTCCGTGGCGTATGAAATATTATTTATGATACTCATACGCCACCATATAACAATATAACAAAATAGCCTAAAACGTGACAAATTCCCCTATACGATACTTACTAACTTCAAATTGATATTAAATTATTATGGCATGCAACTTGACAAAACGTATGATGCGGAACTTCTTCTTTTTGGGGCTTCTTTCATGTGCAGTTTTCAGAATTAAGTCCCAAAATCATGTGTTGTACTGTGTAATTAGAGGCTTTATTTTTTTAAAGATCACGATTGACTGGTGTCATATTGTTCTCTAATTTTTGTTCAGTATTGTTCGGCAATTCAAGTCATCATTACTCGCTTAATATGCGACATACCGATGGTAATGCTGGAAAGAATGCTGTAAAGTTGTACCTTCCGAATAGACCAATTAAGTCGTAGTCACGGCTTATTTTCTAATGAAATTATCTTTCAAATGTTAATGTCAGAAATTGTTTTTTCGAGTCGTAATAAGTATTCCGACCACCAATTCTTTTTTAAGTGGTTTATTTCAAACTAAAAACAAACCTTCTAAGTGAATCAGCCTTTATTAGATGAACAGTTAGATATTTCAATCAGAATTCTGCAGTAATTGTTCAAGAAATCGGTGTACGATATTGGGATTTATTTTTCGAATTCATTTGTAAGCCCAATACACAAGGTATTGATGGCAATGCTGGAAAGAGTGAGCGAAATTTGTACCTTCGAAACAGGTCTCCTACGGTGCAGTCACTGCCAACATTTGAATGAAATTGTCTGTAATAGTAAATGACAGAGATTGTTCTTTCGCCTTATAATAAGGATTTCGACACAATATTCTTCTTTAAGTATTTTATTGTTAATTAAACAAAAAGCTTATAAATGAATCACCCTATATTAGATGAACATTCAGGTAACTAAAAAATTGCAGATAAAAATTCGCCAATATATGCAGTCATAACGAATGACCTTGACATTTTTAAGTGATTTAACAATATTTTATATAAAAACAAGTTCAACTAAATGATTTAACAATATTGAAAACAAATTCTTTAGTATCGCAAAATACTGACGCATCATAATGAGTCAAACATTAGGACAGAGTATTCATATTGTCATCATTTGACATTCATTGTTCATAGAGATGATGTCACATTACCGTCGAACCTTTCAAATTCTCCTTAAATTATTTATGTTTCATCACATAATTCGCAATCAATAAAAATTAAATTTTATTATTTATAGTTATAAATCCTCATATGTTTGGTTTGTTTTCTTGTAGTAATATATATTGGACATGTTGCTTATTTACTAGATAATACAAATATTTGTAAGCTGTAAGCACTTTGTGACATTGTCTTTTTCTTCTCGTCTCCTCGTAGTCAATTTTGTTGTTCTTCGTTATTTGTCGTTGTTGTCAATTCCGTTTTTGACCCAAGCGTATTATAATTGAATTATTTATTCCATTACTAAGTTGTGTGCAAAGGAAACTATGTAGTAAACAAAAGAAAGAACATAAACTATACAAAGAATTTGACCTCGTTCAATATTTGCTGGTGGTCGGTTTTTGCTGTTATTGCGTCATGTCACAGTCAGCTGTTGCAAGAGATTGAAATTAAAATGGTTGTTGATATAAATCTAAGTTTTGGTTGCTTCCTTCGACTTTTCAAGCTGGAACATTTTCAACTACATCGATGCACATACGAAGACAGTACTCTCGCTTAACGACTATGGGTCCAAATAGTTTGCCGACTATATATCTCCCGAAGACTAGCAGAACGGATTCATTTGCGTGTGTCACAATAACTTGATTGAGTCCTCTTTTATCGCCGGAACCACGTCTGTCGAATGCTTCTCAATGTTTGAGATGGCCGCAGTATCATCCCACAATCATCAGCCAATGACATAAGTATATACTCGATAATATGTGATCGTTAGCAGCATATGACCTTTACTAATGATGTTTACTGTCTTTCGAAAGTCAGTAGACTCGCTTAACGACTATGGGTCCAAATAGTTTGCCGACTATATATCTCCCGAAGACTAGCAGAACGGATTCATTTGCGTGTGTCACAATAACTTGATTGAGTCCTCTTTTATCGCCGGAACCACGTCTGTCGAATGCTTCTCAATGTTTGAGATGGCCGCAGTATCATCCCACAATCATCAGCCAATGACATAAGTATATACTCGATAATATGTGATCGTTAGCAGCATATGACCTTTACTAATAATGTTTACTGTCTTTCGAAAGTCAGTAGACTCGCTTAACGACTATGGGTCCAAATAATTTTCCGACTATTTATCTCTCGAAGGCTCGCATAACAGATTCATTCGCTTGTGTTACAATTACTTGATTGAGTCCTCTTTTATCGCCAGACCCAAGTCTGTCGAATGCTTCTCAATGTTTGAGAAGGCCGCAGTATCATCCCACAATCATCAGCCTATGATATATATACTCGATGATATGTCATCGTGAGCGGCATGAGACTTTTACTAAGGATGTTTACTGATCATCTACATTGGAGTATTTAAATGATTGCGTGACGTACTATCGTCCGGTTTGAATAATCGTTTGGTAGAGATTGACTGTCAGATTTATACCTACTTTCACTTGTCGAATTGGAACCATTTAGCCGATATAAAGATGTTAAGTGTCGATCTGCATTTCATGTATCTCCTTGGTTCGGTGTCGGATTTACCATGTTAAAGTCACACTGATAAGGACCAATCAGGTACGTTAAAGTCGGAATTCAGTCATTCATACAACACACACGACAGGACCTTGTAAGCGATGGGAAAAAGGCTTATCCCGCGATAGTATCTGAATTGGCTTTCTTAAGCTTAGTCCATATAATACTCAGACCCAATAATTAGACATGGATTCCTTTAGCGAATTTTTATTCAAGAACTGGCACAAGCTCGTTACTAATTCAACGTCGCAGGTCGTAAAAATCTTTGCAACTTTGTTATTTTTTAACCGTGTAATTTTCATACTGACTTCGTTTTGACTCGGCATTATACATGCAACGCCATCTTCGATTTATCGGTATTCACCTCTATCTTTGTATTTTTTTTATATACTCGCTCTCTTTTTTTCTTCATTAAAAAATTTTTGTTTGAAAATGCGATTCGACTCTCTCCTCTTCTCTTATAAGTTTATCACGGATCACCATATCCCAGTGGTAAATGAAACGTAGTACCTACTTTGTATTCTATAACATCAGTATGACATTGTAAGCGAACGAACTTAGTACTTAGCACCTACTCTGACTTCTTCACTTACTTCGTAATCAGGCGTGTTATCAATCCCCCTTAAAACTGTGTTTATAACATACTTGCAACTGAAATGACGTCGTCGCTTACTTTGTAAGCGAGAGCGCACCGATTAAACGGCCTATGATTTAATCGGTGAGCTTTCGCTGAAGCAAGGCCTAACCCTCATCATCATAATTTGACAGAAAAAACAAAAAAAACTAAAAAATAAAAGTATTTAATTTTTAGACAAGATCGTCGCTTACTTTGTAATCGAGTGTCATTTTAGTTGCAATTATGTTAAAAGCGGAGTTTTACACAAGCTTATTTACGAAATAAGTGAAGATGTTTGTAGGTGCCATTTCTGAATAAAATAGTAAACATTAGGGTGTCCTTATAAAATAGTGGCTAGAAACTTCGTCAAACCTAAAAATTTGTAAAAAAAAGGCACAAACCATTGAAATTTGGAGGCAAAAAACAGAAAGATATGAAAGTTATCAATATAACTATATACATGGTTGGAAAGACCGCAGTCTCTTCTTTCTAAAACTGCTGAGAAACTTTAAATCAATTGATATTCAACCACGTTACTGGCTTTTAAGTGCGTAAAGGTACAACAAACCGGTATCCTAGTGGTCCGTCTGAGCTATTTAGATTGCCTAGACCCGTTCAGATTGTATTGGCATATTCAAGAAAGTTATTCAACATGACCATGGCTAAATTTTTGGAGAACATTGTTAGTGAAAAATTTCGACTCCCTCAAAGTAATGCCCAAAAAGTGAAAAATGAAAATTTTTTCTTCAATTTTTTTTTGAAAAAGTGCAGGGATAACCAACATTTTTGGCATAAATTGTTAATAAAGTTAGAGCGCAAAACTCCCAGCTGCAATATTGCCGAATATAGTTTAGCGCTATCACACAGTTTTTGTCCAACTGCTAACTTATACTTCGTGATAGCGCTAAACTATATTCGGCAATAATGTAGCTAGGAGTTTTTCGCACAAACTTTATATAATTGTTTATAACAATCGGTTAGCAAATGTTTAAGTTTTTCATGTTTTTCAAGGGATAATGCAGCCAACTTGACAAAACGAATGATGTAGGAGTTGTTATTTTTGGGACCACTTTCACATGCAGTTCTTAGAATTGAGTCCCAAATCAATGAGCTGAAAAATTTTGTTCTGCAATATCTACCCTCCACCTTCAAACCATAAGGTGGTGCCCATACAATTTTTTTTATTTTTGTAATTTTTTTATTAAATCAACATGGTGCCCCACTAGAATTTCCCTCCTAACATTTTTCACGTTCATGCCTACACCTTAAGGTTGTGAAAATGTTATTTTTCAACCATAACTTTCAAACGGACAACTGAAGGATGTCTGAATTTGGTCACCCCTCCCATACAAATGACCGAAATCACCCCCATAAATCTACATTAAGGTGGACCTTATTTTTTTTTAGGTTTTTAGGTTTAGAAAAAAATTTACAAAAAAACAAGGATAACAATTTTTTTCAGTTTAAAAATTAACTTTTTTCTTAAAATGTATAAATGTATATTTTTATTTCAAAAATTTCAAAAAATTTTAAAATCTAAAAAAAATTTACCCTAGCTGCACGTAAATTTTCAATCGACTGAGCTCATATTTTTGTCAAATTTTTGTTAACCTAACCTCACGCAAAACACATGAGTTTTCAGTTCTCCCATACATTGAGGGTCCACCCTAATCTTCATGCATATCTTTTTTGTGATTACACTGAATTCTTTCATATTTTGCGTGCGTAAGACGTACGCTTGGACTATATCGGCTGGTCTCTTCCGGTACTTCCCATACAAAATTAACTATTTATGAAAAAAAAAAAATATTTCTTTGATAACTTCCTATCGGACATTTTAATTTGTCAGTTTAATTGCCTCCCATACAACTGGCCCTTATACTTTTAAATACATACATTTCATTTCTGTATATACACTGAATTTATTCAAATTCTGTAGAAGATAATGTTAATTGTACGGTGGCTTACCCCAATGCTTACTCCTCTACAAATTAGTCAATTTCGCGAAAATTAATATAATTCAATAATTTTCTAAAAAGAAACCCCTCATAACATTTATCCACTCATTCTAAATAATGATTTCTTTAAACATTTTTTTTTCGAATAAATAGGAGTCTTTTTCCTTAGTTCCCAGTTGGTACAGCCATTATACCCTTTCGGCAACCCCTTGCAAAATTTCCAACTGCCCATGGAAATCGAATTGAAATTTTTTGCACTTTTTACACTGTGACCTTTTTGCAGTTTTACTTCATATCTGGAAACCACTAATCTTACGAGCGAAAGTCTTATCTGCAACCGTTAACGATCCACAAACAGTCAAATAATAATCTACAAGTAATTTCAATTAAAAGTCAGTTATTTTCAATAAGTTGCGACTTAAACAATAAAATGGTAAATCACCGCGAACACATCTGTAATTTTTTTTCCTATTCCAAATCAAAACTAATTTAAAAATTATCAATTTCAGCGCTTCCACATTTCGACTAAATATTTGCTAGATTTTGTATTTAAATCACTGTACGAAATAATATAAATAAACAACTAATTATTTATCTAAGAAACAAAACAATTCAAATAACATTTCTCTATATGTATAACCAATACAATTTGTAAACAAAAGATTAGATATCCCACAACAAAAACATCAATTCTTAACAAATAATAAAATCTAAAAAAATATTATCGCAATATGTATTTTTTGTGCGTATTAACATGATAATGACAGCGCAGCATCACCCTGGCCCCACCGGTAACTTATCATCTACATGGCTGAGATGACACACATATTTTGTCTTCCATAGGATAGGAGGGATAAAGGAAATTTTCCAAATTTAATACAATAATATAAAAATATTTGTTTTTTATTTTTTGTTTACTCTTCTTTTTGTTTATTTTGCATTTCTTTTCCTACATTCTTTTGTATCATAATCATTTGTCTACAATTTGGGTGCGTTTGGTTTTTTATATTTAAATATTGAACAAAATATATAAATATTTGAAATTTTAACGAAATTCGTGGGTGTTGCTTGATTTTTGATTTTGTTGTATGGTGACAATGTTTTCGTATATATATATTTTGGAATGTTAGAAAATACCATAAATTCATTAGTAGACAATGAACTTACTACTGACAGAATTTATATATACATATGACTGCGAACTGTGAACATTAACTGACATATTCAGATTGAGATAATTTGTCTATTGTTTGTTAGAATATATTAAAACATTTTCGGAGTCATTGTCTAAAGGGTAAGAAAATCCAAGTCAGAGTTATACTATAATGACGTAGTAGCGTCACCCTGACTTGGACTTGTCTGCTGCCTGTATTATTAAACCATAAATCCACCATATTGGAACAAAGTGCGTATGATTGATATAAAAACCACATAAAGTTAATATTACTCATACGTTGTACATACATATGAAACGAGTACCATATGCAAACTCACTATATGTTTTTTTGAAAATTTCATTCGTTATAATTAGTCCTACTTGATTTTTTACATACATATATTAATATGAACTAGTGGACCCGGCAATGCTTCGCTATTGCTTAATTGTCGAATACCTATAATATGTTTGGCATGCTTACTTAAAGGGCTGAGCATAAGCGTCGTTCTTGTACGCACTGTAAACTATTCGTTATCCCAAGTTAGTCCTTAACCTGATCAAACTAACAACGTCCCAACCAACGTAACAACCTATATTAAAACATACGTCAGCAAATTCATATCTATAGCACCAATTACTATCTGTATACAAATATTACCTAATATAGCCCTAAAAACATGTATATATATATTCATGGCCTATTTATAGTACTGATATCATTGTCAGTATATCCCTTTAAATTTTTTCGACAAACTTTTTCTGACAACATATTGCCAACATTTTTGACAAAATAAATTGACGCAGTGTAAATAATCCATAAGATTGACTGACACAATTCTTGTTCTTTGTTGTTCGTGTTGTAGTGTACTATCTGGGTGCTAAATTTTATCTCTCTAGGGCTTAAATACAGTTTTGCCACGTCCACTCCTCCTACTGGCACAAAATTCAAATTTTGCTTGCATATTTATATTCGTGTTGTCGAATGCTATCTGTGTATTAAATTTTACCTCTCGAGGACTAAAATACTGTTTTGCCACGCCCCCTTCGCCCACTCGCTCACTGATCGAATATTTAAATTCCGTCTGTATATTCGTATTGTCGAGTACTATTTGTATACCGAATTTTGTTTCTATGGGGCTAAAATACCGTTTGGTCACGCCCTCTCCGCCAACTGATACAAAATTTAAATTTCGTCAGAATATTCATATTCGTGTAGCCGAGTACTATCTATGTACCAAATTTGATATCTCTAGGGCTAAAATACAGTTTTTCCACATCCCCTCCGCCTATTGACACAAAATTAAAATTCTGTCTGGATATTCATACTCATGTTGCCGAGCACTATCTGCGTATCAAATTTTATCTCTCTAGCTCTAAAAATATGTTTTGCCACGCCCACTATGCCCATCGGATCCAAAAATAAAATTTCGTCTGAATCTTCATATTCGCGTTGTTGAGTACTATCTGGGTATCAAATTTTATATATCTAGGTCTAAAAAAATTTTGCCACGCCCACTCCGCCCATTTGCCCAAAATTAAAATGTAGTCAGCAAATTTAAATTCGTGTTGTCGAGTACTATTTGGGTATCAAATTTTATCTCTCTAGCTCTAAAAAAAAGTTTTGCCACGCCCACTCCGCCCATTGGGTCCAAAATTTAAATTTCGTCTGCATATTCATATTCGTGTTGTCGAGTACTATCTGGGTATCAAATTTTATCTCTCTAGCTCTAAAAAAAAGTTTTGCCACGCCCACTCCGCCCATAGGGTAAAAAATTACAAAATATATAGCCTATAGTAATTTTCATATAGTACAATAACTGTCTTCCAAATTTCATTGAAATCGGTGCAGCCGTTTAGGCGTGATTGAGCAACAAACAAACAAACAAACAAACAGACAGACATTCACATATATAATACTAGTGGACCCGGCAATGCTTCGCTATTGCATAATTGACTAATATTACAAAATTAACTTAATATAATGCACGTATACCAATTCAAATTGGCTCACAGTTATAAAAGCTGTGCATATGCAAATTTAAAACATACTTTAGCAACGTTTCCTTAACTCGATAATAATATGGTTGGCTTGCTTTCTTAATGGGATTATTTTAAGCGTTGATCTTATATCCTCGCTAAACAGTTCGTTACCCCAAGTAACTCCCAAACCAGTTCAATCAATAACGTTTTACTGTGTCTCTAGGATAAAAAAAATTAAAATTGTCTTAGGCAATATTGTAATTGTAGTGCCGAATACTATCTGTGTACCAAATTTTATTTTTCTACGGCTAAGATCCGATTTAAGCATGCCCCCTCCGCCCACTGATTAAATTTTTGTAATTGTTGCGCATAGTTTTGTTTATTTATTGTGTTGCATCTCTCGAGGGCTAAAATACAAATAAAATTTCCTCCGCAAATTTGTTATTGTAATGCCAAGTACTATGTGTGTATCAAATGTTATCTTTTTAAGGTTAAATACAGTCTTGCCACGCCCTCCACCCACTGATTAAAAACAAAAACTTGGCTACGGTAAATCTGCCCATTGATCGAAAATTAAAATTTTGTTTGCATGTATGTATTGTATTGTATGTATGTATCATATTGCATATATCATAAAGTTTTGCCATAACCAATATGCCTATAGGGTCCAAAACTAAAATTTCGTCTGCATATTAATATTTGTGTTGTCGTGTTCTATCTGAATATTAAATTGTATGTATCTCGCTCTAAAAAAAACTTTTGTCACGCCTACTTCGCCCATTGGGTCAAAAATTAAAATATCGTATGCATATTCATATTCGTGTTGTCGAGTACTATCTGGGTATCACATTTTATCTCTCTAGCTCTAAAAGAGCTTTGTCACGCCCACTGCGCCCATTGGGTCAAAAATTAAAATTTCGTCTGCATATTCATATTCGCGTTATCGAGTACTATCTGGGTATCAAATTTTATATCTCTAGCTCTAAAAAAGTATTGTCACGCCCACTGCGCCCATTGGGTCAAAAATTAAAATTTCGTCTGCATATTCATATTTATGTTGTCGAGTACTATCTGGGTATCAAATTTTATCTCTCTAGCCCTAAAAAAAATTTTGCCACGCCCACTCCGCCAATTAGGTCAAAAATAAAATTTCGTCTGCATATTCTGTTGTCGAGTACTATCTGTGTATTAAATTTTATCTACCTAGCTCGAAAAAAGTTTCGCCATGCCCACTCCGCCCATTGGGTCCAAAATTTAAATTCCGTCTGGATATTCATATTCATGTTGCCGAGTACTATCTGTGTATCAAATTTTATCGCTCTAAGTCTAAAAATATGTTTTGCCACGCCCACTATGCCCATCGGATCCAAAAATAAAATTTCGTCTGAATCTTCATATTCGCGTTGTCGAGTACTATCTGTGTATCAAATTTTATCTCCCTAGCTCGAAAAAAAGTTTTGCCACGCCCACTCCGCCCATTGGGTCAAAAATTAAAATTTCGTCTGCATATTCATATTTGTGTTGTCGAGTACTGTCTGTGTATCAAATTTTATCTCCCTAGCTCGAAAAAAGTTTTGCCACGCCTCTCCGCCCATTGGGTCAAAAATTAAAATTTCGTCAGCAAATTCATATTCGTGTTGTCGAGCACTATCAGGGTATCAGATTGTATCTCTCTAGCTCTAAAAAAAGTTTTGCCTCCGCCAACTGGTCCAAAATAACAGTTTCGTCAGCATATTCATATTCGTGTTGTCGAGTACTATCTGGGTATCAAGTATTATATCTCTAGCTCTAAAAAATGTTTTGCCACGCCCACTCCGCCCATTGGGTCCAAAATTTAAATTTCGTCAGCATATTCATATTCGTGTTGTCGAGTACTATCTGGGTATCAAATTTTATCTCTCTAGCTCTAAAAAAAGTTTTGCCACGCCCACTCCGCCCATAGGGTAAAAAATTACAAAATATATAGCCTATAGTAATTTCCATATAGTACACTAACTGTCTTCCAAATTTCATTGAAATCGGTTCAGCCGTTTAGGCGTGATTGAGCAACAAACATACAAACAAACAAACAAACAAACAGACAGACATTCACATTTATAATATTAATAGGATTAATAGGATAGGATAGGATTAATAGGATTATTTATTTCTGTGGTCGTATGCAAAAACAAGGTAACTCTACTTTTTGCGAAAATGTAAATAACGCCACAAAAAGAAAGTGTGTTTTATTTACCATCACTCGAAATTTCAAATACGTTTCTCATTTAAAAGTTTTTTGAAAAACAAAAATCAGAAAAATACCAATAGTAGATAGTTGGTCACATCAAGCTTAGATAACAGCGCTTTTACCTGGTCCATCCATAGGAGTTTTGGTCGCCCCCTCCTGCGCCGCCCCTCGAGTTTATTGCTAAAGACTTTTTAAGCCGGAGCGTATTCGTCCATTCGTACAACGTGTCCACATTCTGTCTATTTCAACGCACTTTACTGCGTCGAAGTCGTTGTACTCATGATTCATTCGACGACGGTACTCTTCATCGTTAACGATGATGGGTTCAAATATTTTGCACATTATTTTTCTCTCGAAAACTTCCAGAATAGATTGATCCGCCTAAAACAGGCAGGATCAGTGTCTGGTAGAGTTGGATCTTCGTTTGTCGAGAGAGGGCTTTGCCATTAAAACGATTACTCAGCTCATAGTAAAAGCGGTTTGCGATCAATAATCGTCTCTTAATTTCCAGGCTGACTTTACTATTTTTGTGTATGGCAACGTTTTGTAGTTGTCAACGTTCACGCAGCGTCCCAAACGAGTAGACTTTTTGTTCATTGAAACAAAAAACTTTGTTTTGTCCTTGAAAGGCTGCAGTAACATCCCGCAGTCATCGGGCAATGACATCTATATCACCAGCATACGCGAGCAGCATGTGGCTTTTGATAAAGTACCATCTTTCGCGTTTAAAGAGACTGACCGCATGACAGACTATCGCCTTGTCTGAAGCCTCGCTTAGTAGAAAATGGCTCTGTTTGAGCTTTGCGGGGATACCAAACTCAGTCAAAGCATCTAATAGTTTCTGTCGTATCGGACTGGCGAATGCAGCTTTGTAGTCGATAAACGCATGGTAGGTGTCGATCTGCACATCTTAGGTCTTCTCCAGGATTTGTCGTAGTGTGAATAACTGGTCGGTCGTGGAAAAATGGGCTTTAGTCTTTCACATAACACACTAGTCAGGACCTTTTAAGCGATGGGTAAAAGGCTGACCCCCCGATAATTGGTACACACACTTGGATCGCATTTCTTAAGCACAGGACGAATAACACTCAGATTCCAATCATCGGAAATACATTCTTTGAGCCAAATCTTGTTAATGAGCTGGTGCATGCACGTTGCCAGACAATCCGCCGGCTTTAAAAACATCTGCCGGCAGTCCATCGGCTCCCGCAGTTTTATTGTTTTTAAGCCGTGCAATTGCTGTGCTGATCTCGTTTTGGCTCGGTGGTGGTTAGTCTAATCCATCGTCGATGATTGGTGTAATTTTTTCACTAATGCTGCCTTCGGGAACGAGTTAAGATCGAAAGTGTTCCCTCCATATTTGCAGCACACTCTGAATGTCAGTGACCAGATTTCCGTCTACGTCCTTACAGGTGGAAATCCCTGGTCCAAAACCTTTACTTTTTACCTTTTGATAGAATTTTCAGGTTTCACCTCTATCCCTGTAATTTTCGATATCCTGGCTCTCTCTTTTCTTAGACGCTTTTTCCGCCTGAAGAGGCGTGTCATCTCCTTCCTCTTCTCATTATAACGCTCCGACACTGCAGGCGTTGCCATTGCACAGTGGATCCGCTTGTATGGAGGCGCGGCCAAAAATACTTCTAATGGTAGTACAGAGCTGAAATGTTCAGCAGGGCTCTTAAAAAATATTTAAGCCAGTACAGGAATTTTAATCAGGTGAACTGACTGATAAATACCCTCACCCTATGTACGACATTGTTTTACTCTCGAGTTAATGAAATTGAAAAAGAAATTACTTATGTAGCTTAAACGATCGGGAATATGACTCTCGGTCGTATGGCCAGAAGTTTACAGACATGTAGCTAAACTAACAACAGTTATAAAAAGTTCAATTCAATATCTCTTACAAAAATGATATGTATGTAAAACCGTCTGAAGCTAATATTTCGGTTTTCCGAGGTTTTGCGTCGGATTACAAGATAATCCAACTGACCACATTCAAGTATACTCCAGTTTTTCGTTTAAATGTTATGAGAGAAATATTAATTTTCCCACCCTAAATTTTCCTTGGAAACAATTTGACTGAAAAAGAATATGCTTGTGGGAATATTACGTTGAATTAGGTCATTTATATACAATGAGGTGGCATAAGGGGCGCGCAAATGTTCCGATTTTCTGTAGTTTTACCTGGTTTTATAAGATTATTAGTCCGCCAAAGTTCATGATCATGTAGTGTTTCGTTTGGAAGTAATGGAAGAAATATCCATAAATAGGTAAGTTTGCATGGGAGGTACCAGAAAGGGTGGGGCAATTCTGCTTATTTACAATAACGTAACTTCATTTTGGAAAATATTAAAACTTGTAAATTTTCTAAAAGATCAGTTAAGGTTTACTCAAATTTTCATGCCCAACAGTTATCCTTCCAACCAGCAAGCCAACCGGCCAGCCAGCCGGACCGACGGAAATGGGACAATCGTCTTAAATATCTGTAAACAAATTTGGTTTTAAGATAATTTGGGTCGTTACACTTTTTCACTTATGAAATTATACTTATCCTCTTACCTAAGTTTGAGGATTTACTAAGAATGCGTTTTTTTTTTTTTTTTTTTTTTTTTTATTTATTTTGAATTGAATGCTTAATATACATATACATAATATTATTTTGCCTCAGCGCCGAAAGGCATTATAGAGGCTTGAAGGCAACTTATCGCGACATACATTCACGCTATAATTCAAATAACTCTATATATAACTGTTTATAAAATTTATTTAAAATATCTAAAATTAACTATTATCAAATGATAGAAGTATTTCAACATTCTGTAATATATGTTGTTTTAGTTCCCTTTTAAAGGAAATTAATGAAGACAAGTCTCTTAAATTCAATGGTAAACGATTGTATTCTATGGGACCCGAAAATTTTATACGTTGTTTTGTTAATTGTAATCGACATGTTACATAAGATAAATTTTGTGCTTGTCTTGTAACTCGCTGTGTATATACTATATTCTGCCGGAAGTTAATGGTGTGAGATCCTATACCTTTTACAGTTTTGAACATATGAATCAAAAGCTGCTGTTTATAAATCCCTTGTACAGGAAGAACATCTTTTGCATAGTTATTAAACAGTGCGTGTGTTGAAAATCTCAAAGGTAGGTTATAAACGATTTTAAGTGCCTTATTCTGCGCCGATTGCAATGATCTAAGTGCTGACCCAGCCTTACTAGCGTATGCAATTGCTAAATATGTTAAATGCGAATGAATTAAACCATAGTATATCATTTTTTTCAACTCAACGCTGAGTTTGCTACTAAATTTGTACAGAATGCCAATACCACATGATAATTTATACTTTAAATTGTTGATATGGTCGTCCCAAAGCAGATTATGATTTAACGTTAATCCAAGATATTTAACACTTTCGGATTCCTCTATTTCTTGACCATCAATATGCACTGTCATTTTTACGTCATTCTTTAATATATACGGTCTGAATCTTACAAATTTTGTTTTACTGGCATTCATCAATAAGCCATTTACTCTAAAATACTCTGCAAAAATGGCAGCATCATATTCAATTAAGGTCCGTAAAACTTTAGGGTGGTCATAATTGTAAAAAAGACTTACATCATCTGCAAATATAAATAGTTTGCCTTTAAATTGTATGTTCTGTAAGTCGTTAATATATATTTTAAACAAAAGTGGCCCCAGTATACTTCCCTGAGGGACACCACACACGACCGGGAGAAAATTACTTTTTGCTTCTCCAATTTGTACATAATGATATCTATTTGTTAAGTAACTTCTAACCAGCTTAATGGCAGAAGTAGAAAATCCAATAATTTTCAGTTTCTGTAATAAAATTTCATGGTCAACCAAGTCAAAAGCTTTTCGGAGGTCGAAAAAAACACCAGCCACTCCCTTATGCCCTGCATCTAAGCCACTACATATACAATCAATAACATCCGTTACAACCTCTTCTACTCCAGAGCCTTTTTTGAAACCATACTGATATTTAAACAGGATTGAATTCTCATCCAAGTAACTTGTTATTTGCTGAAAAATTATTTTTTCAAAAACTTTATCGATTGTAGATAAAATAGATATGGGTCGAAAGTCTACTACTTTATTAGATCCAGATTTTTTTGGCACTGGAACGATTTTATGTCTTTTTAAAATATCTGGGTATGATGATTCATCTATAATCTTATTAAAAATGTGCGTAAGAATCTGCGATATTAGTAATTTCCTTGCATGCAGCAATTTTAATGTTATTCCATCACATCCAGGGGAACTATTCATTTTTAAACGGTCTAAAATGTTTTCTAGTTGTTCACAATCTACTGGTTCAATTCTAAAACAATTATTGACTGGAATTAAAGAGGAAAACAAATTTATACTGTCATGGGTATCGGTTGTAATACTGGCTTTAATATCTCTAACTACTTTAGAAAAATAATTGTTAAAATATAACGCCTTTTCTTCATCAAGCGTCAGAAGATCATCATTTTCCGTTAGAATAGCCGGTGATGGTTTTATTTTCCTTCCTAGTTGTTCATTAAAAAATGCCCACATTTTCCTAATATCTCCATTACATTTGGTAATATTTCGTTTGTAGAAGTTTTGTCTCAGATGCTTATCGCAAAATCTGATTATTTTACTAATTCTTTTCAAACACTCCGAAATATCCTCTCTACCTCTATTCTTTCTTCTGGCCTTTAATAATTTGTCTTTATAATTTAATAGACAAACAAGATTTTCCGTTGCCCATGGCTTAATCGCTCTTCGTTGGCTAACAATTTTCGTTGTCGTTGTTGTAGAATTAACACGAGCTAAAGAAATAGTATTTATAAGTTTCTCACACATTTCAGATGACGTCGAATCGTCATCTAATAATGCCAAATGGTCATCAAGAAAATCTCCAAATTGTTTTAAATCAATATGGGTTGTTTTTATAACATTATTTTCAACGTTATCATAATCTAGACCAAATACACTAAGAACTAGGTTATGATCACTGAGATTATTTCTAATTGAGCTTATAGCCCTTACATGATCTAAATTACTAAACACACAGTCTATTAACGATTTACTTGCAGGCCGTGTTATTAGTCCATGGCATGAATGCATATTTAATTCAGCAAATGTGTTTATCAAGGCTCTAGTTGAACCATTTTCACAAAGCAAATCAATATTATAATCTCCAACAAATACACAAGGCTGGTCATAAACTTCATGCAATACTTCATTCAATCTCGGCAGAAAAGATTCTATTTTGCATTTCTGCGACCTATATAATGAATTTAATATTAATGGTTTATTATCAATTCTCACATTCATTAATGAAACCATAATTTGGTCCAAAAACTGTAAACTTTGATTTAAAAGTAACTTATATGTAATATTATTCCTAATATACAAGGAAGTTCCACCAAATTTGTCTTCTCTGCAACAATGAACAGCATCAAAGCCATCTATTGAATATAAACCAATGCATTTACCATCAAACCAAGTTTCTTGTACAGCAATAATAGCTGGTAGAACCGTAAATTCGCAAATTAAACTTCTAAACTTATTAAACTTGTGGAGTGAGGAAATACTTCTTGCATTAATTGACAATATGCTAAAAGAATTTAAATTATTCTTTTGAAAACTTTCATTAAAAGATTCAATATTATTGAAGTATTTAAAATTCATTAAAAAATTTAAAAGTAAATAAAACAGTAAAAAACACATTCAAAAAGAATAGAAATTAATTAAAATATGGAAAATAAAAATCAACGTATTGACCTAAAAGAGGCAACTGCATCATCATAATGGTTTTCATCCTCATTATCATCCTCACCAGAGCTTTCATCGTTGGCAATATTTATTTTTCTTCTTCTCGAACCGCCGCCAGCTGTCTTACATAATATATCGTCTACATCATCCATTGTTGGCAAACGAATCTGCCTCGACTTATCATCCTTCCTTGCATATACATTTCCACCTCTTGCATAAATATATTTAAATCCAACAGATTTAAGGGATTTTGCATAATTCAAAATCTGTAAAGTTTCCTTAGCAAGATAGTCGTTGATGTAAACATTCTTTAACTCTGTTACTGCTTTCAAAGTAGATTTTCTTTCCATTAAGGTTGCTTTGCTCTTTTTATTAGTAAACTTTACAACAACGGACTGATTAGTAGTTTGCTTTCCTCTTCTCAAAAAATAGACATCATCCACATCATCTTCATTGATTTTTGCACCAGCTTTTTTAGCGATATCCAAAACCGTATCTAAAGCGCTGGCTTCGCCATCGACTTTAATTCCGTTTATAACGCAATCATTCTGCACTTTAAAATCATTTAAATGTTTAACGGAAGATTTCAAATTCTTAACTTCCTCACGCAAATTATTGTTTTCTTTTTCCAAAGCATCTATCTTCTTCTTATTCTGAGCAACACCTTTCAATATCTCATCATATTGTGTTGACATAAATTGCATCGTCTCTTTTATCTCTTTTATGTCATCCAGCTGATTTAGTTTTATTTTGATTGCTGCTATGTCATTCGCTAGTGTACCAGCATCGCTTGGCGCACAAAAGTGACACCTGAATTCAAGAGAGAGATCTTTCTGTAACTTCTCTATCTCTTTCTTGTCTAGCTTAGTGCATACAGTGTGGAGAGTTTTCTCACACACATCACATTCCATAGCATCATCACTTTCCAATACCGGAGTCTTGCACTGCACACATATATTTTTGTTTTTAGTTACGCTCTTTCTTGTTTTACCAGGCATTCTCCAATTCGCTGATTATTCTCAGTTCTTTGTTTACAATTTATGAAGTGTCTCTGGTATTATAGATCTTTATTATCACACAAAAAACCACTTTAAATAGAGAGTCAAATAGCCGAAGTAAATTAGACGTCTTAACACTTCCAGGGTTGCCAACTTTTCAAGTTTAGTATATTAAAAACTACACGCAGATCCGCAAATTTCCGCAACAAATTTTAACACTTTTATTACCTTAAGACTACGACAAATAAAATGGAAAAGAGACCTAAAGGGGGATCTGGGGGGAACACAACTAAAACTCTAAATAATCATAATGAAGGCGCACAAAATAGAATCAAACAAATACGTTACCTAAAACATTAATTTGACAAGAATTACAAAACAAGTAAGTTTTTATAAATTTGTGGAGATTAAATAAATTCTTTTAATTTTAAAATCCATTAAAAATAATTTTGACTTATGCAATGAGCAATCCGTTTTGAAGTGCACTCTTGTTTTAAATTATTCGACCAACGTACAAAAGCGCGAAAAAATGTTCATGATTAAATTCTATTTTTTAATAGTCCCGTTAGATTTTCAGAAGAATCCGGTTTACCATTATGATGATTGGACATTTAAGAGATAATTTGTTTACATTTTATTTTAAAACTTTGTGATTAGTATTTTGATTTTTGGCCTATGGACGGAACCACTGTGCATTGGCTGCAGTTTTGTCCTGTATGCAGCATCCTTATCTTCAGGCAATTCGCGACATTCCTCATCGTACTGTTTAAGGAGAGTGGCTTATTAAGCCACCGCGCCCGATCCTTGTTTATTGGGGGCTGTCAAAGCCACTAAGAGAGCCATTGTGTTGAGCTTTAGTAAATTCTGTTACCTACTCCCTAAGGCGCATCGGTGGTAGCATGCCAGTAGGTCCTGGCTACAGTCATCTAATAAAATATTCTTTCATTGCCAGCAACATAGATGTTGCCGACAGCTACTTTGCAGTAAAAGTGTCGACTCAATCGGCATGTCTAGTAAAAACTTCTCAAACAGTGACGTTCGCATTCGTCGATAAAAAAGTTAGGTGCCGTTAGGTATGAATATAAAAATAAAAAGCGTGTTAATTCACAACATCGCGAGAAGCTATCCCACACTTCTTTCATGGGGTGCAAAGGGAAATTAAGTTATTTTTCTCGTGTTTTCAAAAAATGGAGCTAACTAGTTTCTCCATACAGCCAGAGATGTAATGAGAAATCATCAATGGCTTTTGAGTTGTAGCTGAAAAACTAAGCGAACAAAATACAAGACAAAAAAAATATTAAAGGTCATAAAAAAGTTTGCCCTAAGAATGCCAAACCCTTTGGGGATTTTACTATACTGACCTAGCACCTTCACCATAGCTTGGAATTTCTCACCCCCTTTGTCCACTTAGTTTCTTTGAAGTTGAGGGACGACATCCTCACAACTAGAACTTCATTGATTACACAGTGATACAAATGTGAAGAAAAAAAATATGCAGGGGTTCTCATGTAACATTTCTGTTAGACTGGAGTCCATAGAGTAAAGTGGTACTTTTAGTTTTTCTCGGTCACTTCGTTAAGTAATGTTTTTATAGCAAATTAAGTGAAATGACGATATTCCTAAAATTACAAGTTCCAAAATTCATAAGTCTTCTCTTTGTAAACCGATCTTCAAAAGCTTACATCTGTTGTAAAGCTATGACTTTCACCTTTTATTAAAAAAAAGAATTTTGAAAATCGGTTAAAAAATAGTGAAACGGCGGCTGTTTAAGCAAAACAACCTCGAAAAAAAATTGCGAATTCTTATTTTCTCAACGCTCTCAGTTGATCATGAAGCAGCGCAATATATATTTTTTTATTTTTGTATTATGCTACACTAAAGTAGCTTTCTAAAATAGGTAAGTTTATAAGAATCGGTTGAAAAATGAATGAGTTATGCTAAATTTTGCAATAACATGTTCGCGTTATTTTGTGGTTTTTCCTTAGAGTGTGTGTGTCACTTTGTACAAATACATGTGACGTATACGTATCACAAACAAGTAATTCGTACTACATATTCCAAAGAATGTCGAAAAATATATTACAAAAATTAGCATAACTCATTCATTTTTCCACCGATTCTTATAAACTTACCTATTTTAGAAAGCTACTTTAGTGTAGCATAATACAAAAATAAAAAAATATATATTGCGCTGCTTCATGATCAACTGAGAGCGTTGAGAAAATAAGAATTCGCAATTTTTTTTCGAGGTTGTTTTGCTTAAACAGCCGCCGTTTCACTATTTTTTAACCGATTTTCAAAATTCTTTTTTTTAATAAAAGGTGAAAGTCATAGCTTTACAACAGATGTAAGCTTTTGAAGATCGGTTTACAAAGAGAAGACTTATGAATTTTGGAACTTGTAATTTTAGGAATATCGTCATTTCACTTAATTTGCTATAAAAACATTACTTAACGAAGTGACCGAGAAAAACTAAAAGTACCACTTTACTCTATGGACTCCAGTCTAACAGAAATGCTACATGAGAACCCCTGTATATTTTGTGTGTAGCACAGTGTTATTAATGATAAAAAAAAATTGTTTATTTCAATTCTTATAATTTAACATATAAAATATTCCACACTGTTTTCTAATATCTAATATCTTTTCTAAGATATAAACGATTTAATTCTTCGTCTATAGACACAGGTTCATATTATTTTTTTTAATAAATTGCAACATTCTTGTAATACTGACTTGTGATAAAAAATAACAACTAAACAATTTTTTAAACTTTTACATATTATTAATATATTGCATAAACACATTCCGCTACCCACCGTCTGTCTGTCTATCAGTCCGCGTCTCTTTAGTCTTAGTTTTCTTTGATTTCCATACACATTCGGGTGTGTCGCATTTATGCATTTTTTCCACTATATAATTTTTTTTTGTCATATATCTTTTTTATCTCTACTTTATTATGTATAATTCTTGACGTTTTTATTCTATTTGTGTTTTTTCTTTAGTTGTCTTCCTCTTGTCAATTGACTTTGCCTATCTGCTATATTGACACAGCAACAGCTAATCATACAAAACTAATAGTAGATGTCCTACAGTGAGCGTCAATAAGTTTAGCTATACATTTGCGTTTTTTAAAATGATCTTAAAAGAGTAAATCATGCAAACAATCCACATAAATATTTTAAGTGCTGGGAAGGCAGTAAGGTGAATCATTCTCAAAGAATCTTGTTTAAGGTACAATCATATATTAAGGTGTTGGAAGCTTTTTTTTCATATCGGTTATTTGCGATAAGACCGGCATAACTCAAAAAAGCGATTCTGAGATAAATACGTTTATAATTTTGTACGGTAAAAGTATAAAACACTTTTGGACGCCACTCATTGAGAGAAATAGATATCAAGAACATTTTTGTTTTAGATTTTGGTGTTGACCATATTTCTGCATCATTAACTCAAAAATCAAGTTTTTTGAGTTATGCCGATATTCTCGTAAATGAGCGATATGTACTTTTTAACAACGTCGAACATTATAAAAGTTATCTTAAAACCAACTAGTACGAAATGCACTGGCAAACAACTCCTTCAGTGTACCCAAAAATGTACTTATATTGTACCAAAAATAACTTTTATTATTCTAAAGAAAAGTACTTTCACCCCGTTAAAAAGTAATATTACGGGGGTTTTACGTTAGGCTTTCATATTTCCAGCGGCCTCCAGGGTCTTTGCAAGGACCCTTAAAACCTTACGAAATAAATGAGTGGATTTGTCCCTGACTACGGCAAGATATTATATATTTATTTCCTTACTTTACAATCCCTTGTACAGGTTCGTAGTTCCGATTGTACAGGCTCGTAGCCCGATTTTACACACTCAAGGTCCGATTGTACAGGCTCGTAGCCTGGTTGTACGGACTTATTGTCCGATTGTACAGACTCGTAGGTTCGATTGTACAGGCTCGTAGCCTGGTTGTACAGACTCAATGTCCGATTGTACAGGCTTATAGCTCAATTGTATAGGCTCGTAGCCTGGTAGTACAGACTTATTGTCCGATTTTTGATGATCGAGCACTTTTAGTATACGCTCGAGAAGTATTGATGTGGCCTATGACTGCAATGATAAGTTTGTGGAACCCGGGTAAATTTAAGATAGCCGGGAACTTTACGAATCGGGCGATTTGAAATGATCGGGAACTCTATACTATACTCCCAAAACTGTAGAGGTCTGGTAGGTCAGGATCGTTTCGGTATTCAGAAACGTGGTAGTTCGGGTACTTTCGATAATTCAGGCTCGTACCAGTAATTCGACAGCGTACTGCTGATTCGGGTTCGTCGGTGGTTACGATTAATATCAGCAATATGTGGTCAACTTATTGATTCAGGTTTTGTCGGGGTTTCAGGTTAATATCAGCAAGTGATGTTTGATGAACAACCGGAATTGAAGTCAACAGACCGAAGGTCGATTCAATAGACCGAAGACCGATTCAACAGATCGAAGCCCGATTCAACAGACCGAAGTTCGATTCAATAGACCGAAGTACGATTTAACAGACCGAAGTCCGTTTTAACAGGCCGAAGTCCGATTCAACAGACCGAAGTTCGATTCAACAGACGGAAGACCGATTTCAACAGACAGAAGTCGGATTTAACAGACCTAAGTCCGATTCAACAGACCGAAGTCCGATTTCACAGACCGAAGTCCGATTCAATAGACGGATAACCGATTCAACAGACCGAAGTCTGATTTAACAGACCGAAATCAAATTAAACCAATGAAATTTGGGTTTAGTAACGGGTTTAGTAATTTCACAGACCGAAGTCCGATTCAACAGACCGAAGTTCGATTCAACAGACCCAAGTTCGATTCAATAGACCGAAGTCCGATTTAACACACCCAAGTCCGATTCAACAGACCGAAGTCCGATTCAACAGACCGAAGTCCGATTTAACAGACCCAAGTCCGATTCAACAGACCGAAGACCGATTCAACAGATCGAAGGCCGATTTAACAAACCGAAGTCCGATTCAACAGACCGAAGTCGGATTTAACAGACCGAAGTGCGATTTAACAGACGGTAGTCAAGTTAAACCAATGAAATTTGGGTTTAACCAACAAAAGTTGCTTCAACAGACTTAAGTCGGATTAATCAAAAGAATATTTCTTTCGATAAATTATTACCCTGAGATGGGCAGTGGAGATCTGGTACAGAGTAACTTAGCAATAAACTTCGCTGCGGTAGCAATACTTTAATTGTATGAGAAAGTACATTTATTATGCCATTATTATTATAATTATTAAAATTTTCATTTCTGAGGCCGTATGGAAGAACTAGATCACTTCGTTTTTTGAAAACACGAGAAAAATAAACGAAGGTTTAATTAAACATACCTAGCTTTACATACAGACTGAAATTTTTCAGATTTTTGTTATTCAAATAACATTTAAATGAGAAACTATATAAAAATTTTGATCCGACAGAGTAATAGTAAACAAAACACACTTTTTATTTTTAGTGTTGTCTAAATTTTCACAAAATGTAGAGCTACCTATTTTTTTCATACGGCCACAGATTTGTTGTAGGTAAGAAGTATTTTTTTTATCATTGTTGTACAAAATTTACTTTTGTTGCACCAAAAAGTACTTTTATTGTACTTTTGTCATTACCCGAAAAATCATCCGATTCGATGATATCAAGATATCATTCTCTTAACTTAAAAATATGGATTTAAAGTATATGGAAATATATTTAAATGAAAAAATTAAACAATCTCTTAAACGATTGGTAAACGAATCGCTCTTACGATACGTTAACGAATGTTCGCCAGCGATTCGATAATGTTATCATTTGCAAATGTTTATCAGAAGTATATCGCATTTTTATCGGTTTTACGATTAGTAAACGAATGGCTTTTACGATTCGTTTGTGAATGATCACTAACGATTATATAATGTTTTCTTTATTAGTCATCTTAGTATGGAATTTGTAGCACATTTTAGTACTAAATATTTTAAATTGTTTGCATTATCTCTCACATACCACAGTTGAAAGGAATTTGACTCAAATCAATAATATTGAACTTTTGACGCCCACTGTATATACTACATATGACGCGATTATCTCAGGCATTTTTATACAATTGCAATTGTTGCCGTTTCTTGTTTTTTCTCTTTTTTCTTTTTTTTTCGTTTGCATCTATTTATTATTATCTTTGTTTTTTTTTTTTTATTTCTTGTTCTCTCTATTTTTAGCAATGTTATATTATCAGAGCTTTATTTTTATTGCAAAGCAATGGCAGCATGAATAAATGACATAAGTAGCAGAGGCAACAACAACACAAATATGAGCAAAATAAAAATATCAAAGAACCATAAAATATTTTAATAAATTATATTCTCAAATTAGCCGTCATAGTAGCGTAGCTGTCGTCTGCAAACTTGTAGCCACGGTCCAAGCGACTGGACTATTTGTCAGTCAGCCACGACCGCACAGGTATTTGCGATGACAACAGAAAAATCATTTAAGTCAAATGAATCAATAATGCAATAAACACTAATTAACAGTACACAAAATACAAAGAATACTAGCAAAACTTGAATAAACTGACTGATGTTGTAGGGGGATGGGGTTGGGGACAACAACAGCTCAACTCATCAAGGTAGCTGCCAAGCTATGCATCTGTCCGAACCACCGATCATTTGTCCAAACGTCTGCCAACCAGACGTCCAGCCATAAGACACTGTTGTTCGTCTCTCTGACTGCTTCGCCGTAATCAATTGTATTTTGCATATTTTGTCATTTTACTCAACTTTGTGACATTGATGATTTTTGTAGTTGATGAGATAGTCAACAATTTGCAAAAAAAAATATTGTATTTTATGCAATTCTTTTTTATATGCGGTTTATCTGTTGCATCATCAGCTAGAATTGTTAATGTCAATTCGCCTTGTGAAAAGATGTGAGATGACCCAGTTTGTGAGCTTTTGATAGACAAATATTATAAGACATGTCAAAATATTCAGTTGTGAATATTTTAGAAATATAATTTGATCACTGATCCAGTATAATACAAATTATATTAAAATCAGCACAATTTTAAAACTTATTGCTCTATTACTCAGACTGCAGTTGGACTTTACTTAATTCTGCTACATCTTGAGCCATTTGTCGGGATAGTCCTTGTATCGAGAAAAGTCTTAAAAGGACCTTGAAATGGGACATTACAATATTCAAATGCTCTAAGACCAAAAATTTACATCTTTTACATTATACTCTTTGATATAATAGAAAAATTGGTTTTTAGTACAACAATATTTTTTTTTGGTACAATAAAAGTACGTTTTGATTACAACAAAAGTACTTTTACCTTCCTTTTATTTGGCAGCAACAACAAAAATAGATGTTCCGCAAATCGCCTACTGATATACAGGTATTGTCCAGAAGTGTCCAAGCTTTTCATATCTCAGGTCACCAAAAGCAGGGCAGTGACATTAAAAATGCTCCGTGGTCTTCTCTTCTTCCTCATTATTGCAGCATCTACAAAAATCGTTGTAGTGTAGTTTCAATCTCTTAACGTGTTTACCAACCGGCCAATGAGCATATCCATTGTAGGCCAAATTTGTTTGGTCGCTGTGCTAGTAGGTTCTCTCACCCATCTCTCCTTAGCAATAAGATTCAAAAGGGACCCCAATGAGACGGTAAACTTCGCCCGAGCTCTCGGTTGTAGCGGTCCTTGTCAATATATCGGCTCATTGGTTACCATATATGTATGTCCTCATGTCCTGGAACCCATATAAGGGTAACCGTCGAATGTCTCATTATCTCCTCAAGAGACGACCGGCATTCTCGAACATTTCTCGAAGTGGTGTACACGTTCTCCAGGGATATGATAACTGCTTTACTATCAGTTAGAATATGAATATTGCCGCCCAATATCCCACGATACTGAATTTTCTCTACGGCTATTCTAATCTCCGCTATTTAGGCCTGAACTATGCTACAGTGATCCGGTAGTCTGATTGATAGTTGGAAATTATAACTCCTCCGAAAATTTAATGATGTGAGGTGCAAGTATTTTTCTCTCAGTAGAGTCTGGTAGAGTTGGATCTTCGTTCGGCGAGAGTGGGCTTTATCACTAAATCGCTTGCTCAGCGAAAAGTAGCAGCGGTTCTCGATCAATACTCTCTTCTTCTCTTCTCTTGATTTCCATTTTGACACTATTAACGGCGTTAATGCCAACCAACATGCAATGTCCCAAACGAGTAGACTCTTTCTTCGTTGAAACATAAAACTTGGGTTCGTGCTCATTTATCACCACCCCCCATTCTGACAATTGCTTCTTATTGTTTGAAAAGGTCGGAGTAATATCCAGCAGTCCTCTGCCAATGATATCTATATCATAGGCATACGCAAGCAACATGCGAATTTTATTAAAGATGGTACGTACCAGTCGTGTTTACTGCAGCCTTTCGCATGAACAGCTCCACTGGGATGTTAAAAAGAGTGCATCACAGACTGTAGCCTTGTCTAAAGTCTCGCTTGGTCGAAAATTGCTTTGCCAATTTTCACTACATCCCTCATCCCTCATAGTCGTTTTAGCTTCGCGGGGATACCAAACTTAGCCATAGCATCTAACAATTTCTCTCGCATCGGACTGTCGAATGCAGCTATGTAGTCAATGAACAGATCTGCATTTCTTGGGTCTTCTGCAGGATTTGTGAATATCTGGTCTTTTTAAGCCTTGCGATCGCCATGCTGATCTCGTTTTGGTTTGGTGGTGGTCGACAATCTACTCCGTCGTCTATGATTGGTCTGATTTCGTCACTTATGCTGCCTTGGGAAACGAGTTGATATCGAAAGTGTTGCCTCCATATTTGCAGCACACTCTGAGTGTCCGTGAACAGATTTCCGTCTTTTTTTGGTAGAAATTTCGGGTTTACCTCTATCCCTGTAGTTTTTGATATCCTGGCTCTTATTTTTTCTTCCACAGACGCTCTTTTTTTTCTTCTCATTTTATCGTTCTGTCACTGCACGAATTACCATTGGCTGCACTTTTGTCTTGTATGCAGCATCATTTTCCTCAGACATTGCGCGACATTTTTCATCATACCAGTACTGTGTTTGCAGCAGAGGTTATAGAATTCACAAAACGCTGCTATCTTGCGTCGGGAACTTCAGAATTAGGGGGGGGTAATTAAGAGAGTTGGTTGGAGTGGGCATTGACTATCTCGGTTGTATGCAGATTTGCGATGTTTAAGTAGCTTTGGGTTTGGTTACGTGCGTTCAATATTCCGAGTCCATAACGCTTGCCTTCCATCGATTAGCACCTGATCAAGGTGGTCTCTTGTCTTTTGATCAGCGAATATCAAGGTTGCCTTGTGGATATCCCTATGCAGGAATCTGGTTCCACAAACTACCATGTCTCTTGCCGATGCAAAGCTAACCAGTCGGAATCCGTGTGTGTTGTTGAGTATACTGAACATCCCAACAGTTGAACCAAGAGCATCTTCCTTCTCTATTTTAGCATTAAAATCTCAAAGCAGTAGATCCGTGTGATGTAAAAATGTTTTACATTGAGGCGGATAGTGGCTATTCGGTGGCTGAGGTAAGTCCAGCAACCGAACTAAAACTCGTACCCGACGGAGTATCAAGATGCTACGGTGCTAATTTCTTATACAATGCTACAGAAACGAAAAGTATCTTCGTGTATCAGATCGTGCAACTGTGCAACCGACGAGTTGGTATAACCAACCGGAGTTGGATTCAACAGTCAAAAACCCGATTCAACAGACCTAAAACCGCTTCAACAGACCGAAGTCCGATTTAAGAGACCGAAGTCCGATACAACAGATCGAAGTCCGATTTAACAGACCGAAGTCCGATTCAACAGACCGAAGTCCGATTCAACAGAACGAAGTCCGATTCAACAGATCGAAGTCCGATTTAACAGACCGAAACTCCGATTTAACAGACCGAAGTCGAGTTAAACCAATGGAATTTGAGTTAAACTAACAAAAGATGGTTCAACAAACCGAAGTCCGATTAAGCAAAAGAATATTTCTTTCAATATATTATTGCCTTGAGAAGGGCAGGAGAGATCGGTTAAAGAGCAACTTAGCAATAAACTTCGCTGCGGTAGCAAACGACAAACTTACCAAGGAAAATGATCGATCATTTAAGTAAGTGGAGCTCTCGATGTAATGAGAATTATTTCGCATCACACTGCATCGAGTAACACGTGGCGATTGCCGAATGTGTCGTTGGTGGCGATCGAGTGCATTGCCGAACGCATTGTTTGCGGCGATTGTGTGATCGATGATTTTGGTATTTACGTAGATTGGGTTGGTTGGTGATATGCAAGATTAAATGAAGGGCGAGTATATTATTATTAGTTAGAGAGTTAATTGTGTAGTTAGCGCTAGAACTGTATATGTAGGAGGCATATATGTACGGACGACTTTCATCACGTTACAGCAGCTGGAATAGATGTCACAGATCATAAGTCGCATTTCCTATATGGCGGTGAGGTCAGCCTTTTATTATTCGTGGACATCCTCCAATTGGATAGAGGATCATCGTAGTACCATTTTTAAAGTGATTTTTAAAAAATAACTTATGTTTTTGTGTGTTGCTAATTCCTAGTTGTAAATACATATGTATATTTGAAGAATCGAATGACTGAAGCTTATCGATGATGTCGCGTAGATACGAGATAATAATTAAAATATCGGCTATATACGGCGATAAAACTGAAAGACATTTGCTATTCTATAAAACAATTTTTTGTAAGTTGGCTACCGCGCTTCTGCCCATTCATCTTAAACGCGATTTCATTCCTAGCATTGTTTGAACAAAACTCAATTCAATCCAACAGAATTTTTGCCACATTTAATTGCTGTCATCTAAATATTGATTTATAACTGCACACCCAAGAGGAATAAATTACCGACAAAATTCACTTTACTGGACGAACAAACCTCAAATGAGGGCATATGGTCAGTGGGAAGATGATGACCTCAGTTTCTCTTCGCCTTCGTCGTATTCACAAGACTTAATCCCCCACGACTATTTTGGTTTTTTTCAAACCGAGTATATGGTAGATAGGAAACGTATTACAACGAGAGATGGTCATCGAATATAGTTACTTAGGCATAGTTTGAACAAGTTACTAGAACTATTCAGTGTAATTACTTTATTTCTATTAGTACATAGAAATGTTAAAAATAAAATCAAATCTGTTCCAAGAAGTTCAGACCGTTGTTTAGCTCTACTAAAGTTTACACATCATATGCAATGCATTTTGGTGTCCACATCACTAATCCGTTTCAAATAAGATTTTAAAGGACAACACTACATTGCTGTTTTAGCAAATTCATTGCCCTCTAAATCCTCAATCATCAATTCTATTTGATAATTTCAAAATTTTCTGGTTTTTTTTTTCAATTACATTCTTTCCTGCTGCTGCAAACAAAAAAAAACACTGCGCAAATTATTTGTTAACACATACGACGACGTGGTGGACTATATATTCACGTATGTACATAATGTGTGATATATAAAATTTCCTATATACATGACATGTATATAGTTGTACATATATAGACGTTACGTTTCTATACTATATATATATACACACACAATAAAATGAATAATTAAACAAATCAAATGAAATGAAATGAAATGAAAGGCGAAAAAAAATATAAACCAGAACAACTGAACTTTTGAATGACTGCTCTACGGTGCGGAGCTACAGGCAAGTACAGAGGGCACACGGCAAAAGCGGGCGATACACAGTCGGTCACAGCAACAAGCGGGACGTGTGGGTGAGGCTAGCGACAAGCGCGTGTGACTAGCGCAAAATGAGAATCTTTTCACATGATTTGATATTATAGGAATACGATGACGGCGACAACCAACAAATTGTACACAATTATCGATTTAATCAAAAAGTATTTGCATAATATCTATATTAATAACAATTATAACACGATAGATACAACGTATACTATATACATAATAAATTACAAAAAACTACGCGAAGGCAGCAGCGGCTAGACATATTGTATAATAACTGTGATTACAAGGAAAAAATAACAACAGATGAGATATTAAAAGTTTTTTTAACTTTGGGAAAAAAATAGAATTCAACTAACACTCTGTTACAAAATGGAAAACATTTGAGGAACTTGAGGAGTGACATAGTGCATGGTGTAGGTCTGGTCGAGTACAGCACGAATCTGTTAACCAAAGTTTCCTAACTCCCTTAAAAACTTGACTTACTGTTCAAAAACCACATTTTTTAAGGGTTTTGGAAAGAAGAAACTTAGAGTTTTCCAGCAAAATATATATTTCTATAGATAACTTGACACATCTGTATGCTTTTGCCTCATAATTGGAAACTCTTTTGATTTTTTTCACTATTTTTTAAGTTTGAAAAAGATTTTAGACACTATTTTATTAAATTACCATAATATTTTTTTATTGTTCTCAAAAAAGTGAATTTTGTCATGTATAAAACGCATATTTGCTTCTAAAAATTGGTGAACAAATGGTTAAGTTACAAGACTCGACTATCATGCGGAAGATCGCGGGTTCGATTCCCGCCTCCTACATTTATCTTTCATTACCGAGGCCCGCTCGATATTGCCGACAGCAACTTCGCAGTAAGTGTCGAGTCAATCGCCATGTCTAGTAAAAGCTTCTCCAATGGTGACGTCTGCATTCGTCGATAAACAAGTAGGTGCCGTTTGTTGTGAATCTAAAGATAGAAAGCGTGTTAATTTACAACAATGCGAGAAACTATTCCATACCTTATTCATTGGGTGTAAAGGGAAATTAAGTTTTTTAAGCAACATACAGTGCGCGACAAACGCCGATGGTTGGCCTAGCCACCTGCCTTCGTCCTCCGCAAACATAATAAGGACCATGATTTAAGGATATGCACCTGGAACGTATGGACTCTCTTTAGAAAAGGTATCACTATCCGACTGGCGGGTGTCCTCATTAATACTGACTGACATTACGGCCATCCAAGAGTTGAGATGGACAGGACATGGATGCTCGCGACGTAAAACTATCATCATCTCTTACAGCTGCCATGCGGAAAAACCGATATTTGGATGTGGATTTGCAATTGGCCAGACACTCTGTAATATTATCTCGCGGTTCAATCCTGTTAGTGATCGAATAGCCACAATTCACATCATGGTGAAATATCTCTAAGTCACTCTGATTTGTGGTCATGCCCCGAATGAAGATAAAAACAGTGAGATAAAATATGCATTCTACGAGGAAATATACGACCGCTTCCCTGACAAGACATTAAACTTGGCTATCGTCCGATCAATACAGCGATCGTGATCACGGATCACTACCTGGTTTCAGCTAAGGTTCGCAAAAGAACGTAACCGATCACAAAGAAATCAGGACATCGCGGAGCTGCATACCCCAGAGATAGCCACTGCCTACTCCAACCTACGCCCCCTACTGCTACGACACAATGTCTCTACTTCTGACGTCTCCGATATACAGTGAAAGCATATTGCGCATTCCATGGTATCCGCCGCAACAACCGTACTCGGATAAAAAACGGCGCTCAGACGAATCCTGGTACATAGATAGAGTCTGAGAAACAGGATGATGCTTATAACAGCCCCAATTGTAACTCGGGCTGTTAGGGAATGACACAAAGAGACAATAAAACAGGCGAGGCAGCTATTTTACCAAAAAAAATCAACAGATCAAGGAACGAAAGAGCTATAAAGCGATACATGGATAGAAACGAATCCCGAAAAATGTACCAGAAAGTAAAAACAAAAGGTTATGTAAGTGGGCTCCCCTCCATGGACAAAGACGAGGTATCACACCAATTGTCGACGACGCACAGAGGGTTGAAATGCGTGAAAGTGAGGATTAATTAAAAAACTGAAGTTAATCTTACACTGACATGTTTGGTAATAATTAATTACAAATTACTAAAATGACTGCTTTAAGTAAATTACTATATTGGCAGTGAGCGGTCAAAGCTAAACAATTTTTACAAATTTTGCGTGACGTGGCAAGAACAAGAAATTGAGATATTTCGATTACATATAATTTTTGTTAGGTCTTCTAATAGTAAAAATATTTGATTGAACCATCAACTTCAGATATTTGGGTATATAATGAAATATATTTTGTTTAGATAAATGTTTTGCAAATATTTTTAATGTTTTTCTTAAAAGTTTCTTAAAAGTAAATGTTGTATTTTCGATATTTGAGTTTTAACTAGTTTCTGGGCGAGATTAAGTAAATTTTATTAAATGCTCTTATAAGAACCATTTTTTTACTAAATGATGCATAGTTATTCCAAAAAAAAATATAAATACCAATAATAATGGGCTTCCCTGAATTAATTCCCAGTTTACCTATGTTTTAACCCACTGTGCGACGGCTAGCCCTTCGCCAATCCAAACCGAGGTATCAAGAGCAATACAGCAGCCGGTGCCGACGGATTTACGGCAGAGCTTTTCAAGTTCGTTGGCGAGGAGCGGATTACGAACATCCACCAGATCCTACACACTGTTTGGTTTAACGAGTGCAAGGCCGATGATGGGAATCTAATCGTGTTATGTCATGTGCTGAATAAGGCGATCCAAGTGTCAGCCTTTTACCCATTGCATATAAGGTGCTGTCGAATGTGTCATGTGAAAGAAGAAAGGTATTGTTATCCCATGGCTGAGTTTGGTATTTCAACGAAGCTGATACGCCTTTGCGGAATGACACTGACATACACGAAGTCTTCAGTGAAGACTACCAAGGATCCTTACGGAGCCATTCTATACCAGACGTGGCCTAACATAGGGCAACGGCATATGGTTAGAGTGACTCATTTTGTAGGGGCCTTAAAAAGTATCTTGGGTCGACCCCCCAAAATGTACATTGGCTTGTTTTATGATGTATCCCAAAAAAATTCGTGCCTAGAATAAAGATCCAATGAGCTGGACCGTTTTTAAAAAAGTTTTTCAAAGATTTTTGATATTTATCTAAGGAAAATATGTGCAATATTAGTATCATAGGAAAGAGTTTTGAAAGACGCATCCAACGGTATGAAAACCAGTACAGATATTTCAGTCAGTTGAACTGACCATCACCCAATATAAGATATTGTTTAAGTCTTGAGTTATTGAAATTAACCGATTTGTAATTAAAACCAGTTAGAAAGTTTCAGTCGGGCAACCCAACTTACATTTACCCTTACCCTCAGTAAAACAAATAATTTTGTATTATATTGATATTATTACTCGATTTCGAAAGTGGAGTGGTACATTTGTATGGGAGGTACGAGAAGGGGTGTGGTTAGGCTTCCAGATTTATTCTCCAAAACTTTATCCTGCTTAAACTTTACCAAATGCAGAATTTGGGCACGATCACGTTAGGTCTTTTAATAATATTAATCGATTTCTAAAGTGGGCGGTACCAGATGTGTATGGGAGGTACCAGATGGGGCGTGAATAGACTTCCAATTTTTTTCTCCAAAACTTTATCCTGTTATAGCTTTACTAATTACAAAATTTGGGCACGATTGCCTTGGGTGTACTGATATTATTAGTACATCCCTAAAGTGGGCGGAAAGGTACATTTGTATGGGAGGTACCATAAGGGGCGTCGCTAGACTTCCAATTTTTTCTCCAAAACTTTGTCCTGTTATAACATAACAAAATACAGAATTTGGGCACGATCGTGTCGAGTGTTTTGATATTATTACCCTATTTTTAAAGTGGGCGGTGTGGTACATTTGTATGGGAGGTACCAGAAGGGGCGTGTCTAGACTTCCAGATTTTTTCTCCAAAACTTTATACTGCTTAAACTTTACCAAATGCAGAATTTGGGCACGATCGCGTTAGGTATTTTAATAATATTAATCGATTTCTAAAGTGGGCGGTACCAGATGTGTATGGGAGGTACCAGCTGGGGCGTGAATAGACTTCCAATTTTTTTCTCCAAAACTTTATCCTGTTATAGCTTTACCAAAAATAGAAAACTTTATCCTGTTATAGCTTTACCAAAAATAGAATTTGGGTACGATCACGTTTAATTTATTGATATTATTTCCCCATCTCTATAGTGGGCGGAAAGGTAGATTTGTATGGGAGGTACCAGAAGGGGCGTGGCTAGGCTTTCAAAATTTTTTTCAAAACTTTATCCTGTTATAGCTTTACTAATTACAGAATTTGGGGACGATCCCGTAGGGTGTATTGATATTATTACTCGATTTCTAAAGTGGGCGGAATGATGTATTTGTATGGGAGGTACCAGAAGGGGCGGGGCCATGTAGCCCATTTGCAATACCGTAAGTAGTTTTGTGTTACACTTTTGGCTCGTATCAAATGATATATACCTTCATCCCTAAGGGTGATGGTATAAACATGCCCGCAAATGTCCTGACAAGTCCCTTTTTTAGGAATATTCTGCAAAAATACCGTCTGTTGGTATCAAGATACCCAGCTCCATTTCTCTCGAGCATCAAACTCTTAGTTTACCAGCGTGTCTTTTGGTTTAACCACAACCACCACGTGGCCCAGAATAACCTGTTCCATACCCATTCGGCCAGGAAGGTAGTTTTTACGGTAACTTGGGCCCCTGACCGCCCCTGACCGTGGCACCATCTTTAGACTCCATGGTCGGAGCTCGTAAAGATGTACTTCCTTACTTTCTCTTTTTGCCTTGCAGAACCAGAAAGAGGTCCACTAGTGGTACTCTCAGGTCCGTAGGGGCGATACTCCCCAAAGGTCTCCTGAAGAAACCCCCTTGCGGATAGTAGTCGAGTCAATGGGCATGTCTAGTAAAAGCTTCTCAAAAAAGTTTTTCGTGATAGGAAGACTTATTTTATGTTTGATGATATTATTGTTTTCACTTGCCAACGAGGCATTAAAGATCTTGAGACATTGGCAATAGTGTTGAGGGTGCTCTAGTACTGGTGTCAGACTTTAGTTTTGTTTTTAACTTGTCATGTCTTCAACACTGTCCATTCATCCATCCAACTGACTCAATACCATCCGCTGAATTATTTGCCGGCTATTTGGTCATTGTATTCATACGTTTGCGTTCACTTTAGTGTTTGGTCTTATTAGTTAGTATCTATTTACTCTATTTACATATACACATAGCTAATTATGTACATAACATTTGAACACTGTCGATTTGTTTCTCTTTCTTTAGTTGCCAGTTTTTTTTTTTACTTTGTATATAAATGAAAACAAAATCGTCGACACAATAAAAGCAATAAACATTTATGTACTCGTGCACTAATAAAATTGTATTTGTTTTATGTATTGTTTTTTTTCGGTTTGGCTTTGTTTGTATCTCTTATCTACTTAGGTTTAGCCACATATGTGTTTACATTTATTAAAAGCTGATGTGTAGAGTACTACACAGCAATATTCATTGTACACTATATGTCAATATGTATGTAAATACTGTAGAGTGTTTTGAAGTGCTGATATAACGAGTGTAGAGTGTGGCGTTTTTCTTCTTCTTGGCCACGTTTTTTTTTTCTTTCTTGCTGTCTAGTATTAGTATTTAGTATTTTTGCTGAATTTGTAGATTTTTTTGATGAAAAAGATTGATGTTCGTATGTGATACGTGGGGGGTATGATAATTTTGGGTTGTGGCTTATCCTTAATGCAGGAGTGTTAAAATCTTTGGTTTTTCTTACTTTTGAAGTTCAAATTTATTTTAATGTTGTGAAGCCATTTGTAGGATTTGGATATTTTTCATAGAAAGCAGATGTACCACCACGCTAAAACTAATATTAAGCAACATTAAGGCAAATTGTTTAAGTTGGGAGGCCAACATTTGAGGTTTCTCTTATCTGCAGTTTCGATTTTGGGCAAACTCAATTCTAAGAACTGCACGTGAAAGTAGGAATTGTAATTCTTAGTTTTTTTTAACTTGTTTCAGCTAAATCGGACTAGTGGTTCTCGAGTTATGTCAAACAAAAGAGCCTAAAACGTGATACTTACTATCTTCAAATCAATAGTAAATTATTATGACATGTAACTTGACAAAACGATTGATGCAGAACTTCTTCCTTTAGGGGCTTCTTTCAGGTGCAGTTCTCAGAATTGAGTCCCAAAATCATGTGCTGTACTGTGTAAGTAAGTGACACAACGTCACATACTTGTCTATAGACGAAGGTCAGCTTTACTTGACTATTACTACGATGTTGCTTTCGACAACATCCGGAGGGCCGCCGATGAAAGAAATGTAGATAATCTAATCATCATACCACGTCCGTCCCCAATATTCCTTCGATATAAATATTTCTTCCATATCATAAATTGTCCCAATGGCATCAATATAGACATTAGTTATGGGAGATAATATCCGAACTTTAGTTTTGGGTTCTAGCATGTTACCCACTGACAATTTGCTTAACCTCTGCATAACCACCTCGTATGCGGCGCAAATAAATGAATGAACACAAATCTGCTGTGTTTGCGTGTATATCTCGTTCGATGGTTTGACTGTTTTGATTCATTTGTATCTATCTCAGTGGTGGCGGCCGGTCGTGCTACGTATTTTTGCTCGAGTAGCGGATTCAGTCAAGCAATTATAGCAGCTAATACTGCTGGTGTTGCTGTTTTTGCTGCTGCTGACCGATGTTGTTGCTATTGCCATTTTGCTAGTATTATTGTTATTATTATTATTGTTATTATTTGGTGTACGTACACACATATGAACACGAATGAACATACATACATACACACATAGATACGTGCGGCGATTGTATGTTGACGACTTATTTATTATTATTTTTTAGCGTATTTTAGCTTTAGCTACTTTTAGTCTCAATTTGTTGGTGCTTCAACAATAAACGGAAATTATACACAACAAAACGAGTAAAAAAATATTATCGTCGTCGACATCGAAATCGTCATTGTTAACAGTATTATTAATTGTATTGAAAAAAAAAATAAAAACAAACGCCAACCAACAACAATCTCAGCTAGGCAGCTATCAAGAAATCTTAACAACATTTTAGGCATAACTTTTTTGCAGTGAAAATTAAAACGATTTAAAGCAAAATTAAAACAAAAATGTGTTTTTTTTTGTTTCATGTGAATTTTGTCTTTATCAAAACATTTGTCTAGGGGTTAGTGTGTGATAAAGAGAGTGATCAAGTGTTTAACATAAACGATTTTTATTCAATTGTGCAATTATTTACTAGACTTTGAATGTGCTGATATATAAGGTAATTTTTAGCTTTAATTCATTTCACATTGAAAAAAAATTCTCAAATCTAAGTATAGTATTTTAGTTCTCCCTTTTGCATACAGTTTCTTGTTTCCGTGAACTTCTTAGTGAAACGCATAGAAGCTAAAAAGTTTTAATAAATCTGTATGGAAAAACTTTTGACAATTAATGACAAACAGTGCACACAAGAGCTCAAGATTTTATATAAAAAAAAAAACAAAAGTATGAAAAACCTTTACTGATGAATCAAATAACGAAATTACGTTCCGTTCTCTTAATAATTCATATATTAATAGTCGTTCAATAATCTATTATTACAACTGAAGTTTAATTAATTTTTTTTTACACATTTCTACTGGAGTCGTTTGCACTAAAGGTCGAGGTACATCGCCTTCCCATGGCTGTAGGGTGCTGAAAGTCATTATTTTTGTTAGGTTTCAAGGGGAACCCGCTTTCATTATCTGATTCGTTAACTAAAGATTTCGCACATTTAGTGTTTTGAGTCACTCTAGTGCACAATAGTCCCAAATACTCGAGTAGATAGACTTTTTGGTAGTCGAAACTAATAGCTTGGCTTTGTCCGCATTTATCACCAGACTTACTTCTGCCGACTGTTTCTTAATGCTTGAAAAGGATGCAGTAACATCCCGCAGTCCTCGGTCAATCATGTCTATATCATCAGCACACGCGAGCAGCATATGCTGGAGCATTGTTATCCATTCGTACAACGTTTCCAAGCTAGAGCATTGGGTATATTTAATTGCGCTTAACTACGTCGATCTAGTTATACAGCTCATGGTTCACACGACGACGCACAGTGGGTTGAAACATAGGTTAACTGGGGATTATTTCAGGGAAGCCCATTATTATTGATATTTATATTTTTTTGGAATACATCTATACATCATTTATTAAAAGAAATGGCTTTTAAAAAAAAAATTATAAAAAATCTTTTTTCAAAAAAGAGAAAAATAATAAAAATAAATATATGTAAGATCGTAACGAAGTCAGATTTTTGATTTTCGGTCTATGGGACCGACTTTTTAACTAGTATAACTAAAAAGATCTGATTAAATAGGGGAATGGGGAATTTTGGGCCCCACTAGGCACGACTAGGCACCGTCGGATTGAGCTGAAAAATAAGCACATGATTTCTTATACCAAACCTCATATTTTAAGCAGCGCACACAATTAAATTTCAAAAAAAAAAAATTCCCATACAAAATGCGACCAGCTAGTGTGTAATGTTGAATTGCAGCGCAAGGTGCCGTGTCCTTTTTAAAGGACACCCGATTGCGGGATAACTATAGGTTGTAGGAAAAAAAGTTATATTATAAAAAATACTTAGAAACCCATGAATATTTAAGATCCGACAAAAAATTAAGTTTTCAAGAAAAAAAAAATTGCGGCGCTATCTGGGATAATATGGAGACTCGGCACGACCGATTCCGGGATAACTACAGGTTGTAGGAAAAAAAAGTTATATAATAAAAAATACTTAGAAACCCATGAATATTTAAGATCCGACAAAAAATTAAGTTTTCAAGAAAAAAAAAATTGCGGCGCTATCTGGGATAATGTGGGGAACTTTGGGCTCCACTCGGCACGACTGGGCACCGTCGGATTGAGCTGAAAAATTAGGACATGATTTCTTACACCAAACCTCATATTTTAAGAAGCGCACACAATCAAATTTCCAAAAAAAAATTTTCCCATACAAGATGCGACCAGTCTACATACACATTGTACATATATATGGATTTAAACCTATTTAAGGTATTGTTGTGATAAAAGTCATCATCACCGTCATTATCATTATCATCATCTTCATGGCCATCATAATCATTATCACAATCATCATTATCATCTTTTTCATCATCATCATCATATGTTTTTAGCAACTGGGATTCTTTCACAATAACTTAAATTAGTAAAAAACGCAGTAAATCCGCAAGATTTTTCTTTTGGATATATAAGCTGATATCTCATATTATAAGAACATTTAATAAAATTTGCTTAATCTCGTCCAGAAACTAGTTAAAACTCAATGTTTATATTGAAAATACATCATTTATGAAGCACTTTTAAGAAAAACATTAAAAATATTTGCAAAACATTTATCTAAACCAAATATATTTCATTATATACCCAAATACCTGAAGTTGATGGTTCCATCATAAAATTTTTACTTTTAGAAGACCTAACAAATATTATAAGTATTCGAAACATCTCAATTTTCAGTTTTTTCCCACGTCACGCAAAATTTGTAAAAATTAACTTAACTTTGACCGCTCACTGCCAATAAAGTAATTTACTTAAGACAGTAATTTTAGTAATTAGTGATGTAGAATTTTATTCACTTTCACCCAATACCAAACATGTCAGCAAGGTAAACTTCAGTTTTTGAATTAATCCTCACTTTTGGTACATTTCAACCCTCTGTGCGACGGTACTCACCGTTAACAATGATGATTCCAAATATTTTGAGAAGTATTTTTCTCTTACAGACTTTCATATTACGTAAAGTTGGACCTTCATTCGTCGAGATAGTACTTAACATTAAATCGCTTGTTTAGGCCGACATAATTTTTTTTATGACGGAGCCTCGGTATACGTATCATCTACCACCGGTCACGTAGCGTTCCAAAACGAGCAGAATCTTTATTAGTCGAAACCAATAACTTGTTTTTGTCCTCATTTATTACCAGACCCTGTTCCGCCAACTGCTTTTCAATGCTAGAAAAAGCCGCAGTAACATCCCGCAATCCACGGCCAAAGATATCTATATCATCGGCATACGCGAGCAGCATGTGACTTTTGTTGAAGATGGTACCATTCTTCTTTACTGCAACTTCCGCATGATCATCTCTATTACCATGTTAAAGAGATCGCAAGATAGACTATCGCCTTGTCTAAAGCCTCACTTGGTAAAAAAAATGGCTCTGTCAGAAATTTGCCAACTTTAACTGAAGACTTCGTGTCGGTCAGTGTAATCTCTCAAAGTCGTATTATCTTCGCGGGGATACCAAATTAAGCCCTATGGCTTAATCTAACATTTTCTGTCGAATGCAGCTTTGTAGTCGATGAACAGATCTGCATTTCTCGGGTCTTCTCCAGGATTGTTCGTAGTGTGAATATCTGGTCGGTCGTGGATTTACCAGGTCTAAAGCCACACAGATAAGGTCCAATCAGGTTCGCCAGAATGGGCTTTAGTCTTTCACATAACACACTAGACAGGACATTGTATTCGATGGGTAAAAGGCTAATCCCGCGATAGTTGGTACACACACTTGGATCGCCTTTTTTAACACAGGACATATGACACTCAGATTCCAGTCATCGGGCAAGCACTCCTTGAGCCAAATCGTGTTTATGAGCTGGTGCATGCATGTTACCAGCTCATCGCCGCCGGCTTTAAAAAGCTCTGCCGGCAGTCCATCGGCTCCCGCAGCTTTATTATTTTTAAGCCTTTTGGATCGCCGTGCTGATCTCGTTTTGGCTCGGTGGTGGACAATCTACTCCGTCGTCTATGATTGGTGTGATTTCGTCACTTATGCTGCCTTCGGGAACGAGTGGGGATTGAAAGTGTGCCCTCCATATTTGCAGCACACTCTTAGTGTCCGTGATCAGATTTCCGTCTCTGTCCTTACAGCTTGGGATATCCAGGCTCTCTCTTATCTTTCATAGACTTTTTTATCCGCCTGAAGAGGCTTTTCACACACGCGTTACCATTGAGTGCAGATTTGCCTTATCTGCAGCATCCTTTCCCTCAGGCATTGTGCGACATTTCTAATCATACCAAGACTTGTCTGAGCGTGGTTTTTCATAACCCAGTACGTTCGTTGCAGTTGTGGTCAAAGAATTAGCCACTGTTTGTCGGGAACATCAGAATGAGGAGGATTTGTTCGAAGTAATTGAGAGAGTTGGTGGAATAGGCACTGGCTATCTACGGGGTATATATCTTTGCGATGTTTAACTTTCTTTTCATTTGGTTTCGAGCGTTTTTTTGCACTACTTAATCGCGTACTTACCTTGGGCGCAACATGGTGGTCCTTTGAGTTAATATTAGTACCACGCATCACACCTTCGTCTTCTTGTCTTTTGATAAAAGGATATTAAGGTTGCTTTGGGGATATCTTTATGCGGGGAATCTAGTTCCACTCACTAGTATGAATCTTGCCAACACGAAGCTATCCAGTCTGAATCCGTTGGTGTGTAGACTGAATTTTCCGACTGCTGAACTAGTTAAGAGAAAATACCCTACCGACAAAATCACGAAGTGCACGATATGCTTTTTGATTTGAACGCCCATTTACATAATAAGTCTAAATAACTTTAACGCGTTGCTCGATTGTGTATCTTTCCATTGTTCAAATTGAGTTAGTCTAAAATTGAGAAATGTCAAAAGAAATGCAGAAGAAATGCAGTTCACATTTAACATCGGCCCTTACAATTAACCCACGCTTTACATTGCGGCTCCCTCGATGTTGTCGACAACAATTTCGCAGTAAAAGTCCAATAAAAGGTTCTCAAACAGCTGACGTGGACTTTCGCCTATCAACAAGTAGGTGCCGTTGTGTGAGTCTAAAAATAGAAAGCGTGTTAATTCACAGTAATGCAAGACGCTATCATATACCTAATAACCACACGTCACCATAATCCTCACAAATGCGTGTGGCCTAAGCTGATGTGTGCTGTCCGTTAATTGCCGGCCTTACGAGGTTATGTGGCGCCTATCACTGTTCTTAACCGATCTAACGACGATTGCAACGACTGAATATAACTACTATGCGAAAACTATAGGTTTAGTTGATTTAAATGTGTACATCATTATGATATCAATATTCCACGGAAATTTAAGAAAACCTGGGCAAAAGACACCTTAATCGTCAATTAGCGTCAATATTTCGTTGTTTCCTGAATTTTAAGAAGTCAAAAACGGCATAAGGAAAAATTTACCTATGGGTGCTAAATATAGAATGATATGTGGCATATACATGTGAGTTTGCCTGTTAAAATACCAAATAGCATTACAATATTCTCGGTCGGTTATAAATGATATTTTTTTTTTGTACTTTTCTAATGTTTACTTTAACCCAAATTTATATTTCTACATTTTCTTACTTTCGCATCATGGCGTACCAAATATTTGTTTAAATTTCCACTGAATTTCGATATTTAAGTGTCCTTCAATTTCACAACGATCATATGCCATAGTCGGCGCTCGATTTGTGATCATTGCTCTAAATTGTTTGCACAATAATTACTTGAATACAGAATATATAAATAAACTGTAGCTGAGACGTAATTTCACTAAATATTGAAATCAATAATTAATTTATTCTATTCTATTTCTATTTTGTTGTTCGTTTTTTTTTTTTTAATTTTTCTCTATACTTTATTCTCTTTTACAGGTAAGCATCTGTAGTGTCATTGATTCGATTGATATCTAAACGTAAAAATTCATATGAAAATGTGCTTGAATGTATGGCGTGAGTATTAATAATTAGTTATATACTTAGTTGTTATTTATTTATATTACTAATATAACACGATGGTTATTTTTAAAATAAATTACCTCATAATATATTTTTGGGGAAATATTTGAACAAATAGTGAGAATGATATAAAAAAAAACACTGAATTTAGCTAAACACTTTAAGTTTAGACAAATTACTATGCTACTAATTTAGGCAACAAACAAAAAACGACACTAGCTAACATATGTGGTTGGGTAGTTGTTTACTACAAATAAACTTTTAAAGATTGAAGGCAAAATAATTAAAACTGATAAGAAATTATACAATAGCGAAGATTTATAAAGCAGCAATAACTAAATGTTCTATTAAATGCAAATAAAAGTTGTTTATGGTTTTTTTTATACTTGTCAGAATTAAAGCGTGGTCGGGTGTCCATATTTTGTGTAACTGAAGTTGTATCTATTAAATTTTGTACAAGAATTGTATGCATTATTTTAAAACGCTACTACGGGACGGTTTGATATGTAAGTGACTTTTAAAATAAATGAAATTATTTTGTTAATATTTCACTTTATTTCTCAACATAGTCTCACTTTTTGCTTTTGACAATAGATACATATTATTCCACCTTTTCAAAAGAGCTGTGTAGCTTAGTGTTGACGTTACTATTTTCGTTTTAGCCTTTTCTTTCTTTATTATTTACTTACCAACATTTACACTTTAGATTTATATCATTTATTATAATTATAGACTCGCAACTGCGCCGTTGTATCATAGCTGTAATGTTATATGACACACGTTAACATACATTTATGTTAATTAACAGCATTTAAGTTGATCTTACGATCTTACAGCGACAAATTAACCCATTAGTGTCAGACACATAAACAGGTGGTGGCATTAGTGGCAAACGGATCAATTAGTCAGTGCAACGTAAATATCTGACATTATCACTTCAGTGATGAAATAATGAGCGGATAATTGATAAGAGAACTTTGAAATTATTGATCTCACATGTAGAATCTAAAGCTAACACTTCTCCACAGAACTGAAATGTTGACATAGACCAATTGCTCTCAGAAGGATGATTTGAAAGAAAATTTAATGATCTAAAAGAACATTTTTTGGCATTATTTAGAAAACTCACTCTTTTCTGTAGGACCACTAGGGTGGACGGAAATATCGATGTTGGTTTTCGATAAGTCTTTGCAGATTTTCGGATGAGCATAGAGCAATATAACAGATACAGGCACAAACTCGCTCATTAAGATTAGGTTTCATAGGCCGATGGAAGCTTCTCCGTTATGAGGGGGGAAATTAGCTAAATTGTGGAGTAATGTGAGAAAAGAAGAAGCTTTTTGTGTTTATTTTGTTATTGTAATTTGTAAAAGAAGAAGGGAGGTTGTAAGCAAAACATCCGCTTAGCGCCTAGTGAGCATACATTACACTTTTAGGTAAGAGCGAGTTGGTAGGGCACTGATGTTAACTAGCCCTTGCCGCTTTGGGCTTAAAGTTTTCAAGCTCCTGCAACCACGTTTGGGGGGCATAACTCAAGAACGATTAGTCCTTGTGTAAAATTCGGCAATTTACTGCATATGAAATGCCGAGATGCTGCACACGGCGTCAAATCGATTGGTGGCGATTTTTAACCACATTCTGCGCTACAGCCTAAATATTCATCACACTTCAGACTGAAGGAGGTCTTTGTGGCAGCGTATCCAACCAGTAACGTACAAGGAGACACAAATTTTCTGATGTTTCTTTTTTCCAAAAGTGGTCTCAAACGGTCGATTACCCAAGGCATATATTGTTCGTAGAATACAAAAAACCTTTTACTTTGAACGCTGATTTTTGTAGTACAGCTAAATATTTTGGAGACGTTGTTACGGTGGAAGTGTTTCTATAAAGAAATGTCTAACTAAAGGGTGGGCCAAATACAAATATGTTTTTAAAAGGGCTTTTCCTTTATTATGGCTTTAATACTTAGTAATAACAAACATTTCCATTAATTACACCGTGCTACATATGGTAGGGTTCAGTGATCGGCAGGAATTCTGACTACCGGGAAAAGTTATATCAGTCAAAAAAAGTTAAAGTTAGAGACTAGGAATCGAGATATATCTATTCGAAGTTAGTAAGTAACATATATGGTGGCTGAAGTGCAGAAAAACAAAAAAAAATATACCATTCTCTTCGTCTTGGCGCCGGGGACCATGGGGCCCCTTGGGTTCTATGATGACCCCATATCTGCTGGTACTCAAATGAAAGACATTTTTAAGACGAATAAAACGGACCGTGTTAGACCTATTTTTGTTTATTCCTATAAACTTTATACAGGGAAAACTTACCAAGTCCACTTTTTGTGTTTCTGAGTTATTGATGATTAAAAGTTATGGCCGCCTATATTTTTTTTATACAGGGCATAAAATATGGCTTTCAGGCAATTTTGCAAAAAAGTTTTAAAGTACACTTTTTATGTTTTTGAGTTATTGGTGATATAAAGTTTATGGTCACCCATGTTTATAAACAATAATTTTTATAAAGTTTTTTGGTCAGTTTTTCCTTTATACCCACGATATATGCAGGGGAATAGGCGGGGATTATAGCGACCGAGATATATCGATTTGAAGTTAGTTTGTATCATAAGGAGGTGGACGTTACTTTTAGCCTCTCACATACATTTTTTGTCAATAAGGCGGAGTTTGTATGGAAGGTGGAGGAAGTTTTTGACCGATCTTGCTCATCTCAGAACTTAACTTCCGTATAAAGGAATAGCAGCTTGCATACCAAATGTAAGATCAAAAGTTCTTAAACAACACCTGTAAAAGCGGGTGTAGACAGACGTTCACTCCAAAAAGGGGATGTTTGTATGGGAGGTGGTGGAAGTTTTTGACCGATCTTGCTCATCTTAGAATTTAACCTCCGCTTATAGGATAGAAGATTGATTACATTCCAAATCGATATTAAACCACGGCTGTAATCGCGGGGACGAACAGACAGACAGACAGACAGACGGTCACCTTTAAATCGACTCAGAATTCGATGCTGATCATCGAAAGTGGAGATAGAAAGAAGGTCACACGAAAAGGGGGTGTTTGTATGGGAGGTGGAAGAAGTTTTAGATCGATCTGGCTCATGTTAGAACTTAACATCCGCTTGTAGTATAGAATATTGAATTCCAAATTTCAGAATTCGACTCAGAATTCGATGCTAATCATTTCACGCCTCCTTATGGGCGTTACAAATACTTAACTTAATTTCCCTTTACACCCTATGAATGAGGTATGGGATAGCTTCTCGCGTTGTTGTGAATTAAAACGCTTTGTATTTTTACAACTAAAGGCACCTACTTGTTTATCGACGGATGCGAACATCACGGTTTGAGAAGCTGAACTTTTTTTTTTAAATTTTACTGGAATAGGACTTAATTGGCACATTAGGATGGTACCAAAAAAAGTTTATAAGATTACTCCACCAAACGAAAGCTAAGATGAAGAATTTGGATAAAAGAACCGTATATGAAAAATCGATTTTCATTTTTTAAATCCTAATTTTTTTGAATTTATGATTAAAAAAAATTATAATTTAGGTTGAGTGTGTGGCGGTGCAAGAGACCGCGAGTAAATGCAGATAAATTTGAAATATGTTAGCAGTAACATTCTCTACTGATTGTGTCGAATCTGCTCTTAGATTGATTTAATTTTTTGTCGAGTTTGTTAGACATTTCAAATCTCTGTACTTTTAACTGCATATCGGATTTTAAAACTTCTGTCACTCCCTGGCGCACCAGATGTCTTACTTTGGTACAAATAATTTGCATTTGTTGCTATTGCTGTGTCTGGCTGTTATGATAATTTATATTAATTTAGCACTCATAGAATGCAAAAATGCGACTACAACGAGATTTTCATTCGATTTTTTCTGTTTTTTTCAGTTTTTTTTTTTTTTTTTTTGAAGTGCAATAAACAAATGAAATAAATAATTGTTTTGTGGTCGATCGGATCGAGTGCGACGCACGTCGTAATGTGTTCAAATGCATGGACCCTTTGCCGTTACCCTCTCACGTTGCTATTCATCAGTTGGTATATAAGTGACATATATACTATGTGCTAAGTTTTGTGTGTATGTATGTATTTTTTTCTATATACAGCATACATACATACTTACATATCGTATGTACTGGGCACTTGGGCTAGAGTCTCGTATATAATAACCGACAGACCGAACGACCGACCAACAACCCATTGGTAGAGCAGATGGATAGATGGATGGTGGCGTGGTGGCGTGGTGGCGACGTATACGCCACCATGATGATGATGATGATGGCGTTATATTTGTTTGCGATTTGCGTTTTTCTGCTCTACGTTTTTCTTTTCATGCTTGTTGTGTTTCTTGTGAGTGAGTGAGTGGTGGGGCTCTATTCGTTCGAATGGATGAAAAAATTCATATCGAATGTACTCTAGAGAAGTAGATTAGCGATTGCTTAAAATGATTACTGAATGTGCTGCGTATTATACATTGATACCAAAGGCAACAACAAAAACAACAACTACAGCACCAGCAGCAGCACTAACAAACATAAAACACAACAAATTCAAAATGAGTAATGAAAACAACACCAAAAAAAAAACAAAAATACGGAGCTGGGCACCACAGCAAGAGCAGATGATGTCAAAACCAGGGGGAGACGGTAGAATTGAAGTGCTGCTGACTGAGGCCTAGGCCAGTTGGATGGAGAAGTAGAGAAAGATTCAAGTAAAGGTACACACACATTTTTTTCAGTATCGTTTTTTCTACTATTTTGCTATTTTGTAGTTCGTTCATGATTATTAGCCAAAGTCGTGAGTTTCATTGTACTACAAGTAGTATTTTGCGACGAGTAGCAGTCACTTATTGTCGCTACTATTGTAGTGGATGGATAGGCGGCGTACGTACTACATATCTGCCAATGCCCGTCCGTCCGTCCTCCATGCAGCGAGTGTCTCTGCATGGATAAGAGTCAGCAGTAGTTTTGTGGTAGATTTCGAAACTTAAAACGAGCAGTTAGCTACAAGATTTTACAAAGAATCTCATAAAGTTACAGCTCTGATATTCAGCATACACTGGCAGAAAAGTAATCGTCTTCAAATTCGTTAATCTTTTCTAATGATGTGATGAAACATGTCATTGCATCACAATTTCATTAAAATAATAAAATTATGATTTTATCAAAAGTAGTTTTTTGCTAGGGACCGGCCGTGGCATAGTGGTTACAACACGCGACTACCATGCGGGAGATCAGTGGTTGGATTTCAGGCTCCAGTCATCTGCATGTTTCTTTCATTGCCGGCCTCCGCTGTTTTGTCGACAGCAACTTCGCTGTATAAGTGTCAATTCAATCGGCATATCTAGTGAAAAGCTTCTCAAACAGTGACGTTCGCATTCGTCGATAAGCAAGTAGGTGCCGTTTCGAAAGCGTGTTAATTCACAACAACGCGAGAAACTAACCCATACCTCATTCATGGGTTGTAAAGGGAAATTAAGTTTTTTTATTTTTAAGCTTTTTTAGTTTTAGTCTTTTCACCTTCTTTAATTGTCTTTGTGTATAAATATTATTCGTATGAAAGTACCCGTTTATATATGATCCTTGATTATTTTGAATCTGTGTTACATGTTACGTGAATTGTCCTAAATTTCCAAGCGAATGCTATGGTTTAATATCTCATGGGTTGCTTCTAAATACTTTATTTTTAGAATGTACCCAAAGATAAAAGTCAATTAGGGTTAGATTTAGGATTAATTTCGGTTGAGGACATGTAATGGCACAGAGCATGTGTCATTACAGCACTCGGAGACCATTATGGTCTATTGCGACTGTCCTAATTTAAGAAATGGAAATATGAAGAAAAGAGTATAGTACAAGGTAAATAAAAGAGTTTACAATAATAGTACAGGGGAAGTGAGAAAGAAGTGTTAAAATAATTTCAATGTGTTCTCTCCAGAGCCAGGAATGGTACCATCTTCAACAAGTCACATGTTGCTGGCGTATGCTGATGATATACATATCATTGGCCGTGGATTGCGAAATGTTACTGCGGTTTTTTCGAGTCTGGTGATAAATGAGAACAAAACCAAGTTATTTGTTTCAACGAACAAAGAGTCCACTCGTCTGGGACGCTGCGTGAACGTTGACTTTAAAGTGGTAAATCAAAAGACGAGTATTGAACGCAAACCGCTGTACTATGCGCTAAGCAAGCGATATAATGACAAAACGCTCTCTCGAAGACAACGATCCAACTCTGCCTACCTGTCCTGCTCTACAGCGCAGAATCCTGGGTAATGACATAAGCGGATTAATCTATTCTGAGAGTATTCGAGAGAAAAATACTTCGCAAAATATTTGGACCCATCATAGTTAACGGCGAGTATCGTCGTCGAATGAACCACGAGCTGTATGAACTGTACAGCTGCGTTCAAATGAACAGAATGGATGAAAATGTTCCAACTCTCGAAAGTTTTTCGTCAATAAACTCGATGGGTGGCGCAGGAGGGGCGACCAAAACTTCGTTGGATGGGCCAGGTGAAAGAGCTGTTATCTTCACTTGGTGTGACTAACTACCTACGGAGCGCAAAAGACCGAAGAGCTCGGTTTTATATGTTCCTATTACCGAACCATTTCCGAGGATTACTTTCTTCTTCTATGAAGAGCTAGGAAATGGCATTGCAAATGCTCACTGGTCTCAATTTCCTCCTCATGGTCGCAAAGTCTGGAATAGTCTTCTTGTGTCGTCTCCGAGTTGGATGTAAATGCACTGACTTCACAATGTCCTGTAATTATTCCGATTAGTCGTATATATTTTACAAATTTACTTTGTGCAATATATTTTAATTAATAAAATAAAATAAATTTTTCGATTAGTCGTCTGACGTACTTCCTATCTAGTTCCAATAGTGATCTGGTTCGTCTTCCAGCCAATCCTGGCCAAATATTCCCTGATACCACACAGTCGGTGCGATGGTCCCAGGATGCATTTGCTAGCCGTTCGATGTGACGGGTCACAATTCCGTATATATGACACATTGGCGTTGGCAGTGATCCATCTGATTGGCCAGTTTCCAATGCTGAGCCATTTCACGCCAGTTTAATTATGGCAAAGTCTGGACTAAGTGGCGGGTAGCTAATGCCACCTTTTTTCGATACAATAACATTACGCCCAAAAATTTCGCAAACAGCACTCCATGAGTCTTTGAAAGTGCGACATGTTGCCCGATCTTGCTGTAACCATGATCGTTGATTTAAACAATGAAAATTATGTAGCGCTCTGTATTCACTGTAACAACATGTTCTCGTCGATCTTCAGTAAAGTATGGGTAAAAAAAGTATCTTTCTGACAAAGGAGCCGATATAGTAACCTTGGATGAATAGAATAATGCTTCATTGCACAGTACAACACATGATTTTGGGACTCAATTCTGATAACTGCACGTGAAAGTAGCCCCAAAAAGAAGAAGTTCTGCATCATTCGTTTTGTCTAATTACATTCCATACAAATTTAATATCGATTTGAAGTTAGAAAGTATCGTATAGTGGGATTTGTCACGTTTTAGGCTCTTTTGTTGTATTGTTATATGGTGGCGTATGGTTATCATAAGTAATATTCCACGTAATCCATACGCCACGGAGTACAACAGTTTTATTGTAACTGCTACAAAATAAACCCAGTTCAAAATCATTTGATGTATGGAAAAGTAAAACTATTGCTTATGTAGGGAAAGGTTATATGAACAGATTAATATAATTGTAATTCTTAATTTTTTTAAATTTGTCTCAGCTAAATTGGACTAGTGGTTCTCGAGTTATGTCAAACAAAAGAGCCTAAGACGTGACAAATTCCCCTGTACGATACTTCCCAGCAGCAAAAAATGGGGATTTGCATGCCTTCTTGCAGGCCTGCAAAGGCAGTCAGAAGCCCTACCCTTCAATTGCAGTCTTCATTTCAAATTAACATAGGGCGCCATAGGCAGGCAAGGCCTGCACATTCCCTTTCTCATTGAAGGCGTTTCAGTAGGCATGCTTATTGTGTCCTGCTTGGTGTCCTAATAACAAGGGCCTTCTATGAGGCATTGCTACTGCAGACCAGCTTGCAGGCCTGCAAAAGAGCATTTATAGAAGGACTTAAATAAAAAAAACATATACGATTATTTCCATATTCAATGATTCCTACTTTTTATAAATTTTTAATACAATATTTCTTACAATTTGTAATAACTATTTTTTTTTAAACTTCAGCAGGAGGATTCGAACTCGCGACCTCAGTAATCATAGTTGGGCATGCTACCTACTCGGCTATCATGTGATATAGTTGTTGTACGACAAATAGCACACATGTGGTTCTCATAAACAACATCATCTGTCTTTCCTTCCCTTAAGAGGCCTGTCTACAGGGCTAATCGGAGAAGTGACATGTGCATGGCTATGAACGTCAATTCTGCCTTCTTTTAATAGGACTGTCACAAGGCCTGTTTAAGGCAAGAAAGTTTACATGCTCTTTGTGCACATCTATGGAATTTTTGTGGCGTACACAGTAGGGCTCACTGGCCAGTTTTAAGAAGAGAAAGAAGTTGTCTACCGGATCTTTTCTCATCCTAGTGAGAGGCCTGATTGCAGGTCTCATTTTAGAAGCTAAATGTGCATGGGTATGGAACTTTTAATTAGGCTTAGTGAAGGATTTACTATAGTCTGTGTATATGCCTGATAATGGAAGGGGTACTTGCATGTCAACAAACTGCTTTTGAAATCATGTTTGCAGTCCTATTTTTAGAATGCCACGGCTTTTCCGCTGCTGAGTTTTTAACTTTTAGATTGCCAAAATGCATAACTTCCATACAAATAATTAACATTTCGCACATATAGTCTATAGGCAGATATAAGATTGCAAACCAAAAATGGTCGTGGTCCACTTTTAGTATATATCCCATACATTCACCCTTTCTATACAGAAACTGTCAGTTGGTCTTATTGAATTAATAGTCGCTAGAAACATATATTAACCCTTCTGTTACCTGAAGGTCATAACGTCACCCATGGGGCTGACCTTTAGATAAATTTGTTTCAGGATTTGATGACGATTGAGCCATGTTTTCGTCTGTCCGGATGGCTGCTGGGCAGGATAACTCGAGTAAACCTTTACTGATCCCTGTCGAAGTTTACTAGTAATAATATTTTTCTGAACAATGATATGGGATTGGAAATAGGCAGAATAGCCCCAAACCTTCTGGAATCTCTAAGTAATGTACATTCCAGCCAGCCCCCTCGAAAAGCGTTCCATACCTCATTCATGGGGTGTAAGGCAAATTAATTTTTAAGTTACTTAATTTAGTCATATTTTGCGTAAGATGTACGCCTATAAAAATTTGATCCTGGAATGAATTTAGACTATATCGGCCGACTCCTTCTGATACGTCCCATACAAAATGGCCAATTTTTGGAAAATTAATATTTTTTTCAATAACTTTCAAACGCATAATTGGAGGGTGTTAATTAATTATCTGTTAATAGTAAGAAATTCCTCAGATAATCGAAACATTTATCCCACCTTTACTGGTACCTCTCATACAAATGACCGAATGAGTTCACCCTTCTTTTTTGTAGGTTCTCTGAATTAAGCCATATAATTCGCAAGATATACGCTTATTGAGATTTGCTTTTGCAAATAACCAAAACTGGAACCCCTTATACAACCGAAGGTCCTATTTTCAATCGTTTACACCCGACAAGCAGGCAAATAATAATACATAAATACTTTCATTTAAAAATCGATTAATTTTAATAACTCCAGAGTTAAACAATATAATTCATAGTGTTAGTCTATTTATCAGTCAGTTTATCTGAATGAAATTTATGTACTTGTTACGCCTATTTTACCGCTGAATGGCGCCATAACACTGAAATCCCATTGGCTTCTATCCTGCCCCGCCGTTGCTGCCAAACTGATTTCAATGTATTTGGATTAGTTAATCCCCCTTATTATGTATGTCGTAGTCACGCCGAATCTTTGTCGTTTTTGAAATTTGGCAGCGCTGATATCGTTTGTGAGACTGAAATACGACTGCTCTTGCTTCTATAATGTTCTTCTTCATCAGATGATGAAAAATTCTCAACACTAAACATTTCTGTTAATTATTACTAATTTTATTCACAAACAAAAAACAATCGAATGTTGTCGAAAGTCAATTATGACATACGTTATAAGGGGGAATATGTTAGTATTAAAAGTTGTACAGATTTATCAGGAAAAGGGTATACCCCTTAATCATAAAGTTAGTTTTTCTACAAGAAAAACTGTAATGATGTAAAAGAGATGGGGTAAGGCCTGCCTGTCTGCCTGATTGCGCTAAAACGACAGGTTTTTGCTCTCTTACCCGGAACAAGTTCCCCCACAACGATTTAAACTTTGCCCAATTAATATGTCTACCATATAACACAGAATCTTATAAGATAATCTTACCATCACAATTATTTTCTTTAACAAATATGCAATTCATTAAGAGTTCCCTCACAAATGCTCCAATGAAGTTATAGCAATTGTTATTACTATTTGTTTGTCCACCACTGTAAACATAGGCACACAATTAAATATTAGTGGAGAATGCAGATTTGTAGTTTTGCTGCTATGGCTGTGCTTATATTTATTTATTTTTCTCTATTTTTTTTTTTTGTTGTATTTTGTGTTGATTTTGACGATTTGGTTTTTGTTTTCTAAACAAAATCAAATGAAATATAATTGAAAGATCTTTTTTTTTTGTTATTCGTTTCGTTTCATTTCAATTCATTTGTTGCCGTCTGTTAACACCGAGTGGGGTAATAGGGTACCCTCGGGGTTGACTGGGGATCTGGGGAGTAGGTGAGTTAGGTGTTCATAAAACTTGATTAGTTGCCGCTGCTGCTATTGTTATTGTTGCTATAGCATTTGTTTTTATTTTTAGCAACATCTAAATAAATGACTTTCACCAATTATTGATTCGTTCGTTTATTCGTTGAATAGGCAACAAAGCAAAAATACAAAATTGCAAACAATTTTTATTCACACAATATAAATTTAGTAGTCTTATGTTCAAAATAGCATTGAAGAAATAGAAATATATGTATAGGTATATGTATATTATATCACAATGTGCTAAACAATCAATACAAAAACAATTTCAAGTACAAAAACGACGAGCACAAAAATGTTAGACTTCCTCCTAGAGGTGGTGGTGGTGGTTGTGATGGTGGAGGGCTTGTGATGAGAACACAAAATGTGCCATTTAAAGCAATAAGTTTTAAAAAAATTTTGACTGAGTAATGAAACTGTGCTAGTACATTGAGCAATAAGAATATCGTGAATGCAACACAATTCACAAATTCAGTGATGAATAAGTCAGATATCTTACATATTATATTTGTTACTATTATATCTGTATTCAGTAATTCAAATTTCTACTTCACTTAACTTTGCTGACCGTTTTTGTTAAAATTTGATTATTATTTATATTTATTGTGTTAAAAATATTTTAATATTTAATATCTGGTAAAAGCAGTATTTACCCATATCATATGTTATTATCAACATCGGTTCTTTTTTGTATTCATGTCTATTTACCATAATTTTAATTTTTTTATATTTGATTATTTATTTTCTTTGCAAACATTATTTTTTCTGGTATTTTTGTCTATATTTTGGAAATTTTTTTAGCAGTTTTTATATAAAATTAAGATTATTCTATTTCTATTCTATTTCTATTTAACTCTTCCTAATTTTATTTAATTTATATTTAAAGAAATTTATAGATTTTTGTTTAATTGTTTATCGAAAATAGAAAACATCTAATAAAAATGTTTTCATGGTATTTATAATTAGAAGACGAATAAAATGTTTAAATATAAAACCTTTGGATACATTTTACAGTTACGATAAAGAGAGTGAAGTTACACATTTGTAAATTAATTCTCTTCACATATATATTTTTCCCAAATTTTAGAAAAAAATTGTGAACTTTGTCAATTGAATAACGGACTGGATTTCTGTTTCCTATTTCGTGGATCATGGTCCTTGCAGTTTCTTTTCCACAATTTCAAAATTTTAGTACAAATTCAATTATATTATTTTTATACAATATTAAATCAGGTGACACGCCTATTTATACCCTTGACCTTAGGGAAGTGGGTATATATCATTTGGTATGAGAAAAAGTGTAACGCATTAAAGGAAATGAGTTAGGTTCCAAGTGTGCTAAGACAAAATTCGTCTCAGAAGTTTTTGAAATGATTGAGCCATGTCTGTCTGTTTGGCTGGATAGCTGGTAAGCAGGATATTTTGAGTACACCTTATCTGATCCAAGGAAAATTTTCCAGTATTAATATTTCAAAATAAAGGAATGGTATTGTAAGTGGACAGACAAGCGTTCACTCCTTCTGGTACCTCCCATACAACGTTTCATATTTTTAGATAATCAATATTTCTTCCATAAATTTCAATCCGATTCAAGCTATCCCATACCTCATTAATGGGGTGTTACGGGAAATTATTTTTTTTTAAGTAGCTGTTTCTTAGTATACTAAGATAAGGTGGTGTTACAAAAGTGCTGCCGAAGTCCATGAAAACATCTATTGGCGACAACTTTTCTCCGCTTAATTTCTTGGCTAACACAATATTTTTATTGGCGGAAGATTCGAGTTGGGTTAATGCATCTAAACTTAAACTTAATTTTCCTTTACACCCCATGAATGAGGTATGGGATGCTGCTCGCATTGTTGTGAATTAACACGCTTTCTATTTTTAGATTCACAACAAACGGCACCTACTTGGTTATCGACGAATGCGAACGTCACTGTTGGAAAAGCTTTTACTAGACATGCCGATTGACTCGACACTTATACTGCGAAGTTGTTGTCGACAACATCGAGGGGGCCAGTAATGAAAGAAAAAAAAATTATATGACAAGAGCCAAGTGTTGAACCTGGGATCTCCCGCATGGTAGTCGCGTGTTCTACCATTATGCCATGGCCGGTCCCCGGGTAAATGCATCTACTACCTTAAAATCTTCAACGGTACATTCTCATCGAGGGGACTCCTGGTCCTCGTTTACCGCTAAACCCATTTTTGCTGACTCCTTTTTCCAACTATGAGCAAACAGCAGTAACATCCCGTAGATTTCGACCAATGATGACTATATCATCGGCGTAGGTTAGCGGCATGTGACTCTTATGGAAGTTGGTGCCGGGCATGTTGAAACCAGCCTTTCTTTTCACCTTCTCCATAACTATATTAAATAATGTACAGCACAGGCTATCACCCTGCTAGAAAACTCGTTCCGTGATGAATGGTTCAGAGTTATTATTCCACAGTACAACATTTTTTAGTTCATTGATTTGGGACTCAATTCTAAGAACTGCACATGAAAGTAGCCCCAAAAAGAAGAAGTTCTGCATCATTCGTTGTGTCAAGTTACATGTCATAATAATTTAATATCGATTGATAATTTAAGATCGATGACGGCCTTCACACACGAAGACAGGCATAGTTGCACCGCGAGCTGGCAAAAATTGGCATGAAATCAAAAATCTAGCATCAAACAGAAACGATTGGAAAACTGTTGTTGAGGCCCTATTTTCCTTTTAGGAACCAGGAGAAATAATAACACAGTACAACACATGATTTTTGGGACTCAATTCTGAGAACTGCACGTGAAAGTAGCCCCAAAAAGAAGAAGTTCTGCATCATTCGTTGTGTCAAGTTACATGTCATAATAATTTAATATCAATTTGAAGTTAGTAAGTATCGTAGAGGGGTTTTTGTCACGTTTTAGGCTCTTTTGTTTGACATAACTCGAGAACCACTAGTCCGATTTAGCTGAAACAAATTTAAAAAGAATTACAATTCCTTTAATCTGTTCATATAACGTTTTCCTACATAAGCAATTGAAAAGTGACCATTCATCAAATGATTTCGAACTGGGGTTATTTTGTAGCAGTTACAATAAAACTGTTGTACTCCGTGGTGTATGATTTAAGTGGAATATTACTTATGATTATCATACGCCACCATAAAGCTTTTATGTTATATCAAAAAAAAAGGCCGGAAACGTGACAAATTACCCTATAAGATACTTACTAACTTCAAATCGATATTAAATTGTTATGGCACATAACTTGAGAAAACGAATGTTGCAGAACTTTTTCTTTTTGGGGCTAACTTCACGTGCAGATCTCAGAATTGAGTCCCAAAATCATGTGTTGTACTGTATTATTATTTCCTCTGGTTCCTAAAAGGAACATAGGGCCTCAACAAAAGTTTTCCAATCGTTTCTGTTTGATACATTCCAACTTTTGCCTGCTCGCGATGCCACTATGTCTGTCTTCGCCAAGTGTGTGCAGGCCGTCCTCTCCTTTTGCTACCTTGCGGGTTCTAGTCAATGGCATTGCGGATTACATCTCCGGGTGGTCTTCCTTCTAAATATTTCGGACTAGATTAGGCTTTGACAAGTGCGTGCCCAGAGGCATGTGTTCGTGATTCTGTTGGGCCAGAAAATTCTTAATATTTTCCTAAGGCATTTGATGGTGAAAACTTGCAGCTTGTTTACGTCTTTAGCAGCCATATTCCAGGTTTTGCAACCATAGAGAAGAACTAACTTTACGCCGGAGTTGAATATCTTTACTTTAGTGCGGGTGCTGATTGATGGTGTTTCCCACACTGTGTTGAGTTGTCCGTAAGCTTGCTAAGCTCTTATGGTGCGATTTGAGATATCGTTAGAAGAGCCTCCAGTCGATGTTTAAATACTGTCAAAGTAGCAAAAGTGGTGCAAGTCCTGAAGTTAGATGTTTTGGATTAAAAATTGAGATGTTGCGTTAATTCGCATTACCTTCGTCTTATTGATATTTAATTTGAGGTCTGCCTTTGCAGCTTCTATCTCCACCATTTTTAAGCTTTCCTCCATGTCGGAGTGACAGTGTGTTAATAGGCATATGTCTTCCGCGTAATTGAGATCGGCAAGACGGCCACCTAGTCTCCATATTATGCCTCTGTTGCTGGTCATTGCATTTCTCAAAACAACAACCAACACAACATTCAAGAGTAACGGCGATAAGATGCATCCTTGTTGTACACCAGCTTTAGGTACCAGTGAATACTTATCGGTTATAGAATTCTGGTGAAGTATGCAACAGTTTGCGTTCTATATAACTCTTGGATAATCGATCGCTATTATTTTCCTCGGAAAGCTTTTATAGGTAAGTGCTTTCCAGATCGAAAGCTTTTTCAAAGTCCATTATTTAATGGATCGGAGTGATCCTTGCCAATCTTAACCGATGATTTGGGGTTTTCCAAGGTACATCTGCAAAGTCGAATTAGAATTGCAGGAATACCAAACTCAGACATGGCTTCAAATAATTTACTCCTTATAGGAGAGTCGTTGTCGACTTTGTAGTTGACAAAGAGTTGGTAGGTTTCGATCTGCTTTTCATGAGTTTTTTTTTCAGGATTTGAGCCGTCGTAGATTTACCAGATATAAAGCCACACTGAAAAGTTTTTATACAATGGGCTGTTAACATTCACACAATATGCTCGAAAGGACCTTGTACACAATTGGTAACAGGCTTATTCCACGTACACTCATTACGATCACATTTCTTGTATATTGGATATAACAGTTTAAGAATCCAATCCCCGGGCATGCTTCCCTCTAACCAGATGTTCTCCATAAGCTGATACATGCTCATAACCAGCTCCTCTCCACCCACCTTAAACAAGTCAGCCGGAAGACCATCAGTTAGTTCAACTGATAATAGCCAGATCAGTACAGATAGCTAGATGTGCCATCATAAGGTGATAATTTGTCGCCTTTTTACACATAGATCCAAAAAACAGTAAAATCTGCTGACATTAGAAAGTTATTCAGATGTCTAGTAAAGCAATAAGTTACAGAAAAATTTGGCTGAACTGCGTAATATAGTGTAGTGCGCTACTCCATGTAAAATTGTCTTTATGCGTAAAATCGGGCAATGACTTCAAATAGTTTTGCCATTTATTTAGCAATGGCCTCCCCTACTCACTCTCTCTCTCTCTCTCTTACTCTGCTTACATCGCAAACATTGTCCGTCCGTCCGTCTCTGTGCATTTGCTAGTGTCAATGACGGATAACTGTAATATGGCCGTTCATATTGCTGTTGCTGCTGCTGTGGTGTTGTTGTTGTTGTTGTTGTTGCTCGTGCTTTTGCTCATTCCTTAGACATAATAAAAAGCATTTAACTGTAATTTACAACAATAACAACAACATTGGAAAACTGTTCTATTAGCAAAAAAAATAATAGAAATAGAAAAAATAGTGAAAAAAAAAGAATAGAAACTGAAACAAGTTTTGTGTATTCGAAAGCATTTCGGCTGAAAAAAAAAACATCAGCAACAACAATAACAACAATGGCCGAACAAAAAAAATCACTTTGTGTGTAATGGCCATATCAAAACAACAACAAAATGTTGCGAAGATAATGAAGTTTTGTAGTGTCGCTGCTCTTTGGCCAGTCAGACAAACAAAGACCAAGCGATCGGCCCACGAAACGAACAAACCAACCAACCGACCGACCGTCCGACTGAACGACCGTTCGACCCACTGAGTGTAAATACGCTGAAATCTAATTGAAAACGTACGAATAGGTATTAAGCGAAAGAAGTGAAAAACGCTGAACAAGAATTAAATGCATTACTAATAAACAAATAGTCAACAACAACAACAACAATAGCAACAACTTCGACTAGGTACAATATACAAAAACACAAAACCTAGCTAGAGTTATTCATTCATTCGATGCAGTCAATTTCATGGCTATTTTCAGTTGTAGTTTAATGAACTTTTGACGGCGGTGAGGTAAGGACAGACGGGCGGATAGGACACTTGGTCGTTGCAACGACAACAAAACAACACTAACCAACAACTAACAAGAAAACTTAACAGCAGCTAACAATCTAACACGGCTGTAAGTTCGTTTGTACCTATATAAGATTTATGTGTAAGAAAATTTATATAAAAATTTTGAAATTTTTTTATGATTCACTTTGGATTTAATATTGCCGCACTGCCACGATGATTGATTTTTTCACCACTTTATGTCGTTGTCGTTCGTTTTTCACCTTTTATTCGTTGTTGCCCCAATGGGCTATGATGGTGTTTTCTGAATTTATTCTCTTAAGATATTTTTTTTTCTGCTTTACGAATTTGTTTTTATGTAATATGTACACATATTTAAGGGTTTATAAAGGAGCGAGCACCATCCTCCTACCTGCATTTGCGTGTCAAAGTGTTTTTTGTTTGCTTTTACTTCATTTCGCCTACTCTTTTTTTTAGTCCTGGCTGTAGTTTGTTTGTGCTAGTCTTCTTCTTCTTGAAAAATGTTTACTCACACTCATCACTCCCATCTGATATAAGTGACACTCTCATTTGTAACGACATATTTTCTGTTCGTTCCACTACCAGCCCCAGAGATGGTTAACATTAAATTCCCTGCTTATAATAAGCTTGGAATGTTTTTGGTTGTGTTCAGGCACAATTTTTTCGTTAGACTTGCACTTTACATCATTTTTCAGCTCATTGATTTGGGACTCAATTCTGAGAACTGCACGTGAAAGTAGCCCTAAAAAGAAGAAATTCTGCATCATTCGTTTTGTCAAGTTACATGCCATAATAATTTAATGTCGATTTGAAGTTAGTAAGTATCGTATAGGGGAATTTGTTTGACATAACTCGAGAACCATTAGTCCGATTTAGCTAAAACAAATTTAAAAAAATTAAGAATTACAATTCCTTTAATCTGTTGATATAACGTTTCCCTACATAAGCAGCAGGTTCACTTTTCCATTCATCAAATGATTTTGAACTGGGTTTATTTTGTAGCAGTTACTATAAAACTGTTGTACTCCTGATTTACGTAAAATATTACTTATGATAATCATACGCCACCATATAACTAAAGGGCCTAAAACGTGACAAATTCCCCTATACACGATACTTACTAACTTCAAATCGATATTAAATTATTATGGCATGTAACTTGACAAAACGAATGATGCAGAACTTCTGCTTTTTGGGGCTACTTTCATGTGTTGTACTGTGTTATCTGGCAGAATTGTTGTCGCTAACAGATTGCTACAGAATCGGAAAAATTTTAAGGAACTTAGCGAGCGACCTATTGTTAATTGTCGGGTACAACATGAATTTGGAATTCCGGTTTGGTTTATTTGTAGTTTTATAAGTTATTGAAGATTTTCGAGGAACGCAATCACAAATCAGCTAAGAATTGGTCGAGTAATGGGGGAAAGTTGCCGCTAATCCAGTATTTTGAAGGAGTCAGGGAAGTCTGGTATACAGAATCATGTTGTAGTCGTTTAACGAATAGCTTTGACATACTGATCTGTCAAACACGACTAAAATGCTTAAAGTTGACCAGAAATAATTGAGGGATAAAATGCACAATAGGGCGACCAAAACTCCGTTGGAAAGACCAGGTTACTGAGAACCTTACAGAACTCGGTGTAACTAACTGGAGAAGAAGCGCAGAAGATCGAGGCGCTTATAATATTTTTCTACGTGCGGTATATAATCCACTGTGATTGCATAGAAGTACCTGCTAAGTAAGTAAGTAAAATGCACAGGTTTCCAAGTAAGAAATTGACAAAAATTTAGATAAGTGTGCAGTTGTGTTCTTTGCCACTATCTCTGTCTACTTACTTGAGATATTTAAGTTATACCTGTATTTCCACTACACAGAAAAAAATTACGACAAATGAATTGTCATATTAAATACCATTTCGTCAATACAATAAATATTTAATTAAAAAGGCGCCAACAACCGAAATTGTAAAAACAATAAACAGTGTTGTCATAATTACAATTTTTTTATTTTTGTTGAATTTAAACAGTGGTAGAAAATTTGTAATTACGAAAATTTACAACCACTCTCAAATTGAAAAATTGTTATAAATCAAAATTGAATGGTAACAATTTTATTAAATTACTTAACAACAATTGTGTTTTTTTTTTGTGTAGAATTTGAAACTTTCAAGGCGAATATCTATCGAAATAAACTTTTTGTCATTTGCATCCCTTTGCTTCTTACTCCTTCAATTGTGTTTACTTACTTACTTAAGTGGCCCATTACAACTTACGAATGTCGTTTATAAATTTGAGTCCCGAAGTGTTAAAGAATTCCTTACACTTCGGTCTTCTGTGTGCGTTCTCCAGTTAGTCCTACCAGATGGTGGAACGTCGCCAACCGCTTGGTCCTTTCAACGTAGTTTGGGTCTACCCGCTCTGCGCCGTCCTTCAGGTTCGCCTTCAAACACCTTTCTCGCATTAACATCCATCCTGGCAACATGTCCCAGCCATCGTAGTCATTGGATTCTGACTCTTTAAGCTACGTCGATGTCGTGATAAAGCTCTTACTGGTTCATCCGATGGCGAAACTCGCCGTCGACACAGATAGATCCACATATTTTTCGGAGTACTTTTCCCTCGAACACGCCCATGTTTTGTATGTCCGTTGTCGTAAGTTATAGCTGTTTCTTAGTATCCCGAGATAAGGTGGTGTTACTATTCTCCGCTTGACTTCTTGGCTGACACTATTTTTCTTATTGACGGAAGATCCGAGGTATGTTAATTCATCTACTACCTCAAAACAATAATTTGTTCGTTGAAATCATTTTGTTCTCGTTGACCGCAAAATCCATTTTTGCTGACTCCTTTTCTAGCGATGAGAAAACTGCAGTAACATCACGCAGATTTCGGCCAATGATGACTATATCATCGGCATTGGCTAGTGGAATGTGGCTTTTGAGGAATATGGTGCCAGACATGTTGACTCCAGCCTTTCTTATCACCTTCTCCATAACTATATTAAATAGTGTACAGGACACGATAGCTGTCTAAGGCCTTTTTCCATATTGAATGTTTCAGAGGATTTGGCGTTTTCCTAAGTACGTCTGTAAAGTCGAATTAGTTTAGCAGAAATACCAAACTCAGACATAACCTCATATAGCCTATTCCTTATCGAAGGTACGAAGCCAGCTTTGTAGTCGACAAAGAGGTGGTGATAGGTGTCGATCTGAGGATTTGTTTACTTACATAATTTCCCTTTACACCTGATGAATGAGGTATGGGATAGTTCTCGCGTTGTTGTGAATTAACACGCTTTCTATTTTTAGATTCACAACTAACGGCACCTACTTGTTTATCGACGAATGCGAACGTCACTGTTTGAGAAGCTCTTACTAGACACGCCGATTGACTCGACACTTAATACTGCGAAGTTGCTGTCGACAACATTCGAGGGGAGCCGACAATGAAAGAAAATTGATTCTTTTTTAAGATGACTGGAGCCAGGTTTGAACCTGCGATCTCCCGCATGGTAGTCGCGTGTTCTAACCACTATGCCACGGCCGGTCCTATTTGTTTACTATTACAAGATAAATGAAGACCAAATTTTATTACCCTCCAGATGTCCGGGAATCCTGGTATTCCCGGGATAGGACCGGGAAACCTGGGAATACTGTTTTCGAGAAATCGCCCTCAAGAGCGATTTTTTATTTTTCCCAATACGAAAAGTTTCTCGCTTTCAGACCCAAATTTGGGCAATTTTTTTTAGAATTCATCGTAGATTACGATTTTGATAACCGCCATACAAATTGATTCACTCTAATGAACATAGAAATATGACTGTGTATTTATGTAGTATGAAGTATGTGTGGGAAGATTGTTTTGTATGGAAGGTAAAGTCCACATCCTTTTTTTATTCTCAAATTTCAATAAGCAGAATATGACTGAATTCTGCGTAAAAAAGATAAGTAATTATGTATGTAAAGTTATGAGAGTGATATCGTACATTTGTATGGCAGGTACGAGAAGGCTTTATTTAGAAAAATTTAGAAATACGCTGGTAAACAAGGACCAGCCAACCAGACAGTCGGAAAAGACTAACCGTCTTGAAAAATCCTAAAACAAATGTGGTATTAAGATACTTGGATTCTATAACTGGTTATCCCTAAGGATACATTGTATTCATACTTATTAAACCGATGTCGTACCTATATGTTTAAGATTTAAAAAAAGTCATAGAAAATATTTTTTTATCCCATTTTACACAAATTCAAATATTTATAGCAAAATATAATGCTGTTTTATTGACGAATTTTAAAAAGTTTGTAATTCAAGTACCCTTACCTTAGCGACCAGTGATTACAGCAAAGATTAATTCACCGGTACAAAACTGAAGGGGATGATGGCATCGTCTTTTTTTCCGGCCACACCTTATCTAGTAAATAATTTTTTTTCTATACGCTTTTGTTCGATTTAAAAACCCATTTGGCATTCATGTCCTTCTTTTGTTTGATTTTCATTAAATCACACGTGGTTCCTTAATTTTGCCATTACCGTTATGATATCATAATTAACATAAACTCCTTAAAACATCCTGAAATTACTCCAGTTAGAAATAAAAAAAGTTAGTTTAATATAATAATAAACCTATGCCATGATTATGTGCAATTCATATTAAAGCTATGCCTTATTACTCGCCCCTGCTATGTACACCAGTTCTTTGTCGTACATATTTAATGTTTGTTTTTATTTTTATTTCTGTCATGTTTATTTTACTTTATCATGCCACGCTCATGAGAGCTTTTTGACACAGTACAATTTTCTTTGCTAGCTCTCGCTCTTGTATCTTACTCTCTCTATCTCGCGTTTGCTCTCATACTCACCGGGCGCAACGGTTGAGTAGACTACCAATATTTTTGTGGGGCTTTATCGTTTACACACAACAACAACTGTTATTGTGTTGTGTATTGTGGTTCGCGTTTAGCTGTCTGACGTTTCTGTGCGCCTGTTACGAATTAAACAAACAAGACAAGATTTATGTTAGTTAATTTTACTGGATTGTTTGTTGTTGTTAAGTTTTTGTTTCGCCTTTCATTTATTTTGTGATTTGATTGCTGCTGCTTCCGAAATTATGAAAAGAAACTAAAAAAAAACAACAAGCATTAAGCAAAACAACCAGCGGATGGATGGATGCTTCCATTGTTGTTGGCATTGTACAACAATATAGATTTTTAGAGTTATATGGTCGAACGTGTGCTCGCGCCGGTGTGTGTGTGTGTATGCGTTCGCGCATAAACATCTGTTAAATTATAATAAATGTAACAGTTTAAGACGATTTTTTTTCTCTCAGTGCAAGAGTATTTTGTATGGGACGTTGAAGTTCCGATGTAGAATACAAAAATAAAAACAAATACACACAATGGATAAATAACACAACAATTTTTTACTCTCATCATCGAGAAGATTACACCAGCGTTTGAAAAAAACTCACAAATGTGCACAAAATGTATGCAAAACTCTTTTCATGAGAGTGTTTGAGAGGTAAATGTGACACAAACTCTGTACCGTTGAGCATGTTAACATGCAAACACATCTCGCTAAGTGTCGGAAAACGATGTTGCTCTTTTTTTTGACTCCCGTCGTGTGTGCGATAAAGATGACACAACTCATATGTGCACTGAGAAACGAAAATACCCAAACACGGAGTAACACATGAATATTCATATAGAGAAAAAAACACATACATACATATATTTACACATATACAGCTATATTTCTTCTTCTTCTCTACCAATCTTTTAGTGTCGCTCGTTTATGTGTGCACACCATCTTTGAGTGCTCAGAAAAAAATTTTACAAAAGAGTTTTGTTATGTGTTGACTCTGTGTGCGGAGCATCTTCGATCATTAAACTCTTGTGTTTTGAGTTCGCCTGCGCTCATTACCGACGTTTAAAATGTGTTGAGCAGAGTGTTTTGGAGTCTTTTCAATCCCTGGATTACACCAAGAAAATGTTGAACGCTTGTAGAGTTGCCTTGTGTTGTGTGTTAATTACGTTTTTAGCACTTTGTAGTGACAGTTGTACTAATGTAATGTGTATTAACTATTATAAATTGTTCTTTTTTTTATTAATAAGTAATTTTAATATAATCGTATAAAATCAATGTATTTGTGAAGGATAATAGAGGCGCTTCTAATTTATTTTAAATTCGCTTAATATTTTTGAATGTGTTTTTGTTTTAAAGCCAACGTTATTGAACAAGTTGAAACAAACTTGTATATTGAATTACTACAGTAAACTACGGATAAGTGCACATCGCATAAATGCAAAAACCGCATAAGTGCACTGGAACTTGAAGCCATTAGCCTTTTTTGTACATTTACATACAAAAATACACGGATAAGTGCAACACGCATAAATGCAAAAACCGGATAAATGCAAAACTTTTGATAACCTGAAAGTACTTTTTTAGTACAACTTTGCATGCATAAATGCAAATCTCTCATACAACATAAATGTAGATTTTGATTTAGAGAAACTGGTGAAAAAAAAATGTTGGAACAGAAAAAGATTTCGGTTCAAAAAAAGATTTCAGACATTTCCAGCGTGGTTTAGGTGATTTGAATTGAGTGCAATTTAATATGTAATTTGCATTTTTTTTTGTATGAAATATGATAAACACTAAAACAATAAAATATAAATTTGTGATTATTTTAGCTTAAACTGAACTGATTTTATAAGTTTTTATTAAAACCTGTTATGTAATGCAAACCAAATTTAAATAAAAACATTAAACAGCTTTATATTTTAATTATTTTCTTAAAGTTCCGTCCAAACTGAACTGGTGTTACAGATTAATAAAAATAATCTAATGTTTGTATAAATGCAATAATCGTGCAATTATGCAATGTTTGCATATATGCAATAGTTGTGCACTTATCCGAGTGTTGTATAAATGCAAAAACAGCATAAGTGCACAAAAAGTCGCGCGAAAACCGATGTGCACTTATCCGTAGTCTACTGTATATTTACAGTTGAAAATATTAAAGTCTCACCCAACAATTTATTTGTGAATAAAAAAACTGGTAGGTTTTAGACTAATCGAAGCATTTTTAGAGCGGCGCCAGGTTTTCAAAGTCAGTATCTTCGGTAAAAACAACTTTGTCAAACAAATTCAGTTTTTATCGTTTTTTTTTTTTTGAAATATGAGTTGGTGACGCTTACGTTGTTAAGGAAAAAAGGCGACGACATTTTCTCTGTAGCGAGTACCATATGCCAACTCGCTACATGTGTACAGTAAATGTTCGGGTCGTCATTCAATACCATTAGCAATGATCAGTTTTGTACTTATCACAGATGAGACAGCCTATAGGGCATATGGCCAGAAATTTTGAATTATTGGGGAAAATTTTTTAGAAAAAGGTATTAATGACAATTTTATGAAGGTTTCATTCAATAAATTAGTTTATGGATATATTAACACAATGAAATTAAGAAACCCTGCCCTAGAATCTTTTCTTTAGGGTAGCCAAACGTACTGTTTTTAGCAGTACATGTACTGTTTTTTTGTTTATGTACTTTTTCATGCACAACACGTCAACAGGGCGGAAATGAATTGTATTTAGAACCTTTTACTGTTTTTTTTATTTTACTGATTTTTCATATAACAATCCATTTCAATATTTGATAGTAAAATGATTTGTGCAGTTTACAAAACTAACCGAATATAATAAAGGGTTTTCCAATGAGATGGTAGCTGTCACTTTTGAAACTTTTTTTCTTTGACATTTGAAAAGTAGAAACTACGCCTTGTCGGACTGCAATACAGAAATTGGTGGAAAAACTCGAGCTGTTGGGACAAGTTAGTGATGTGAAGAATAAAACCCGTGCGCGTCAAAGAAAGAAGCCGACCGAGAATAAGCCGATGCGCCGCCGCTGCCGACTGTTTATCTGTAGCCGCACCGCCGCCGATATGTTCGGCTTATTTTTAGCCGCCGAGTAATTCGACCTGTAGCGGCTGAAGTCTGAAAAATTTCGTTGTGTTGGTACATTTTTTTTTGATCACTGTTTTTTTAAGATCCGAAGCAATTATAGATTACAAAATAATGAGCCGAAATTGAGCCGCCGCCGGTAAAAATCATATTTCGCCGCCGTCGACCGATAAAAATATTCTGAGCCGCCGCCGCCGCCGACAAATTCGCGTCGGCTTCGTTCTCTGGTGCACGTCGCTCAAGAACAACTGAGAATATTGCTGCTGTAACCCAAAGTGTTGAAAAAACCCAAGTTAGTCCATTCTTCGTCGTTCTTTTGAATTGGGTATTCCAAAAACGTCATTACACCGTATTTTGCATAAAGTCTTTGGTCTTAACGCTTATAAAGTTCAGTTAACACAAGAACTCAAACCGCCCGATCCGGCGGGGTCATTGGACCTTACTTTTTCGAAAATGAAGTTGGATCAACAATAACGGTGAATGGATTGCGCTATCGAGAGATGATTAATGATTTTTTATGGCCGGAGTTGTATGGTATTGATCTGGACAACGTTTACTTTCAACAAGACGGCGCTTCGTGCCACACAAGCAACGAAACCATTGATCTTTTACGGGAAAAGTTTCGGGACCGTGTTATCTCTCGAAGAGGTGATCACAATTGGCCACCGAGATCTTGTGATTTAACACCTTCTTCCTTTGGGGCCACGTGAAAGATAAGGTCTACGCCAACAGCCCAGCGTCGGTTCAAGATCTCAAAGATAAAATTCGTGAGGCTATCGAGGACCCAGGGTAGCCTTTATGCGATTTGGCTATGGAAAATTTCATGAAAAGGATACGGGCCTGTAAGCGTGCTCTTGATGGCCATTTGGCTGATGTTGTTTTTCATTATTAACGGGAAAAGTTTCCGGACCATGTTATCTCTCGGAGAGGTGATCACAATTGGCCACCGAGATCTTGTGATTTAACACCTTCTACCTTTGGGGTCACGTGAAAGATAAGGTCTGCGCCAACAGCCCAGCGTCGATTCAAGATCTCAAAGATAAAATTCGTGAGGCTATCGAGGACACAGGGTAGCCTCTATGCGATTTGGCTATGGAAAATTTTATGAGAAGGATACGGGCCTGTAAGCGTGCTCTAGATGGCCATCTGGCTGATGTTGTTCTTCATCCTTAACGGCATACCTTCCTCTTTATTATGAAATAAAAATCCCATCATTTATTTCAAAAAATTAGATTTTTCTTTAATACCAAAATAACACCTCTTATTGGAAAACACTTTATAAAACTCTGTATCATTGTAAACATATTGTTTACGACGTTGCACAGTGGCACCGCCCCATACATTTTTTGGAAAAAAAATAGAAGGAGTGGTCGTACAGCAATCAAATGTTGCAGAAACACTTCTCTGGGCTAAATTAAGAAATTTTGAAAAAATCTTGGAAAACCGCCTACTGCCACACCCACCTCCCATATAACTGCACTTGCCAAAATTTGTATTTTTGGACCTAGGGACTCGAAATTCGGGACACTTCTTAATTGAGTTCTCCTTATGAAAAATATTGGGGATGCCAAGCCTACTTTAGATTTTACGCCCATTGAAAGTTGTAGATTTTAGGTGATTTTTTTCCCTGTCTAGAATCTTATGAACATTTCATATAAGTTAAAAAATTTTAACTTTATTCAAAAGTTAAACATGTGTTGTCTCCATACAAAAGAAGAGAATATCCCCAACAACCCTCCGCAAAAGATATTAGCCTTCAAATAGACCGAAAATATCGCACAAATGTATGCATTAAAATCGATGTTACTAAAAGGGACGGTATTTGGCGGTTATTTTTTGTTTTCTTAATTGAAAGTACACACTCGGACCTTTCATTTTTTATAGTTAGAGAGCTAAGCAAGGCAAAGCACATAAAGTTTTTTTTCCATCAAAAAGTGAAAAGTTGATATTTTTAGTATAATTTTTGATAATTTCAATTTCAATAATTTTTTTTTTATAAAAGAGTAAGTGCTATATTTTCACTAAAAAATAAAATCTAATTTCATTGAATAAATTTCCGTTGACTTCTGTTGGTTTTTTTAACTACAAAATTTCATAAAAAACCTTGTTGGATCTTATCCAAATACTTCTTTACAAAACCATATCATTAAAATTTTAATATTGGAAAGTTGAAAACCCCAATTTTTCCCGCCGAAATGCCACTGTGCGTTGTTTTGGTTTGGATGAATACAATTTTCAAAATCAATTTTAATTTTTAATAAAAGCGTACTTAGGAGCCTTTGCATGTTAAGCCAACAATATGTACCTATGTACTCTTTGTAAATACGTTTATAAGATATTATTTTTTTTAACGTAGGTTTTGTTGCTTATTTTATTAATTCTTGAAATTTGTTATGTCTTATACATTTTTATATTTTCATTAAAATGTACAGTTTTTTTCTTAATTTTACTGTTTTATATTCATTTATGTACTGTTTTTCCGACTTCAATAACTGGCGACCCTACTTTTCTTGCACCTTGTTGGTTATTATTTTTATAAAGCATTTTCTCTAATATCTACCTGTGGCGTTACACTATGGCAACACTGTTTTCCACACATTTTAAACAATAAGGATGATATTACACCCGGAGAAATTGAAACAATTGATTTATCAAACAACAACGGCAGCAACAACAAACACTACAATAGAACATAACGCACTGGAACGTTGTTGTTATTTACACCCATAAAAATTCATACATTTAGCACTCAAAATGGTGAAGTCATCGTGTCGATTTTCTGTTTGTTTACTCCGTTATGGAGAGAGGGGGGTGGAGCTGAGCTGAACTGAGTGTGATTGTGCATGTTTGGAGGCTGAGGTGAATCGTTTGAAAATAACGCACAGAGATGAGAAACAAAAAAAAAAAAGAAATGCGTTCATCGTGTGGTGGGATTCCTTGTGCGATTTCACGAGAAAGAGGGAAAAAAAAGTTCATTATGATGATTGAAGGAGATGTGCTGTTTATGCTGCTGACTGCTTCGCTATAGTCAGTGTTGTTGTTGTAGGTAGTTGCTGATTTTGTTTTTGAAGCTGCTCCTCTTGTTTTTGTATTGTTTGTTTGCTGCTTGGATGTTGTTTTTATTGGGATGTGCTTCCAATGTACGTTCGGTCGTTTGTTTGTTCGTCGTCGTCGTCGTTCTCCTGTTTGTATTCGTTGTGCGGTGTAGTTGTAATTGTTGTCATCGTCGTTGTTGTTGGTGTCGTTGTTTTTGTGGCCATTGCTGTGTGCAGCAGTAGCAGCGGCAGCAGCAGCAACACTACAGAAAAAATCGTTTTCATATTATAACGGCATTGCCAAAGAGAGCTTATTTTCAGTTGCCCTGAGAGCATGAGACCGACCGTGTGGTTTTGTGTGGATTTGTTTTTTCCTGACTTTAAACAATTTTTTGCGTCATTACTACACAACTAAATATTGTTATTGGTTTTTATTTTTTTTTTGTAAACATCACAACATCTACTGCTGCTGTTGCCCGTCTACGGCTCCTTCGGCTGCTGCCCTCACTTTGGGGTGATGTTTAATGTTCGACGCTGTTGTATGTGCGCTTGAATGCACGACGACAGTACGCGAGTGTGCGGTGAGAACAATACTTAGCGACGAACGGCCGCAACAACAAATTGTAAGCTGCTGCCTCGTCTTCTTCGTAGACATAGTGTTTCGGTTGCTGTTTACATTTTTTTTTTTTGCTGTGTGGTGCTTTTTGTACATTTTCGTCTCTGATGGTATTTTATTGTCGAGTCGGTGCCTGTGTGTGTGAGTGTGTGTGTGCGCGCACGGTAGTGCAAAGTGTTTCTTTTTCAGTGCCGTTGTGTTGTGTTGTATGTGTTTTTTTTTTCTATTTCACTGCTCATTTTGTTGGTGTTGCTGTGTTTCTCCTCTTGTTAATAAATAAAGAAATTAAATTAAAATAATACAACAACGAGAATGGCAACACAAAAAAATTTAACACATAATTAAACAATAAAGTGAATGAGAAATCGCTCGAAAAAGCAGAAGAAGAAGAAAAACAAAAAGAAACAAAAAACGATTAATGAAATGGGGGAAGAAAAAAAAATGCAGTGATTGATGGTGTTTTAAAGCAGATGATTTGTGCAATAAAAAATGTTGTAAAAAGTGGAAAAATGTTAAGATATTAAAACGAAAGATTAACAAATAACACAAACCAAGGTTAGCACCATATAAATGTCTATATGTAAAATCATAAAATGTGTACTTTAAAAATTTTAAATTAAGTGTCAAAAACAATTTAATTTGCAATAAATACATATAATTGTTAAATTTGAATTATAAAGATATATATTTAATTAAATGAAACACAACATTTAAATACATATGTACGTACATATGTATTTACATAAAACAATGTGTGACAGCAAGAAAAAAATCCACGAAGAAAACCAATGACAAGTTTGTAACTTTTCATGCATGTCGACGTTACGCCCTTTCAATAACCAAAACCACAACGAGATAACGTCTATCGGTCGGCAGTCGCTAAAAACCAACAAGAAAAAAAATTGTATCTACGATTAAATTAATTGTAATTGTGTAAAAGTGATAAAAATGTATACAAATAAAATTTTAAATCAACTATAATTTCTATGATAGCTGTCACATTTAAAGAACTTGAATTGCTGTTTATTTTCCAAATAAGTAATAACTTTTGCAGACAACCGAAAAATTACTTGTTACAGACAGACAATTTTCAAATTTAAAGACATTTAAGTATCTGTTGTATACAAAGTTTAAAATTAAATGTTAAGTGGTGTAAACAAAACAAAAACCGTTAAACTTTTTAATAGCCAATTTCAATAAAAAGTCGTCTTTTTTTACTTGTTTTCTATTCTAATAGTACCTATTTATACTTATAAAATACAAAAGTTTTGCGTGTTGTCGTCGTGAACTAACTATACCTATTCATCATAGATCGATTATTTTCTGTTCTCCCATTTTGTTGTTTCTTATACAGTTAGTTAATTAAATGTGGTACGTAATTTGAAATTTTTTCTATATGTCTAGATATCTACGGTTATTGTGTGTAGGTTTGTTTAGATACCAACAGTGTATATAGATATATATGTGTGTGTGTGTGTGTGTGTGTGTGTGTGTTTGAGTTTAAACCAGTGGTGTTCATTTCATAGAACAATTGTTCCCGCTCAACTCACATGTATTCTTACTCTCTTGCTTTCAGTCGTCACTGAAACAGCGACGAATCAACATGTGCAGCGGATGTATGCCGATGTTTTTTTTAATGCACAAAGAAAACACAACTATATTAATAATTAAATATTTAAAGTATTTTATTTAGAATGAAAAAAGTCCCCCTTATGTATATATGTATATATTATGTATGTGTATATACATTAAAACTGCTTTTTATCCATTCAACATTTCTTATAGTGCAATTCTCTTTTTCTCACCAACACAATTACATTTTCACTTTTGAACAGCACTGGTTTAAACACTGAATGATTTATTAAAGCGAATTAAAGAAACCGATATTAGGTGTAGGTAAAAGTTTTGTGGTGTGCGCAAATGTTCGCAGTAAATGGGGGATCATGAAATTAATAAGAAATATAATTTTTTTTGTCATGACCACAAAACTTGGCTGAAGTGCAAAATAAAACCGGATTTCCAATATGAAAAGAGATATATACATCCTGGGCCCATCAAAAAAAAGCTGGTATTGAAATGAAAGAGTTCACGAGTTCACAGTGGGGGAAATAATAATTCTTATTCGATCTTCTTATTCACTTTTTAAACTAAAGCTAAGTTAAAATCAAATCGATACAGCGAGAGACATTTTAAAAAAGTTTTTTATTTTTTTTTATTTATTGCTAGGTATAACAATAATAATTACAAAACAAAATTGAGTTTTTTTATATGCATCAATTAAAAAGTTTTCTTGAATATTTCGCCTTTAAAAGGTACATAAGAAGATGCAAATATCTTTTTCTTCAGTTTTGACCTCTTTCAGCTTTTATCACTTTCACTTTCACAAATAAATACGGTGCCTTGAAAATATCGTTCATTTGGCACATACATATGAAAGCAAGGCGACCGTTTGTTGGACTCCCTACGTAACCAAATATATGCATTGGATTGGTCTCGAAAAAATCTTTTATTTGAGTACCTGCAAAAAAGGTGCCATCAAAAAACACAAGCGTTCCTTCTTTCACTCCTCATGGACCCGGCAAACAACTTTGACCTTGATTTTCTCGTTTAGGGCGTATTTGGTGGAGTGTAACGGTATTTGCAGTCCTTTAATGGGAAACCGCCAACTGCCAACTCGCGAGCCACTTGAGTAAGTATTTTTGAAGCGCCAGGATAGACTGAAAAATTTGCCAGAAAACTGAAAAATTTCATATAAATGTATGAAAATAGTAATAGAAACTTCTTCGTTCCCGGATCGGCGTTTCAGCAGTTTTAATATTCTAAACAAAATAGAAAATGCACTACATATTAGCAACAAGTAACTTTGACAGCGTTTGGAAAACGAATGTAAGCAAAAAGAAATAAAATAATAACGTAATATAGTTAAGCATTGTATTCTCTTTACCCTACAAACGGTAATTATTAAAAGATTGGCATTTGAGAAATCTAATTTTGGCCGCCCAGATCGTAAATTTAAATTTAACCCTCTGTGCGGCGTTTGTACATCAAATAGCATTATTTAATTTTTTATTTAATCGATTTAAAAATTTAATTTAATCGAAGAAAAAAATATTTTTTTTTATTTCCCGCTACATTTATCTTGAAAATATCTTTAATTTCGTAGAACCCATAGGGGTTTTGACCTATCCTTTGGGGACCAAGAAGAATAGATTAGATTGGTTGTTTTTGGGTTTCCGACCCATATCTTGCACTTCAGACCAAATTTGCACAGCTAGATCGAAAATGAACGCTGAAATGAAATCCTTACATCCATCTAAACATAAAAACAATAAAAGATTATGCATATATGCATTAGAAAAATATCACAATACCAAAGTGCAACAGAATCTAAGACAACACCAGCAAATTAACATTAATAGAAGAAATTATATTCCCTTTTTAATGCCATGAATGAAATATGAAAAAGATCCATATATTTGAGCGGTTAAGAGGCTTATACATTTAGACTCACACAACGGGACCTACAGTTTAACGACGAACCAAACGTCAACTGTTTGATAAGCAGGCGACAGAAAAGAGGGCGCCGCTTTTATATTTTGACTCATAACGGGACTTACAATTTAACAACGAACCAACAGTTTTATAAGCTGGCGACAGCAACGAGGAGGCCGCATGTCGAAGAATTGAAGATGACTATTACAGGGATCTATACTAGATTGTCCGTCCCATCTTTAACACAAAAACCCGCGTAAATCTGGTAGTACTATATCAAGCCTTCATCTGGTGTATGAAATGGGCTTGATGGCCACGCCCCTTGTGAAATTTTCCTATTTTGCCAGTTTTTCAAAAATTGGTCTCATTGCACCCAAACATCCTAAATCAACAGAAAAATTGGATTTTTCGTGTATAGATTTTTCACTTTTGCTAGGGATGAATCTCTTTTTAATACTCTATGAAAATACCTTCGGTGTCGGGCCTGAAAGGCTGAAGATTATGTTTACATCCGTCTTTGCTGGGATATGCCGTCTAGTAATTAAAAGTAGTTCTGTTTTCAAGAAAAGATTTGACTTTCATTATGAGATCTGCATACATTTCTGCGTAACCCCTTAGGATGTGTCAATAAGGTTAACAATGTGATGACAATGTTTCAGCTCAATCTGAGAATGAAAACACGTGACGTATTGAGGTTGGGAAAAGTAAAGGTTTTTTCACAAATTTAAATTTTTCTTTCCCGAAATCGGAACCATTTAAATCGAAATCGGAACCTAAGTATTATTTTGACAGGAAAATTAAATGTGTTCTTATTGATTCTGTTGTATATAATAATTGTTGTAAAATTTTTTCATTTAGCAGTATTTAGCATTTATCACAACCTCGTTCCTCGAGGCAGAATAAGATCCGGTCTTGTCTTTTAAAATGTCCCCAGTAAATTTGTTTCAAATTTGCTTCTGCCTACAATAGTGACTACAAATTATTAAGGTTTCCCTTACTTAATTGTCTTCAAGCAATATCGTTCTCATCATTCACCTCTCTTTTTGTTCAAAGCAAGTAGAGTCGACAACTTTTTCCTACACCCAATATCAACATTTTCAAATTAGTAAATTTCGCATTTCAAATCGTTTTATCCTATCGTATTTAATATGGATTTAGTAGTGTTGTTGGTTTTTTTTTTTTTTTTGTTTAAATAATAAGAACTCAGCTACTGCATACTATACGATACAATACGATACGTAAATAATTGTATTTGTAATGACATCAAGCACTGGCGCACGGGCTAGCAAGTGGTGGTGAAATTGTAACCGAAGGTTATTCAAATTCAGACTGTTGTCTATCGCCGTCGTCGTCGTCTATCGGTTTTCTCACTCTACTCTAAATGTGTGATACTACGAAGCAATGGAAGAAATTATGGAAATTAACGTAAACCAAAATGTTAAATGAAAAGAAAAATACTTTAGTGAAAATATATGTATTTTTGCTGTTTTTTGTTTTTGGTTCAACTCGTTACTCGTTTCTGCGGACCGACATACACATATATATGTATGTATGTAAAATATGTATGGATGTATGTACAAACAGACATACAAATCTACTGCGAAAACAACTCGCCACAGAAAAAAAAGAGATGAAAAAATACCTTTTTTCATCAAATGTGTAGAAAAAAAGGCAACAACAACAGCTCTGGCAAATGACGATGATGTGAATGCGATACATACTCGGTGGTATGTCTGTCGATTGGTCGGTCTGTCGGTCGTTGTTATACGACGAAAACATTTGCAAAAGAAGCAAAACAACTTAAACGAAACAAAAATCGCATAATAGGCGGGCGCACTCACTCAGTCACTCGTTTTTTTTTTCCTCTTTTTTTTCTGTTTGTAGTCTTTACACCGATAATGATGGTGCTGGCGATAATGGTGATGGTAATGATGATGATGTTGTTGAGATTAGTGTTGCCAGATGCTGGCTTCTGCAAAGTGTTACTGTTGGCTTTAAGAAAGGTTTAAACTTGCCTGCATAAAGCCAGCGTTAGCTTTGAATCAAAATTAAGCAACAGCTAGCAAAAATCTTTCTGTACATTCACATGTGTATCCCTATAACATCACTGATTTCATAGGATGACTAAGAAAAAATATAAAGTGGTTTTTATACTTAACGCAGAAATTATATTATGTCGAATCAGGTGCTGGAGTGGTTTTAATTCTAAACGCAGAAATTCCGCAATTATCGCTAAAAGCTAACAATTGTGCACAGATTTGTAATTGAAGTTATAAGGTGACTTTTTTCCGTATAGAAAAGGGACTCTTGGTAAAAATAGCTGATATATACTAGGTGAAATAAACTATAGCATACTTGAAAAGTTTGTTTGATATTAAGAGAATTTGGGAGGCAGACTATCTGTCCAGTGCCATATGCTATGGGCGTCCACGTCCATAGTAAACATTTATGTAGTTCCAGAGAGATATGAATAACTTTAGCTGTGATAGGACTTCCGTAGCTTTCGAGGCCGTTAATAATTTCTTTTTCACACAGACATGACTGGCTATTCACACGTACTCGATAGTTTTGTTTAATTCAAAACAGTCAGTCTCAGCTTGAGTGTTATAAAAGCAAGGTCACACACGCTTGTTTAGCATTCAACACAAAAAAGACACAACATTTCATACACAGATAATTCTCGACACTACAGATACGTATATGCAGCTATGGACAGGGAGCTCTCTCGGAGCTTCAAGAGCATAAGAATTCGTATCGATACAAAGAAGTTACAACAAAAACCACCCGCCAGTTTTTAAAGAAATCAATTGCCACTAAATACTAGTTACGTAGTCGATTACAGGAGGTTAATTTCCACATGATACTAGCTTAGCGGTAGAATACAGCGAACTAACTACTGAGCTTGGTCCAAGTAAACGAGGACGGTTCAATTTGAATTTGTGTTTGCTAAAATGATTTGTTTTTTTTATTCCGTCATATTTGCTGTTTGTTACGATCAACTTCCAACGAAAGTGAAGCAAAGCAAAAAATGTCCCGTTAGTTGAGTAAAAAAAAAACAAACTTGAATATTTGGTTGTGGAGTTTAAATTCTTGCAAGCGTTCTTTAGTCGCAATTTGATAATCGTGGAAGTAAAGTGCTTGTTAAAAGTAACATTAATTAAAGAAGAGATAATCTGAATATTACTTTGATAAGAATTTAATAATTATTTGATAAGTTTAATTTTTTTTTATTTTTACTGAATTTTTTTAATCTCAAAGAATGAAATTTTTAATTTATTATAGGTATTTTTAAAATAAAATATGTAATGTAACTCAAATAAAATGCATATAACTAAATAAAAACGTAATTAAAAAACTGAAAATTTGTTACACTTTAGTCTAAAAGAACTAGTAAAGGACACAGTCCCAAAAAAATAGGTCCGTAATCAGTAAAAAAGAACTAGATAAATAGTTGGAACCAATGTACCAGTTACATAGTTGGTATGTCAGAACTATAGCAGCAGCTAGTACAGGGTAATGCAGAGGGAAGTGAGTATATTACCCCCAATGACAAGCCCATGTTAAATTCGCCAGTTAAAAGCCATTGAAGGTAAATTAGTCATAACTAGTCATGTTTACTTAGGAACTAACTATGCTATGCTACAGGTTTTGAACTAGTTCCATTTCCTGGCGGGCAACAAATAAAACATTGAAGCACAAACACATTCAAGGCTTTCAATGTAGTGGTGCCCATAGCTGGTTATGAGTAGTAAGTGGGCGTGGCTAAACTGTATAAGACCAAGTGAGATGAGATTGAATACACTGATGGTAAACGGCATTATAAATATGAATATGCAGTCGAAATTTGTATGTTTGAACTGTGGACGGAGTGAGCGTGGCAAGTTGAATTTCATCTCTGGACAAAGGGCAGGGCCACCCCTACTAATCTTATGCCGCCCATTGTTGGCCTGATCAAGGATATTGCTGTCAAATGTGCCTACACCTAATTCTAAGTCGCTTAGAGTGGTAGTACGTTGCAAATTGCATTTTTGTTAATGGAGCTTTATGAACGTCCATTATTCTTTAGAATACGTACTATACTGACCTTAGTTGAATTCGGACCAAATGTAACAATTATTGTCACAAAATTTTTCAAGGTGTCGCAGTTTCATGTAGTCTTTCACATTCATGTTCCTTCCAGAGATACATCCTATGGCTCCAAAAATTCAAGAAAATACACCTAAAACTATGAATTTTTTTGGAACCTATTTTTTTGCTCCAACTAAAAAAATTCGACCTTCCCTCATATACATATATTCAGACAAAATTTTAATTGTTTTTACATTACAGAGGCGTGGCAAAACAGTATTTTACCCTAAGTTAGTTGAAATCGGACACTCAGATAGTATACTGCGCTACATATGAATATGCAGACGAAATTTTAATTTGAAATCAGTGGGCGGACGTTATTTTAGATAGAAAAATAAATCGGATTCTTTTTTATCTTAGTACATATTTTTAGAACAAGGTCCTCGACATGATGTTTGTTTAAGTATTATGCTCTCTATTCCACCCAAATCTAGTAACACTAAGCCATATTTCCAGATTTGGAAACACGAAACAGTCGCAGGTGCAAAATCAATGTAGTTGCGCCCTTGTTCTTTCAGTTTAATTAAAGTCCAAAAGTTCATTCGGGTTAAACATTGTGGTCTAATAAAATCTCTTTCGACCGCTTAGCTTTATCCAAACTAAATGTGTGAAATGTGATGTAGGTAATAAATTGTTGGCTTGCAGACTCTCCTTGCCAATATTTGGTACTTTGTCACCTAAAGAAGTCCGCTGTTTTTCTTCTTGGATTGTGGTTCATCATACCTTTAAAGTAGTTCAGATATTGGTCGCTTATGATCAAATGTGAGCAGTCGTGACATTTATCACATTGGCATTATTTGATGCCAACTCACCCGGAGAAGTCCAATGCTTGGGCCATTTTTTCTTGTTTGGTTTGCGTTAAAAATTTGCAAAGACCTCGTTATGTTGTAATTCTTCTCCGTAAGGCCTTTGCTCACTTTGGCGTTCTTTGATGCAGGCATACTTTATAAATTCTACTACTTTAACTGTTTCGTGGTCTCTGGATTGTTGTGAAGAACAAAAACTGCTTCGGAATGCGTTTAAACTTCAGCAGGCACATTGCATATTGTATTGCAAACGAACTATGCCAACAACTAGAAAACTACCACCAAGGCAACACTGTTAATGTTGTTGCTGTTGATGATGATGATGATGATGACGACGATGTTGTTGTTACTCTTGGCGATACCTACGAAGAGGAGGACTATTGGATGTGATGACGACGACTACAACAACAACGACTTCGACCTACGACGACACATCTAAATAGCGAGTATTAAATTTTGCCTTCTCCAATTTTTTTTTCTGCCCCTTTTGTTGTACATAGTCAGTTAGTTGGTTGTATGTTTGATTCGTAGTGTAGTTAGTTAGTTAAACCATAACGAATCGGAAACACAGATTTTAAAGCAATAATAAAACCAAGAAAATCCCAGTGGAAAATGAATCAAAAAAATAAATAATCAACCAAAAGTAAATTCAGTCATAGATGTGACCGAAGAATGAACGTTGTTGTGAACGGTCAATCAGGCGTTTGATTGATAGTTAGGGGTCGCGCTGAGGTATTGTTTGGACAATTCGGTTGGTTCGTCTCCGTTCGATTAGCGGTTTTGCTGCTGCTTGTGTTGAACTTTTTGTGTTTTTTTGTTGTTGTTTATTTATCTAATTCTTTCATAATAAATTTTTTACTCGTATTATAGTATAGCATTTGATTAACGTGGAAATGTGAGTGAGATAGCCACATATTGCAAAAATGTATCTTAATGTGTCGCGTGTGTGTGTGTTTGTTGCTTTTGTTTCGCTATAATTCGTATACTCCTCGTTACCGATTGCTACAAACAAATTCGCGAGATTGTGTTTTGTCAGTGTTGTTGGTTTTGGTATCGTTTTTATATCCAGCATAAACAAGCTTTTACAGTGTTGGCCAAAAGTTACAGCATGATCATTGTTGTCACTTTATTACTTTGCTTGTAAATCATCGACAATTGTTTATGTCATATTTAAAATGTAATGCGCATTCAAGTGTGTACAGTGGAGGACAAAAGTTAAGCATTAAAAGTAGTGATGTGACAAGATTTGTAATAAAAATTTGTGTGAATACGTTGCTGTGTGAGTCTTTCCATGACGAATATGTTATCTTGAAACCTGTTACTAGTTATTTGCCACAACAAAGACAAACTTATTCTAGTCAGCTGTTCGAAACAATCAATAGTTGCGATGGAAAATTTATCGGAAGTTTAAAGAAACAATAGAAGAATATTTTCGTATTTGTTTGAATTAACTCCGTAATAATTTAAGATTAACTTAAAGAGATCTCACGTCGAGATCGACTGAGAAAGAATGAGCTGTGAGATTGTTTCTACAAATCATCTTCATAATTTTGACCATCACTGTATAAACGGACAAATAAGAACATTCAATGAAAGGACTGACTGACTGTTGTGGAAGAAGTAGGAAGGAATGAGAATCACAAACAGCTACAAAATTAAAAACGAACCCACAATTATAGCAGCTCCTCTATATCAAACAAGAACTACACTACTACAACAACTAATCGACATACACAGATACACACACACACAATCGCATAAATGAAATGAAAACAAATCTATGGATATGCATACAAGAAATGTGTCCGTCTGGCTGTAAGACTGAATGAACATTTGTCTTTCTGTCTGACAGTCTGACCCTCCATTCGACTTACTGACGGTCCTATTGTAGCATGAGCATAAGAGGAGAGAATGTGTGTAGATGCGGAGATGTATCAGCAGTAATAGGTATGAAATGTATTCTAGTTGCTGCTGTGCTGCGACCACGACATTCGTCGTATCGAACCGTACCGAACGTGAACACCACACACTCGTTATCTACATACAAATGTATGAATTTTCAAAAGGCGCAAAGCTCAGCCGACGAACAACTCGCTCCTCAAACAACCAACCGACGAGAACCATCCAACCAACCAACCAACGTCAATTATTAAAGTGTATTATATTTTTTTTTCTCGCTTTTTCGGGGTTTTGTAAATGGACTTTATTACCTTTAAGAGTAACACAGAAACAAAAAAAAAATAAAACGAAAAGCAATAACAAAAACAATGAAAACAGTAAAGTGCGCTGCGCCAGAGATGATAATGGTGATACATGATACCTTCTATCAGATTTTCTTTTATGGGTACAATTAGTTTCCGTAAAAACAAACTGAAAATTGTAACGAACAAAGTGTTCTACGTAAAATACTTGCAGGCGTCAATAAATACCTCCATATGCAGTTTAATAGTTGTCACCTGTCACAATCGGATGAATACATGATGATTCTGCCAAACTCTTAGGCTACATGAGTTTCTAATCTAGGTCCTCTCACCTACTTTTAATATTTAACTTGTCTTTTTGTGGATGGCTGGCGCAGAAGCCTATGAAAAGCTTATTTACCTCCATCAATGGTGTACAGCTCTAGTTTTAGTTCCTCAATAAATTAGGAATCGACGGAGGACTTTAAGAGATTTATCCAAAAACTGGGATATTTAATTTTCTGAAATCATCGTAGTATAGCTACTGAATGCCAAAATCTTCCACAATTCGGCAATTCTGTTTGTTGACATATCCTACGACAATGCAACACGCCAGAAAAGTTGATTTTTCTGTCAAATTCGATGTTTTGTAATTACCATACGGATAAATGGATGGTCCTTTGCTATAATTGCGGAAGTCAATTGGAACTTTGGGGCAACAGCAAACAGATGTTGCTGTAGGCGAACGGGCGACCGAATTTCCTGTAGGGTACAGACGACTGAAGTCTCGGTGGGAGAACTGATAAGCGAATTTACTGTGGGGTACAGACGAAAGAAGTCCTAGTGTGATACAGGTGTCCGAAATCGCTATGAGACAAAAGATGATAGAATTTCCTTTGCGGTACAGCCGACCGAAGTCCTACATCCGAATTCCAGAATTCCCTGTGGGGCACTGGTTAGGTTATGTTCATTCAGCAGCCACGTTCAACACAGCTCACATCCGTCCTAGTATGAATCACATTGTGATACCATTTCCATATTTTCGCACCAAGTATTCCTATTCTGTTCGGCCAACTTCGCTATCAAGCCATTTTGTTGCTGTGATGAAGGCAGGATGTTCCCGCAAATCGGCTACGGATAGACACGTATTGCCCAGAAGTATCCGATAACCAAGCTTTTCATATCTCAGGTCACCAGAAGCAGCGCAGTGACATAGAAGATGCTCCGTAGACTCCTCTTCTTCCTCTTCTACAAAAATCGTTGTAGGGTAATTTCGACCTCTTTGCATGTTTACGAACCTGCCAGATACCGGTTATTACAGCTATGATGTTCCTCAGGTGGACTCTGGCCAGGTTCAGCAAAAAACGTGTCCTCTGTATATACATTGTAGGCCAAATTTGTTTGGTCGCCGTGCAAGTGGGTTCTTTCGGACATCTCTCCTTAGCAATGAGTTTCAGTTTCTTCGTATTTAGCTGTTACCCACTTGTGAGAGGGACACCAATGAGACCGTAAACTTTGCCCGAGTTCACTGTCTCGCTATCTCCTCAAGTGACGACCGGCATTCTCGAACATTTCACTAAGTGGTGTACACATTCTCCAGGGATCTGAGAGTCTCTACTATCAGTAAGAATATGAATATTTCCGCCCAAAATCCCACGATGCTGAATTTTCTCTACGTCTATTCTAATGGCCGCTACTTCGGCCTGAACTATCCTACAGTGATCCGATCGATAGTCTGATTGATAGTGGCAAATTCAACTCCTCCGATTTCACAGCCTGTTCTTTCCTTTAATTTCGTACCGTCCGTGAAAATTAGGATGACATCCTCCACAAAGTTTAGGGCATTATAATCATAGTAGGACCTATTCGAAATGTTCCGTATGTGAGGTACTGAAGTAAGAAGTCGTTGTGGTGAACAGTACCAAATTCCGTGTGGGTTACAGGCGACAGATTTCCTTGTGGTATAAAGAAGACCAAAGTCCTAGTGGGATACAGACTACCGAAGTCCCTGCAGATTACAGACGGCCAATGTCACTATGGGGAAACAGACGAACAAGGCCCTGTGGGATACAGGCAACCGAATTTCCTGGGTTGGACAGCCGATAGGAGTCCTTGTGGTGGGCAGACAACCGAATTTCGTGAACAGATGACAGAATTCCCTGTTGGGTACTGACGAAAGAAGCAATTTGCATAACAGAAGACCAAATTCCATATGTGGTACAGACGACGGATGTCCTTGTGGGTAACAGAAGACCGAAGTCCTCGTGGTGTACAGACGGCCGAAGTCCCTGCGGGTTAAAGACGGCCAAAGTTACTTTGGGAGAACAAACTACAGAAGTCACTGTGGGGGAACAGACGACCAAGTCCCTGATGTGAACAGACCTTATGGTAAATATACGACCGAATTCCGTTTTGGGAACAGAAGAAAGAAGTGCTTTTGATGAACAGATGACAGTTTTTTGTGAGGCACAGACGAACGATGTCCTTGTGGTGAACAGACGACGGAATTTCGTGTGGGGTACAGATGACTGAAGACCTTGTGGGATACAGTCGACAGAAGTCCTTGTAGTTACGGACGTCCGCGGTCCTGTGGGTCCCAAAGATGAAACAGACGACATAATTTCCTCTGGGTTACAGAGAACAGACAACCTAATTTCCTGTGGGGTACATATGAAATAAGTCCTTGTAGTAAACAGACGACCGAATTCCGTGTGTGGTATACAGACGACTAAAGTCCCTGAATTTGACTAACGAAATCATTGTGTAATACAGACGATCGAAGTACCTGCGGGTAACAGACAACCGAAGTCCCTAAGGGGTATAGACGACAGAATTTCCTCTGGGGTACAGAGAACAGACAACCCAATTTCCTGGGGTGTACAGACAAAAGAAGTCCTTGTGTTGAACAGACGATTAATATCCTTGTAGGATATAGACGACAGAAGTCCTTCTGGAATACAGAGGAGAGAATTCCCTGCGGGTTACAGACGTGGGTGTACAAACGATCGCATTTCCTGAAGGGAAAAGGAAGAACAAAGTCCGTCCGGGTTACAGGCAACCGAAGTCACTGTTGGGAAACATACGACCAAAGTTCCTGTGGGATATAGACGAACTAATGTAGAAGATTTTGTATGAAATACGTTGTGGATTAAAACAGTTTGGTTTTGAAATGCAGATATTCGTTAACCTAATGAAAGCTTCTCGATGTTGTCGACAGCAATTTCGCAGTTTAAGTGTCGTGTCAATCGGCATGTCTAGTAAAAGCTTTTAATAGTGAAGTTCGCATTCGTCGATAAACAAGTAGGTGCCATTTGTTGTGAATCTAAAAATAGGCAGCGTGTTAATTCACAACTACACGAGAAGCATTCCAAACCTCATTCATGGGGAGTAAAGGGAAATAAAGTTTTTTTTTAAGTACTGAAGGCTTACGAATATATGCGTTTTCTCTAAATAAGGAACAATCTGCTTCAAACTCAGAACCCGTAGGATTTAAAACCCACCCACTCCCATACAATACAAAAGTTAGTAAAATGTGTAAACCCTGTGTGAGTATCTGCTAGACATCCGATTTGCGTATCTCGTCATTAACTTTGAGCAAGCATTAACTGCCGCCTACCCAATATTAAGTACCCAACTTAATTGTACCATTTAGACAGCAAATTCATTTATCATCCCTATGTATTGAGAGCTCTCCTTTTTCCACTGATGATATTGTGTTATTGTTCCTGGTGATGTTGGTCGTCGTCATCGTCGTTTTCGACAACGACAACAAAACGACGATGGTGACGACGACGGACTTGCGACGAAGTAAGTGAGAGTATGTGTGTGTGTGTTTGTATGAACGTATGTGCGTTTGTTTGATTGTTTTGTGTGTTGCGCTGTGTTGTGTTGATGGCTCTGTTGGTTACGGTGTCTAAGGCACTGACTTAACAGCAACTACAACCACACAACAACAGTGCTAAATGTTCCGACTTACAAACGTGACGTGTTTTTAATTTCGAGTGTTGCCGTTCGCTCGCTCGCTCATTTGTTTCTTCATTCTACCTACTACTACTTGTGTGTGCCGTTGTGCCCAATTGTGATACTATTACTGCAGCAGCAACAACAACAATAACAAAAACGCTAGCTAGCAGCAACAAAACCAAGAATATGCCATACAAAAGCCAGGCAACAACAACTACAACATGAAAAAATTGTGCAAAAAAAAAATACAAAATATTTAAATGAAATGTGAAAAAATTTAAGTAAAAATACAATAGTATGGAAAATTTACGATACAATTTAACAAATCGAAGTGATACAAAGAAAAACACAGCAGCACCAGTAAAAGAAATTGATTAAAATGTGAGCAACAAAAAAAATTAACAGATTCAAACGATATAAATTCCCTACATTCGCAAAAAATTTATGTAATCTTTAAAGCGAAGACGACACGACATGTAAAAAAATGTAAAAAAAAAATCAATCAATTAAGATATTTTACAGTGGCAAACTAAAGTCATCGCATGTTAAATTGAAATTTAATTTTTCACATAACCAAGTACCCCACCCCTGCACACCAACCAAACCAACCAACGTCGATGATATTACAATTTTTTAAACAGTGAATTTTATTGAATTTTCATTTTGATATATTTTGTTTCTCTAAAAAGGAAAATCAATTTTTTTTCTAGTGGTGTACATACATATTCAATAAGAGAAGTGAGAAAAGAAGAAGCTGAAAAAAATTGTAACATACATACTTAAATTTTTATATCGTCGTTATACATACAAATATACATACATGCCAACATACTACATATGTACGTACAAATGTATGTGTATAACAACATAACAGCAGTGGCAGCACCAGCAGCGAGCGCAAGAATTATTAGCAGCTGTCAATAAAGCCGGTCGGTTGAACGCAAAACAGCTGTTTCTTCGTACACGACGGCTAACCATCATCAACAACAAAAACAACAACAACAGCGCCAGCAACCAACACAATATAAAAAATACTCTTACACACAAACACACCCAGTGTTAAAATTTTACAAAGCAGAAAAATGCATTTCTAAACAAAACGCAAAGAAACAAATACAAAAACCCAACCGTCATCTCTCTCTCTCCCTCTCACTCTCAACGGTGAATAACAGTGAAAATATAAGAGAGTAGATAGCATTAGTAAGCCTTTGGGAGAGAGACATAAATTGAAATATTCACACACCGTATTGAATTGGTGAGCGTTAAGTCGTGCTCCCTCCGTTGGTGGAAATTGTTTGCTAACAAAAGTGTCACAAAGCTCTCGCCATCCAATGTCTCTCACTTTGCCAATGTCGCTAATAGAGACCTCAACAATAACCGAATCCACAGCACATCGAAATTTTAATAAGTTTACAACAAATCCTATGGTCGTTATACAAGCAACAACAACGACGGCAGCCACAGTGTCCAGTAAAACGTTAGCAACAACTGCAACAGCAACCACAAGAACTACAAATAAAAGAACACGCAAAAGATCCACAACCGATTTAACAACGGTTGCCGCAGCCGCCGCAGCTGCAGCAACTGCCGTAATAACAAATGCTAATTATAATAATATAACAGCAGTACCAACAACAACCACAACAGCAACAACAACCAATAAACGTAATAGAAAACAACAACAGCAGCAACTACTACAGCAGCAGCAACAACAACAGCAACAATCGCTAGTATATGTGCAACAGAGAGTAAGTATGACTATCACACATTTATCATCATCATCATTATCACAAAGTGTAGCTAAAATGCATCTACTATTACGGTCAGGCGAGAGAGCGAGAGCACACACACGCCACTTCGGTTACTCACCAGAAAATGTAAACAATTGCATGCTGCTCTCCCATGTCAATTTAGCAGTGTGTATAAATTAATAGCACGTGCTTTTTTTTTGTACTCGTTTCTTCTCGTTGTATGTAGTAAGCATTGCGAACGACGATAAAAACAACAAATTATGACACATAATTCGTCGTTGTTTTCGTTGTCGACGTCGTTTCGTTGTTGCCTTTCTGGTATACTCTCCTGCGGCTCGTAGGTGTTTTGCTCCTCTCTTTTTTTATTCTTTCTTTCTCTACCTTACTATCTCATGCTCGAGAAATGTTCAGAAAGTGTCAGAGTGCAACAGAGAGATATATACTAATATAATTTTATGTTGTTGTTTTTTTTTTTAGTTGTCTACTTATTTATTTTTTAATACATACTTGTTTTTCCCATTTTGTGTTTTTCTCCTATCTGTTATTTCTTTCTTTCGTTTCGTTTCATTATGATAATGTTAATTTAACAAGAAAGAAATTAGAGCAAATGCAAAAAGAAAGATAAAATGTAGTTTGAAGTAAAAAAAAACAACAACAACACAAACAATGTATATATCTATGTACATTCTTGTAATCAGCAGAAAGGAAAGTTGGTTTTTTTTGTTGTTGTTTGTTCCTCTGTGGTGGCTATTAAATACATCGTTGAACTCGAAACGAAATTTCATGATTTCACTAGAATCACAGAAAATTTTAGAATTTCGTGAAACCTATGTTGTTTAGAAGAAGGTATTTGTGCCACTGTCTAGTTTTTCGAACAATTTCTTTGTCATACTCTGTAGTTTTATGTGGGAGGTGAAAAAAGTATATATAATAGAAAAAGGATGTGTCAGCCTCAATGTGGAAGATATGGAATACATTACAGTTATTTTACTTGAGGTTCTTAATAGGTATATTGTATTAATTGATGGTGTCAGTGATGCACAGTGGACCCTGAATGTATTGACAAAGTAATTGACTGTATTGCACAGTAGTGTCCAATCTGTAGTTAGAAAAGTCTGACTAACTGTACAATGTTACAAAGCTTGCAAAGTAACACTTACGTACAATGTTGGAATAAAAACAAGTACAGTGGGGCCTCAATTAGCCGTCATTCGATTAACCTGCAACTTCAATTATCCCCCATTTTTTTTGCTATGATTTTAATATTTTTTGCATCGTTTAACTGTGGTTACCTCTATTATCCGGTAAATAAGTTAAAAATTTTTTCGAGAATAAGATAAAATCCAATTTTACTGCATCCAAGAAAACATGTACATTAAATGCTTGAATTTATATAACAAAAACTCTACTTGTCATTGTTACTCAATTAACCGGGAGAATCGATTATCCAGAATTCTTCCGGTTCCGTCCAATACGGATAATCAAGGCCTCACTGTATTATAATTTTAGGTAAAATTTAAAAATAAAAACAATTAAATAAAGTGGCAGGTACCAGAAGGGGCCAGGCTAAACTGGTAGTATTGATATACATAATTACTCGATTACTAAAGTGGGCGGAATAGTACATTTGTATGGGAGGTACCAGGTTCGCAGAAAGCTATGGTATAATGTTATACTTTTGGGTCGTATCAAATGATATACAGTGAAATTCCTCATTACGGACAGTCCTTATAACCAGACAAAAAATACGGACACATCTATTGCATTATTGTTTCCATACAAATATCATTCCAATAACCGGATGCTCTAATAACCGGACGCGGACACCATCTCTCAAACCATTTTGATCAAAAAGTCTCTCATAAACGGACAGAATTGAAGTTCCCAATACAACGAATTCTCTTCGTATTTTTCAAAATGCATTTATAGAAAGTGGTAGTACTAGCAAAGCTCATTTCAATGTTTGGGTTCCATTCTGGCCTGTTGTTCTGTGCCTCCTAGTACTACAAACGTCCTGCTATAACCTGATAAAAAAATCTTGGTATGTATTTGTGTTGATAACGAAATTTGTGATTCCCCGTTTATCATGTATAAATGCCCATATTGATACCGTGTGTGTCAAAGAGAGGGAGGTATTTCCATTCAGTATGATAAATAAGTTGCATGTGAATCGTATATTTTATAAACTCGTAACAACATGGCACCCGAAAAAACGTACTTCCTATTAAAGAAAAAATGAAAATTATTGATACTTACATATTATTAAATATTCATAAATTTGTACAAAATATAAAATAAAGGACATCTTCTGTTCATTTCGATGTATTTTCAATAAAATCTATTGTGCTCTCCCCATAAGCGGGCAGTTTTCATAACCGGAAAAAAACACTGCGACGGTGAGTGTCCGGTTATGAGGAATTTCACTGTATATCCTTCATCCTGAGAGTGAAGGTAACACAAAGACCTAACTCTTTACTTTAATTTAATGTTATTTTTACAGTAAAACTGGTGTGTTAGTTTTAAAGTGCCCTTTACACTTGAAGGTAGAAATGTCTGAGGAACAAACGTCTGTAAGTTCTCTGAAATTATTTTTAGACAATAAGACGAAATATAAAAATTTCATTTAAACAGTTTTCTGTCCATCTGTCAGCTGCTTCTGCACATTCTCTGAATTTGTATACCAGCTAGCTTTCCCAGCTTGCGTTGCTTCACCCGTACTCACAATATATCTTTTAAGAATTTAATCCAAACAGGCAAAATGCAAACGCTTTATAAGACGTACGAACATTCCGTTTATGTTTATGAGCTTTATCCCATTCATTTTCTATTCATCTCTAAAAGTACGAATTTCAAAAAATCAATTAATATCGCACAACTAAGAAGGTCTGGAACTCCTTCCAATTCTCTAGGAAGCATGTCCATATACAATTATAGCTTTAGCCATTTGGTCTGGAAGTTACTAGTTATATCAATTTTCGTCCTTTTTAACCCCTAAGGCTGATGACAGAGTGAGCGCTACAGGCGTTGCTATGCTTGAAGCTACAACCTGTATTGCTATATCAATCTTTGACATGTCAGAGTAAGCGCTAGATTGTGTGCTACATTGTGTGTTTTTTGAGAGAGAATGGGAGCTCTCTTTAGTGTATTTGTTTTTCATTTGTTTATGTTATGTGTGCCTTATTTTGTAAATTTTGTCAACAATTATTCTGTTGGGATAATGTTTATTTTTTTGGTCCCAGACAAAGGAGGGGTAAACACTTCCGTTATAAATGTTTCTGTATTAAAATCCATTTATTTGCACAATTTTTTTAATTTAATTTCACAAACATATGGAAAAATAGACGGGTGCGGTTGCAATAGAAAAAAAACAATGCGAAAAACCGTTTAAAACAACACACGCATGCGCCCATACATTGTCCATGCCAAATTTTTTATTTTAACTCTCTCTCACTTCAATATGTCGCTGCTATAAATCATTTCACTACACGCTTTATAGCAGCCAAGCACTGAAACTATTTTGTAGCTCTGCTCCCACTCTGACAACATTTGAGCGAGCACATAAGTAAACACAAGCAGAGTTTTCTAGCAAGTTGTAGCGACATATCATAGCAACGCTTATAGCGCTCACTCTGTCATCAGCCTAACTGTTCGAATTTCTAAAAAGCCCATAAGTGTCATTTTATACATTTTTGTAACTCTACTTTTGGCATCTGGTTTGGGTGGTAGTACCAGATTTATGTCTTCTTCGATATTTATAAACCTACAGAACAAATTTTTAGAAATTACTTCATGTCGCACAACTAGTATTTAGATTCAATTTAACCATTTTCGGCATTTTTTACCGCTAAATAGTACGAATTTCGTAAACTTTCCTTGCCTTTTTCTAACTCTATCGAGGTATCGAGCCGTTTGGTCTTTTGGTTTTTATCCAGAAATATCGGATTTCGAAAAATCTTCAATTCAATTTGTAAGCGAGCATGCCATATCAATTTTTGCGATTATACCTTTAGATACCCTAAAAGAACGAATTTCCAAAAATCCATTCATACGCCCATGTACATTTTACCGATTTCGGTCTGTTTTCAAACCGAAATGTTTTCCAGAACATGTGTGTTAGGGAATTTCATACCGATTTCGGCATGTTTGAAAAATTTCATATTCCTATCTACAGCCATTTCAGCCAATCAGTTAGTCAAGTAGCACACCAAGAAAATATATTTGCAATTATTTGGCCCTTATAAAGATTTTTAAAAGAGGCGTGGCATTGCCCACATTGCACAAAGTATTTTTTCTTATACGATCAATATACGTACCAAATTCGGACGATTTGGGGCGGTGCCGCAACCATTTTACCTCCTTGCAGTCAAAATTTCCAAAAATGAATTTTTAGTGCCCGCCGACGTCATATTAGGAACTTTTGTTCCAAATTTCACGGTTTTAGCTTTAGCCGTTTGGGCTGGGATTTGAGCAGTCAGTCACCCAAGCATTTTTATTTATGTATATAGATTATGCGACGTCACTGCACATTGTTCATTTCCCTCAGAATTGTCACATAAGTCTGCACACTTCCGAATTTCCCCAGAAAACACTTTCTGAGTTCTTGCCAATGGCCCATACCTATGTACTTGAATTTGGTCGGTTAAATTATTCTATAATAGTAGACAGATTCTCGAAAAAACCGAAATATTTACAAGGCCCTTTTTGTACTACCCATACAAATGATCGAAATTACCCTGATAGTTTTACATACAAAAATTTTTTTTGTATGTACACTGAATTCTGTCAAATTTTTGAACAGCGTTTATTTCAGGTTGACTTACGAATTACTGGACTCATACTGCTGCACCTGTATATAGGTGAAACTCAAGAAACCCGAAAGTGGATTTATGATTTCTTATGAAATTTTGTTTGAAGTAATGAAAGTCTTTTCTAAGTTCTTGGTTGGTACCGTAAAAGACCCTTTTGAGACCCATATACAAAATGACCATATTCCTACAAATATTAAATTAAACTTTTTATATGTGTACATTTCCTACAATTTTAATCTCAAACAGTTTACAGTCCGGTAGGTGGCAAAGGATTGTACATACACTCAAGAATTACAGCATGAAAACTGCTTTTTTTATTTTAGATTTTTGAAACACAAACGCCTAAGCGAGATAAGCTAAAATTCCCGTCATAATAACATCCAAATTTTTCATGGTTGTTGTTGTAACAGCTGGTGGATAGCTGGGGTGATAATTCTTTATACCGATTTTCAATTTATCGGCACTCGATCGATTATCATACGATCATTGTTGGCTACTCTGTTTCGTTCCTTTTTAGATAACAAGGTTTGTGTCAAGGATTGTTAGGCGTTGTTGTTGTGAGTCGTAACCGCCAAATTCCACCAGAGATGGCGCCAGCTGGCTTGTTGATTTATATGAGATGTTGATAAATCATTTTCCATTTTCCTTGGTCCTTGCGCAATCTGGATTTTTGTAGTGGAAGCGTCTAGGATGAATTTTTCATCGATGTTAATTTTGCCAGTGCCCCGGCCGGGAATCGAACCCGGCACCTTCGGATTGCTAGTCTACGTCGCTTCCACTGAGCTATCGAAGGCCACGAAGGTATCATGGTTGTATTTTTCATTACGGAGATCAGCGTAGTGCTCTTATCTCAATTTTTGTTTAAATCGACTTAAGCTCATTTTTTCACCGTAATCAAGACGACATTCGTTTCACAATATTTCGGCTTTCTTCTGATATCTCCCATACAAATTAACTATTTTCTATTGTCAATTATCAATAATACCCAATAGTAAAAATGATCTTCACTCGAACTATGGAGCAATATCATATTTTCAGTAATATTTAACTTCCGAACGAAAAGCTGCAGGGTATTATAAGACTCTCAACTGCTATAAGATTGCTCTTTTATATAAGTTTTTGGCGAAAAGCTTTCAGAAATTTCATTCAAGGATAAAATTACTTTAAAATCCATTTAAAAATTTTCGATTTATAAAAAAAGGTCTCGGGTCCCTTTCACCTCGTATTACAATTAATTTTCGTGTTGACAATATCTTCGCCAACAATCTTGAAAACTCTTTCCTTATTACCTTGTGGTTAGGCCAACAACGCATAAAGTGTTCCATGTCTGTATAGTTTAGCCCAATTCTAATGTTTTAATTGATTACAAAGCTGTCGAGAATTATTTTATACACAACAATCTTCCATTGCATACTCGTATTAACGTCACTTATTTTCCACATCAACCACCGCCATACCACCACTCAGCACTCTTTGAATGCAAGTTACGTTAAGAAACTCATTTCAACATAAAAAGAAACACTTTCAAAAACCAAATTCATAAGTCCAACGCTGATCCGAAAGATTATTGCACCACAAAATTTCACCTTTTAACTACGAAATAATCCTCAGTGTATTATTTTTATCAACCCAATGAACAAAAATAGCATAAATAACAACACGAACGAAAAAACGAAACAAAAATAAAGAAAAATGTTCTAAAAATATTCCATTCCCGCAACTAAAAATATTTACAAGTTTTTTTTTTTTGTTTTCAAATCGTTTCGTTCATCGCGGTCGTTTTTATCTGTGCAAACAACATAACACACAACACGAGTGTGCACACACACGCCCCTCTCTACAATCACCGAGTGTCGTCGCAATGAATTGAAACCGAAATTTTTTTTCTGTGTGAGTTTTTGTTTCACCCAAAAAGAAACACACAAAACAGAAAAAAAAAAAAATTCGCATGACGTTACGTGACGTTGTATACGGTCTCTCGACCTTGACTCATCGGCATGAACTGTTAAACTAAAACGTTTTACACACGAATGAGAAATAAATGCATACCAAACCAAACTGTTAACGAGACGAGACGATACATAAACAAACACATTCGGTTGGAACAGCCCAGCAGACCACAACTGACGGCGGCGATCCAACTCAAACCATCGAACTACCGACAACCGACCATTTAGCATTCCACAGAGTGATGGCACGATTTGTAAAATGTGTACATTTTATGGTACCCTTTGAGATTTATGTTTTGGTGTGGTGGTCTGCTGAAAAGTGTATGAAGCTGGGGAGCTTTTCAGATTTGAGTGAGTCCAATTGCTTTTATATTTGGACTTATACAACGGAAAAATTTATAATAAGCAATTTTGATTTGGACAGCGGGTAAAAGAAATGTATTTAGATGGCTGTAACAGGTCTTGAATGAAGGTCATCCTCAAGATAGTGGGGTGTTCAAACCATATTACGACGGTCGTTTAGAGCCGAGAACAACACTTCGAACTCATAATTCTTATCTCTAGGTATTCTTCCACGTTGTATATCCTATCTCTTAAGACTCAACAGATAAAAAAGCGTCGTAGGACTATAATTAAGCAAAATAGTTTTAGGTAGCAAATGAGCTCTTTTCCTAATTAGTTCATCGAATTTCCAAAGTAGTGGTAAGAACTTTATGTCGTTATTGTGACTAGGGAGCACCCAATATTGTATTATACCTGTTGCTGATGGACAGTGTATCGTTGTAGATCCCTTCCACATTCGCCATAAGGTTAAGGCGGCTGCCGCAATGAGGATTAGTGAATGTTGGTCAAGGAATTGTGCACAAATGCGATACGGTTAATCCAGTTACCATGTTTCTAAACCGGTAAAGGACTCGGAATAACGGAGCAGCCAGTTTATAAGAATATGAAAAATTGTACACGGTAGACATCAAGGGATATGTCAATTACGAAAATGCTAGTAATTGCCTAATATTAATATTCTTAAATAAAACGTTTGCGCAAAATCGCCACAGATTTCGTAATGAGATGTTGCAGCGATATGACATTTATCTTATATGGATACCAGGACATAGCGACATTCCAGGGAAAAGAGCTTGCAAAACTAGGTACAAATTAAATTATTTCAACGAATATAGAATAGGATGGCACGCTTCAACAACTTGTAAGAACATTTTAGAAGAACGCTCCTTTATATTTCTGCAGCGGAGGCCGATTGCGTGCATTAAAGATTTCAATGCTTTTGTCAGTCTTGGCAGGACATTGCTTGATAGGCAGTTGGATGTCGGAGTCCTTATTAAGAATCGGAAACAACCTCTGACAGTTGCCTTTAAAAGATATTTTCAATAAAATATTGTCTGCATCTATGCCGTATGTGGTATCTTACTATTGATTAGTCTTTCCAGTATTGCCTCCAAATAACGCAAGTAATATTAGATTTAGGCAGCCGCTTTATTCGCTGTCCACTGCGCCGGAACTTGAATTAGGATGCTCACTAAATTGAGATGCTCATTGCTCAAATTTCGGGCAATAGAATGTCCTTTATCATATAGCTATAATTGTTGTTGTTGTAACTGCTGGTGGTAGCTGGGGTGATAACTCTTTGTACCGATTTTTCTATTTATCGGCACTCGATCGGGCATATAATCCGATTATCATACGATCATTGTTGGCAACTCTGTTTGTTCCTTTGTAGATAATAAGGTTTGTGTCAAGGATTGTTAGGTGTTGTTGTTGTGAGTTTTTACGCCAAATTCCACCAAAGATGGCGCCAGCTGGCTTGTTGATTTATATGAGATGTTGATAAATCATTTTCCTTGATCCTTGCGCAATCTGGATTATTGTAGTGGAAGCATCTAGGATGAGTTTTCTTCGCTGGAGAACTCGAAAGTATTTGAAAAGTAATTCATTTTTCATCGATGTTGATTGTGCCAGTGCCCCGGCCGGGAATCGAACCCGGCACCTTCGGATTCCTAGTCTACGTCGCTTCCACTGAGCTTTCGAAGGCCACTATAATGTTCGCTATTGACGCTAATGTTCTGAACTGCTTCCTTTGAAAATTCAAACAATGAATATTTGTGGTTGGCACTAAAGAAAATTCAGCACGAAAGCAGCGGATCTTTGTTGGGCTGTTGCAGAGTCCATTGACCGAAATTGAAACGTATATTTAATTCTGATGGCTTCAATTCATATACTAGGTGTTTCTGATAAGTCTTTAAACCAGTGATAAGCATCACCTAGCCCCACGAGGCCGGCAATTCACACATATCGGTCAACTTTTTCTGATACCTCCCATGCTAAATTAACTTTTTTTGTATAATTAGGCACAATGGAGAATGAGGCCGGCCGTGGCATGATTCGTTTCTTCTATCCAGTCATCTACATTTTCTTTTATGGGCGGCCATCTCCGACAGCAACTTTGCAGTATATGTATTAGAAGCTTCTCATTCAGCTGACATTTGCATTTTGCTATAAACAAGTACGTGCTGTTTGTAGTGTGTTCAAGAATAGAATGCGTATTGATTCACAATAACGCGAAATTAAGTTTAAGTAGGCAGATTTTCAGAAAATATAAATTCTAGCCACATTCCTTCTGGTACCTATTTGAAGTAGTTGTTCATTTGTAACTTCTCTTGGTCAACATATTTTTAAATGTTTCGTAGGTTTGGATGTTTGTAGCTTTTGTTTTATATATTTTCGCTTACAAGCCATGTCTCGGAACCATAGAGCAGGACACTTTTTACACAAGATTTACATACGTGGATTTTTGTTTTAGGAGAGATGTTGTTTGAGTTCAATATATTTCGTAAACCGTTAAAAGCTATTTTGGCTTTGACAATGCCAGAGTCTACATCATTTGTTACTGCGCCGTCCGATGCTATTATGCTACCCAGATTGCAGAAGTTGTCAACATTTTCAATAGGAATATTATTGAGAGTTAAAGTTGGAGTTTGTGTGAAGATAAGCTTTCTATTTTGTTCTGCATATCGTCTTTGGTCATCGCCAGTAGGACTATGTTATCAGCACGGTCCAGATCCCGAAGTTTATTAGGCTGTTGATTTGATCGACGCAGAATGCGGTTTGAAATTTTGCAGACGGCTGGGGTCAAAGCGATGCCTCTCCAATTTCCGCACATCTTGAGATATAATTTTTCGGTATTTAACATATAAGGATTTCCTTCCATTCTTTTGGTACGGTTTTCGTTTCCCATATTCTTCTGAAGTGAGGTTGAATTATGGCTGCAGAAATCTGGGCGTCTTTTTTGAACAGTTCGGCTGGAAGATTATATATTCCTGAAGCTTTATTTTTTTAAGCTGCTTAAAAGCGTTTAAAATTTCTTCGCATTCTGGCGAATCATCATTTATTTGAGCTGCTGGTTGAAGTGAATAGTGCGTTGACGACTGACTTGTTTCGGTAAAATGTGTTGAGTTGTTGTAATTCAGAATTTCCTGAAAGTGTTCTCTCCATCTGTGGAGTTGTTTTTCAGCGGTGATCAGGATCCTTCACGTTTTGTCCCTGATTTGTGTATTATGTATTAGTTTTTTTCAGGAAAGCTTTCTAATTATATCGTGGACTGTTGTCAGGTTCCCTATGTTGGCTGCTCTTTCTGCTTCTGATGCAAGTTCATCTAGGAAATTTGGTTTGACCTTGCTTGTTTTTTTAACTATTTTTATTAAATTGACGTATATAGTTTGTAAGATGATCCTTACGTCCGGACTTTCCTCCGCTAAAAGTAGTTGTCCCGCTTCTCGACGATTCTCAACGAAATCGGTTATCAACGTTTCGGATAACCAATTTTGGTCCTCCTTTTTGGTGTGTCCAACAGCTTCCGTTACAGTGTCACCGAAAATATCCTTTATTTTGCTCCATTCCTCGTCTATATTTACATTTGTTAGTGACGGGAATATATGGTTGTATGTTTCCTAGTTCCCCAGCAGCGGAAAAGACGAGGCATTGTAAAAATATGCCTGCAAACATGCCTTCAAAGGCATTTTTTTGACATTCAAATACGCCTTCCTTTTCCAGGCATGTATACAGGCTATAATAAGTCCTTCACTAAGCCTTAGAAAATATTCCATACCCATGCACATTTCGCTTCTCAAATGAGACCTGCAATGAGGCCTCTTACTAGGATGAGAAAAGATCCCGCAGACATGCCTTTTTCCCTTCTTAAAACTGGCCTGTGAGCAGCCCTACTGTGTACCCCACAAAAATACCATAGATGTTCTCAAAGGGCATGCAAACTTTCTTGCCTTAAACAGGCCTGTTGACAGTCATATTAGTAGAAGGCAGAATTGACGTTCATAGCCATGCATTTGTCACTTCTCCGATTAGGCCTGTTGGCAGGCCTCTTAAGGGAAGGTAATCAGATGCTGTTGTTTATGAAAACCACATGTATGTTATTTATCGTACAACAACTATATCACGTGATGGCCGAGTAGGTAGCATGCCCAACTATGAGTACTGAGGTCGCGAGTTCGATTCCCGCTGCTGGAGTTTAAAAAAAAATTGTAATTGTAAATTGTAACAAATATTGTATTAAAAATTTATAAAAAGTAGGAAATCATTTAATATGGAAATAATTCGCATATGTTTTTTTTATTTAAGTCCTTCTATAAATGCCCTTTTGCAGGCCTGCAAGCTGGTCTGCAGTAGCAATGCCTCATAGAAGGCCCTTGTTATTAGGACTCCAAGCAGGACATACTAGGCATGCCTACTGAAACGCCTTCAATGAGAAAGGGAATGTGCAGGCCTTGCCTGCCTATGACACCCTATGTTAATTTGAAATAAAGACTGCATTTGAAGGGTAGGGTTTCTGACTGCCTTTGCAGGCCTGTAAGAAGGCATGCAAAGTCCCATTTTTTGCTGCTGGGTCTCTAAGCTTACTTCTATTAAGTAAAGCATAGTTTTAGGCCGCGCCAATTGTTTTGATAATAAAGTATCATTTAGACGTGCTTCTCAATTGTGTTACTTGTCATCGTGATTTGTCATTAGTAATCGAAAAATAAACAATAGGTTAGACAGACACAGCCCAAACAACACGGCCGCCACAGGATGCTATCTTTGACCCTCGCCAAATGAAAAAATCCTTTATATCTACCTATTTATGAATTTTCCTTTCTGAGGCAGACAAGTAGGTACGTACTATTATTATTTTCCACCTGTTTATGTACTATTTTTTAACATGTACCACTGTAAAAAGTAGTATCAATCCTATGACAACATTATTTCTTATCGAACAAGTCATCCACACGAATAATAACATTGCGAAGTTTGAGTCCTCGGTCGGCCCCCAGACATTATGTGATGTGCCTTGTGCGTCGCTGCTGCTTCGTTCAAGTTCGATGTTGGTATCCCCCCTCCCAATGGGAATTTAGTTTTTATTATTGTTTTGTTGTCTTCCAACACTCGTCTTTTCTTGTTTGATTTTATATTACATTTGTTTTTTATTTTGTTTTTCTCATAAGTTTTCAGCTTGTCACTTTTGTTGTGTGCTGTGTGTTTTAATTTCGTATGCGGCGATTGTGTTTCTTTTTGTTTGGTTGACGTTGTTGGTAGTACTGCTGGCTGCTTTTGGTCTTATCACCACTTGGAGTCCATTCCCCTTTTAAACTAGTTGGACTGGTTTTTAGTTTTCATTTCGATTTTTTGTTTTCTGTGCGCATTGTGTTTGCGAATTTTTTCGCTGTTTTTTTTTTTTTTCTTCTTTTGTTTCAATATTGTTTTTGTTGTTTATGAATCGGGTGTGCGAGTCTCTGCTGTGTCGTCGGTTGTGTGCATGCATGAGAGTATCGGTGTGGCATTGTATGAAGTGCAGTAGTCGTTCTCCTCGACTGCCTGACTGGCCGGGTGTTCGTGTGTGCGTGGTGCATTTGAAATGCTGCTGCTCTCTTTTCGTCTTTGTTGTTGTTTTAGTAGTTAATATGTATATATTGTTTGGTTCGGGTCTCCTTTACTTCCCTACTTGAATGTTTCTGCCGCTGCTGTAGGCTGCTGCGGCAATTGCATCTCGTCTATTCGGTATTTTGTTGTTGTTGTAGTTGTCGAGTAGTGTCTACGATTCGTTTACACTTTTCTCTGGTTTGTTAGGTTAGGGTCTTCATGTTATTGCTACTGCTGTTGTTGTCGATAGTTGTAGAGGGAGGAGAATAATTCAACTCAAAAAATTCGATAATTTATTATTTCTCTCGCTCTCACTCTTTAGATTTTTCTATAATGTATTGTTAAAAATAATTAAAATGTGTGCTGGCAGACAGACAAACAGATGAGGAAGACATTAATACTAATTTTGAAAAGTTGCATTTAATTGAAATGTTTAACTCTCGATAGATGATGGTGAGAATATGTATTGCTCTTTTGAATTTTTTTGATTTTGTTTGATGACCTAATTTTTGCAATGCGCTAATAATGGGAAAAAATGTGTATTCCATAGAAATGTACAGATATAGAGTATTTTTTTGGGTGGCGAACGATGTCTAGAGGATAGTTCATATGTGTGGTGTGGGAGTGGTAGCATGCATGATTTCCGCGAGCAGAGTTAATGGTTCCGTTATGCACATTATACCTACCTATGAATTACAATTTAAAAAAACTCAACAAGAGTTTACCGAATTGAAATAAGGCAATTATTTAAAGATATATTACAATTTTTATAATAAAATTCTAGATCAATATTTAATTACAAAATATAGAATATTACTGCACAATTATCTATTATCCACATCTTATTGGAATTTTGAAATGATTGCCAGATTAGGACATTTTAAAAATTTTAATAATTTAAAAAAAAATATTAAATATAAAGAGGGGCAATTTTTATCACATCGCACTTCTTCAACCATTAACATTTATTACCTATCGCCACCCTTTTTTAATGTTCAGCAAAATATTAGAAACATTCTTAGCTAATCTGTTGCGTATTAACATACACATTAGTAATATAGTTATTGGCCAGCAGTTAATAGTTTGTAATCTATTAATTTTTCTAATTTCAAAGTTTACACAAAATCTCTATCAAAAGTCGTATTCCATTGCATTTTCGTATTTACCCATTAAATTTACTTTGTACAACTCCTCGAAATTATTCCAATTTTACCGCATCAACTTACACGAACCATAAAACACTTTAAATTTGTTTTAATCTCACCACTACTTCCCCCCTCTTGGCTGCCAAATACAACAACAATGTCGAAAGACTCCCCATCGAGTGTCTGAGAGCGCGTTAAACAATTACTCTGAAGTTTGTGGTGGTGCTAGTTTAGCCACTGTTAAAATGAACCATAAATGTCCCACTGTGTTTAAATAATAAAATAAGACAGTCAAATGATACACCTCATTGACCTAACATCTGTTAATTTAACACCTTATCTTGTTATATCAATGTAAACAAACATGCAAAGAAAATGAAAACTCAAATGTACATTAACAGAGCAAGAGAACCTGGTAAAGAGAGAGAGAGAGAGAGACTGTGTAACTACGGAATGTAAACAACAACAGGGATGGCACAATGAAAAAGTACCAAAACTTACTATGTATAGTGAATATCTGATGGTTGAACTTGCTTCGATTGACTGTCAGCTTTGTTCAAAATTACATTAGCAGATAATCAAATAATAATCTTATATGCAACATAATCTCAAACAATATATCGGAATTGTTTTAAAGGAATATTTATTAAAAAAAATATAGGGTTTTCCAGTGAGAGATTTCATTGTGAATGGCCCGCTATTTCGGTAGCTGTCACTTTTGAAGCTTTTATTCTTTGACATTTGACAAGTAGAAACTACGCCATAGTTAAAAATTAAACGATGCACGATTCAACATCGCGTTGAATTTATTAAAATTCACTACAAAAATGGTGAACATCTTGCAGTCACAGTTCGCATAACTAAAACATTTTTTGGTTGTCGTGAAGCACCTTGTCGGACCGCAATACAGAATTTGGTGGAAAAATTTGAGCTGTTGGGACAAGTTAGTATTGTGAAGAATAAAACCCGTGCACGTCTCTTAAGAACAACTAAAAATATTCACCCCTATTCCCGTAGTCGTCGTCGACATCGTCGTCGTTTTTATGTCAATGTCACTTCGATTCAACATCGTCGTCACATCAATGCTATTTCGGTATTTTGTAACTACAATCAGACGACGTCGACTGGTAATCGATAACATGAAAGAAATGACAACAGCTGATGTAACATCTGTGCATCAGCTGGTTTATTTTGATTTTTATTGTGTTTCATGAAAAAATATTTTTGTGCCCGAATCAAATTCAAACGATGAGGAAAGCAAAAAATATCTTATACTGGAAAGGAAAATACTTCGACTATGATCCGATGATTTTAAACTTGCCAAATAACGAGTATGTTCATCGGTGTTAAAATCGTAATTTGAGGTTATCTGTTGGCCGGCCTTCCAACTTTTTTTAGATTCGAGAACTACTTAAGTCTTAATATAGCAGCATTTAATTACGTAATAGTTCCAATATAAATAGTTCCTATCATGAAAAGTGAACTCAGGACATATGTTTCAGTCATAATTAAGTTGTCAGCAACATTGAGGTCCTTTGGACAGGGGCCTTACATCCTAAGTGTAAGTGCAGCCAGTAGTTGCAAGATTCCTGTCGAAACCCTGAATGCATTAGAGAGGTGATTTGTCCACCTTGGATACAATTGGAAGTAACTGAAGATGACAAATCAGAAGCATAAACTAAATTTTTTTAACAAAACAGGATTTACTGGAGTTATTGGATATGTCGATGGAACCCATATCAAAATTTTTGCTACAAAAAAAGAAGACCAGATTCGTAACTACAACCGCAAAGGATTCTTAAAGGCGCTCCAAAGGAATTAAATTGTTTTTCACCAATTTTCTCACATTACCCCTTAAAATTAAACAAAATCCTTGTACCTATGAGGGATTTTGTTTCCAAATCCCTATTTGTTACTCGACATTGTTATTCTTTACGTCATTAAACAAAACCTTTTTTTAAATTTACAAAAACTAAAATTATTTCTTCAAATTGTTTCAAGTCGTTACTAACAACTGTGACGACAGATTCAGAGTCGTTTCGATTCAACGTCGTCATCACATTTTCCTTACAGAATACCAAATTTGTGTCAATAGTAACCGATAGTTATCGAAAACGACTACGAGAATACCGATTTTACAGCGTCGTCACAAGAAGACGTCGTTTTGCGTCGACGACGACTACGGGAATAGGGGTGATTGTAGCTGTAGCCCAGTGTTGAAGAAAACCCAGGTTTGTCCATTCCTCGTCGTTCTTTGGAATTGGGCATTCCACAAACGTCATTTCGTCGTCTTATTGGTCTGGACATTGTTTACTTTCAAAATGACATTGCTACGTGCCACACAAACAAAGAAACCATTGATCTTTAACGGGAAAAGTTTCCATACAGTGTTATCTCTCGAAGATCAGATCACAATTGGCCACCGAGATCTTGTGATTTAACACCTTGCGACTTCTTCCTTTGGGGCCACCTGAAAGATAAGGTCTTCGCCAACAGCCCAGCGTCGATTAAAGACCTCAAAGATAAAATTCGTGGGGTTATCGAGGACATAGGGCAGCCACTTTGTGATTTGGTTATGGAAAATTTCACGAAAAGTAAGCGTGCTTGTGCTGGCCATTTGACTGATTTTGTTTTTCATTAATCTAAAAAAATTCGAAATAACACCTCTTATTGTAAAACCCTTTATAATACATTTAAAATTTCTCATGACAAAAAATATTCTTGAAAACGATCAATGAGGGGATGCCAGATGGACTGTTTAAGCATTCTATGTTTAATTACGTGTCTGATTATATTTCCTAGACACCTAGTAAATTGAATAATTCCTCTACAAAACCTTGTTTTCTCTTGCCTGTGAACGAATTTTGAAAAAATATTTTTATTTTGGCTCATTCTATTTTAAAATTTAACGATATTTTCCCCATAAACCTAGTAAATTGAGTTAGGTTCTGTACAAAAACCTGTTTCTCTTGCCTGCAAGGTGTCTGATGTTGCAATTTTAAATCGCCCCTTCACAAGCCAACTGTATATTCCGATCGGAATCTGCTATATTCCGGGAATCGTGACCTATCTGTTATATAGACTGATTCTGGAAATAGAACGTCCACTAGCTATTTTCCACAGCCAGTTCTCCACTAAGCCATATATATAAATATCCCTCAGACAGCCATTATCATGTATCGTACAACCTGGTGTTACCAGTTAATTCGCAGATTCGTTCACAGGTATATCGCAATGTTCCGCAACCCAACAGGTTGATATAACATAGAGAGGGTATCCGTCTGTTGTTGTTATCGGCACTCGATCGGGCATATAATCCGATAATCATACGATCATTGTTGGCAACTCTGTTTCGTTCCTTTGTAGATAACAAGGTTTGTGTCAAGGATTGTTTGGTGTTGTTGTGAGTTTTGACCGCCAAATTCCACCAAAGATGGCGCCAGCTAGCTGTTGATTTATATGCGACGTTGATAAATCATTTTCCTCTTTCCTTGATCCTTGCGCAATCTGGATTTTTGTAGTGGAAGCATCTTGGATGAGTTTTGTTGGCTGGAGAACTCGAAAGTATTTGAAAAGTATTTTTTTTCATCCATGTTGATTTGGCCATTGCCCCGGCCGGCACCTTCGGATTGCTAGACTACGTCGCTTCCACTGACCTATCGAAGGCCACATATCCGTCTGTCTAGATGCTAGAAATGATCACTACACAGGCAGTCATCCGTCTGCTGTTGGTTCGGATGTAGAACATTCCATATTGACTTCTGTTATGTTAGTATAAGTCTAGGTGCGGAACATATATGATATATATAGCTGTTTGCGTTTATCTCTTTCTAGTTCAGAACACCTATTAACCTTGCCGATCACCTTTAGGATTTTACCCTCAACAATGCCCACACACCAAACCAGACATCCATATGTAATTATTGGTCGGACTATCGCTGTGTATGCATACAGGCCAATGACACCTCCCTTTATACGTTGGCCTTCGACGATAACTTCAGATTTATACCGATGGCTTGAATTCCTAGACCATTTTTATATCTACAGTTGAATAAAACAGATTATGTTTCATCCCCTACCCACAGGTAATGGCCTACTGTAGAAGATTTTCAGGAATTGTTTGCATTAGGTCACACATCATCACCATTGTGTTGTAATTTGTTCATTGAACGGGATATATAGAACACGGGGATAAAACTTTATTGGTATTCCTTCCGTAGAAATTCCACGCACATGGCTTTCACCAATTTTTAAGTTAACGAAGAAGTTTCTCAACATGCAATCCGCTTAAGTTATTGCGTTGGATTGGATGGATTCACAGAGTTACTTATTGCGCAGTACGTTGCATTATAAAAAGCCCTTCTTTATTTAGAACGTGGCTTATGTGAATTCACCTAAACTGTGATTGCGCTTTTCATAGCCCACTAGGTCATGAATAGCGTTCATAACTGAGCAATCAACGATGTTAGCGTAAGGATGGGGGGGGGGCTTATTTTACTATCCATTTTACTGGAACAAAACAGACAGATACAGGCTTTGGAGATGACAGTGTATTGAGGTTTGTAGCAAGATTTGCTTAGGGACCATAGCTCAATTTCTTCCTCTTTCAACAATTTATCTACAACATCTACGTTCGTATAGTTGATCGACTTGGGCAGATTTCTTCCTCACATTGTATCAATTTAGGATGCCAAGGATGTGTGTATCCTATGGGAGCTCCACTTTTTCGGCAGTGGATTCGGTCCAGGATATATCCTTTAATCCCAGAAATCATCAAGGTTTTCTGACAACGTTGCAAGACAAAATATGTAAATTTACACTACTGTTAGATATTTTCTAAACATATTTCTGACAATCTTGTAAGATCTGACAACCGTCTGTACTTAGTCTTAAGTTATAAATAAATGAAATTTGATATTCGATTGCGTTATTTAATTTTTATCTTATATAATAATTGTATGCAGCTATTCAAATATTCTTTACGTTTCAATGTTAGATGGTTTCATTACTTTTCCTACAAATCTAGATTATTTGCGAATCTACTTTTTAATGCTAATGCAGTCTAGAGCGATTTGTCGATATTTCTAAAAGTTCGTTTATAATCAAAATTTACATTGTATATGAAATTTGTACATATATTAACCAAATTACCATAATAGTTTCTTGTGACAAAATTGTGAGTTGCCAAGTACATTGTGAAGCCACCTTGTGAGAAAAAAATACCACACCTGATAGCTGTAACAGTCTCATCTCTTGTCGAATGTGATTAATGAGCAAAATGCAGAAGAGAGAAATATGGGCGATAGAGCGTATAAAATTGGGCATAGTAGTGTAAATTTAAAGTACCTATGTACTAAAATTTTTTTATTTATTTTTGAATAAAAAGAAAACTGAATGAATGAATGAACAGTTTGAAATGAATTAAAAAAGTAATACTTTTTTGTAATATGCGTAGGAATGAGGGGGAAGACAATTAAAGTAGCATAAATAACTATTTAATTATAAACCTATAATATAAATTAATGATTTGCTTACAAATTTTGCTAAGCATTGTATTATTGAAGTTTTTTTTATTATTTGCATTTCTACTACTTATTTTATATATATACCTATGTATATACAAACATACAACACACAATTCCATCGTATATAAAGATATGCAAACAGTATTGGCAAAAAGGGTAAACATTCAAACATATCAAGTGTATATATTCGACAAGCATACATACATACGTACATATGTATGGATGTGCGATGGGTATGGTGTATATTTTGTACAATGACGTTGCGAACAACAACAACGACGTCGTACGACGTCAACGTCGACGGGACACAACCAACCAACACACACATATACACCACCACCAACCATCATGAGACCATTTATTGGCGTATAAAATATTTCTCTTCCTTCCTTTTAGCATTATCAACGTCTCGCGGAACAAGACAAGATTTTTTTTTTGTACGCCATCTCTCACTACACAAGTTTATTTTTGTGCTTTTGCCAATTACACAAATTGTATTCGGCGGAACAAGAAAAAAAATGTGAAAAAGTTGAACAAAAAAATAAAATTAAAATGAAATTAAAGTAATTTGAAAATATTTGCAAAATAGAAACTAATTTGTGTACAAAATTAGTGCTGTAAAATTAGTGTTGCCAAAAAAAAAAACAAAATTGATTAAACTGAAAGAGAAAAGATACCATAAATTTCTTCGCTGTGTTTTCGGCTGTGGCTGCCGATTGTGGTATCAGACGATGATGAGACAACAACGATGACGAAGTGAAAAAAACACAAAAAAAACGTAGAAATATGAAATAACCAACCAATTATTTGCTTTTGCTGCCTGCCCTCTACATTTTCACGTTGTTGTCGTTGTCGTCGTCGTTGTTTTGTGTGTCGTAGCCGTCGTTGCCCCTTTGTTGGGCGATGTAGATGATATGATGATGGAGAGAAGTAGAAGAAAGATGTGACAAATGATGGGGGTTGCCAGATGCACATATGTAGGGCAAGTGATGTTTAAAAAGTGCAAAATCGCGCCAATGTGCATTGTTTTTGTTTTCTATAAAAACAATACTCACTAAGTATAAATGTCGGACTAAGCAATTACTGAAAATTTAATTAAATTTAAAGCAAAAATTAAACTTATGGAAGTAAGCTATACATTAGGGTGGGTCGATAAAAAAATGTTGTGCCGGTCACCCCCTTGAATGAAAGATAATTTAAAAACTAATTCAAAAAATTTTTTTATTTTTTTTTGCCACGCCCCTTGACCCCGCGCATTGTGTTTTTTGTTTCCTGTGTCTCCATTTATAGTCCGATCGTAATGTGTGACATATCAATGTTCTTGGCCTGACTATAGCTACATTTTCTTCTCTGATCACTTTTGACTCCGACGTCAAATTCTAGAAGTTTCTACCGGAATCTCGGTTTTTACCCCCCTAAGTCAAATTTTTTTCGTAACAATAAAAAAGTTTTTTAAATTCCTTGATATTTTTTCTTTTACAGTATATATTTTTATTCAGAAACAAAAAAGTTACAGAGGTTTAACAAAAATCAATTTGACGTCGCTAAAGGCCAAAGCTCATTGTTTACAAATGTTGGCGTGGTCGTATTTTCTTTTTTAAACCTCTTTAACTTTTTTGTTTATGAATAAAAATATATACGGTAAAAGAGAAAATATCATGGAATTTAAAGAACTTTTTTATCGTTGCAAAAAAAATTGACTAAGGGGGGTAAAAACCGAGATTCCGGTAGAAACTTCTAGAACTTGACGTCGGAGTCAAAAGTGATCAGAGAAGAAAATTTAGCTGTTGTCAGTCCAAAAACATTGATATGTCATACATTACGATCGGACTTTAAATGGAGACACAGGAAACAAAAACCCAATGCGCGGGGTCAAAGGGCGTGGCAAAAAAAAATAAAATTTTTTTTTGAATTCGTTTTTAAAATATCTTTCATTCTAGGGGGTGACCGGTAAAACTTTTTTTAGTTGTATGAAGTGCGATCCACCTTACTATATATTATTGCTTAAGAAGTTTGCTTGGTACTAAGTGTGGAATTTTTGGGTAGATTTTTTGTAGATTGGTCGTGTGAACAAATTTGTTTCAAGTGTTTCGCATAGACACCAAATTAGCTATAACCATCAGAAAGTTTATTGTTAATATTAATGGCAATTTTATGTAAATTTAGTCGTCATGTAAAAAATTATCTTTGTTTAGGATTTGATTTCTGTTTGTTTGTTTTAATAACACTGTGCTACACACAAAATATACAGGGGTTCCCATGTAGCATTTTTGTTAGACTGGAGTCCATAGAGTAAAGTGATAGTTTTAGTTTTTCTCGGTCACTTCGTTAAGTAATGTTTTTATAGCAAATAAAGTGAAATGGCGATATTCCTAAAATTACAAGTTCCAAAACTCATAAGTCTTCTCTTTCAAAAGATTACATACGTTGTAAAGCTATGACTTTCACCTTTTATTAAAAAAAAAGAATTTGAAAATCGGTTAAAAAATAGGAAAACGGCGGCTGTTTAAGCAAAACAACCTCGAAAAAAATTGCGAATTCTCATTTTCTCAACGCTCTCAGGTGATCATGAAGCAGCGCAATGTATATTTTTTATTTTTGTATTCTGCTATATTAAAGTAGCTACATGAGAACCCCTGTATATTTTTTTCCTTCACATTTGTATCACTGTGTAATTAAATAATTAGAAATTAATTTGCTAATTGCATAACATGCTGAGGGAACAGCAATACCAAAAAAAATACATAAAAATAGTTTATTCAAGATCGTAAATCCTAGATATCATTTAAAGTACTAAAATCTGAAAAAAAAAACCTTCAGTAATTTTTAACTAACATTTAACTAACATATTTATTTGGCACAGTAAAGCCACAAATTTAGTGTTCAACACAAAAAATTTATTCAAAACAACTTACGTCGTACTTATTTAATTTTTGCTTCAAAAAAAGTGCTAAACCTTTTTTTTTCCATACTCTCGATATGGCAACACTATATGCGACAGAAAAAAAAGAAAACAAAATAAATTTTCCCCAAACTCTCAGCGCTAATATGACCTCTCCTTCTCTCTTGTGTTTACGCACGTACACATATACTCATTCACTCACAACACGGTTGACGAAGTAAAATGACAGTCGGTCGGATTAAGAGAAGAAAAAAATAATAATGAAAAACAAAATATAAAAAAATGGCAAAAATTAAAAGAAACCCCAATATAATTCGCACGATACAAAAATAATTAATCGGAAGATTGAACGTACAAAAAATATCTATATTATAAGTGATGAAAATTATTATATCGGGCATTGACGAATGACAACTTTTATAGTTTGAAAGTGAAAAATGTAAAACGAATCAAATTAGCAACAAAAAAAAAAAATTGCTCAAGAAATAAAGTATCAACTCCAGGGCAACGCAAATTTACATAAAAAATAATCGACATTTAAAAAAGGTGTGAGTAGTCGGAACGAAATCCACCACCCCATAAAAAAAATCGTGTAGAAAACGTACAAGCAAATAGAAAGTAAAAATAACCAAGTATATAGTGAACATGATTATTAAAAATTGTATAGTGTAGTTTCGTTATCAAGAACTCATTGCTGAAGAAAAAAAATCTTGAATCATCTAATAGAAAAGTTTCCGTTTCTTGTAGTTTTCTGTCGTATCTTGTATTTTTAAGGTAGCCATTTTTATTTTTCCCATGTCCGCTTTATTATTTTGCCCATTTTTCGCTGTCTTGTGTATGTTTGCCTTTTTTTCTTCGTTCTTCCTCCACTTCATGCAAATCTCTTAAACTTTTTTTTTTGCTTTACTTCTTTTTGCTCCACTTGGTTGCTGCTGGTTAATGTAAAAGTTAAACGAGAGGCCGAGCAATCGTTGAAATACGTTAACGGCGGCGGAGTTCCCATAGATATTTCGTTTTCATTCGCGTTGCTTTACGCCGTCATATGTGAGTAGTGAGTGGATATAATAGCGGTTAACAACACACAACAACTACAGCAATTGAGCATAAACTCTTTGTATACCATAGACGGTGTTGCCAGATATCTATGTGAGAAAAAGTGCCAAAATAACAATGAAGCTGTAATGTGCCTAATAATTATGTATGAAATGCCAATGGAATGTCTCAAAGATTATGATAATTTTTATTTTAATACACAACGTAATAGGGGAACGGTTTAAAAATTCAAAAATTGCAGTTGCAACCGAGTTTTAAATGATTTCAATTTATATAGATAGTTCGAATCAGGCTGATCTCAGCTAATTTAATTTCATACCGTTGTCATCCAATTATTTCTATGTTTTTTTAGATTAAAAACAAATATTAAAATCGCTGCCCCCTAAAAAGTGTTGTTATTGGCAACTCTACAATATCATAAGTCGTGGATGGGCTCGTTTATTTGAATTAACATATTGCTTATTTGGATTCGTTTTCAGTATGAGTGCGAGTGTGAAATGTGTGTTGCCTTTTTTTTTCATTGTGATAAATTGTATTCTCTGTTTTGATTATAGTGCTTTTCCTATTGTCTTCGCGCATTAAATACAAGTGTGAGTGTGCTTATGTATACTTATTTAGTGACGCTTAACAACACTGGCTTTTGTACCATTTTTTGACATATCAACATAGTGCTAACTCTTTCTCTCTCTCTCGCGCGTAGCTACAAACATAAAGAACAAACGACAGCTGTTCCATCATCATCATTATCATCATCTTCCTCCTTCACTCCCAACTGACAAACAATAAAGTAATAAACGACGACGACAATAGTTGAAAGAAAGGGAACAAAATATAAATTTAATAAAAGAGAAGAAAATGTTGGTGAACTAGAAATTAGAAAATTTAATTCGATTAAACAAAAATTAAGCGATTAAAATCTTCCGCAATGATGTTTAAAAGATGTGAGTGTGTATAATTATGTTTTAATAAAATTATCTTTGAATATAGATTTTTTTTATATCTATGCTGCTCTTTTTCTTTTCGTTCGTTCTACTATAAATAGTGATGTGCAATTTTTTTTTTGTTAAATACATTTCCCTTCATGTGACAGATGTATGGATGGATGCCTTTTGTGGAGTGAAACTGTTAAATTTTGACATTTGTTGTGCGTGAGGTGATACTCTACTTCTGTATGTTATCGGCATTATTTCTTCATGGGTTTTACATAGGAAATATGAATAATGTGAATATTTCTTGTTACGTTTATCTCTTCACACTTCGTGTGGTCTTTTTTTCACCCACTGCAACCAATATTTCGTAAATCACCCTTAAGATGCCCGTGTTTTGGATAGATTTCATCATAATTAGGGGGAAATCTTAAAGGTTATGGTGGAATTGCATTCATTCTTTCGGTAGCACTTAGTTTCATATGAATTTTGGTACTAAAAATAATAGTGGTGGGAATATGAGAATTATTCAATTACTTATTAATATTGATTAAAAAAAAAACTATTTAAAATTTTTTCAAGCGTAACAATGGATGTTTCGTTTTTTGACAGTTTATTTATCTTTGTTTTTTTTTTTAACAATTTAATGTATGCCCCTCCACACATTTTTCTTACTAATAATTTTGTTTCTTTTTGTGTTTTTTTTCCAGATGTCTGCCGGCGCTCAATTGCAGATGGCACCACAAACATCAACGTCAATAAGCCATCATTCGACACAACAACAGCAACATTTTGTTCATAATTCAACCCAACAACAGCAGCAACAACAAGCGCACTTGTCACAAGTTCAACAGCAGCAACATTTACATCAGCAACAACAGCAACAGCTGCAATTGCAACAGCAACATCTAACCCATTACACACAGCAGCAGCCACAGCCTCCTCCAACGCTTGCCACAAATCATCTAACAACCACAACGCATCTACTACACCACCAACATCACCCGGCGCAAACGCAACAGCAGCAGCCGCCACAATTGCAACCGCAGCATCTGCCTTTGCATCAGCACAGTGGTGGTGGCCACAGCAGTAATCCTGACTCGAATATGAGCACTGGCTCCTCGCACAGCGAAAAAGATGTTGTTAATTCAGACATGTTAAGTGCACAGCAACAGATCGGGCTTTTACAACACCAGCAACAGACAGTAGCGGCAGCAACAGCAACAGCTGGTAACGGTATGATGAATACAGGCGCCATTGGCATGGGTATAACAGCGGATCCTAATGCAATGCCAACCGCGAATCACCATACGCACCCCCAACATCCACCACCGCATCAGCCGCCGAGTGCGACTAGCACCGGCCGCATGGAGAAGTTGTCGCGTACGCCGACTGAACGTAAGCGAAAGCGAAAATTGACTGCTTTGCATGCCGACGACAGTGGTGGTGCCGGCGGTGGTGGACCTGGCGGAGGTGGCAACGGAGGTAATACAACTAGTTCAAGCAACGCTAATAAATCATCTAAACACAACAATTCCTCCTCCTCCTTGTCCTCAGGCCCACAGTTATTAAAAGCAAATTTATCTCTAAATTTAGGTGCTCCTCAAGACCGTCTACAATTGCCCGGTTCCGGGAACAGTGGCGGCAAAACGCCTCGTCTTCTGCCACCCGGTAGTGGGGGCTCCGTGGCTGACAACAAGAAGATAAATGATTACTTCAATGCGAAGCACACTGTGCAGTCGACGGCGGCCACTAACAGCCCTATGAGGCATACAGCCGGAGGGGGCTCGAAGAGTCCCTCCTCAGCGGCTGGCCAACAGCAAGCGCAGCAGCAACAGGGCCAGCAGGTCCCACAGGGAGGGCCCCAACAAGTGCCAACATCTGTAGGCGGCGGTAACAGCGCGTATCCCATGTATCCACCTAGTCCACAGCAACCCGGCGGTATTCCGCCTACACCCACGTCACAACCCCCGCCTCCAGATTTCCATTACAATAGCGTGGCGGCAGCCACCGTCGCCAACTCATCCGTGGTAACGGCTGCTGGAAAACAGCAGAGACAGCAGCAACAAGCAACTTCCAATGCAATGGTTCCTCCACAATCGCCACTTGTGGGTGTCGGTGGCAACGTTGGCCTAATGGCTGCCTCCCACTTGGTACACAATCAGCAGCAGGTCCCAGGAGCCGCCTCGCTCTTGGGGGCAACGGGCGGCGGCACGGGTAACGGGCCACCACCGCCTCCCCTGCCCCAGCAGCAAACGCCGGTTACACATCAACTTCCCGCCTCTTCCATTGTTGCCACGACCGTGCAGCAGACCCTAACAACCTCGCAGCAACAGCAGATGGCTCAACTGAGTACGCTTCAACTGCTGACCAATCCAGGAGTCGTTCCACCCACGGCTGCTGTGCAGCAGTCCGTCGCCGCGGCGATGGTTACCAAAGCAACGCAAACCGACCTCTCTCAACTCGATCTGCAGGAACGCGACTCAGAACAGGAAGCGAGTAAATCAAAATTGGATGAGATGACAAGACTGTCTGATGAACAAAAATGTCAAATTATTGCTCATCAAAAACTTATAGATCAACACAAATCCCACATAGCCAAGTGTATCGATGTGGTAAAGAAACTGCTGAAGGAGAAGTCCAGCATCGAGAAAAAGGAAGCCCGCCAGAAGTGCATGCAGAATCGCCTGCGGCTGGGCCAGTTTGTGACACAGCGTGTAGGTGCTACATTCCAGGAGAACTGGACGGACGGTTATGCCTTCCAGGAGTTGAGTCGACGGCAAGAGGAGATATCCGCCGAACGCGAAGAGATCGACCGCCAGAAGAAGCAGTTGATGAAGAAGCGTCCAGCAGAATCGGGACGCAAACGCAACAACACCAGTAACCAGCAGAATTCCAATTCCAATGATTCCTCCAACCTGAATGCGGGTTGTGATCGACTTTCGGGCAACGACAGCGGCATTGGTGGTGTAACCGCCGGCGGCACCGGTGGCGGTGGCAGTGGTCGAGGTCTCTCTCGATCGAATTCAACGCAAGCACAGAACCAACTGCTGCACAATGGCGGCGGAGGTGGCGTCAGTGGTACCAGTGGCGGCGCTGGCATGGGCACTGACCGTCTTTCGGATCGTGGCGGTGGCGGTACCGGTTCGGGACGCGGTGATAATTCTGGCAGTGGTTCCGATTCTGCAACGTTCCTTAAGCCCGATCCAGTGTCGGGTGTCTATACCGCTCAAGAATACTACGAATACGATGAGATTCTAAAACTACGTCAAAATGCTCTCAAGAAAGAAGATGCTGATCTACAGCTCGAAATGGAAAAACTTGAACGCGAGCGTAATTTGCACATACGTGAACTTAAACGCATCTTGAATGAAGATCAGGTAATGAATACAGCAAAAGCGTACGTCGCGTAGCATATGCAATTTTAACGATTATTCTCTTTTTGTTATTGTCCCATTGCAGTCCCGCTTCAATAATCATCCAGTATTGAATGATCGTTACCTACTGCTGATGCTTTTGGGTAAAGGTGGTTTCTCTGAGGTCCATAAAGCCTTCGACTTGAAGGAACAACGATATGTTGCATGTAAAGTTCATCAATTGAATAAGGATTGGAAAGAAGATAAAAAGGCCAACTATATCAAGTAAGCAGCGATAGCGTTGATAACTCTAAATGAAACGAGCGAAAGCCGTTTTAGTGTCGATAGAAATTTCAGAAGATTTTAGGAATGGAAAAAGTTAGCAGAAAATTAGTAGTGCGAAAATAGAAAAAAAATTATTGAGTACAATTTGTATTATAGCTAAGACGAATACAAGGAATAGATAGAATACTTGACTAAAAGAAATGAAGGCAAAATTCGATTACATGATTGGGAGAAGGCTTAGAAAAAGGGGGTTTCGAAAATATGAATACGGATAAACATTTTAATATAAATAAAACCCCCTTTAAATGAAATGGTTTTTGGTGAAATTAAATTTACCTCTGGCTAGCCAATGCACTCGTTTTAAGAAGTATAAAACGGCCGCCTTCAATAGCATGCATCTTTGCATACTAACAGTGATCCTCAGAAGTTGAAAGTATATTTATTTTACATTCTTTATTACATTTTTATCTCGGCTCCGTCTAAGTCGAAATTAATACTGTCAGATAGGAAATTATACGGTGAAGTTTGCTTCGAAATAAGCATGTTACCTCTCTTCAACTGACGACGCACAAAATATATATATGTAATTAGATGCACCTTTCAATATTGAAAAAAAGTCCTTGCATTATGGGCCCACGTCTTGACTTTGTTTGTCTATGTATATTGTGAACATGCACAACAAATGGCAACAGTTGTTACAGCTCTAAAGCCACAACCACAAAGAGCGGAAATACAAATTAATCTATACAAAGTAAAAATTCGTCTGTGCCGATAGGAGTTTTATACAATTATTTTTGGCTATCTTGATAAGTCTATAACAAAATACTTGCAATTTTTCCTTTATTGACGTAACTTTATTTTGATTAATTTTACAGACATGCATTAAGAGAGTATAACATCCATAAAGCACTCGATCACCCTCGGGTGGTCAAGTTGTACGATGTCTTCGAGATCGATGCAAACTCATTTTGTACTGTTCTAGAATATTGTGATGGTCATGATTTAGATTTCTATCTAAAGCAACATAAGACGATACCCGAACGTGAAGCACGTTCGATAATAATGCAGGTAAGTTGGCTGTCAATCGATATAGGAACTCGTAAAGGTTAATAATAATTTGTGTTTTCTCACCAGGTTGTATCTGCTCTGAAATATTTGAATGAGATTAAACCACCGGTTATCCATTACGATTTGAAGCCGGGTAATATTCTGTTGACCGAAGGCAATGTATGTGGTGAAATAAAAATAACAGATTTCGGATTATCCAAAGTCATGGATGATGAAAACTATAACCCAGATCATGGTATGGATTTGACTTCACAAGGAGCCGGCACATATTGGTATGTATAAATGCGGCAACTAGCCAATTGCTGTAGAAAATTTGTGATGATGTTGTTGTTGTTGTTTTTAGGTATTTGCCGCCAGAATGCTTTGTTGTGGGTAAGAATCCTCCTAAAATCTCTTCAAAGGTTGATGTGTGGAGCGTTGGTGTGATTTTCTACCAATGCCTGTATGGCAAGAAACCCTTTGGCCACAATCAATCGCAAGCTACCATATTGGAGGAGAATACTATATTGAAAGCCACAGAAGTACAATTCTCCAATAAGCCGACAGTATCCAATGAAGCTAAGGTAATAAAGAACACCACCTTTTTTGTCTATTGTCACTTGACGAAGTTTGGTTTTTAACTTGTATCCTCTCTCATTTCTGTTTTCATTTTGCCTATGCAGAGTTTTATACGGGGCTGTTTGGCTTATCGCAAAGAAGATCGCATGGATGTATTTGCGCTGGCGCGGCACGAGTACATACAACCTCCCATTCCCAAACATGGTCGTGGCCAGTCGCTGAATCAACAACAGCAACAGCAGCAACAACAACAGCAGCAACAGCAGCAGCAGCAACAATCATCAGGTAACCAAGCCAACTCTGCCGGACAGACATCATTCTCAGCGGGCATGTTTGGCAATTTGAATCAATCGAGTTCGTCCTAGCTGCACACAAAACGTAATTCCAATTCATAATTGTTAAAGTTAATACAGAGTAATACAACAAACATCAGCCACAACAGCAACAACAACAACAATAGCAGCCACAATCACCACTATCACCATCAACAGCCGCAACATCCACATCACCATCAGCAGCACCACAACCACCATCATCACCATACCAATAAGAACAACAACCACGTGAGACAGCAGCATCTAAATCAGAATCATAATCCACCACGGACATCGTCTTACGCCAATCATCATACAACCAGAAGAAACAATAACAACACTGCAGCTGCTGCAGCAACAGCAACGATATCTGGTAACACTGTTGGTGCAGGCAGCAGAAGTTTTCGTAATCATGCGCCGATTTCGTCCTCGACTTCCTCTACGTTGCAACAATGTCGACAACATAAACAGCAACAGAAAATGCTTAGCTTTTCATAAAGATCCACCAACAGTAGGAAGAGATAGAAGAGGGTGCAGGGCAGGGTCAGCAACAAACAGTAAAAATCCCACACAAAAGTCTTGAAAACCCAACTGAACCAAGGAAGAACTTTTTGTTTTAACAAATTTTACACTGCCGTTGCAAGAATTTTTCTTATTGTTTTGTTATTGAGAAATTGACGGATATGTGCGCGCGTTAAGGTTTCATAGGGATTTCTAGTGTTTCATAACTTGGTAGAATGAGTCCACAAAACTGGCGCTATTTGTTATGTTACACGACAATGATTAACTAAAAGTTAATGTATGCAAGATGAAGTTTACCCCTTAAACATACAATATTATTTATAAATACCTAAACAATACAGATAACGCAGCTGGATATCTGTAAAGGGTATGATGATGTGTTGTTGTACTTGACAAGAAAATCTTATCTGAAACAGAAGACAAACGACTATAAAGTTTTAACTGAAAAGTTAATTGACGGATTGAAATGAACTATTTTAAACATACGGCTATGGGTATTTGGAAAGCAGAATAGTATTAACTGTTAAAAGTTGAAAATTTCAACTTAACCAGATTTAAGTGAATCTTAAGTTGGTTAGCAAAATATTTTCTCAAAAAAATCCTGTTTGATTTGTAAGATTTTGCATGTGCCTTGCTTTTTTTCGGGTTGAAATTTAACTTTCAAAGAATTATGAGAAAGCCGTTTAACTTATCTGCGCGTAAGCCATTAAAGAATAATGTTAGATTTCATTGCAATTTTGGGAAATGCAACAGTTCAGACGATAATTTGACTTTTGGTGTAAGTTTTTCCTAAACGGAAAATTCTCTTCATTCAAATTAAAACGGAACGTTTCCGTGTTCTGACCAAAGCCAGCTGAATTCTTTTCCCAAGCAGAAAAGATAATCAGTGGACAAAACAACGTTGGAAGCATGGTTCATTATTGTCAACTGAATACTTTTCTTCAGACCGAAAAAAGCATTGTCATTATTAAAATTTCTTTAAAACCAAACCAACATATTATTTTGATATACATATATGACAATAGTGCACAATTGATACTATGGCATGACAAATGTTCATCGATCAGTTTACGTTCGATTGTTTTTAAGGAATTTCGGATTGTGGTTTCCAACTTATTTTCATTAGACATGTTTTTTTCGATTACATCTCCATATGTCTGGTATCGTTCAATGATGTTTTAAAGTCGATTGTAATAGTGCGAATTGTTATGATTTCGCATATTCTTCCACCCTGACGTCGTTTTTAAGGACAATTCTACCAAGTTTTGAAGCACATACATTATTATTGAGCCGCCAGCCAAGAAAACAAAAACTTCTGCAGAAAAGTACTTTCAAATTCTTACTTTTCTCTCCCTCCCCCATTTGCTCTTAATAAGATATATTGCGTGTAAAAAAAATTAAAATTCTTTAAGAAATTTCTTGAAACCCAACAGCTAATGAATTTAAATGTAAGTTAGAAAACTACAACAACAACATTTTAGTCTAAACATAAGCGGAAGCAAAAACAAATAAATAATAAATAGGAGTTTCGGTGGAAAAAATGAAATGAAAGACAGATATTGCATATGTTGGCCTAAAAAGGAATAATGAAAGAAATTAATTTATGAATGAAAAAAGTCTATAGTAGCAGAAAAAATATATAGAAACAAGAAACTTGCTATATGGTATCAAAAGAAAACGAAAACAGAAAACACACAATATATCTAAAAAAAAAGATAAGAAAAAAATATAAAATCATTAAATATTCTCTGAGAATTAGAAAGCTAAAAAGAAAGAAAAAAAAAAAACAAAACATGAGAAAATAAGTTAAATATTAAATGGTACATTATTAAGCCTACTTTTAATTAATTAATTAATTAATTATAAAACAAATATATATAAATATATAATATAATTACCATATAATTATTATAATAATTAGCTATAACAAAAGAAAAGTGAAAAACAAAAATACAGAAAAACACAAGCTTAGAAAAACAAACAAACCAGAAAGCAAGAAATAGGAAGAAACTCTTAAATTCAACACAATTTATTAGATTATAATAATTAAACTAAAACAACAAGAAAAACTCTATGCCCCCCATACCCAAACTTTTCTGATTCTCCCCTACTATTCCCTCTCTCGCCTTGCTCCTTGCTCCTCCCATAAAACATTAATAGGCAAAACATGTGTTTTACCTTTCTTGACCCTCTGTTGTGGAGTCAGTCGTATAGAAGAAAAGTGATACCAGAAATTTTCAACCTGTAGCCAGCACCCCCGCCCCCTTTTACAGGTTCAGAGTTTAAAACGTTTTCTTTTTTTTTAAAGTAGTTGTAATCGTTATATTATTTTTCTTTTAGATTATAAACGAAAGAATGTTTTAATTGTAATTTAGATTTTTTCCACTTTTAAAATGAATATAAGATTTAAAAAATTAAATTACTTACTCCATGCAAGTGATGATTTATTATATACATATATATAGAAATATAAGAAGAAAAAACACAACAACAACAACAAAAACACATAAAAGAAACATTAACAACTATACAATTACAATAATACATTTTGTAAATAAATCAGTTGTAAGTTATTTGGTAAATTTATTTTGTTATTCTTTTTGTTTTTTACGCTATGCACCATTTTTGTCAGTACCATCGTAAACAAAACGACGACGTTATTCATCTGCAGTATAGAATTGTCATTCTAGCTAAAAAAAACGTACTAGTTCGAACAAGTCCAACTACTTTTGTACGAGTTACAAAAGGGACATACTCCTCCTGTTAAATGAGACAGTTGTTTTGCATGAAAGTTGAACTTGTTTTAAGTTTTTGGAGAACTAGTACGGAACTAGTATTATTCCTATGGGATACTTTAAAGAATTTGGGTAAACAATCCGTTTTTACGAAATTTTGATGTGATTTCTACTGCGGTGTGAGTTATAAGATGCTTTGGAGAGTGCTTTGAAAGTCACATTTGGTAATGAAATATCTTAAATCAGAAAAAAACTTTGTAATTTTAATGTTGTGTAATAAATGACAGAATTCAGAATACGTCCTTCCATTTGTAATCGGACCTTTAATTAATCGGGCTTATTCCCATAGTCGTCGTCGGCGCTGTAAAATCAGTATTCTCGTAGTCGTTTTCGATAACTATCGGTTACTATTGACACACATTTGGCATTCTGTAAGGAAATGTGACGACGATATTGAATCGAAACGACTCTGAAGCTGTCGTCACAGTTGTTAGTAACGACTTGAAACAATTTGAAAGAATAATTTTAGTTTTTGTAAGTTAAAAAAAGGTTTTGTTAAATGACGTCAAGAATGAAAAGGTCGAGTAACAAATAGGGGTTTGGAAACAAAATCCCTCATTGCAACAAGGATTTAGGAGAGAAACAGTTCTGTCTAATTTTAAGGGGCAACGTGAGAAAATTGGGAAAAAAAACTTGATTCCTTTGGACCGCCTTTAAGAATCCTTTGCGGTTGTAGTTACGATGCTGGGTTTCTTTATTTGTAGTGAAAATTTTGATATGGGTTCCATCGACATATCCAATAACTCCAGAAAATCCTGTTTTGTTTAAAAAATTTAGTTTTTGCTTCTAATTTGTCATCTTCAGTTATTTCCACTTAGGTTGTAAGGCCCCTGTGAAAGGGACCTCAATGTTGATGACAACTTAATTATGGCTGAGACATATGTTCTGAGTTCACTTTTCATTATAGGATTTATTTCTATAGGAACTATTACGTACAATGAACATACTAGTTATTCGTCAAGTTTAAGATATCAGATCATAGTCGAAGTAGTTTCCTTTCCAGCATAAGATATTTATTGCTTTCCTCATTGCTTGAATTTGATTCGGGCGCAAAAATATTTTTTCATGAAACACAATAAATATCAAAATAAATCAGCTGATGTACAAATGTTACATCAGCTGTTGTCATTTCTTTCATGTTATCGACTACCAGTCGACGTCGTCTCATGGTAGTTACAGAACACCGAAATAGCATTGATGTGACGACGATATTGAATCGAAGTGATGTTGACATAAAAACGACGACGATGTCGATGACGAAAATGGGAATAGGGGTGAATGATAATTAGGAATTGCGCCTTTCGCCACATAGTCTAACATGATATCGATAATAAAAAACGGCGGTATATGTGGTAAATGGAAGTTTTCCCTCTGAAGTATTATGCTCCTATTACGGTTTAAAACTCGATTTATGATTATATTGGTTCAAATTCAAATTTGTTGATGATCCACAAAATATTTGAATATACATCTAAATGATAATATGGAATAATTTTGCAAGTAAAAAATTGGTATGGTGCGAATTAGTTTTCCATCGTCTAGAGAATAAGTTAAATATCGTCAATATATGTCCTATTGAAACGAGGCCATGCACTAACGATATACGCTTCGTTTCGATCGGACATCAAATGACAACACATCATAATAAATACTTTTTAAGAGGGTCATAAGATGCATGGATCAAAAAGAGTTTTGATGTCCTCATATTGTCTTAAGACAAACTACAAAACCGAGGCGAGTTTTCATAGTAAACGATTCGTATTTATACTTCAATATAACTGTTCGACTCATTTAGTTTTATATTCATTTTAAATGTGATTGTATCGGTATCTTTGAAATTGATGTTGTATGCAATTGTACAAACCCTTAATAGGAAATCACTTTAAAGGAAAATAATTAAAAAATAATTTTTTTTGACAACATTTTTTTTTAAATATTGATGAGCAATTTTTTTTAACTATTGATAACCCAAAGTGTAGTTATGAGTTGAAGCTCATATGAGTTCCTGGACGTTTTGAAACAATAATAGTACTTTTTGCTGCATTTTGATGAAATTAAAGTACTTGTTGGTACAATAAACGTATTTGTTGGTTTAATAAAAGCAGTTTCTGAAAAAAGTTTGCAAAATGCTCTTTGGTACAACAAAAGTACTTTTTGGTACAATGAAAATTCATTCTGGTCCGACAAAAGTTTTGATTTATAAAGTACTTGTTGATGTAATAAAATATTTTGTGGTACAATAAAGGTACTTTTTTGTACATAAATGTATTTTGTGGTACAATAAAGGTACTTTTTTGTACAAAAATTTATTTTGTGATATTATAATTGTACCTTTTAGTACAACAAAAGAACTTGTTGGTATAAAAAATACTTTTTGGTATAATAATTATACTTTTTGGTAAATAATTATACTTTTTGAAGAAATAAAAGTACTTTTTAATAAAATAAAAGTACTTTCTGGTAAAATAAATGTACTTATTTTTTATCAATATAAGTATTTTTTTTGTACAAAAATTGCAATTAAATAAGTGCTTGTTGGTACAAGATAAAACTTTTTGGTACAATAAACGTACTTTTTGAAATAATAAAAACACTTGTTGGAACAACAAAATTACTTGTTAGTACTGTAAAATAATTTTTTTCGTAAAACAAAAATTTACTTTTTTTTTGTACAAAAATGTATTTTGAGGTACAGCAAAATTACTTTTGGCTACAATAAAAGTACTTGTTGGTAAAAGAAATGTACTTGTTGGTATAATAAAAGTAATTATTGGTATAAAAAAAGTACTTTTTGGTACAACTAAATTATTCCTTGGTATAATAAAAGTACTTTATGGTAGAAAAAGACACTATTTTAACAATTAAAAGTACTTTTTAATAATATAAAAGTACTTTTTAATAAAATAAAAGTACTTTGTGTTAAAACAAAAGTATTTTTTTTTTTTGAATTAGTTTTTTTCTACAATAATTGCAAATTTTGTTTAAATAAGTACTTTTTTGGTACAGGAAAAAAACTTCTTGGCAAAATAAAAGTACTTGTTGGAACAATAAAAATATTTGTTGGAACAACAAAAGTAATTGTTAGTACTGTTAAATCATATTTTAATAAAACATAAATTTACTTTTTTGTACAATAACAGTATTTATTTGGTGATGTAATAAAGTAACGTTTTGTACAACAATTTATTTTGTGGTGCAGCAAAAGTACTTTTTGGTACAATAGTTGTTGGTATAATAAAAGTACTTTTTGGTACAAAAAAAGTACTTGTTGGTATAATAAAAGTATTTTTTGGTAAAAAAGCACTATTTGATCAATTAAATAAACTTTTTTGTAACATCAAACTACTTTTTAATAAAATAAAAGTATTTTGTGTTAAAATAAATGTACTTTTTGTCAATAATAGTATTTATTGTACAATAATTGCAAACTTTAGTTAAATAAGTACTTAATGGTACAGGAAAAAACATTTTTGTACAAAAAAAATCCTTTTTGGAAACAACAAAATTACTTGTTGGTACTGTAAAATCATTTTTTGGTAAAACAAAAATGTACTTTCTGTACAATTACAGTATTTATTGATGTAATAAAGTAACTTTTTGGTGGTACCAAAAGTACTTTTTGATACAATAAATATACTATTTGGTACAAAAATATACTATTTGATCAATTAAAAGTAGTAATTAAAAATAGTAATATAATAGTACTTTTTTTTATAAAATAAAAGTACCTTTTCGTAAAATTAATGTACTTTTTGGCACAATCTAAGAATTTTTTGTGCATTAAATGTAATTGTTTGTGCAACTAATGTACATTTTGTTAACAAAAAGTACTTTTTGATACAATAAAATTTCTTGTTGGTACAGTAAAAGTACTTGTTGGTACAATGTGTGCTTTTGGTACCACAAACATACTTTTTGTTACGTTTAAGTTATTTTTTATACGTCAAAAGTTCTTATTTATACAAAAAAAGTACTTCTTAGTACAATAAAGTACTTTTCGTACAATAAAAATACTTTTAAGCAAAATTAAAAAAAGTACTTGTTGGTAATAAAAGTATTTGTAGTACAAAAAAGAACTTTTCGACGCAATAAAAGTATTTCCGAGAAAATAAAAATCATTTTTGGTACAGTAATAGTACTTTTTAGTAAAACAAAACTGCTTTTTGATTGTTGTTTCAGGAGGATTTTTTAGTACAATAAAAAAATGTATTTCTGATAGAATAAACATCTTTTTGTGTACAATAATAGTACTTTTTAGTAAAACAAAAATGCTTTTTGTTACAAGGGGACCTTTTTGCTACAGTAAAAACAGTACTTTTTGGCACAAGAAAAGTACTTTTTTTTTGAAGATTTCTCAACACTTTCTTCTAGATGAACAACAAAGAGGTATCCATAAAACTATTTCCCCAGGCCCCTTTTTCCGCCCCCCGCCCAAACATTCCTTCCCTTTAGTCCGAAATATAATCGATAAAACTGAATTGTACGAAAATGAATAAGAAACAATACTGAAAAAAAAACAAAAATTAATGTAGCTAAAGAAAACACAAAATTCAATTTGAACAGTTACAGATTTTGTCACACAGATAACTTCGAACGTTGTGTGGATACTTTTGTGGCAAAATCTGAATCTGACCTCAACACTCCACAAACACACACACACACACTCTCATATAATGATTGGTAAGGAAAAGCAAATTGTTCTTCAATATTTCTAAGAATTTAAAAACGAAAAAGAAACCAGCAGCAAAAAAACAAAAACAAATGCAAATGTTTAGTAATCTATAAATATATATATATATAAAATTGTAGTTTTAAGTTTAGCTTAAAAAAACAATAACAAAAAAAAAAGAGAATAAACGCGAAATTAAATGAAAAAATAAAACAAAAATGAGCATGATATACATTTATAAATATATATAAATTAAAACAAGAAACAAAACATATAATTTAAAGTTGTCCCCCCTCTCTCCTAATTGTAAATAGCCTAAAGTCCACTTTATATATAAATATATAGGAAAAAAAGATGAAAAACCGAAAAATACAGAACAATAAGCGAATGGAAATTTTTATAATTATATATATTACTTGTAATTTTTGTTTGTTTTCTTTTTTTTTAGAAATTACCATAAACGATTTATCATTAATAATTTAGGAATTTAATTTAATGATAAACAACAACAAATTTCCTTTTAACTTTTTAAGACTAAAATTAAAATCTAATTAAACATACGTATATATAAATATATATATTTTATAAAAAAAATAATCTAATAAACTATTATAAATATTTTTTATGTCTTCACTAAATGCTCTTATTTTGTATTATTGTGTCCCAGCGTTTTGTTTGCTAACCTAAATAGTATATGTTGTGTTAATTGTTTTAATCCGCGCCTAGGCGAATCAAAAACTACCCAACTAAACGCCGAGAGCCCTCCCGCATTATGTCCTTCTTATGCATGTTGCTTTTTGTTTTTCTCAATTTTTTTTTTATATATACTTTCATTCCTGTTTCTTTTTTGCTAAAGAAAATAATTATTTCATTATTTTATCTAGATCTGTAACAGAATAAAAAAAAATATTTGTTGAGTATTTTACTATTATAAATAAAAATAAAATAATTAAAAAATATTATATAATAATACAAAAGATAAAAAATTTCAATGACACTTAAAAAAAAACAACAACATTTAACAAACATAAAGTATATATTAAAAGGAAAACAAAATAAACTTTCCCCCAATAGTTATTATTTAATATATAAATATACCTAAATAAAAAAAAAAGAAAAAAAATTATTAACAACAAATCTTATAAACAAGTTTTAGCATATGTCGTATAATAACAAATTATATATAAATATTTAATTAAACAAAGAAAGAAAACAAAAAACAGCAACCACAAACAAGCAAACAAATAAACAAATAAAATAAAATAAAACATCAACATTACCACTCCACCAACAACAACAACCACAGCAACACTCATTCACACTCCTCCTTCTTTTCTCTATCTCTCTAAACTCTCTGAAAACAAAAAACAACAAAAATTACAGTTCAACAAACCCACAAAAAATATAATAAAATAAAAATATTTCAATTTTGAAATTATTATTGTTTAATACAAAAAAAAAAAACACAACAACAAAAACACAAGAAGAGAAAAACAAACAAAACAACAAACAAGTGTATGCATATGATAAATAAAACAACAAATCTTTAGGATTATCATATTATTAAATTTAAAATTTAAACAACAACAAAAAATATGAAAACCCCTAAAAAAAATTCAATAAAAACCCAATACCAATATTTAATGAAAAAAAAAACAACAACAACAAATGCATTAAAATAAATTTTACTTAAAAAAGTATGAAAAAAGCAAAAAAATTAACAAGAAATAAATGAAAAAAAAAAAATCAAGACATTAAATAAAAAAATTTACAAATTATTTAAAAATAAAATATATTGAATTTTTGCTTTTACTGCGGATCTGAATGATTGGGCTGCTGCTTTGCCTATAATAAGTGAGGTAATATTATTTTTTATATCTACTTTGAAACCAATTGACTGACAGGTTCTAATTGCAGGCGCCACTAATCACTTGATTTATTTGAACTTATCAAAATTACTGTTTAGCATAAATTTGTGTAAATTAATTGACGTCATAGTTCTAGCTTTTTCTTTTAATAGAGTAATTCCATTGGAAGCAATCAAATAACTGTGGGGTCTTCTTTTACGAATTTGATGAAATTTTGCAAACCTGGGCCCGGCCGTGGCATAGTGGTTAGAACACGCGACTACCATGCGGGTAGTCGCGTGTTCCAGTCATCTTAAAAGAAAAAAATAAATAAAATTTTCTTTCATTGTCGGCTCCCCTCGAATGTTGTTGACAGCAACTTCGCAGTATTAAGCGTCGATTCAATCGTCGTGTCTAGTAAGAGCTTCTCAAACAGTGACGTTCGCATTCGTCGATAAACAAGTAGGTGCCGTTAGTTGTGAATCTAAAAATAGAAAGCGTGTTAATTCACAACTACGCGAGATGCTATCCCATACCTCATTCATGGGGTGCAAAGGGAAATGAAGTTAAGTTAAAGTGCACAGATTACGCAATTACGCATAAATTTCGAAATAGGAACAAGATCCTGAAAGCGCTAGTCGGCAGCACCTGGGGCATGGACTAAGAAACATTGTTGACTACCTACAAAACCATTGGTCTGCCAGTAGTCAACTATGCTGCTCCAGTGTGGTCTCCTTCGCTGAGTGATACCCAATGGAGAAATATTCAAATCTACCAAAATGCTACAGTCCTTAGTAATGGGTTGCATGCAGATAACCTCTGAACACCACCTACATGAGAAAAAGAAGGTCGTCGCAGTCAGGGAACATAATGACATGCTGACCAAACAGTACCTGCTGGGAAGTCATCGTAGAAGTCATCCCAACTTTAACATCTCACAGTTCGATGCTCCCCGAGGCATGTCAGGAAGTAGGAGAACATATGCAATTATATGCAGGATCCCTTGGATCGTACGCTTTGAATAACATTCATAGAGAAGCCATCAATACCGAGGTTTGAGGTTACCGCATGACTGTCGTACTTGAAGGTCGTCCACCGCCTGTAGCTGAAATAGAGGAAAACCTGCTACTGAAGACAAGGGTTGCTATGGCACAACTAAGATTGGAATGAATCAAAAGGGACCAGTAGGCATTGATACTGGTCCCGCATAGACCTTGACGTCCCTAATATATACCCAGTGGGTTGGCAGCGAAAATTAAACTTTGAATTTTTTATAAAACGGCTATGTTCAAATTTTGAGCGATACCTAAAAACTTTAAGTCGTACCCCAAATAGGTCAAAGGTCAAATCTATGAAAATGAGTGTACCATATATACTCGAGAACTGCTTTACCAAAATTTTAAAATGTTAACAGAATGTAGTTGTGTGGTCGGTGGTAAAAATAGGCTACTTGAATTTTTGATATATCAAGAGGGCGTAGCACCATTGAACCCTATTTTTGAAACTGCAATATCTGGAGGACTGTTTCTTTAATCGCTTTGAAATTGGTGTGGATGCATTTGGCAGCGAAGTTTGTGATCCCAACAAAAATATGGGCGGAATCGGATCAGTGGGCGTGGTATAAAACTTGAAACTTTAAAAGCTGTATCTCATGAATTATAAGAGGTATAAAGCTGATATTTGGTATGTGTTGTTGGTATAGTATGAATTACAGCCTGGGTGGAAGTGGACTGTGCCACGCCCCCTATAAAAGAATCCGTTATAACAGCCGTAATAATAGTTTGATCATCCTGAAAATTGTACAGTATAGTAGAGATATAGGGCCTTTTCGAAATTGCAACACTGCACTGCATATGTGGCGCAACACTGATTAGTTGACACTGTTGTTGCAGGTCAGCTGTTGCAGATGTTTGTTTGTTGCTTATTTTGCAATTTAGAACGCGAAACTTATTTCGTTTTTTTATTCTTTTATACGACGTTTGCATGTTTATGAATTTTCTATTAGTCTGCTCCTTGGTCAGATTAAAGTCAGGTTTTTGTTCCTTGATTTTTTCTACAACGTTTATCCACAGTACCCACTTTTTTTCCTTGCTGACACAAATTCCTCATCCATGTTCAAACGTGCGCTAATTATTAATTTAGTGCATCCACCTCGACCCTAAAAGATCGTTCATATAGTAAAGTTAATATAACAAATATAAATAATTACCAAATTTAATTTTTATTCATTCACTGCATCAGACATTTTAATACTGCGCGTTTTTAGTACTTTTGCGCAACATATGTTTGATTGTTGCTTTTTAGAACATCTGATGCTTGCAGTGTTGCCAGACGTTGCAATTACGAATGCGATGCGCAGTACATGCAGTGTAGTGTTCCGAAAAGGCCCATAACCAGGATATTTTGAACCAAGTTGGCAAAAAAGGCCGAGGCCCCGTCCACACACGTCAATATTTGACAATGACATATTTGCGATAAAAAATACACTTTCTTATTCGAATATTAGTAAAAACATTGGATTTAATAAGTATCTTTGACCTCTGTTGGGCATGGGAAATAGTTGACCGATCCTACTCAAATATCCGTCATTTATTTTTTACATCAAGTGGCAAAATATTTCAGTCGAGCATTTTTAAATTACCACAAAAAAATCGTCCATACATTTCGCTGCCGCCCTAATGCCCAACATGTACTCAGAGTCCCCATGATACCCCGCATATATTCAGCTGTCCAGCCCACCCTACATCCCTTAGTCCTATGGATTTATGGAATAATTCAGTGAAAGTATCCCAATTTTTAGGCTTCGACCTTAACGTTGAACCCGCGGACTAAAATTGTATAGTTTAAGCTGTCATAACAACAACAACAGACATGTAGTAAAACTGAATAAACGGTAAATATAAAAAAAATAAAATTTACTAGTTCTGGGTATTTTGTTATTTTGTATGTGGTTGCCAAAAATGGGCTTATACTGCACCATCTGAGAACTAAGAAAAAATTCTCTTATTAATCATTGTATTACAATTTATTGAAAGTTGTTAAATTGTATTAGATGGATAGTGCCTGCTGCTTTTATGAGAGTGCAAAACCGGTAGTAAAAACTATTGTTTATACGTATTCGTCATGATTTTGTCGTTTCTTATAAAAAGATTGTGAAGATTGCGAATAACATCCCCCAAACATATGATGATATTTTCTAATGTTCTGCTCATGAATACATGTATTTTATAGATTTTGTTTTAATGAAAAAAAAAACATATAAAACGCTTAATATTTTATGTGCGATAATAGTGAATCTGCAATCTTGCCAGTTGGTAGGTTACATTGACACAAGCTATTCGCACATTTTTTTGACACAGCTAGTCTCAAGGAATCAAAAACTTTAAAGGTTGCATATTTTTAATTTTCTTTTCTGTTATGTTTTAACTTTTTTTTTGAATATAAACTAAATTTGATTAAATTACACATTTTGTGGTAAAGTTCAGAAAATATATATTTACATATTATGTAAAATTAATTGGTAGTGGAATGTTAATATTGAGACGTCATTACTGTCTCAAGACATCTCCTTGGCCACGACTTCATTGTAAATCGCTTGTGCCACTGTTGCATCCTCGGCTGCTATACCCATCGATTGAAATATAGTTACACGTGAATTTTCAGTGCGCTTTCCATTGTTGCGTATGACCTCACCAACTTCACCTACAATTGTTGCTTTCAGATCTTTTAATTCAACTTGGGCACTGGCAGAGGAATCGACATAAACCACCGAATGATCATATATATCCTGGGCAACTTCACCGAAATGTACTTGTCCAGCTCCAACAGCTGTAATAGATAAAAATTTTAAAAAACAATCTTAATTAAACCATAGTAAAGTGGCAGACATAAAGTCGAACTGGCGTTGTATTATAGTCCTGAAATCAAATCAAATTACAATAAAATTAAATTAACAATTAAATTAATATGTCTTGTAGCTAATTCAAAAATTGAATACTTTATCGATACTGTAGGTCTTATTCATAAAAAAAAACTGGATAAATTGGATATGAAGCTTGCCTTAGCTAATGCAATCTACAGGTAAAAGTAAAAATTGCAATTAAATTTTATTTTCTTTTCATCACGTTTAAATAAAAATCGGATGCCGATTACAATATTTTCTTGTTTTATACTTATAGCATGCCTAAAGTAGGAACAATCCTACTTTAACTTATTAAAGACTAGCTTTCCGGCTCGCGTTGCTTTGCCGCTACTTTCATGTAGGTGCTTACAGTTTTTTTATAAATAAAATATAGCCTTATCACTAGGTGATAACGTAGCATTCTACGCCCTACATATATACAATCAAACTAAAAAATGCACAAACGTATCCTTTTTACAATAGCTGTATTCTCGAAATTTAATTAAAAATAGTTTAAAAACCTCTTAACTTTTTATGTATTAGACCGTATAAAATGCGTAATTTTATCCAAATATCTATTCTACTAGCAGTTCTATACTAATGCTAACATTTATTAACTTTAAAAACATAACTCTGTTGAAGTGTGACCACCCTTTAAGAATTTTGTAGTTAATTATAAACTTGCCACTATCGCGTTTAACAAATTGTTGCAAACTTAAATCAAACAATGCCTCACTTTCAGCCGACAGATTCTCGCGAGCCAGCAGCCTCAATATTTAAAGAAGGCAGCTCTCAAATTAGGAGCTGAAATCGCGACGAGAGCCCCTTTGAAATTTTGATTTAAAACCCAGCCAATGCGTACATTGCCAATAATAAAATTACGTAAATAAAAACGTACTTTTTTCGTAAAGTAAATGTACTTTTTCTGCAATATAAGTGCTTTTTTGGTATAACAAAAGTATTTTTTGTACAATAAAATTCCTTTTTTGGTTCAATAAAAGTACTTTTGAAACAATGAAATCACTTTTTTGAAACAACAGATGTTCCCTTTTGGTACAAAAAAGTACTTTTTTGGTGGAATATAATTATTTTTTATTACAAAAAGTAATTTTTTGTACGAATACATTTATAATACTAAAATGTACTTTTAATGTCCCAAATGCACTTTTTATGTTCCACAAAGTAAATTTTTGTACCAGAGTACTTTTATTGTAGCAAAAAGTGCTTTTTTTTCTAAAATAATTTTTGTTCCAGAGTAATTTAATAGTATTAAAAAGTACATTTATTGTCCAAAAGTACTTTTCTGATCCACATATTATTTTTGTGCAAGACTACTTTTATAGTACTAAAAGGTACTTTTATTGTCCCAAATGTACTTTTTTTGTAACAGAGTACTTTTAATTTTATTGTCCGAAAAGTACTTTTTTGTACCAGAGTACTTTTATCATACCAAAAAATATATTGTTTTTCCACGAAATAATTTTTGCTCTAGAGTACATTTATGTACTAAAAAGTACTTTCATAGTCCCAAAAGTACTTTTCTGTTGCAAAAATTGCTTTTTTGTATAAGGATACTTTTATAGTACTAAAAAGTTAATTTTTTGTCCCAAAGTATTGTGTATTTTGTACCAGAGTACTTATATTATACCAAAAAAGACTGTTTTTCTAGTCATTTATGTTCCAACATAAATTATTATCCCAAAAGATTGTTTTTTGTACCAGAGTACTTTTGCTGTAGCAATATGGAATTTTTTGCACAAAGTAATGTTTTTTCAAAATATTTTTATGGTACTTAAAAAGTACTTTAATAGACCCAAGAGTGCTTTTATGTTTCAAAAAGTACTTTTTTTTGACAAGAATAGTTTTTTTTTCTACCAGAGAACTATTATTGTACCAAAAAGGACTTTTATTGCACAAAGTAATTTTTGTTCCAAAATACTTTTATGGTTTTAAAAGGTACTTTTATAGTCGAAAAAGTACTTTATTGTACAAGAAAACTTTTATAGTACTTAAAAGTACTTTTATTGTGCCAAAAATACTATTTCTGAACAATATAGTACTTTTTCTGTTCATAAAGTCCTTTTTTTTGTTCTGAAGTACTTTTATTGTACCAAAAAGGACATTTTTCCACAAAGTAATTTCTGTTCCAAAATATTTTTTAATACTTTAATAGACCCAAAAGTACTTTTATGTTTCAAAAAGTACTTTTTTTTGACAAGTCCAAAAAGGACTTTTATTGCACAAAGTAATTTTTGTTCCAAAATACTTTTATAGTACCAAAAAGTACATTTTTTGGTCGAAAATTATTTTTTGTACCAAAGTACTTTTATTGTACCAAAAAGGACCTTTTTCCACGAAATAATTTTTGTTCCAGAGTACTTTTTCAGTACTATAAAGTACTTTCATTGTCCCAAAAGAACTTTTATGTCCCACAAAGTTCTTTTTTGTTTAAGAATAGTTTTATAGTACTAAAAAATTATTTATTTTCCCAAATGTACTTTTTTTTTGCGCCAGAGCACTTACATTGTACCAAAAAGAACTTCGTTATACAGTCATTGTGGTTCCAGAATACTTTTATAGTACTTAAAAGTACTTATATAGTCCCAAAGGAAATTTTTTGTTCTACAAAGTAAATTTTTTGTACAGGAATACTTTTATGGCAATAAAGAGCACTTTTATTGTCCCAAAAGTAATTTTTTTGTTCCAGAGTACTCTTATTGTACCAAAAAGGGCTTTGTTTTTCCACAAAGTCATTTTTGTTCCAAAATACTTTAATGGTACTAAAAGGTACTTGTATAGTCCCAAAAGTACTTTTCTGTTCCACAGAGTACTTTTATGTACAAGAATACTTTTATAGTACTAAAAAGTACTTTTATTGCCCTAAAAGTACTTTTATTGTCCCAAAAGTTCTTTTCTGTTGCACAGTGCTTTTTTTGTACCACAGTACAAAGAGCGAGCCAATACGTACTCTGATATAAACATGCCCCAAAGTGTGGTAATTTTAGCCACAAGTGGTATCTCAAATTTTATGTGGACCAACAACAAACAATGATACCAGGTGGCAAAATTTTATAAAGTTAATAGATGTCAAAGTTAACACACTAGATAATACAAAATTGTAAGGTGGGTAACAATTTCAACATTTATCTCCGTTTTTATGTGTTTCAGAAGCAAAAGGGCGTGGCACTATTTTTTTTCCACTCCCTCATTCTGCACATTTACTTTATTGCTATGTATGTATTCGTACTTACTATTTATGTGAATTTGATCCTGTTTTAGCATGCTAAAATCAACCAACGAACTTGCCGAATACGTTCCCACGCAAATGACGTCAGCGTCTCGCACAGCATCTTGAGGAGTGGCACTGACATGAATAGCCAGACCGTTAGGACATTCGACTTTTAATTTGTTGGCCAATTGTTCGGCTTTCGATTTTGTTCGATTCCACAACTTGATATCGATAACATTAAATGTTTTGCACATCCCTAGAGCGTGCGATTGACCCTGTACGCCACAGCCTATGATAGCCACCCGCAGTGGTTTGGTCAATCCTTCGGGGAAACGCTTCAAATATAAATATTTGGTTGCCACTACCGAGGCAGAGGCAGTGCGCCAGGCGGTGATCTGAGTGCCATCCATAATTGCTTGCAGTTGGCCCGTTTGATGATCGAAGAGCAGAATATTTGCCAGTATATTGGGCATAGGTGGATTACGACTTTGGTTTGCAGAGAATGAAGTAACCAATTTACACGCCAGTGTATTGTGCTGAGCAGAGCCATTCAGCCGATAGTTACCCACGAATCCAGGCATTGTTAGCAGCAATTTAGTGCGATCACCACAAGAGGTGACTGAACGTGCCGGTTGTACGGCATATGAGACGTCTGCGTTGTCCACAGCAGGTGCAGTGTGTCCGGTAGCTTTAAGGGCTTCTTCGACGGCTGCGTTTACTAAGGGCCAAGTGAGAACTTGAGCTACTTGATCGGCTGAGATGTACTTGGGAGTGGCGAAGGCCATGTTGATGTTTTGTCTCTGATGGATGTAACAAAATGTTGACCGTTCTGCCGTGTTTCTAGTATATACATCAAATTTATTTTGTTTTGCTGTCCACAGTATTATTATCTATATGAAAGTTATCGGTTCGTTGTTTTCAGCGATCATAACAACATTGACAAGGGGCTGTGGTATGTGGTCTTGTTATCGAACGGTTTGTGGCAAAGATAAAGCTAAACCACAGATAATTGGTTGTGTCTTTCAAACAACGGTATCAGTAAGAAATAGCATGAAAAAAAAAACAAACACAAAAAAGAAACACTTGAAGAGGTTAAGAAATTTCTGCACTAGTCCACACTTAAAAGAAAATAAATAAATAGAAAAAAAAATACATATAAATAAATGAACTAAAAATCTATCAAACGAACAAAAAAACTAGTAAGGTGATTATCTTTGGCTATGCCAAAGCTTAGATACCCTTTACCATTTGTAATAATGGTGATAAAACTGGTTATTTGTACTACAAGTATATTTTATTAAACTTTTGAACCACAGAGCAGGGGAGTTGGTGAGAGGTGGACGTTACTTTTCAGCTTCACACATCCATTTTTTATTAATAAGCTTGCATACCAAAGACATACAAAGTTAGACAATGGGGCATGGCACCGCCCACACAAACTGAAATTTCAATCGGTCATATCTCACGAACCATTTAAGGTATGAAGATGAGATTTGCTACATACATTACTGAGACAAGGAGGATTGCGTCTAGCTGGGAAATGGGCGGTGCCACGCCCCTTTTGAATAAATGTTTATATCGGTCTAATTATTGGGCCGTTTGTAATAAAACTTTCACAAATTGTACACTCAGAAAAAAGTGAACTAAATTGAAGTAAAATTGAACTAGAATTGAGTAAAATGAGTCTTCATATGGCGCCAAGTAACACAGTACTCAAATTGAGTTTGCAAATTTCTTTAATATAAGTCTACAATGCGAACTAAAATATAGTATACATTTCTTTGTTTTGAGTACAACACGACTTATTTTTGAACACATTTTGAATCAAAAGTAGTAAGTTGGTATTACAAATAAGTATGCACTAGGAGAAACATGTACTAAGTTTAAGGAAATATTTACTAAAATTGAGTAAGAGTGGCCATCAATTCGGAGTCAAGTATTACGGTTACTCAGATTGAATTCATTTCATACTTGATTTCAGTAAAGTTGTTACTACATTCAAATACATTTGGAATAAAGACAAGTAAAAGTTACTGAATCTTAGTCGACATATACTATACGCAAGTATTATGTGTCAATAATCAAGTATGCACTTACTCATTCGTAGTTTTTTTTGATACGATTTGAGTGCAAAATTTTTAAAATAAGGAGAAACGATGTTTCACTGAGTATGCACATCTTACATTTTACTACCGATATTCAGAAAATTTCCTAAAGTCAACCACAAATTGACTTGAAATAAGTACACGCGGCAATCATGGAAGTTTGCATCGTTTTCAAAAAAAGAAAAATGTGACTTACTACAAAGCAAATTTTCTAAATTGAAGACCGCATTTTCTCCGTATTAATGCAAATTAAACTACATTTAAGTACGAGACATGTTAATGCGTATTGGAATTTAGTATAGTTGAACATAATTGAAATCACAAACGAAGTAAAAACAAGTATGCTCTCCTAGAATTAGCGAGAATTTACTTAAATGTACAACTAATCAGATCTGAAATTGAGTCAGATTGTACTCAAATTGAGTTAACTTGTAGCCAATATGAACATAAATGTCTTACACTATAAGACTGAATGTACTATATTTGAGTTTAGTGTCAACTTGGCTCAAGTTTATCTATCCTATTGTGGAATACATATGTACAATATTTAAGTTCGTCCAGACTTGCTTGTATGCTTTTTACCCTTAATTGAAGTCACAAAGAATTAAAACAAGTATGCTTTCTTGAAATTAACGAGAATATACTTAAATGTACAACCAAACGGACGGAAAATTGGATTTATTGTACTAAAATTAAGTTTAATCATGGTTAATGTAATATTTGCATTTCCCCCAACTAGCTTTAATTTTTTTTAAATAATTACGTTATATAAGCTTATAAATAATTTAAATGAAAGAAATTGCTGTCAAAATAAAAAACTTTTATTTTATTATTATTAATAAATTGTTTTTGCAATTGACTGATATTGCAGAAATGCCGTGGTCATGTCTGATGCTAGAACACGCATGCGTACAAGTAGTTATTCATTTTAAATTACAATTATTTTACATAACTAATACATACCACTTCCAACTGCAGATATACAAATGTCAGCAAATTGTACGTCATCTTTGCAAAAAACGACTTCGCTGCCTTCAAATTTTAGGTAAAGGAATTTAAGTTAATGTTTGGCCAACATGCTCAGAAAGTTGAGGAAGGATTGGGGTTTATAATATTAATTATATATTCGAATATATTATATTATTCGAATTTGTCATTAATTTGCGCAAATACACGTTCATTAGATAAAATTATTTTAAAAGAATACTACAAATCAAATTCCATTAGCAAATATAAAATAATATGCCGCGTGGAGGTTTTTATTCAAATGAAAATCTAACTCAATTATTGAATTGTGTTTTTCTCTAAATCAAATTTGGCGAACGGCAAAGTTGACTTTAAAATACAAATTTTTAAGTCAAAAGAAAATTTAGAAGCAAATTGTCTACAAAATGTTCACATGAACTATTTTACGTATGGTTACATAGATTTAATATTTGACTTGATATATAATAAAGGTATTGATCTTAACAATTAGAACCTGCTCTTTAGGTTTCCCCGCGGCATAATAAACTGCGTCAAAGTCTCATCATTGTCAGTAATATTGCAAACGGTTATTTGTTTACACGAGTAAACTGCTTCAAGCATAATAGAGGAGGTCTCAAATCATACGTAGCCGTGACACAGACGAGCCTCCCCGCCACACGCTAGAAGTCTAACTATCTGACAGCAAACTGAACTATTAAAATAATTTACAGTATTATTACGCGAAAGCCAAGAATAAAAATTATCTAGATCATGCCAATAATAAATATCTGTCTAACATTACAATATATGAACTAACGAAGATAAAATAAAATTTTTATAGTCTAAGAGGTTTGAAATGAAATAACTAATAGTATTTCAATTGATATTTGATCCCAAATTCAAAAATGTTTTTTAATATTTTTTTTCGAGTACAACATATCCCATACTTAAATCAAACAGTTAAAAAAAATATTTTGTTGTGGTGTTGTTGTTAATTTGGAATTTGGATTTGAAGATTGCGTTCCTCGAAAAACATTAATAACTTAACCATTTGTTCACCAATTTTTACAAACAAATATGCGTTTTACAAATGGCTAAATGCACTTTCTGAATAATACAACAAACATAAGGGTAATGTAACAAAAATCAAACAGTTAAAGAAAATATTTTGTTTTGGTGTTGTTGTTAATTTGGAATTTGGATTTGAAGATTGCGTTCGAAAAACATTAATAACTTAACCATTTGTTCACCAATTTTTACAAACAAATATGCGTTTTACAAATGGCTAAATGCACTTTCTGAATAATACAACAAACATTAGGGTAATGTAACAAATTAGTGGCTAAAAACTTCTGCAAACTTCAAAAATAGTGAACAAAATCAAAAAAGGTTAAAATTGGGGGCAAAATCAGACAAATGTGGCAAGTTATCTATAGTAAAATATATCTATTTATATAACGTTGGAAAGGTCTCAGATTTAAATAAATTCAAAATTGGTTTAGAACTAACTGAGTTATTAGCTCAAAAGTGATGAAAGACCCGATATTAGTCTTAAAAAGATTCTTTGGTTAACAATAATCATGATGTATTCGACTACACCTACATCATGCACTGGATCTCTCCCCAAGTTCCTTAAATTTTTTCTAATTTTTTTTTTAAACAAATTTAATTAACGGCAAAGATGACTTCAGAATAACAATTTGTAAGTTATATGAAAATGTATAAGCCAGTTGTCTACAAAATGTCCAGATGAACTATTTTCCGTATGGTTACATAGATTTAATATTTGACTTGATATATAATAATGGTATTGATCTAAACAATTAGAACCTGCTCTTTAGGTTTCCCCGCGGCATAATAAACTGCGTCAAAGTCTCATCATTGTCAGTTATATTGCAAACGGTTATTTGTTTACATGAGTAAACTGCTTCAAGCATAATAGAGGAGGTCTCAAATCATACGTAGCCGTGACACAGACGAGCCTCCCCGCCACACGCCAGAAGTCTAACTATCTGACAGCAAACTGAACCATTAAAATAATTTGCAGTATTATTACGCGAAAGCCAAGAATAAAAATTATCTAGATCATGCCAATAATAAATATCTGTCTAACATTACAATATATGAACTAACGAAGATAAATCAAGTTTTAATAGTCCAAGGGGGTTTGAAATGTTTAGAAAACGAAAGTAAAATCTATTCAGTTTAACAAATTGTATTTCAATTGATATTTGATCTAAAATTCAAAAATAATTTTGAATTCATGTTGTACGTTTATTTGGAATTTGATTTGTGATTGAATTTAGAAAGAATAAATTCCGATTTGTGATTAGTAATTGGATTAGAATTTGTTATATCGAAATGAATTTAAATATTCAAATTGCACTCTTGAAATTCAAGAATAAATTCAAATTTGTAGTTATAATTATATAAGTATAAGTAAACGGAAATTAATAATCAAAAGTGAATTCACAAGTTAGTTGTAGTTTAAATTTGAAATTCAGCAATAACCTTCAATTAAAATTAGAATTTGTAATTTTATATTCACAAATTAATTTAAATTTTTAATTGCCTCTAAAATTGAATTCTGTTATTGTATTAAAAATGAATGAAATCATAATAGCAATATAATTCAGAATAAGTATTTTATTTAAAATTTTATATTCTGATTTCGAATTGTCATTCATTCTGCAATTTTAATTTTCAAAACTTAATTTTATATTTAAATTTATTTTTTAATTTTAACTCAGATACTGACTGCATATTTCAAATTATAATTAGAAATTGCATATTTTTATTTAAATTCCGATTACAAATTGGAATTACATAAATCTAAAATTTAAAATCTTAATTTAAATGACACCTCTAAATTTTAATTTGAAATTTGCACTCCAATACCCATTTAAATTCCATTACAATTTGGAATTCATTTAATTAACTAATTAATTTTTGAATACCAAATGCAAATTACAAATTTTAATTCAATATTCAATAACAAATTATAAACTGTTCTACACTTTTAGTTAAATTTTTTTGTAAAATACATTTGTAATTTTTGAAATTTAAATTTAAATTATTATTAGTATTAGAAATTGGAGTTTGGTATTCAGAAATTTATTCAAATGTGCAATTGACACTTGTGGAAAGAATTCCAAATTAAAGGAACTTTTATATTTAAAAACGAATTCGAATTCAAATGACAAAAATGAATTTGAATTCATTTTTCCACACTAAATTCCAATTACTAATTGCAAGTCAATTTGGATTTTACTATACAATTTGTAACATAAATTTTTGCACACATACACACTACATACGCGTAATTCTTTAAAAACCAGCGCCATACAATTTGAATTTCTTTAGTAGCATTATTTGTAAATTTGAACTCATTACATATTATTGAATTTGCAATTGGAGCTTCTAATGAAATTCAAATTGCTTGTTATTTTCGCCGGTCACACACACACAACAACAATGAACGAATACACAATTGTACTTACCCATTTTTTCCTATTGAAAACACCACGGTTGAGAACACCACCGCAAAGACTTTTTCGCCAACAATCTTGTTAAATTATTCACATCTAAAATTGATAATTAAGGTTCTTATTATCACTTACCTTTTACAAAGTCTCCGAAAAACACTTTTTCACTATTTAATTTCTTTTACAGTAACATGACACTCCAAATAAACACTTTACTCCTAAACCTCTTCAACAAAACTGTTCTAAACGCAACAAATACCAGCTTGTATGCACACAAATCACATAGTTCGATCGCTGTCGAATGTTTGTCTCTTTTTGTTTCACAGTTGTTAAATGCTGCACATTATGGTTTCATAGAGTTTATCTCTTTCACTCACATTTTGTGTGTACTTATGAGAACACAGAGCTGTATTTCTGGGAATGAACTTAATTTGAGTACACAGTGAACTAAAATTAATTACAAATGTATTCAACTTTAGTTTGACGCTACTCATATTTACAACTATATCCCTCAACTTGAATACCCTTTTTACAACAAATTTGGCACAAAGCTATATCCCTCAACTTGAATACCCTTTTTACAACAAATTTGGCACAAAGCTAAAGACTTTTTTACTTCAAATAAGTATTTTGTTACTATTGTTTATTCAAAATGAACTTAAGTTTAGTTTAATGTCTTATTTTTAAGTAAATGTTTACCTTATTTGAGTTCGCATGCTTACTATATTTGATTATTTTTCGAACTACCATTGGGTAATATTCTCTTTTAATATAAGTTGAGCATACTACAATTAAGTTTTTCGTCCCCAAATTCTAGTTTATTTTGAATAAAAATTTCTGTTACAAATGTATTATTTTTACGTAGTTTGCTTGTCCATTTTAAGTCTACAATATCCTATATCTTATTATTTGCAACCTAAAATTGAGAAAATCGTACTCAATTTAAGTACGATATTCCTGAAGATAATCTTCCTTTATTTTAGTACACCGTAACTCAAAATTACTACATCTATACTTGAAACGATCATACATGTGTACTCTGTTCTACAACTTCTTTGATTAAATTGAAGTACAATGCGAACTAAACTTACATTCTTCCATACAATTTTGTTTTCAACACTTTGCAAACTTAAATATTTACATGCCATACTTCAAACATGAAGAATACAATTTGAGTAAAATTTCGTACTTATATGAAGTATGCACTTTTTCAACGCATACTCAAATCCAGTACAACATATTCGAATTGAGTATAATTTATTCATTTTAAGTACAAATTTACTAGTTTTGAGTAAATTTTGCAAACTCAAATCTAGTATGTTTTGTACTTAAATTTAGTACGGACTTTTTTCTGAGTGTATCATGTCACTTACTGATCACTCTGCAGCCCTTCCGTACCGTAGGTAGGGGTAAAATGGCTAACAGAGGGATAAAACTGGTACTATCGACCACAACCAATGGCTATAGGCAGAATCGCGAAAAAAGGGAACAATTTTATTTTATAGAACAGTTGTGCGATACAAAGGGATTTTTTTAAATTCGTACTTTTAGGAGTTAAAATGCCGAAAAATGGAAAAAACCGGTACAATCCCGAAAATTTAAATGGGCGTGGTCGATATAAAAGGAGATAGCTACGCCAAAGGATTTTATTGAAATTTTTTACTTTTAAGCGTAAAAAGGCCAAACAAGGAATAAAACTGACGAAAATTGAGGTTAATAATCAGTTTATAAGAAAGTTGTGCGATACGAAGGATTTTTCAAAATTCGTAATTTTATGGGTAATAAGGCCGAAAAAAGCGATCAAACAGGTTCCATCGAGAATTGGGACGAAAATTTAATTTATAGAGCAATTGTGCGATCCTTAGGAATATTTCTTAGTTTTTTAGGGGAACAAAATGGAAACGCAAAAAATAGGGTGACTTTTTTTTTAATAGTTGTACGATCTGAAGGGATTTTTCATCACAATCAACGATAGGGCTAAGGCCAAAATCTCGACAATTTATAAGGGCATTCTCCCTATAGAATTTTAGGGGTTAAAAGACCGAAAATGGAATTAAACTGGTACTATGAACCAGACTAAACCGCAACAAGAGAAGTCGCAACTTGCACCACCATCCAGACCAAAGAATTAATATATTAAAAAAATTTCACTTATAAAAAATAAACATATAATAATGTTAGCATTTTAACTGTACAACTTTTAGTCTCGAGAAGTTTTATTGTAAGTAGCGGCAAATCACCGCGAGCCGAGAAAGCTAGTATATGATAAATGCTTGCATATCAAATTTCAGCTCGATATTTCCTAACCTACGGCTGTAATCGCGGGGGCAGTTAGGCGGACATCCCAAAAAAAAGAGGGAGTTTGTATGGGAGGTGGGAGTAGTTTTTGACCGACCTTGCTCTTCTTAGAAAGTAGCCTCTGATTATCTTGCGTACAAAATGTCAGCTATATACCTTTTAAAATACGACTACAATCGCATTGACAAACCCCAAAAAGGAAGAGTTTGTATGGGAGGTGAGAGTAGTTTTTGACCGATCGGTCTAGTCTTAATACTTAACCTCCGCTTGGAGTAGGGAAGCTTGCATACAAAATTACAGTTTGATTGCTCTTAAACTACAGCTGTAATCGTAGGATCAGTACCCAAAAAGGGGAAGTTTGTATTGGAGGTGGTAGTAGTTTTTGACAGATCGGGCTCATCTTAGAACTCAACCTCCATTTTGGGCAGCAAAGCTAGCATACAAAATTTAAATTTTAAAATCGATTCATGGTGTGAAATTTATGTAAAAGTTGGAACGTAGCTTATGGTGAAGTTCCCTCAATAAGAGAACTTTCCCTCTTCGAAACCAGAAGTGAGTCTTTAAATTCCTCACCAGCAGAATGAATTTAATAAGTATCTGAAATGATTGTCTATAATCGTAGACTGTTGCAGGTAGCAATTAAGAATTACTTACTGGCACACAATAGAGAATTATCACTCCAATACAGAAAGGATGAGAAAAACAAAATATATATGTTCAATGGGACCGGCCGTGGCATAGTGGTTAGAACACGCGACTATCATGCGGGAGATCGCAGGTTCAAACCTGGATCCAGTCATCTTAAAAGAAAAAAAATAAATACAATTTTCTTTCATTGTCGTCTCCCCTCGAATGTTGTTGACAGCAACTTCGCAGTATTATGCGTCGATTCAATCGTCGTGTCTAGTAAGAGCTTCTCAAACAGTGACGTTCGCATTCGTCGATAAACAAGTAGGTGCCGTTAGTTGTGAACCTAAAAATAGAAAGCGTGTTAATTCACAACAACGCGAGAAGCTATCCCATACCTCATTCATGGGGTGCAAAGGGAAATTAAGTTTTAAGTTTATCTGTTCAATACAGACACTGCACAATCACAATTCCGTATACAGTATTTACCGCTTATATGCACTTCGTAATTTGCTCGACTTTTAGTGCTTATAAGCGGGAAATGCATTTACCAAAACTCGGTTATATGCATTTGCAGTGCATGTAGAAAAACTCGCTTAGTTGCATCGGTGGTGCTTATATAAAAAATATGTTATGTACATATGTATTTAGTAATACATGCACCAGAAGTTCAGAAACGTAGAATGTAATTGTAAAAACAGAATATGGAAGCACATTGCTAGTTTGTTTTGTGTTTTTAACATTTTTATTGAGATCAATATTTACATATGTATGCATGTAACTATTTGAATTTTGTAAATTCAATTTTATTAAATACGTATTAATATGTACATATACAATATATAATAGTATATTATACATATGTATTATATTTTTTTTGAGATCAGTGCTTTGACTTTAATCCAGTCGGTTTTTAATTAATAATTTAAAAAAATAAATAATTTAAAGTTAAAAGTTTAAGATTTGAATGCAATTCATATGTTTTTTTGTAAATGCTCTTAGCTTAAATAATTTTTTTTTCGAAAAAATTCGTTATTTTTCTCTGTACATTACTGCAGCATTTAAAAAAAATAAACTGTTAAACTTTTTCCAATTCCTCGACACATCCGTTTTTTGAAAGAAGAAAACCCCGTTGATTGCTAAGAGAGTTAATTTAATTAAGAATTGACACTTTTTGCTTAATTGATAAGCTCACTCTTTTGTTAGCACTCATTTTTTCGGATGTTTATATTTGTTTCGTTTTTCACAAATTGAAGTCACAGCATAAATTCACGATTCCAACTTACAACAGCTGATTTCAAACAGAGATGGAACATCAGATATGCAAACGTACAAATGAGTCAAAAGGCGTGAAACAGTTTGCTATTTAATTGCGATGAAACAATTTTCGTACATTTTCGTTATTGATGGTGAAAAATTTAGACAGTGCATATATGAGAATTTTTTACATGCAATTTCTCAAAATCCTACATAATTTTGGTGCATAAATGCGAGAAATGCATATAGGCGAAATGCATATATTAAAAAATATTGCGTGTATTTTATATACAAAAGAAATATTGTTCAAGTTCGGCTGCATATAAACGATAAATGCTTATAACCGGCGTGCATATAAGCGGTAAATACTGTACCACAATTACCACTTTAACGGTCAACTTTACTTATAAATCAGACTTTTTAAAATGGCTGATTATCCTTTGGAACAATGAAACCTCGGTGACGCTTTAAACTAACGTATCTATTCCAATTAATGCAATAAACAAATAAGAATAAAACATGAACAACACGATAAACGGGCGATCTAGAATGCATTGGAGGTCACAACCAAACATTATGTGGTGAAGAAAGAAAGGGCGGTTAAAATCAAATATAAAACCATACAAATTGCTATCCAAGCGCCCTCACAGCTGTCCTTGCAGGAGGGCATTGCATTGCGACATTCATCATCGTAACAGGCATCATTATACCATCACCCTTAGGGATGAGGGTATATATCATTTGATACGACCCAAAAGTGTAACACATAGAAGGAGTGACTTTAGACCCTAGGTTTCTTTGAACCAAATTCGGTTCATGATTTTTTAAGTCGTTTGAGCCATATTCGTCTGTCTGTCTGTCTGTCTGGTGGCTGTCCGGCTGGTTCGCACGATAACTTTCGAAAGACGCAACCAAATGTTTTGAAATTTTGCACGAGTTATTATTTTCTCAAAACTACTTACGGTATTGCAAATGGGCTACATGGCCCCGCCCCTTCTGGTACCTCCCATACAAATACATCATTCAGCCCACTTTAGAAATCGAGTAATAATATCAATACACCCTACGGGATCGTCCCCAAATTCTGTATTTAGTAAAGCTATAACAGGATAAAGTTTTGGAAAAAATTTTGAAGCCTAGCCACGCCCCTTCTGGTACCTCCCATACAATTTTACCTTTCCGCCCACTATAGAGATGGAGAAATAATATCAATTAATTAAACGTGATCGTACCCAAATTCTATTTTTAGTAAAGCTATAACAGAATAATGTTTTGGAGAAAAAATTTGGAAGTCTATTCACGCCCCATCTGGTACCGCCCACTTTGGAAATTGATTAATATTATTAAAAGACCTAACGCGATCGTGCCCAAATTCTGTATTTGGTAAAGTTTAAGCAGGATAAAGTTTTGGAGAAAAAATCTGGAAGTCTAGACACGCCCCTTCTGGTACCTCCCATACAAATGTACAACTCCGCCCACATTAGAAATAGGGTAATAATATCAATATAATAGAAAATTATTTGTTTTACTGAGGGTAAGGGTAATTGTAAGTCGGGTTGCCCGACTGAAACTTTCTAACTGGTTTTAATTACAAATCGGTTATTGGGTGATGGTATTTATCAGTCAGTTTAACTGACTGAAATTTCTGTACTGGTTTTGAGGCTGTTTTGAGTACCCAAGTACGCTTTTAGCAGTCCGTTCTATGGAGTCGGCTATATATTGCCACTGCGATGTAATATTATCAGGGGTTTGACCATTCCGTAGCAGTTGAGTTAGGTGGTTGGAGTAGGCGTCCGCTACCTCTGTGGTCCGCAGTTTACCGATGTCCAGCTTTCGTTGTGCCTGGTTACGTACGTGTTCGCACCCCTGATCCCTTGTACGTGCCTTTCATCGAATACCACGTGATCTATCTGATTCCTGGAGATAACCGTATTGCCTTAAGAATATTTTTATGGTCAAATCTAGTGCTGCTAACTACCATATTTCTTGCCGCCGAGAAATCAATCAGTCTGATGCCATTGCTCGACGTTTCGGTGTGCAGACTGAATGGTGGTTCCGATGGTAGGCTCAAATGCGGTCTCCCTTCCTATTTTAGCATTAAAACGCCTAGTACAAATTTGATGTCATGTCTCGGGCTACGGCCATATACATTTTCTAGGCTCTCGTAGAACTCGTCTTTGTCCTCATCACTCTTCTCTTCAGTCGGCGCATGGGCACATATAAGTGTTATGTGGAAAAACTTTGTCTTGACTCCTATGGTGGCTATTCGTCCACACACCGGGTTGAATCGCGAGACTAGGTGTCGCAATCTCTTGCTAACCACAAATCCACATCCAAACACGTGCTTGTCCGCATGACCACTATAGTAGATGTCGCACGTCTTTATGCGCTAGCAACCGTGCCCTGTCCACAGGACGGGCAATGTATGAAACTGAAGAGAAGGATATGCTAAACCGAGTTTTTGTAACCAAAAAAAGTGCGTAAAACTATCATCGTATTTCTATATGATTTATGTTTCCTTTTTTATGCGTTATCTTGTTCACATTTGGATTTGGGTTTTTCCTTGCCCGCAACCCTTAGATGAAATTGCTCATTGGTATCAGCTGAATCCATTATTTTCCACAGCTGACCACTATTTTGGCCACGAGTTCGCGTAATAATTTGATAGCAGTGCTAATATGTTGCTCCAGGACTGGAGGTGTTTGTCCATCGCATGAGTGCATCCGATAGAACCACTCGGACTGGCTGAAGATGTTGTCAGCGTAACATTTGTTCTCGTCACCTCCTTGTTGCGTTGCACACGATCGCAACGTTGGCGGTAGGCTGGTACACGGATAGGATACTGCACCATAGGCGCATTCACAGACGTTGGTCAAAGTTTCGAGAATTTTTCTTAGTTCAGTTACAAATGTCTGACAGTTGGTACAACTGTCTATTCTGACACGCATTTCTACAACTAATTCGATAAGAATTGAGCTGGGATGCGTAGGCGATGGGCATGATCCGGAGTGTGGTGTTTCATGTAGTGGGTACCAGGGGTAATCTTTTCGTGATCCATTATAGCATATAGATCTCTGGCCTGCTGGACACGTGGAAGGCGCATCGTTAACTTCAATGCCAAGCAAAAGATTTCCAAGCGATTCAATTAACCCTTTGAACCCCACATTTTTGTCTGCGTATCGAAAATTTTGTTTTTGGTTTTTATCTTCATATATCTGTCTCAGAAGTGTTTATACAAAATTTGGAGACATTTCGACCCCCCGTTTTGGAGCTAGAGAAAGTTGCTTGTAGGCAACTTTGACCCATTTTGGTATACAAAAAATGGACAACTAAGATATTTGATGTATGAAAAGTTTGATATTTTTATTATTTTATGTTTTTATAATAAAAAAACTAGTAGTCACTATTGGAATTTATTTAATTATGATTTAGAACAAAGCACTTCTTTTTAACACTTCAATTCCGAATAACTAAATTATGCTGATCGCTCTGCACAAAAAATAAAATCAAATCAAATGGTAACGGTAAATGTGTATTATTTGTTTTACACTCTCTTCTTTACACATTAACCCAGTGATGCCTGCAAAAATTTAAAAGATAATGCAATCGTGGTCTTTGTGGTTTAATGACAAACACGTGAAGTTGCTCTCAGGCAACATTGGGGCTGAAAGGGTTAAACGTTCTAGTTCGATATCATTTTTTGTTTTTCGGGAACCACCAAATAGATTCTTAACTGAGCCAAGTATGCCTGTTAAACCAAAATTAGCACCAATACCTCCAATCGCGGGTATAATTGCCCCAACGTTGGCTTGCAGACCACCCACAGCGCTGGCTGAGCAAAGGCTCAAATATGACAAAGCTACAAAAATATAATGTTAATCAACATAGTAATATGATTTCGTTTAGTATCCTTACCTTCACACAAAAATAGAATTCTGGCTTTTAACATTTTGGATAATTTGTTATTAATTAAATGTTCGTTGCCGGGTTTGCAAATAATATTTCACCTATTACATCTGTCGTAATATTTCTGAATGAAGCATTCTGCAAAAACTTCGCTCTATATAGCACCAGACCGGGTGGTCGTATCGCGCGTGTCCTGGCATGGTACCCCATATTTACACAATTGGTATATTATGCGGTAGCTAAAAATAATTTATTTTCTCTTTGTTTTTAATTGATAAGCAAATTAATTGAAGCCTATTGACCTTTCGATATTAATGTTGCATTGAACAGTCCCACAATATAGAGGCAAACAATTTCAGAAGCCTATTGTCCCCATTGTAAGGTAACATTTTAATTTTAGACAGTTGTTTGCTTGTCAACTTTAAGATGTGACAAAGAGACGTCGCCAGGATGGTTTAACAATCACATATTTCTGCCGTACAATGAGCTGTGTCTATAAAAATGTTGGTGAAATTTGGATGAAAACGACTAAAGGACACCCCTATAGGGCATTTAAAAACTACTTGACTTGACTTCTTGACTTTTTCTCGTTAATTAAAAACAATACTATTTCTGTCAATTACCATTTGCAAGGCTTGGTATAAGACCTTGCTGTACATGCCTTATATATAGCTTACTACGGCAAGGGAGCATGGAAAGTCTTGCGTCGCATTATCAGAAAGGAAGCGACAATGGGCTAGCATGCCTACCGAAGGTCTTATCGCAGGCCCGCGAACACATGAAAAAGAACTTAGTTTGCTGGCATCTTTGCAGTCCAATTGGATTATATACCGGACGTTTTGCTTTTCTTCTCCAGTAAGTCACGCCAAGTTCTGCAAGGTTCTCTGTAACCTGGTCTTTCCAACGGAGTTTTGGTCGCCCACTTCTGCGCCGTCCATCGAGTTCATTGTCGAAGTATTTTCGAGCTGAAGCATTTTCGTCCATGCGTACAACATGACCTAGTTAACGCACCCTCTGCACCTTAATGCGTCTGACCACGTCAATGTCAGTGTACAGGTCACGATTCATACAACGCCGATACTCTCCGTTAACGATGATGTGTCCATATATTTTACGGAGTATTTTTCTCTCGAGAACCGATTCATCCGTTTGTGTCATAACCCAGGATTCTGAACCATACATCAAGACAGTTAGAAGCAGTATCTTCTCCGGATCTCGAGGCTGAAATTATTTGTTTTGTTGATGGCGGAGTCTATGTAATAAAATTATATACCACCTCGAAATTATAGTTGTCAACGTTCACGCAGTTTCCCAAACGAGTAGATTCTTTGTTCGTTAAAACTAATAACTTCGTTTTGTCCTCATTCACCATTAGACCCATTATCGCTGATTCCTTCTGTATACCTGAGAAGGCTGCAGTCACATCCCGCAGTTTTCTACCGATGAGGTCTACGTCATCAGCGTATGCGAGTAGCATGTGGCTTTTGTTGAATATCGTGCTGCTCGTGTTTACTGCAGCTTTCCTTATTATCATCTCCATCACTATGTTGAAGAGGCCACATGATAGGCCTTCGCCTTGTTTTAGGCCTCGTCTGGCATAGAATGGATCCATTCGTGTCAGTCAGCGTCATTCCGCAAAGGCGTATCAGCTTCGCTGGAATACTAAACCCAGCCATGGCTTCGAGTAATTTCTGCCGTATCGGGCTCTCGAAGGCAGCTTTTTAGTCGACAATAAAATGGTACGTGTCGATCTGTTTCTCTTGGGTCTTTTCTAGGATTTGCCGGAGTGTGAATATCTGGTAAGTTGCTGATTTACCAGGTCTAAAGCAACACCGATAAGAACCGATCAGGTTGGATAACACTGGTTTTAGTCTTTAACATATCACACTCGACAGGACCTTATATGCGATGGGTTGGAGCACACACTTGGATCACCTTTTTTTTAGTACAGGAAATAATACGCTTAGATTCCAATCTTCGGGCATGCACTCGTTAAACCAAACCATGCGTAGAAGCTGGTGCATGCTCGTTATCAGCTCCTCGCCACCGGACTTGAAAAGCTCTGCCGGAATTCCGTCAGCACCGGCTGCTTTATTATTTTTCAGCCGCGATATTGCTCTTTTTACCTTGGCTTGATTTGGTGTTGGGCAATCTATGTCGTCATCGACAATTGGCGTGATACTTTCACGTGCGCTGCATTTTGGAACCAGCAGTTCCTGGAAGTGTTCTCTCCATATATGTAGCACACTCTGCGTATCTGTAATCAGATTTCCATCTTTGTCCTTACAGGAGGGGAGCCCATTACCGTAGCCTTTTGCTTTTACTTTCTGGTTAAACTTTCGGGACTCACCTCTATCCCTATATCGCTCTATATCCTCCTTCTCCCGTTGCTTCATCTGACGTTATTTTCGCTTAAATAGCTGTCTCGCCTGTTTTATTGTCTCCTAGTGCCGTTTCCTAACAGCACGGCTTACAATTAGCTATAGCATTGTCCTATAAGCAGCATCCTGTTCCTCAGACGCTATGCGACATTCTTCATCGTACCAGGATTCGTCTTAGCGCCGTTTTTCATATCCTAGCACGGTTGTTACAGCGGTTGCCATGGAATGCGCAATATGCTGCCACTGTGTATCGGGAACGTCAGAAATAGAGCCGTTATTTCGTAGTATTTGGGAGAGCTGGTTGGAGTAGGCAGTGGCTATCTCTGAGGTTTGCAGCTTCGCGATGTCCAGCTTTCTTTGAGTTTGGTTACATGCGTTTTTCGCTTTGTTCAATCTTGTGCGCACCTTGGCTGCAACCAGGTAATCATCCAAGCCAATATTAACACAACGGATCACGCGAACGTCCATGACACTAGATGAATGCCTACCATCAATTACCGCAGTATCAATTTGATTTTTGGTGTTTTGGGATAGCCAAGTTGCCTTGTGGATATCTTTGTGCTGAAATCTGGTTCCACTCACTACCATGTTCCTTCCCGTTGCGAAGCTTACCAGCTACAACCCGTTGTCTGGCGTGTCGGCTGAAATTACCGATCGATGGACCAAGATCATCTTTCCTTCCTATTTTTACATTAAAATCTTTCTGTACGATTTTAACATCGTGGCCAGGGCAGCGGTATGTTTTCTCTAGGCGCTCGTAAAATGCACTTTTAATCTCATCGTCCTTATCTTCCGTTGGGGCATGAGCACAAATCAGCGTGATGTAGAAATATTTCGCCTTGATGCGGATTGTGGCTATTCGATCAGTAACAGGATTGGCTCTCGCCATCTACAAATCCTCATCCAAATTCCTGATCTTCCGCAAGGCAGCTGTAATAGATATCCTTGTCCTGTCCATCTCATCTTCTGAATGACGGTGATGTCAGCCTTATATTTTTTGAGGTCATCCGCCAGTCGGATAGTGGCACCTTCTCTATAAAGAGTCCGGACGTTCCAGGTGCACATCCTTTGTTACTTTTTCTTTGTCGTGTTTTCATAGCCATTAAAGGATCTGAAGGCGGTTGGCTAGCCCAACCATCAGGGTTCGTCGCTCACAATCAGCCGCTTACTTAAACTTAATTACCCTTTACACCCCACGAATAAGGTATGGGATAGCTTCTCACCTACTGTTTATCGACGAATGCGAACGTCACTGTTTGAGAAGCTCTTACTAGACATGCCGATTGACTCGACACTAATACTGCGAAATTGCTGTCGACAACATTCGATAGGAGCCGACTATGACAGACAGAAATTTTTCTTTTAAGATGACTGGAGCCAGGAGTTGAACCTGTGATCTCCCGCATGTTAGTCGCGTGTTCTAACCACTATGCCACAGCCGGTCCCAGCTGCTATTCATGATAAAAAAATATCACGTACAACCCATTGTGAGTCGGCTTGAGATGCAAGATTCACTTTACATCCCCAACGGCACCTATGAAAAGGAACAACTTGCTAATTTAAAGAAATATCCATATATTGTGATCCTACTGGTGCAAGAATTAAAGCCATCGGACCATTAATTGCGTCAACACTGGGTTGACGACAAGCTGACCGACAAAATACTAATGTTGTCGTGCATCAAACACAATCAACAAAATCTAAGGAAGAAAAATGTGAAATATTGATGTACTTGTCGTCAAAACACTCGGTTCACGACAAGCTGACCGACAAAATACTAATATTGTCGTGCACCAAACACATTGAACAAAATCAAAAGAAAAAAAAAAATGTGTTGCTATGAATTGGAATCTGACGTAAAAAATTTTTAGTTTATTAACCGGGCGAGCAATTTTATAGTTTGAAATCTGGAATGAATGTGAATGCCGTATATAAGTTTATATTCTTTACTTCTGTCTTGGTCAGTAGTTTTTAAAAAGTTCGTCATAATAATAAAAAGTTAGGTCGGTCAGGTCGTGCATGACAAAGCGGACACTTGCATGAAAATTTCGTCGACGATTTATATGGACGGTCACCTAAATGTCATCAACAATTTACTATGGTCATGCGCCTATCCTTGAGGATGTCTTGCAGACACTTCCTACTGGGTTAGATCGACCAGACTTCCACTTAACTCTGCACCCGGTTTATACGGGCCACTGCCAGGTATGCTAGTGCTTCTACAAAAAAAAATTCTACTGCGAGTAATAGTATTGTGATGTGGTTAGGTACTGTGGCGTCTGAGGATGGCATCCGAAAGAAGCAGAAGTCCTTGCTTCCAGAAGATTTTCTGCCGGTTACTATGCCTTCGATCCTGTCGCATGATTTGACGCCAATCTGGTCAAGAGCAAAGTAATGCCATCAGACAGATCTGCGGGAGGCGATGGACTGCGATTTGGCTCAGGGAATGCATGCTCGATGATTGGAATCTGAGTGTTCTTTGTCCTGTGCTTTAGTAAGGCGATCCAAGTGGAATCACAGGATCAGCCTTTTACACATCGCTTACAAGGTTCTGTCTAGTGTGGCATGTGAAAGACTAAAAAAGCTCATTCTAGCGAAACTGATTATACCTTATCAGTGAGGCTTAAGACCAGGTAAATCCACGACCGACCAAATATTCTACGACTACGACAAATCCTGGAGAAGATCCAAAAAATAAAGATCGATACCTACCATCTGTTTATCCATTTCAAAGCTGCATTCGACATTCCGATACGACAGAAATTATTAGATGCTATGACTGAGGTTGGTATCCCATAGTCTTCAGTTAAAATAGGCAAAAATCGGACTTTAGACAAGGCGATAGTCTGTCATGAGATCTTTTTAACATCGTAATGGAGATGATCATGCGGGAGGCTGCAGTAAGCAGGACTGGTACCATCTTAGTCGTGGTCGAGATCCGAGGGATGTTACTGCGGCCTTTTCGGGCATTGAGAAGAAGTTGGCGGAAGTGGGTCTGGTGATTAATGAGAACAAATTGATAACTATAACTTTGAAGTGGCAGATGATTTTAAATAAATAATTAATAATGTCAGCCTGGAAATCATGAGACGAGTATTGATCGCAACCCGATGCTACAATGCGCTAAGCAAGCGATTTAATGACAAAGCTCAAACAAAGATCCAATTCAATCAGTCACTGATCCTACTTGCCTTGCTCTATAGCACAGAAGCCTAGATAATGACACAAGCGGATCAATCTGTTCTGGGGGTCTTTGAGAGAAAAATACTTCGCATAATATTTTTACCCATCATCGTTAACGGGAGTACCGTCGTCGAATGTACTATGAGATGTATGAGCTGTACAACGACATCGACGTAGTCAAGCGCGTTCAAATAGACCGAATTCGCTGGCTTAGATACGTTGTACGAATAGATGAAAATGCTCCGGCTGGAAAAATATTCGGGAATAAATTCGATGGGCGACGCAGGAGGCAGCGACCAAAACAGTGAAAGAGCTGTTGTCTAAGCTAGGTGTGACATACCATCTACGGAGCACAAAAGGACGAATTCGCTTGGAATTCTTTTCTATGTGCGGCTACTGATGGATGAATTTCTATTGTTGCTGCTATATAAGAAGAAGAGAAAGAATACCAAAAGACGGGTGTGTAGATAATACGGCTATGATCGATTTGCTACTAAGGGACGGTCGGTCTTATGGGCCTTAGAAAGTCGATCAAGTGTGTGCACCATCCATCCCATCTAGTCCGTTCGTAAGTAACTATATTGGACCTTATTAGTGTGGCTTAAGATATGGTAAATAAACGACTGACCAGATATTCGCACTGCTACAAATCCTGGACAAGATCTAAGAAATGTAGATCGACACATACATAGTAACTTTTCATCGAGAGTGAAAAACTACCAGATGTCATAACTAAGTTTGGTATTCCTGCGACTCTTATGCGACTTTAGGAAAAGACACTGACCGAGACGAATTGATTAGTGAAGATTGCCAAATATCCGACGAACCCAATTGTTTACCAAGACGAAACCGTATTGTTTACCAAGCAATAGTTCAGATAGGACGATAATCTGTCATGCGATCTTTTTAACATCCATTGATACATTGATAATGTGGATAGCAGAAGAATATGTTTTGGGAGTCATCGAGAGAAAAATATACTCCTATATAAACAAGACTAAATAAGGAAGTATTACAACCCACCAGATACTTGGGAAAAATAATAAAATATTAACTGTCTGGCTGTATGTGCACCAATAATAGCCACAGTAGATCGGTCGGTTAACGAAATAAGGGCGGCGTTATTTTGTTATAAGTGAAATCGCAGGTTGGAATAGGCACTGGCTATCACGGAAGCTTTGCAATGCAAGTTTGCTTTGCTTTTGTTCATGGGTCTTTTTCGCATTGTACATAGCTTTCCAAGACTATGATTGCCTTTGCCCTTATTCTACCAGTAACCAAGAAATTGTGATAAAACAGACTATGACTATTGTCAGGAAAGATTTAAGTCAACCGGCATGTTTATTTCAACAAGTTCAAGTTCAAAGTCAGCAATACTTAAAACATATGGCTCTTAAAATAAAACCACGAAAGAACATATCAATGGATAACAAAAGACAAAAGGTTAATTTTCTTTTGTTGTGTAAAGAAAAATTCCATTTATAAAATAAATAAATGTTAGTAGGTACAATAAACAGATGTATTTTTAACTCTGGCATTGTTTGGTGTTTATTTACTGTTAACTTTTTTTGTACAAAAATTAATTAAAAATAGAGTCCCAACATGTGTTCTTCTTAGCACAATTGGGTGCAAGCAAACTCATAACCAAGCTTTAATATGTATTTCGTATTTTTGAAGGGAAAATGTTATTGCAGACAGTAATATATGAAAATACAATTTTAAATATTCGGATAGAGATATTTAAAAAAATTATAGTACTTTTCGCCTCCTCCTTTTTGCCGTTCATTTCCAAATGTTCTTTCGTTCTTTTTGAAACTATTTCACTAAAATTTTGATTTCCGTTTTAGATTAGTTTAGGTTAGGTGTTGGTGGCAGTCGATGGTCGCCTCGCTTAGATTCAGACTACACCATATTCAATTGAAATTCATGTATTTCATTTAATTCTATTTAAAATTCAAACTATATCAATTAAAATTCAAGTTTTCATTTTCAGAGTTTTGAATATCAATAGACGAGTTTTAAATTTCAATTGATGTGTTTTGAATTTCAATTGATGAATTTTTAATTTCTGTTGAAAATTTCGGAATTTCAAATGTTGAATTTGAATTGAAATTTTTTGAATTTAAATAGGAATTTTTGGATATAAATTTCCAGGCTAACAAAATTACGGGTAAGGGCTACCGAAAAACCACATAGGTTTCTGGGGGAAAATCGACACAAGTATTGACACCTTGGGTTTGTACCGTTTGCCAGTTTTGTCTTCACCTTACGTTGAATTCATTGAATTGATGATGCAGTGAACTCTCTTGAGGGAAACTGCAATACAACTGTTGAGGTAAATTGGAAAGTGGATGTCCTGACTAAAGCACTCAACCTTTGCTTTGCTCAGTCTTGCCCTCTCTAGAGATCGCAGCCAGTGTGGTGGAATAAGCAGTTGGAAACCCTGGGCAAAACCAACAAAAGGCTCTTCAACAAACAAAGATGACGGGATTAGAGGAGGTTTGGAACACTTACAGAACCTGTCTCAACAGTTACAAAAGAGACATTAAAAGGTCAAAGAGAGCTACGTGGATTAAATACTGCTAGTCTATACTTGGTGTAAATGATGCCGACCGATTCAGAAGTGTTCTGTCTAAGTAACCGGATTGGTCAAGGAATATCGATGAAATGTTAAAGAGAAATGCCCTTTATGCTCGCCTGAATTCCATAGGTAAAAGCGCTGAGGATCCAGCACAATGGTCACAATGTGGCTGTATACTTCGGAAGTCCTGCCAATTATGACATATGGATGTCTGCTTTAGTTTAGGGGGAACTAAATAAGAGTAATTTATTGAAAATGCTCAGCAAGGTCCAAAGGATGCCTGCAATGTGGATAACTGGGGCTAGATTTAGCTTATCACAAGAGGTTTTGGATGTGTTCCGTACCTGGATTGCAGTCCGAAGTGGTATAAGGATTAGGGAAGCTGGCGATTGACATCAATTCACATATAGTCATGCGAATATTCTCAGCCTCCTCGAAGATCGGAATTTGTATGTGGATTTGTAGTTGGCGAGAGACTTAGACATCTTGTCTCGTGGTTCAATCCTGTTAGTGATCGAATAGCCACAATCCACATCAAGGCGAAATATTTCTTCTTCTTTAATGGCAGCAACAACAGAAATTTATCTATCAGTTGCCGCACGTAGAAAAGTATTCCAAGCGCTTCGGTCGTTAGGGCTCCGTTTTTGAGCTGGAGCGTTTTCGTCCATTCGTACAACGTGTCCAAGCCATCGCATTCGGTCTATTTGAACGCGCTTGACTACGTCCATGTCGTTGTACAACTCATACAGCTCATGATTCATTCGATGACGGTACTCCCCATTAACGATGATGAGTCCAAATATTTTGCGTAGTATTTTTCTCACGAAGACTCCCAGAATAGATTGATTCGCTTGTGTCATTACCCAGGATTTTGCGCTGTAGAGCAAGATAGGTAGGATCAGAGTCTGGTAGAGTTGGAACTTTGTTATTCGAAAGAGCGCTTTGTCATTAAATCGCTTGCTTAGCGCATAGTAGCAGCTGTTTGTTATCAATACTCGTCCTTTGATTTCCAGGCTGACATTATTATTTTTGTTTATGGCGGAGCCAAGGTAGACAAAATCATCTACCAATTCAAAGTTATAGTTGCCAACGTTCACGCAGCGTCCCTGACGAGTAGACTCTTTGTTCGTTGAAACAAATAACTTGGTTTTGTTGTCATTTATTACCAGACCCAATTCCGCCGACTGCTTTTCAATGCTCGAAATAGCCGCAGTAACATCTAGCAATCCCCGTCCAATGATATCTATATAATCGGCATACGCGACCAACGCGACATGTGACTTTTGCTGAAGATGGTACCATTCTTGTTTACTGCAGCCTTCCGCGTGATCATCTCCACTGTCAGCCAGTGTCATCCCGCAAAGTCGTATTAGCTTCGCGGGGATACCAAACTCAGCCTCAGCACCCAACAATTTCTGTCGTATCGGACTGTCGAATGCAGCTTTCTCTTTTCTTCCACAGACTCTTTTTCCGCCTAAACAGTCTAATCTTCCTCCTTTTCTCATTATAACGCTCCGTCAACGCACGCGTCGCCATTGGCTGCAGTTTTGCTTTGTATGCAGCATCCATTTTCTCAGACATTTCTCGACATTCATCATCGTACCAGGGCTTGTCTGAACGACAAAACCCAGTACGGTCGTTGCGGCAGTGGTCATAGAATTCGCAAAATGCTACCACTGTGTGTCATGAACATTACAACTAGTGGGGTTTGTTTGGAGTAATTGAGAGAGTTGGTTGGAGTAGACATTGGCTATATCGGTGGTGTGCAGCTTTGTGATGTGCAGCTTCCTTTGCGTTTGATTACGAGTGTTTTTAGTCCTACTTAATCGTATGCGTACCTTGGCTGCAACTAGGTGGTGAACTGAGTCGATATTTGCACAGCGCATCACATGCACGCCCGTAACGCTTGAGACATGCCTTCTATCAGTTACCACGTGATCAATCTGATTTCATGTATTTTGATCGAGATATATCCAAATAAATACCGAAATATTTCTACATCACGCTAATTTGTGCTCATGCCCCTACGGAATATAAAGACGATGAGATTAAAGCGCAAATATTAGAAGGAAAAATGTTCTTGGTCCATGCTAATATTGGCCGAGCCAATGGATCATAACCTGGTCAAATGAGGGAACGGGAGAACGAGGATGCTATGTGAAAGACTAAAGCCAGTGTTGTTTTAGACCTGGTAAATCAACAACTGAACAGATATTCACACTTCAGCAAATCCTGGAAATGACCCAAGAGAAACAAAACTACTCGAACCACCTTTACGTCGACTATATGGCATAAAGCTGCCTTTGACGGCCCGATACGGCAGAAATTACTAGAAGCCATGACTGAGTTTGGTATTCCAGCAATACGCCTTTGCGGAATGACGCTGACTGACACGAAATCTTCAGTGAAGATTGGCGAGGACCTTTCTGTTCAGAATCCTGGGTTATGACACTGGCAGTATTCGAGAGAAAAATACTCCGTAAAATATATGTATAACGGAGTGTATCGACGTCGTATGAATCAAGAGCTGTGGACAGACATTGACGTGGTCAGACGCATTAAGGTGCAGCAGTTGCGTTGGCTAGGTCATGTTGTACGCATGGATGAAAATGCTCCAGCTCGAAAAGTTTTCGACAATGAACTCAATAGACGGCGCAGAAGAGGGTGACCAAAACTCCGTTGGAAAGATCAGGTTACTGAAAACCTTGCAGAACTTGGTGTGGCTAACTGGAGAAGAAGCGCAGAAGATCGCAGGGCTTATAATATTTTTCTACGTGCGGTATATAATCCAATAGGATGGCAAAGAAGTGCCAGCTAAGTATGTAAGTAAAGCCACATTGGTAAGGACTAATTATTTCGGTAAATTTAGCTATTAATCGTTCCTATAGTACTTTCGATAGAAATTTTTAGGCAGTATGAAGGAGACTATACCTCTATAGTTGGCGAATATCGTTTTTTTTGCCTTTCTTATGCACAGGACATAAGACTCTGAAGTTCCTATCATGGGATATGCGTTCTTCCAAACAAATAATAGTAAAAAGTCTGTGCATGCTCCTTAGCAACTTTTCGCCTCAGGCTTTAAATAGTTCTGCCGGTAGTCTATCAGCACCTGTTATTTGTTATTCTTTAACCTGGAGCTTGCTTCCTCAACCTTTTGAAGGGTGGTGTACATTCGTAATATCATGGTTTTCTAAAACATTACGAGCACAAAAAACACCCTGCCCTCAAGTATCCATAGCTTTATTTGAAAACTCTCTTCCACTTTAGTTACAAGTATAAATAGTACATAGACCGATGAAAACCCGTTTTCCAGCCAAATCAAGTTTTTCTATCCCCAACACTAGCAGTAAGAGATACTTCGTTTGCGTCGCGTTTTTTTTTGCATTGATCCTCATAACATAAGACGGTCCGGGAACTATTTCGTTTTCTGAGACCATTTTGGATTTCTGTCTGCAAGACTTGCCGACTCCGTCAATTCGGTTTGCCATCTCTATATCCTATCTAAATCTATATCCCATAGGTTCGAATATTTGTGCTCATTTTGGAACCATTTTCGAAAAACTGTCTCCAATTTTAAAATATAGTGGCAAAATATGCGCAATCGGTTCAGTTTAACGGATATAACCCTATGATATAACCTCATGATCCATTTGCATTTTTTATATGAAATGAAATCAATTAATTTATACTGAATGAGACATATTTCGTGACCTGGAGACTATGTATTTACATTTGTATGAAATTTTATTTTTAAACCTCAATTCTATTGTAAGTATACAGAAATAAACCTGCGGCCATTTAAATTCAATAAACAAATATATCAGTTCATTATTTAAATTTTTGCTTAAAACACCTAAATATTTTTGCAATTTATTGGTACAAATGTCAATTGAGCAAATAATGCGCTTAATATACATTCTAAGTCAATATTACACCCATTCAACACTTGCTCTATATAAAGTGTTCGCACTTTGCAGTTTACAATCAGAATAGCGTCAAACTCTAGACATTTAAGTTGCTCTTGGAGTTGTGCAAGCAAAATTCGTTTAAAGTAAAATGTCAAAATTATTCATCTTTCTACTGAGCGCAGGTAATGCTTAAAATTGGCCAAATGTATCAAAAATTATACATATGTTTTTTTCCATTCCATTATCTTTTTAGCTCTCTTCACTACGATGATGGACACAGCATCAGGACTACATTTAACAAGTGGTGCTCTAAGCGGTGTTGTAGAGTGCATCAATAAAATTATAGGTGGTGTAGGCCTACCCAACAGTAAGGGAACAACCAATGCCCAACTTGATGTTGTAGCGAATCTTGTCCTACTTCTGACGGGTATTTTTGGACCACATGGAGGACCATCGAACTCCTGCCCCAGCGGTAAGTCTCCACTGTGCATAAATGGCAATGCCACGCACACATGGAGTCACAATCCCCCACCGCCACCAACTCCCCACCATCCATCAGCCGCGTTAGTAAAGTTAATTGATCTGTCGTTGCTGATTCGTGTTAAAGCGCATAGCTGCAATTGCCAAACGCACATTAATGAACTGATCAAAATCTACACTCTCTTGTGTCAACTGACAGACGATGCCCAACGATCTTTGCCCTCACACTGCCTCGGAAGACAGCAGAACATACCAAGTTGTTATGGCAAATGCGGATCCGAGGAGGCTCAGTGTTATGCAAAGAGTATTTACTTGCAGATCGATTCGTTCAGAACAATGGATAGCTGCTGCTGTCGCACTTCACCCTCAATTCAACTGAACATCCACAGGTCGATAAGACTGCTCGAAGTCCTTATTGATTCACTAGACAGGGGACATTGCTAGTAGTTACAGCTGTAAAAATCGTCTACTGGCTGATATGGCTGTTAGGCAACATGAATATCCTATAATCTGTGTTTGACATAATCTTCAATAAAAAAAATGATACCACATGGCGTTGCAGGTGTACATAACTTTATTTTTATACTTTACACACAGAAAAATATTAACCAGAATCCCCAACAAACGTACGTAACCAGGCACAACGAAAGCTGGACATCGGTAAACTGCGGACCACAGAGGTAGCGGATGCCTACTCGAACCACCTAACTCAACTGTTGCGGAATGCTCCAACCCTCGATAATATAACCTCGCAGTGGCAATATATAGCCGACTCCATAGAACGGACTGCGAGAAGCGTACTTGGGTACTCAAAGCCGTCTCAAGAAGATGCCTGGTACGATGATGAATGTCGCAATGCCACGAGAGAGACGGATGCTGCATACAGGGCAAAACTGCAGCCAATGGCAACGCGAGCTATTCGTGAACGGCACAGGGAGAAGAGACAACAGGCAACTCGTCTTTTTAGAAGAAAAAAGAAGGAGCTGAAGAAGAGACAGGATGAGTGTACTGACTTTCTCCGAAGTAGAGGGGAAGCCCGAAAATTCTACAAGAGAGTTACAGCGAGAATGCGTGGAACAGGGTTGCCCTCCTGCAAGGACAGCGATGGTCAGCTAGTGACGGACCCGGATAGCGTTCTGAAGATATGGAGAGACCACTTTATAAATTTACTGGATACTGACACCAATCCAGAAGATCCCGCTCCAATCTATGACGATGGTATTAACTGTCCACCTCCGAGCCAGAGCGAGATACGTATGGCCATCTCCCGCCTTAAAAACAACAAAGCTGCTGGAACCGATGGTCTCCCTGCTGAATTGTTTAAGGCTGGCGGGGAGGAGCTGATTAGGAGCATGCATCAGCTCATAGAGAACATCTGGCAAGAGGAGAGCATGCCCGGGGATTGGAGTCTCAGTCTGTTATGTCCCATATACAAGAAAGGAGATCGTAGTGAATATAAGAACTACAGTGGAATAAGCCTATTACCAATTGCGTACTAGGTCCTTCCGAGCACATTGTTTTAACGTCTAAAGCCAATTGTAGATACCTGGTAAATCTACGACGGATCAAATATTCACCTTACGACAAATATACTACCTCTTTGTCGACTACAAAGCTGCCTTCGACTCTCCGATAAGGAATATGCTATATGAGGCCATGTCTGAGTTTTGTATTCCTGCAAAGCTAATTCGACTTTACAGATGTACCTTGGCAAACACCAAATCTTCAATTAAGATTGGTAAGGATCACTCTGAACCATTCAACTCGGAAAGAGGTCTCAGGCAGGGCGATAGCCTGTCCTGTACACTATTTAATATAGTGATGGAGAAGGTGATGAGAAAGGCTGGTGTCAACATGTCTGGCACCATATTCCACAAGAGCCACATGCCACTAGCCTATGCCGATGATATAGACATCATTGGTCGAAATCTGCGAGATGTTACTGCAGTTTTCTCATCGCTAGAAAAGAAGTCATCAAAAATTGGTTTAGCGGTCAACGACGACAAAACAAAAATAATGATTGCGACGAACAAAGTGTCCTCTGGATGGGGACGCACCGTCAACGTTGAAAATTATTATTTTGAGGTAGTAGATGAGTTAACCTACCTCGGATCTTCCTTTAACAAGAAAAATAATGTCGGCCAAGAAATTTAGCGGAGAATAGTGCTATCCAATATATGTTTTTACGGACTTCGGCAGAACTTTAGTCACACCATCTTATCTCGAGGTACGAAGAAACAGCTATACCAGTTGTTAATTTTACCCATTCTGTTGTATGCTGCCGAATCGTGGGTGCTAGACATACAAAACCTGGGAGTATTCGAGAGAAAGGTACTCCGAAAAATATATGGACCTATCTGTGTCGACGGCGAGTTTCGTCATCAGATGAACCTTGAGCTGTATGAGCTTTACCACGACATCGACATAGCTAAAAGAGTCAGAACCCAACGATTACGATGGCTGGGACATGTTGCCAGGATGAATATAAATGCTCCAGCGAGAAAGGTGTTTGAAGGCGATCCTGAAGTACGGCGCAGAGCAAGGAGATCCAAACTTCGTTGGAAGGACCAAGTGGTAGGCAACGTGCCACCACCTGGTAGGACTAACTGGAGAACGCACGCAGAAGACCGAAGCGTGTGGAATTCTTTAATACCTTAGGCCTCAAATTTATGAACCTTGTTCGTAAGTTGTAATAGGCCACTTAAGTAATTAATAATGTACTCAATCAGCGGACTGATGGTCGTAGCAATGTACTGACATGAACAGTGTTGCCAGTAAAAATATTTCTTTGCCAATAGTGTATTTGTGAGATGTAAAAACTTCGCACATCTGCAAATTAAAAGTGTTTGGCAATTATCTTACAATAATTTAATAATGGCAACGATTGTCGGATGTCTGGCATTATTGTTGTTTTGCAATATAATGGTAATGCTGTTTTATACCATCACCCTTACATGGGGACTACACCTGATATAAAATATAAGATTTTTATATCAGCGAACGTCAAATTCAATCGCAGAGAGTATTATGTTACGTGTGGACTCTTCACTAGTGTTAGCGTTTGTATTTTAATAAATGTCAAGACACAGTTGTTACGACAATTGTCTCTCATTCTGTCGACGTTTTCTCAGATATTATGCCAAACATTATTTCAGGTGGAGACCCCGTGTTAGGGATGAGGGTATATATCATTTGATACGAAAAAAAGTGTAACGCATTAAAGGAGATGAGTTAGACCCTAAGTATCTTAAGACCAAATTCGTTTCAGGACTTTTTAAGACGATTGAGCTATGTCCGTCTGTCTGGCTGGCTGGCTGGTCAGCAGAATAACTCGAGTAAACCTTAACGGATCGGTATGAAAATTTACCAGTATTTATCTTGCAAAAGTAGACAAACCCTAAGAAAACCGAAACCTTTGCCATACCCCTTCTGGTACCTTCCATACAAATGACCTAATTGACCATTATAGTTTTACATACATATCTTTTTTGTAAGTAAACTTAATTTACTCAAATTTTGAGTATGATGTTCGCTTATGAAAATAGGACTCAGGAATAAATATGGACTATATCGGTTTACGCCTTCTGGTATCTCCCATACAAAATTACCTATTTTTGGAAAATTAATATTTCTCCTCTAACTGCCAAACGGATTCTTGGGGGTAATAAAAATTGCTCGATTAATTTATGTTATTATAGGAGGAAAAACCCCAGAAAACCTAACTATTTGACAAATCCCTTCTGGTACCTTCCATACAAAGGACCGAACTCACCCCCAAAGTCTTACAAACATATCTTTTTTTGTAAGTGCACTGAATTCAGTCAAATTATTCGTAAGTTGTACGTATGAAAATTTGAGTCATGAATGAATAAGGACTGTATCGGTTCACCCCTTTTGGTACCCCCTATCAAAATTAATTTTTTTTGAAAAATTAATATTTCTCACATAAATTCCAAACCGGCACCTATACCCCCTACACAAATAAGTAAAGTTTTGGACGATTTTGCACCACAAGCAGTGGGAAAAATTATACATAAGTAATTTTATTTTAATTAAAAATCTATTCATTTCAATAACTCAAGACTTCAACAATATCTTATATTGGGTGATGGTATTTATCAGTCAGTTTACCTAACTGAAATTTCTGTACTGGTTCTAATAACGTTACCATACAAAAATGTTAAGTTCATACTGTTATTAGACATTTTCTGAACATTTTTCAGGCATTCTTGTTAAATCTGGCAGCCATGTATGCGTTGCTTTAAATGCAAAGGGGTGCAAGTTACAAAAATTGAGATAAGTATGCAGTTGTGTTCCTTGAACCTATCTGTGTCTATGTTACTAGCATGAGATGAGATCAATTTTTATTACCATTGTTGATATCTAGCCGATATGAACTGTTCATGTAATACCTACATTTGCACTAGAATTTCGAAACTTTGAAGGCGAATATCTCAAAATTAACTTTATGTCACTTGCAGCCATTTGTTTCTAACCGCATCAAAAGAAGCCAATTACAAGTTTTTACCATTACCTCACTGAATGACGTTGTTGCATCACCTGCCAAGAAGCTATTTGGACTGTTTTGAAAATATTAAAAATTATATGGGGTTATGTTTGTATTTGTCTAAAAAAATAAAAAAAAAGAATAAAAAATCTCTAAATGTTTTAAGGCTTATAAGTCATATAAAATATTTATTGTTTGCTTCTTATATTATTTAATTTTATAACAAACAGTAATAATTTCACAAAATGATTATCATTACTGCGTGTCACGCAAATTTTTGCTTTACATTTACTCGTTCGTAGTCGGAGACTCATATTCATAAATTTTTTCATCGATAGTTATTCTTTCAGAGTAAATATTTTATTTAGGTTTTCCTTTGCAGCAGCATTTAGGTTTGCAATCAGCATCGGGACCGGGGGGTCCTGGTGGTCCCATTAGTCCTTTTGGTCCAGCATCGCCTGTAGGGCCAGCGTCACCATCTGGACCGTTATCACCCTGTGGACCTTGTGGACCATCGGGTCCTTTGTCTCCTTTATCACCAGCTGGACCAACGCAACCGGGTTCACCAACAGGACCAGGTAAACCATCTGGGCCTGGAGAGCCATCTTTACCGGGCAGACCTTTTTGTCCCTTAGCACCGTCGCAACCAGGTTGACCATCTTTGCCTTTGTCACCAGGTTTGCCTACATCACCAGTGTCTCCCTTTACACCATTGTCGCCGGGTGGGCCGGGCAGACCAGTAGCACCTTTACATCCTTGGTCACCAGGCGCGCCAGGTGTGCCGGGTGTACCAGGAGTACCGGCAGGGCCAGGAGGACCAATGACTACGCTGGTACTGCTTACTAGGCCCCACAGGCACAAAAGTGCTGGAAATAAATACAAAAAATAAGCGTTAGCGAAAATTAAAAAAGTAATCAAGAATTATATTCTTACCTGCGAAAAATATTGAAGTTTTCATCATTTTCGCAATTTACCCTTTTAAGAATATGTAACTGTATGAACGATTACAAGTTGAATTCTGATCATTAGGTGCACAAAGCTGGGCTTTTATATGCCATCTAGACAATAGCTGTGGACTGACACGTTATTTGGTCAAGTGCAAAATGTATATTTTGGAATTTTATTTGTATTTTGAAGAGCACAATACAATAGGTTATATTGCTATAGAAACATTTTTCGAATCGGCTAATAAACGTATATATGCTTTAGAATACAAATTTGCATATTTCGGATACGTCTCAACAATTATGTTCTTGTGAATAAAATTTTAGGCTAATCAGCAAACACATTTCGAATGCCTAGATTGAATTTGTCCACATAACAGAAGTATTGGAAGAGTTAGAATTGAACGTTTTTTTGTAAGTTCATAAAGCACCGGTGGAAATTGCATGCAAATTGTTTATAAGTTGCGATGTATTCTCCAAACTATATATTTTGTTATTAATTCGTTTTCAGTTGTAGATACGGCATTTTCAATAAGGGCGGGTTGCTATATGTTGCTATAGAATAAAACAAGGTGTATGTGAGATATAAATGAAATTTGTATACCCTCACCCTTAGGAATGAGGGTATATATCTTGTGATACGGCAAAAAGTGTAATGTATGTGTATGTATCTCCCATACAAAATTACCTATTTTTTGAGATGTAATATTTCTTCCATAACTGGAGGATAGTTGAATTTAGCCAGTTAAATTATCCGTTGGTAGGTGACAAATCCTCAGAAAACCTAAACCTAACTACGCTAAAAGCAAGAAATAAACAGAAAAGTTGATTGGTATTTGTAGTGTTCTAAAGAAATACATTTGCAGGATTTAGTACAAATAACTACTAAATTATAAGAAATTATAAATGAAACGGACGCAGCAAAAAAACAGATGTTATTTAGAGAATTAATAGAAATTAATAGATAGATTAATAGAAATAAACAAAGTTGAGTGATTTTTGGGAACTTTATTTTTCTACATATATATATATATATATACTAGCTTTCCCGTACTTACAATGAATCTTATAACGAATTTAAGCAATACAGGTAAAATGCAAACGCTTCATAAGACGAACGAACACTCCATTTATGTGATTGTAGCTTAATCCCATTGGTCTGAGTTATAGTACTACTTTAGTCCCTTTTTATCCCTAAAAGCACGAATTTCAAAAGATACATTCGTATCGCACAACTAAAATGGACTGGTACTCCCTCTAATCCTATAGGAAGGATGCCCATATACGATTACAGCTTTAGCCGTTTGGTCTGGGTGATAGTACCAGTTTTATCCCTTTTCGGCCTTTCTATCCCTGAATGTTCGAATTTCTATAAACCCCATCTGGAGGTATTCTAATTCTAAAATATTCACAATTTTTGCGGATGTACCTTTTTCCGTTTAGTACCAGTTTCATCCTTTTTAGGCCTTTATTACTACTAAAAGGTAAGAATTTCAAAAACCCACCTCGCCTAGTTCTAATTCCATAGAAAGCAAGCCCATATAAATTTTCATGATTATATCATTAGCCGTGTGGTCTGGGCGATAGTAACATTAGTATCCCTCTTTCGGTTTTTTAGCCAGAAATATCGAATTTCAAAATAACCTTCAATCCAATTTGATAGTGAGCATGCCCATATCATCATACCATATCATTCTGCGATTATAGCATTAGCCGATTGGTATGGAAGACCCTATAAGTACTAACGTTTATTCGAAAAGGGGAACAACCACCCAATTTTTAATATATAGATTATGAAAATATTATTACAATCGTCCCTTTGTCTAATTATGTTTTCATGTCCTACGGAGAGTACTACACAGTGAAAATGTCATTGCAATCGGTCCGTTTATTTCGCCCAGATATCGCCTAGATTTCTTCAAAAAGGGCGTGGCACCGCCGATTTTCCAGCGAGACGTACTCCTCTTTGTATCAGTAACATATGTAGCAAATCTCATCTTCATACCTCTAATGGCTCTTGAGATATGACCGATTGTAATTTCGGTTTGTGTGGGCGGTGCCATGCCCCTTTGTCTAATTATGTTTTCATGTAGCCTATGATAGAGGACCTATTGACAGTATCACACGTAGAAAATTCAATTGCAATCGGTCCATTTATTTGGCCAATATAACTATTTTTAAAAAAGGGGTGTGGAACCGCCCAGTTTACACAAACAAAGAATTTTTTCTTATACGACCGATATACGTACCAAAGTCCGATTTAGATGAAACAAATTCAAAACCAGTACAGAAATTTCAGCCAGGTAAACTGACTGATAAATACCATCACCCAATATAAGATATTGTTGAAGTCTTGAGCTATTGAAATTAATTGACTTTTAATTAAAATAAAATTCTTATGTACAATTTTTCCCCTGCTTGTGGTGCAAAATCGTTCAAAACTTGATATATTTGTATAGGAGGTATAGGGACCGGATCATAATTTATTTGAGAAATATTAATTTTACAAAAAAAAAGTTATTTTGATAGGGGGTACCAAAAGGGATGAACCGATACAGTCCTTATTCATTCCTGACTCAAATTTTAATACGTACAACTTACGAAAAATTTGACTGAATTCAAAGTATTAACAAAAAAGATACGTATGTAAGACTTTGGGGTAAGTTCGGTCCTTTGTATGGGAGGTACCTGTAGGGTTGTGTCAAAAAGTTATGTTTTCTGGGGTTTTGCCTCCTATAACAACATAAATTAATCGACCAATTTTCATTACCCCCCAAGAGTCCGTTTGGAAGTTATGGGAGGAATATTAATTTTCCAAAAATAGGTCATTTTGTATGGGAGGTACCAGAAGGCGTGAACCGATATAGTCCATATTCATTCCCGAGTCCCATTTCCATAAGCGATCATTCTACTCAAAATTTTAGTGAGTTCAGTTTACTAACAAAAAAGATATGTTTGTCAGACTATGGGGGTGAGTTTGGTCATTTGTATGGGAGGTACCAGAAGGGGTGTGTCAAATAGTTAGGCTCTCTGAGGTTTTGCCTCCCATAACAACATAAATAAATCGACCAGTTTTCATTACCCCCCAAGAGTCCGTTTGGAAGTTATGGGAGAAATATTGATCTTCCAAAAATAGGTCATTTTGTATGGGAGGTACCAGAAGGCATAGACCAATATAGTTCATATTCATTTCTGAGTCCCATTTTCATAAGTGAACACCATACTCAAAATTTGAGTGAATTCAGTTTACTCAAAAAAAATATATGTATGTAAAATTATAAGGGTTAATTAGGTCATTTGTATGGGAGGTACCAGAAGGGGTATGGCGAAGGTTTCGGTTTTCTTAGGCTTTGTCTACTTTTGCAAGGTAAATAAACTGACCAAATTCAAATATCCTACGATCGTCCGTTTGGAAGTTATGAAAGAAATAGAAATATAGATATACCAAAATATAAATATACCAAAAATAGGTAATTTTGTATGGGAGGTACCAAAAAGGGTGGGGCTGTTTTGCCCACTTACAATCCCATAAGTTCGTTGTGAAAAATATTAATACTGGTAAATTTTCATAACGATCCGTTAAGGTTTACTCAAGTTATCCTGCTGACCAGCCATCCAGCCAGACAGACGGACATAGCTCAATCGTCTTAAAAAGTCCTGAAACGAATATGGTCTTAAGATACTGGGGGTCTAACTCGTCTCCTTTAATGCGTTACACTTTTTTCGTATCAAATGATATATACCCTCATCCCTAAGGGTGATGGTATAAAAATTAAGAATTACAATTCCTTTAATCTGTTCATATAACGTTCCCTACATATGCAGCAGTTTCACTTTTCCATTTATACAATGATTTCGAACTGGGTTTATTTTGTAGCAGTTACAATAAAACTGTTGTACTCCGTGGCGTATGATTTACGTGGAATATTTCATATGATAATCATACGCCACCATATAACAATATAACAAAAAAGCCTAAAACATGACAAACTCCCCTATACCTACCTAATTTCCCTTTACACCCCATGAATGAGGTATGGGATAGCTTCTCGCGTTGTTGTGAACTAACACGCTTCTATTTTTAGATTCACAACTAACGGCACCTACTTGTTTATCGACGAATGCGAACGTCACTGATTGAGAAAGCTCTTACTAGACATGCCGATTGACTCGGCACTGATACTGTGAAGTTCCGTCGACATCATTCGAGGGGAGCCGACAATGAAAGAAAAATTTTTTTTTTCGAGATGACTGGAGCCAGGAGTTGAACTTGTGATCTCCCGCATGGTAGTCGCGTGTTTTAACCATCATGCCACGGCCGGTCCCAAAATTCCCCTATACGATACTCTAATTTCAAATACATATTAAATTATTATGGCATGTAACTTGACAAAACGGAAACTTTTGGGGTTACGTTCACGTGCAGTTCTCAGAATTAGGTCCAAAAACATGTGTTGTACTATGTTAGTTAAGGAGACAATGGCAATAAAAGTTTTTCAGATGAATTCCGAGGGCTTCCCACCCGTTTTAATAGAAGAGAGAACAGTCGTCTTGCAGCATTTTAGAAACCCATTTTCGTATTGCTTGAGGAAATTTCATTGAATACTTCCTTTGAGATTTTCCTAAAGAATATTATGTGAGCTTAAACAATCTTCTGTATGCCGATTTGCCCAGAACTGTCATAGCAATGTTCTGTGGAAATAATTTCCAAGTAACTGATATTATCAAATTATTGATTTTCCCCCTTATCGAAAAACCGGTTAAAAGGCAGGGTAACAAACCCGGTTAAAAAGGATATTCGAAAATGACATTTTTGGTAAGACGGTTTTCGGTTTTGAATACGCCATGCGTACCTTAACTGCAGTAAGATAGTACTCGGAATCAATGTTCACAGCAGAACACTCGAAACGTCCTTTCATCGACTACCTGATTCCTCGTCAATTGATCTGGAAAGAACCAAGTTGTCTTATGAACATTTCTATGGTTAAATCTAGTGCTGCTAACTACCATATTTCTCACAGCAGAGAAGTCTATCAGTCATGGCTCGGGCTACAGTCATATACATTCTCTAGGCTCTCGGTGAACTGTTTTACCATCCCTCCTCCACCAAACAATCGAATATAAAATTTTACTCCATAAATTTGTAATTGTTGGGCCGAGTATCAATTTTTTATCTCTCTGGGACTAAAAAATGGTCTGCACGACCCATCTGCCCAACATTAATGAATTCGATTTATCAGTTATGACGTATTTATAGGGATATAGCTAGCTCCTCGGCCGGTGGTCCATTGCAGATATGCAGGCATTGTGACCGCTCGTTTGAGAGAAATAATCGATACGGAATTAAAATGAAGCTCGATAGTTTCAATTAGTTTGAAACTGGGTTTAGATATACCGTCTATGTATATCAATGTCGTTATTCAGCTCATGGTTCATTCGATGATTGAAATATTTTGCCAAATATTTTTCTCTCGAATAGATAGAATAGATTGAACCGCTTGTTCCACTGAAGATTTCGTGTTGGTCAGTGTTCTTCTGTCGTATCAGCTTCGCGTGGATACCCAGTTAGACCTATAAGATGGTCTTTCCAACGAAGTTTGGGTTTTCCCTACTCTACGCCGTTCTTCTGGTTCGCTTTCAAACACCTTTCTCGCTGGAGCATTTACATCCATCCTGGCAACATGTCCCAGCCATCGAAGTCGCTACGTCGATGTCGTGGTAAAGCTCATACAGCTCGTGGTTCATTCGGTGGCGAAACTCGCCGTCGGCACAGATAGGTCCGTATATTTTTCAGAGTACTTTTCTCTCGAATATTCCCAGACTTTGTATGTCCGTTGTCGTAAGCAACCACAATTCGGCACCATACAACAGAACGGGTGAAATTAACGCCTGGTATAGCTGTTTCTTAGTATTCCGAAATAAGACGGAGTTACTAAAGTGCTGCCGAAGTCCGAAAAAACATCTATTTCTTGGCTGACATTATTTTTCTTATTGACGGAAGATCCGAGGTAGGTAAATTCATCTACTACCTCAAAAAACAATAATCGTCAAAGTTGACGGTGCGTCACCATCGAGAATCCTTTCCTCGTGATTACTGCAGTAACTTCCCGCAGATTTCTGCCAATGATGTCTATGTATATCATCGGCATAGACTAGTGGTTTTGCCTTTTGTGAAATATGGTGCCATACATATTGATACCAGTCTTTCTCATCACCTTCTTCATAACTATGTATGTTAACTAGTGTACATGATAAACTGTCACCCTGCCTATTTGCGTTGAATGGTTCAGAGTGATCCTTACCAATCTTAACCGAGGATTTCGTGTTTTCCAAGGTGCCCCTGCAAAGTCGAATTAGCTTTAGAGGAATACCAATGTCAGATATGGCTTTATATACTTTATTCCTTATCGGAGAGTCGAAGGCAGTATTGTAGTCGACAAAGAGGTAATAGGTGTCGATCTGCTTTTCATGAGTTCAATTAGTTTTTCTACAATTAGCTTTAGACTTTCACACAATATGTTCGAAAGAAACTTGTACGCAATTGGTAATAGGCTTATTCCACGGTAGTTCTTACACTCACTACGATATCCTTTCTTGTATATGGGACATAACAGACTGAGACTCCATTCCCCGGGCGTGGTCTCCTCCAGTCGGATGGTCTTCAGGAGCTGATGCATGCTCCTAATCAGCTCTTCCTCACCTGTCTTAGACAATTCAGTAGGGAGACCATCGGCTCCAGCCGCTTTGTTATTTGTAAGGTGGGATATTGCCTCAAGTTTCTCGCTCTGGCTCGGAAATGGACAGTACATTGGGACGAAAACATTTTTAAAGTTTTCTTCCCCCAGTTTTGTAGATTGTCGGAAGACAATTTGAGGACATACAATTTTTAACGTTGAGACAAAAAAGTCCAAGAAGCTAATTGAAACCCTTGATTTACCATGAATAACGATATGCACCTCGTTTCGGTCGGATATCTACTATTTCGAGAGGTCGTAGGATGCACGGATCAATAAATAAAATTGGTGTCCTCAAATTGTTTGCACACACACAAACTTCAAAGGGGGGGGGGGGGGGTGGGGGAGAAAACCTAAACTAAGTTTGCCTATCTAATAGAGAGTCATCATGGATTGGAGCGAGGTCTTCTGGAGTGGTGCCCGTATCCAGTAGATTGTTGAAATGTTAACTACATATCTTCAGAACGTTATACGGGTCCATCACCAGCTGGCCCTCGCTGTCCTTGTAGGAGGGCAACACTGTTCCACGCATTCTTGCCTTAACTCTCTGGTAAAATTGTCGGGCTTCCCCTCTACTTCGGGAAAACTCTGTGCACTCATTCTGTCTCTTTTCCAGCTCTTTCTTTTTCCGTCAAAAAAGACGAGTTGCCTCTCGTCTTTTCTCCCTGTGCCGTTCACGAACAGCTCGCGTTGCCATCTGTCGTGCCATTACGACATTTGTCATCGTACCAGGCATCATCTTGAGACGGCTTTGAGTACCCAAGTCCGTTCTATGGAGTCGGCTATATTTTGCCACTGCGAGATAATATTATCATGGGTGGAAGCACTTCGTTGCACTTGAGTTAGGTGGTTGGAGTAGGCGTCCGCTACCTCTGTTGTCCGGAGTTTACCGATGTCCAGCTATCGTAGTGACTGGTTACATACGTTTTTCGCCATGCTTAGTATTGTGCGTACCTTAATTGCGGTGAGGTAGTGATCGGAATCAATGTTCGCACCCCTGATCACTCGTCTAAAGGTAACCATGTTGCCTTATGAATATTCCTATGGCCAAATCTAGTGTTGCTGGTGTGCAGACTGAATTTTCCGATGGTAGGCTTAAATGCGGTTAATGCCTATTTTAGCATTAAAATCGCCTAGTACAACTTTGATGTCATGGCTGGTAATGTCTTTTACTGACTCTTATGGCGTCTATTCGTTCACACAGCAGATTGACGCGTTGGCACTTTCATACAGGGTGTGGCAATAAAAGCTGACAATTAATATAGGCTTTTAATGGACCTTCGAAGTAGAATATAAAATATAAAGCATGTTCACTTCAATAGGAGCCACCAGTTCTCTCTTATCTCATTCATGGAATGCAAAGGCAATTTGTTTATTTTTAATTCAAGGTTTGGAAATTATTAAAGCAAAGCGATGTCGTTTTAGATCCTCTATCTACTGCTACATTAAATTATATAAATTATACTTATACTAATAAAATACATTACAGTATTGGGTCTTCACAAATAAGGTATAAACACAAATATAAATATTTTTCACTTGTTTAAATAATGGCTGCCTCAGCGATCGTTGGCTTGAGCGCCTATAAAAGCTCTGAATTTTTGCAAGCAACAATCAGAATACAAATTCAAGTCATTTGTATATCAATCTATTCTCAATCAGGCTTATAATGAACACATACATCCTTTTCGCTGGTAAGAATTTGAAACTTCTTTGAAGTTCTACGGGATTTTTTTGTAAATAACACAACTACGGTTACATTTCACTTTCAGTACTGATGTGCATGTGCGGCTTAGTAGTCTGTGGGTCAATGCCCGGGGCAATGCCCGGCGCACCTGGTCCACAAGGATCAAAGGGAGAGCCTGGCCTAACTGGATGGCCCGGTCTTCCAGGCTTACAAGGTGATCGAGGCTGCCTTGGACCAAAAGGAGCAAAAGGAGCAGATGGTGACTGTGGTGGTAAGGGTGCTCCCGGTGGACCTGGTAAAGATGGTGCAAAAGGTCAAAACGGTTTACCAGGAGATGCTGGCAAAGACGGAAAAGGTGGTTTGCCTGGTAATAAAGGCGCTAAAGGACTTGCCGGTACTTCTGGCAATGACGGCCCAACAGGTCCCCAAGGTGAAAAGGGAACAGTTGGTGCACTTGGGCCACAGGGCAACACCGGTATTGTTGGAGTAAATGGTGCACCAGGACCAGATGGCGCACCTGGCGAAAAAGGAGCTAAAGGACCTAAAGGCCGCAATATGTGTTGCAGCTGCGAATGCAAAAAGGTGAAATAAATTATCTCCTGTTGCTAGATAGCCAGCAGTAGCACAGGCCACCAACAACGACAGATGACAAGCCGGTAGTATTTTTGTGGAACTCCGATTAAGACAAACTAATATCATGGAATAATTCTTTAACATTTTAACAGATTTCAGTTGTATAAAAAAAATAAAAAAAAAAATCATAGATTGTAACTTACTAGCTTTGTAGTCGAAAAACAGTTTCTATTGACTTTTATTTCAAACAGTAATATATGCTAGACACATCCATATAGAGAGATTGGAATCCAATGGCATATGTATGGGGTTCAATTCTGAGAACTGCACGTGAAAATAGCCCCAAAAAGAAGAAGTTCTGCATCATTCGTTTTTGTCAAGTTACATGCCATAATAATTGAATATCGATTTGAAGTTAGTAAGTATCGTATAGGGGAATTTGTCACGTGCAGTTCTCAGAGATGAGTCCGAAAATAATGTGTTGTACTGTATGATGTTAGTATGCAGAGTATTCTGGTTCCAAAAATATTGAAATATCTCAGCAATAGAAAATCGTTGACGAATGTGCTTAGATCAACCGTTTAAGAATTGTTAGAAATAATCTGTCTATGAATTTATTCTCTTTAAATTTATATACACTCACCCTTATGGATGAGGCCCAATATCTAAGACCAGCAGAATAACTCAATAACTCCAAAATGAAGTAATGGGTTTGCAAAAGGGGCAGAATAGCCTCACCCCAGAATAACCTCACCCCTTCCACTGTATCAGTATCAAACATTTGAATCAAAGTTTTTTTTTCCGCGACTAGTGCAACGACTGTAACCTAACAAAACAAAAAGATACAATCACATACATACAAACAAGATAAAGTAAGTTCGCTACTGAATCCCAGAAGCTCTAAAAAAACCAGACCAGAATAAATTGAGCGTGAGCGTGGTTCATTATTAAGAGACCTAAAGTACGAAAGAATTCCTCACGCACCGGTCTTCTGCGTGCGTTCTCCAGTTTGTCCTACCAGATGGTGGCACGTCGCCTACCACTTGGTTCTTACAACGAAGTTTGGGTTTTCCCAGCTCTGCGCCGTCTTTCAGGTTCGCCTTCTAACACCTTTCTCGCTGGAGCATTTACATCCATCCTGGCAACATGTCCCAGCCATCGTAGTCGTTGGATTCTGACTCTTTTAGCTACGTCGATTTCGTGGTAAAGCTCGTGTTTCATTCGATGCTTATATTGTCCGTTGTCGTAAGCAACCACAATTCGGCTGTATACAACAGAACGGGTGGAATTAACACCTGGTATAGCTGTTTCTTTGTATCCCGAGATAAGGTGATGTTACTAAAGTGCTGCCGATGTCCTTAAAAACATCTATTGGCGAGCACTATTCTCCGCTTGAGTTCTTGGCTGACACTATTTTTCTTATTGACGGAAGATCCGGGGTAGGTAGTAAATTCATCTATTACCTCAAAACCAATTACTGTCAACGTTCACGGTGCGTCCCCATCGAGAGGCCTCTTTGTTCTTCGAAATCATTAGTTTTATTTTGTCCTCGTTGACTGCTAAACCCATTTTTGCTGACTCCTTTTCTAGTGATGAGAAAACTGTAATATCCCTCAGATTTCGGCCAATGATGTCTATATCATCGGCATAGGCTAGTGGCATGTGGCTCTTGTGGAATATGGTGCCAGGCATGTTGACACCAGCCTTTCTTACCACCTTCTGCATAGTAATATTAAATAGTGTATATATAAATATTCCCGTCGATCCTATAAGTAGCATATGGCATCACTAAATAGAATAAATAGTGTATAGGTCAAGCTATCGCCCTGTCGGAGAACTCTTTTCGTGTCGAATGGTTCAAAGTGATCCTTACCAATCTTAATCGAGGATTTGGTATTTTCCAAGGTACATCTGCGAATTCGAAATAGTTTTGCAGGAATGCTAAAACTCAGACATGGCCTTATATAACCTATCCCTTATCGGAGAGTCAAAGGCAGCTTTGTAGTCGACAAAGAGGTGGTAGGTGTCGATCTGCTTTTCAAGATTTTTTCCAGGATTTTTCATAAAGTGAATATTTTATCCGACGTAGATTTACCAGGTCTAAAGCCGCACTGATAAGGTCCAATTAGTTTTTCTATAATTGGCTTTATTCGTTCACACAATATGCTCGAAAGGACCTTGTACGCAATTTGTAATAGGCTTATTCCATGGTAGTTCTTACTCTCACTATGATCTCCACCTACCTTAAACAATTCAGCCGGGAGATCAGCGGCTCCAGGCGCTTTGTTATTTTTAAGGCGGGATATTGCCACACATATCTCGCTCTGATTCGGGGGTGGACAGGTAATACCATCGTCATGGAGTGGGCGGGGTCTTCTGGAGTGGTGTCTGTGTCCAGTAGACTTCTGAAATGTTTTCACTATATCTTCGGAGCATTATCCGGGACCGTCACTAGCTGGCCACCCTGTTCCAGGCATTCTCGCCTTAACTCTCTGTTAGAATTTTCGAGCTTCGCCTCTACTTCGGAGCAACTCTATGCACTCATCCTCAAGGGCGTAGCCAGGATCTTATGTAGGGGGGAGCAGTCGGTTTTACATTTCATGTTAATAGTATGTTTACAAAAAAAAAATAAAACTAAGAACCTACTCATGGTTTTGACAATATTTTATCATACCAAAGTAGCCTATAATTTTTTTTTTAAATTTTAAGTCATCGAGTTCATGTAGTACCAAAAAATTGTTTTTAAACATCTTAGTTGTTTTGTTTTTTTGTATATTTTTTTGGGCGATTTTAAAATTTTTTTATCTTGTGTTATTTGAAACAAAATTGTGCACAGAATGAACGTTTTTTTATTCTAAATTCCTCATCATTATTTTTTTTAAATGTGTTAAAGTCCATGAAAAAATAATTTTTGATTTTAATTTCAAATATTTTTTAGATGACGACCAAAAAATTCTGAACTTCCGCAATTATTGTGAGCATATGTTACAAAATGAACTAAGTAAATTTTTTTTTGCTTATATACCAAAAATTCAATTTTAATCTATAAATAAAATAATATTTTGTGTTTACAAGTAGGCTAAGTAGTGTACTTTTGTCATTTAAAAATACCAATACGATAACATGTTACATCATCTGTCAAAATAAAGAAATTTTTATCAAATTTGACAATTTTTAAAAAAATAATGATAAGGAATTTAGAATAACAAATCATTCTGTGCACAACTTTGTTATAATACAATAAAAGATTTTGAAAATCGGTCAAGAATTGAGGCCTTAAATTTCATATGTCCTAAAAACCCTTTTTTTCCACTGTGGACGGTAGGCTCAAAACAGTTTTAGGTTGCATGAAAATAACGATGAAAAGTGTAAATGCCACTGTATTCAGGGTTGATCATACATCAAAAAATGCTTGAATTAAAATCCTTGCTGATCCTTTATTGAAAATATCGATATTTTTCATTTCTTCAGACTGGACCAAAAATATTTGTAATTTTTAATCAACGACAGTACAAAAACTGGACAAATGAGATAAAATATTTTTGTGTTAGTGTATCATTGGATACTTTGGCTAAACGATCAGAAAAGATTTTTTATTGTCGATATTAATGGTCAATTCATTGTCACGCACTAGGATGACGCGTTTCGAACTCCATGATGAGTTCATCTTCAGACCCCTTTGTAACGAATTGATGCAATCTGCTACATCAGTAAACTTAAATCTGGTAAATCTGTTTAGTTATTATCAAAGTACACAAACAGGGATTTAATTATTATTATCATATTGTCTTCGATATTTTGACATTGCTACAACCTGGAATGCATGCATTACAATTTTACATTTAAGATAAAAATAACCTAGTTTGATAGACAAAAAGAAGAAATTTAGCATGCCATAGCCTCCAACTAGGAGAAATACAGAAATAAACTGTTCAAACTTCTATATCCTTTAAAAGGCTGAAGTGCAGAATATGGGGCGGGAGCCCGATTAAAAAAAATATGCCATTGTCTTCGTCTTGGTCCCCAAACATCGGAATGGTAGGTTAAAGTTGGCGCTCAGGCCCATGGGGCCCGGGGGGTCAAAAATGGTGCCGGTTCTATGATGACCCCCCATGCGCGGGTACTCAAATGAAAGATATTTTCGAGACGAATGGGCGTATGAAGACGTGCGATATCTACTATAGTGGTCATGCGGACAAGCACGAGTTTGGATGTGGATTTGTGGTTGGCAAGAGACTGCGACACCTAGTCTCAAGGTTCAACCCGGTGTGTGAACGTATAGCCACAATAAGAGTCAAAACTAAGTTTTTCCACATAACACTTATATGTGCCCATGCTTCGACAGAAGAGAAAAGCGATGAGGACAAAGACGAGTTCTACGAGAGTCTAGATAATGTATATGACCGTAGCCCGAGCCATGACATTAAAATTGTACTAGGCGATTTTAATGCTAAAATAGGCAGGGAAACCGCATTTGAGCCTACCATCGGAAAGTTCAGTCTGCACACCGAAACGTCGAACAATGGCATCAGACTGATTGATTTCTCTGCGGCAAGAAATATGGTAGTTAGCAGCGGCTCCACGAAAAGCCCCCCAATGAAATAACGCCCAGGAAATAACTCCCAATGAAATAAACCCCAAATAATATGAAATAACACCCAAAAACAGTGAATGAAATAACATCCAAAAATAAATGAAATAAACCCCAAAGCGAAAACGAAACAACCCCCAATATTTGGGAGTTATTTCATATGAAATAACACCCAATGATGAAAATGAAATAACCCCTAATGAAATAAACCCCATCAGCAACAAAAATGAAATTATGCCCAAAATTCATAAAGGATTTCATGAAGTCAATATGGACCAACAGCAAAGTCGCAAAATTATTGAAATGAATCGTGTGGATCGCAGATCGTTGTAGCCCTGCTATTTTTGCAGTTCGGAAGACAATTTGCCTTTTACGTTTGGCCTTTACACAACCACCTCCAGTGTTCAAAAGCAAATCAAACTCTTTGTTTTTTTTGAATTCTTCCTTTTGAAGAACTCTTACAAATTTAAAAAAAAAAATTCCATTCTTAGTGTGCTCTAATCAAACTTTGCATTTCGTTGATTTTCTATCCGTCAATATGAATACAAATGGAAATATCTGTAAACATTCAATAGATATTGTAATATATTCACCGGCTAAAAGTTTTGTTGTAAAAGGCCTATTTTAATATAATTATATAATTATAACCCCTAAAAACCAACAGCATTAAAAATGAAATAACCCCCGAATAATAAATGAAATAACACCCAAATTATGCACGATATGAAACAATCCCCAAATTTAAAAAATTGGTTGGGTGTTATTTCTTTGGAGATTATTTCATAATTTGTAAACCCCAAATGAGGAACGAAATAATTTCCAAAGAAAAATGAAAAACGGCCCAAAAAAATTGGGAGTTATTTCATATGAAATAACACCCAAAAATGTATGAAAAAAATTTGGGGAATATTTTATTTCTCGTTTGGGCGTTATTTCATTGGGGTGCTTTTCGTGGAGCCGTTAGCAGCACTATATTTGACCATAAAAATATTCATAAGGCAACATGGTTATCTCCAGAACAATTGACGAGGAATCAGATTGATCATGTGGTAGTCGATGGAAGGCACGCATCGAGTGTTCTGGACGTAAGAGTGATTAGGGGTGCGAACATTGACTCCGATCACTTCCTTACCGCAGTTAAGAACGCACAAGGCTAAGCATGGCGAAAAACGTACGTAACCAGGCACAACGATAGCTGGACATCGGTAAACTGCGGACCACAGAGGTAGCAAACGCCTACTCCAACCACCTAACTGAACTGCTGCGGAATGCTCCAACCCCTGACAATACAACCTCGCAGTGGCAAAATATAGCCGACTCCTTAGAACGGGCTGCGAGAAGCGTACTTGGGTACTCAAAGCCGTCTCAAGAAAATGCCTGGTACGATGATGAATGTCGCAATGCCACGAGAGAGACGGTTGCTGCATACAGCCAATGGCAACGTGAGCTGTTCGTGAACGGCACAGGGAGAAGAGACGAGAGGTAACTCGTCTTTTTAGACGGAAAAAGAAGGAGCTGAAGAAGAGGCAGGATAAGTGCACAGAGTTGCTCCGAAGCAGAGGGGAAGCCCGAAAATTCTACAAGAGTGTTAAGGCGAGCATGAGTGGAACAGGGTTACCCTCCTGCAAGGACAGCGATGGTCAGCTAGTGACGGACCTGGATAACGTTCTGAGGATATGGAGAAATCATTTTAAAAATTTATTGGATGCAGACACCACTCCTGAAGACCCCGCTCCAATCCATGACGATGGTGTTTACTGTCCGCCTCCGAGCCAGAGCGAGATACGTGTGGCAATCTCCCGCCTTAAAAACAACAAAGCTGCTGGAGCCGATGGTCTCCCTGCTGAATTGTTTAAGGCTGGCGGGGAGGAGCTGATTAGGAGCATGCATCAGCTCATGGAGTACATCTGGCAAGAGGAGAGCATGCCCGGGGAGTGGAGTCTCAGTCTGTTATGTCCCATATACAAGAAAGGAGATCGTAGTGAATGTAAGAACTACCGTGGAATAAGCCTATTACCAATTGCGTACAAGGTCCTTTCAAGCATATTGTATGAACGTCTAAAGCCAATTGTAGAAAAACCAATTGGACCATATCAGTGCGGCTTTAGACCTGGCAAATCTACGACGGATCAAATATTCACCTTACGACAAATCCTGGAAAAAACCCATGAAAAGCAGATCGACACCTACCACCTCTTTGTCGACTACAAAGCTGCCTTCGACTCTCCGATAAGAAATATGCTTTATGAGGCCATGTCTGAGTTTGGTATTCTTGCAAAGCTGATTCGACTTCGCAATTGTACCTTAGACAACACCAAATCCTCAGTTAAGATTGGTAAGGATCAGTCTGAACCATTCAACACGGAAAGAGGTCTTAGGCTAATGGCTAATTGCAAGGCACGGCGTTTAATCGATGTTTCTGGCGACAGCTCGACATCCTCGGCAACAGCGACGATATTCTCGGTAGAACAGGCGCTCCGGGGACGGCCACTCCTGGAAACGTCTCGTATGATCCCAAACTTTTCATGGTTAGTGGCAAAACGGCGCAGTGATTGCGCAGTCGGTATAGGACGGCCGGGGAATCGGCGACGGAATTTGCGCTGCGAATTGTTACGCAAAAAAAAAAAATAGACACGATTATTGCGCGTTCTTGAGGAGTGTAGCCCTTCATGACTTGTTCATTTGTATTCTACATCTGTCTAGTCCATAAAAGTCACAACTGATTTGACCCTGGGGCCATTTGCACACAGTAATAAAAAAAATTTGTAAACAGTTTTTGTTCGTTTAGTGTAACATTTCAAAATGTTAAGTATAATTGAATATACTAAAATTGTATATTTTTGCAAAAAAAAACTTCGAATAATTTGTTCCTAATTAACATTGCACGTGTCTGTCTTGTTTGGATTGACGTCACTAGCGAATCCACTTTGCTCAGTAGATACAGACCTATATGTGAACCTACCCTTTTCGAATCATTCCGAAAAAAGGAACAAAAGCCAAATTGTTGGAATTTCATACATGTGTTTTTGTAAATATTAATACAGAAAATTTATTGTTTTGGAAAACAATAAGATGGAACAAACTTTGCTCTGTAAATGAATGGAGCATTCACAAAACGTTTATATTTAAACCTTAACTTGCTTTTTTATTGTAAATGAACAATAGGAAAAGTGTTAAATCTCCTAACGCGTATTTGTTAATATAAATAATGAATTTGCATTGTTTTGTAAAATAATAAAAATTTTATAAAATTTCAGACGATCAGTCAATAAGAGGACGGTTGAAACCCTTTTGTATTTTGAGACAAATGTTATAGCCAGGGATAATAATCCTATGTGATATTTCATTATTTATATTTAGACAGCTTGAAGCTTGAATTGAAACATATGTACGAGTTAAAGTAAATAGGGGTAAAATGTATTGTCCTTCATATTTTCTGTCACGATTTTTCAAGACCCCTTATTTTTTCTCATGGTTCCAATATTTAGCTGGATATTCTCTATGTGATTCATAATATGACATGACTAATATCCTTTTTATCCGAAGTATTATGAAGAGTAATTAAATCCAGTGTCATCAATGGAACACAAACTTGTTTTGTTTTTTTAAGGGGTTAACAAAACTTCTAATAGTTTTACAAGCCCTCGTAGAGCGTAAAACACTGTTTCGAAAGACATATTTTTTAACTGGATGTGGCCACATTGTACACTTAATATTTGCAAGACAATTTTTATACCCTTCACCATGCGCATGAACGGAATGAAGGGTATATTCATTTTGTTCTTCCATTTGTAACGCCCATAAGGAGGCGTGGTAGGTATAACAATATATATATATAAATGATCAGCATCGAAATCTGAGTCGATTTAAGGGTGTCCGTCTGTCTGTCCCCGCGATTACAGCCGCAGTTTATGTTATATCGAGCTGAAATTTGGAATGCAAGCTTCTATCATCAAAGCGGAGGTTAAGTTCTAAGATGAGCCCGATCGGCCAAAAACTGCTCCCACCTCCCATACAAACTCCCCCTTTTTTGGGTATATCCCTGCGGTTACAGCTGTAGTTTAAGGGCAAACAAGCTGAAATTTTGTATGCAAGCTTCCCTACACTAAGTGTAGGCTAAGTAGTAAGATGAGACCGATCGGTCAAAAACTGCTCTCACCTCCCATACAAACTCCCTCTTTTTGGGGTCTCTCCCTACGATTGCAGCTGTAGTTTAAGGGCAACCAAGCTGGAATTTTGCATGCAAGCTTCCATACTCTAAGCGGAGGTTGGGTATTGAGATGAGATCGATCGGTCAAAAACAACTCTCACCTCCCATACAAACTCTCCCTTTTTGGGGTCTGTCCCTGAGATTGCAAACTTATTTTAAGAGGTATATAGCTGATATTTTGTACCCAAGATTCTATCCTATAAGCGTAGGCTACTTTTTAAGACGAGCAATGGTGGTCAAAAACTACTACCACCTCCCATTCAAACACCCTCCTTTTTGGGGGGTTTCCGCCTAACTGCCCCCGCGATCCCAGCCATAGGTTAGGAAATATCGAGCTGAAATTTTATATGCAGGTTTTAATCCTATAATAAGAGCTTACGTTGTAAGATGAGCAAGATCGGACGAATACTTCTCCCACCTTCCATACTAAATCATTTTTGAGGGTGTCCGAGATAAATTGTAAGATAAGCAAGATCGGATTTAAACTACTCCCACATCCCACACAAATTCCTATTTTTGGGGTGTTACAAAATTCATGCTCTGGTTTTAATTTATTTTTTTGCAATTTCTTATGTGGTTTCGTTTTTGAAAGAAAAAAACCAGTACAGAAATGTCAGTCAGTTGAACTGACTGTTAAATACCATCACCCAATATAAGATATTGTTTAAGTCTTGAGTTATTGAAATTAACCGATTTGTAATTAAAACCAGTTAGAAAGTTTCAGTCGGGCAACCCAACTTACATTTACCCTTACCCTCAGTAAAACAAATAATTTTCTATTATATTGATTTCTAAAGTATGGGAGATACGAGAAGGGGTGTGGTTAGGCTTCCAGATTTATTCTCCATTACTTTATCCTGTTATAGCTTTACTAATTACAGAATTTTGGCACGATTGCCTTGGGTGTACTGATATTATTAGTACATCCCTAAAGTGGGCGGAAAGGTACATTTGTATGGGAGGTACCAGAAGGGGCGTGTCTAGAGTTCCAGATTTTTTCTCCATAACTTTATCCTGCTTAAACTTTACCAAATACAGAATTTTTGCTCGATCGCGTTAGGTCTTTTAATAATATTAATCGATTTCTAAAGTGGGCGGTACCAGATGAGTATGGGAGGTACCAGATGGGGCGTGAATAGACTTCCAATTTTTTTCTCCCAAACTTTATCCTGTTATAGCTTTACTAAAACTAGAATTTGGGTACGATCACGTTTAATTATACCATCACCCGTACTGATGAAGGTATATATCATTTGATACGACCCAAAAGTGTAACACATAGAAGGAGTCACTTTAGACCCTAGGTTTCTTTGAACCAAATTCGATTCATGACTTTTTAAGTCGTTTGAGCCATGTCCGTCTGTCTGTCTGTCGGGTGGCTGTCCGGCTGGTTCGCACGATAACTTTCGAAAGACGCAACCAAATGTTTCGAAATTTTGCACGAGTTATTATTTTCTCAAAACTACATACGGTATTGCAAATGGGCTACATGGCCCCGCCCCTTCTGGTACCTCCCATACAAATACATCATTCCGCCCACTTTAGAAATCGAGTAATAATATCAATACACCCTACGGAATCGTCCCCAAATTCTGTATTTAGTAAAGCTATAACAGGATAAAGTTTTGGAAAAAATTTTGAAAGCCTAGCCACGCCCCTTCTGGTACCTCCCATACAAATCTACCTTTCCGCCCACTATAGAGATGGAGAAATAATATCAATAAATTAAACGTGATCGTACCCAAATTCTATTTTGAGTAAAGCTATAACAAGATAAAGTTTTAGAGAAAAAAATTGGAAGTCTATTCACGCCCCATCTGGTACCTCCCATACACATCTGGTACCGCCCACTTTAGAAATCGATTAATATTATTAAAAGACCTAACGCGATCGTGCCCAAATTCTGTATTTGGTAAAGTTTAAGAAGGATAAAGTTTTTTAGAAAAAATCTGGAAGTCTAGACACGCCCCTTCTGGTACCTCCCATACAAATGTACCACTCCGCCCACTTTAGAAATAGAGTAATAATATCAATACACTCGACACGATCGTGCCCAAATTCTGTATTTTGTTATATTATAACAGGACAAAGTTTTGGAGAAAAAATTGGAAGTCTAGACACGCCCCTTATGGTACCTCCCATACAAATGTACCTTTCCGTCCACTTTTGGGATGTAGTAATAATATCAGTACACCCAACGCAATCATGCGCAAATTCTATATTTAGTAAAGCTTTAACAGGATAAAGTTATGGAGAATAAATCTGGAGCCTAAACACACCCCTTCACGTACCTCCCATATAAATGTACCACTCCTCCGCCCAATTTCGAAATCGAGTAATAATATCAATATAATAGAAAATTATTTGTTTTACTGAGGGTAAGGGTAAATGTAAGTTGGGTTGCCCGACTGAAACTTTCTAACTGGTTTTAATTACAAATCGGTTAATTTCAATAACTCAAGACTTAAACAATATCTTATATTGGGTGATGGTATTTATCAGTCAGTTTAACTGACTGAAATTTCTGTACTGGTTACAAATGGTGAAGGGTATCTGAGCTACGGCATAGCCGAAGATAACCGCCTTACTAGTTTCTTTTCATTTTTATTTTCTGTTGACAAAATTGGACAGTTCTCAACTAGATTAGTTCCGAAGGTTTTAATATCGATGAAAAGGAATGACAGCGTATTTGGGTGCAAATAAAGTCCTGAAGTCTCTCCCGGTTACTAGTTTCTCTGCACAAGCTAATGCTATTAACCCTAGGATGGGCTATAAGCTTTCGACCACTAAGTTAACATCTTGGTCCACATGACGATAATGGACTGGTGTATGCCCACGAACATAATTTTTACATATTGTAGTAGTCTCTCCGAGAGATCACGGGCAATGCCATTGAACATCCGTCAGTGTTAGCAAATGTGAGAAAGCACAATGTTGAGTAACCTAAACGGCATGCTACCACCGATGCTCCTTAGGAACTAGGTAACAGAAGTTACTGAAGCTCAACACAGAGGCTCTCTTATTGGCTTTGGCAGTTCCAAAAAACTAGGATTGGGAATAGTGGCCTAATAAGCCACTCTTCTTAAACAAACTAATTATTATGAAAACACGACGAAAGGTATAAACAAGAAACAACCTCCCCCCACCAAATGTTGACAATCCCCGTAAACGTTAAAGGGACAATGATTTAAGGATATGCACCTTGAATGTCCGAACTCTATACAGAGATGGTGCCTCTATCCATCTGGTGGATGTCCTTGACAAATACAAGGCGGACATCACCGCCATACAGGCAATGAGGTGGACGAAACCGACGAAATACTGTGTCATATTTTACAGCTGTCATGCAGAAAGACAAGAATTTGGATGTGGATTCATAGTCGGCAAGAGACTTCGACATCTGATCTTGCGGTTTAAGCCTGTAAGTGATCGAATAGCCACTATTCGCACCCGGGCGAAATAATTTTACATTACGCTGATTTTTTGTACACGCCCCGACGGAAGACAAAGACGATGACATTAAAGATGCATTCTATGAGCGTTGTAGGCAATATATGACCGCTGTCTTGCACATGTCATTCAAATTGTTCTGCGAGTTTCGCTTCGGTAAGAAACATGGAACCTGATTCCCGAGCAAAATACAAGAAATCAGATTGATCGCGTGCTAAATGATGGAAGGCATGTATCAAGCGTTATCGACGTGCGTGTGATGCGCGGTGCAAATATAGACTCGGATCACCACCTTGTTGCAGCCAAGGTACGCACAAGATTAAGTAGTGCTTAAAACACTCGTAATCAAACGCAAAGGAAGCTAGACACCACAAAGCTGAATATCACCGAGATAGCCAATGCCTACTCCAACCAACTCTCTCAATTACTCCAAACAAACCCCACTAGTTCTGCGAATTCTATGACCACTGCCGCAACGACCGTACTGGATTATGAAAAACTACGCTCAGACAAGCCCTGGTACGATGATGAATGTCGCGAAATGTCTGAGGAAATGGATGCTGCATACAAGGCAAAACTGCAGCCAATGGCTACGCGTGCGGTAACGCCTGTTCAGACGGAAAAAGCGTCTGTGGAAGAAAAGTGGGGCCAGGATATCGAAACCTACAGGGATAGGCCCGAATGTTCTAACAAATAGTTAAAAGCAATGGTTTTGGAACAGGGATACCCACCTGTAAGGACAGAGACGGAAATCTGGTCACGGACACTCTGAGTGTGCTGCAAATATGGAGGGAACACTTTCAATGTCTACTCGTTCCCGAAGGCAGCATAAGTGACGAAATCACACTAATCATAGACGACGGAGTATATTGTCCACCACCGAGCCAAAGCGAGATCAGCACGACGACCGCAAGGCTTAAACATAATAAAGTTGCTGGAGCCGATGGACTGCCGGCAGGGCATGCACCAGCTCATAAACACGATTTGGCTCAAGGAGTGCATTGGAATCTGAGTGTCTGAGTGTCTTAAGCACGAGTGTCGTATGTCACGTGCTTAAGAAAGGCAATCCAAGTGTGTGAACCAACTATCACGGGTTTAGCTTTTTACCTATCGTATACAAGGTCCTGTCTAGTATGTTATGTGAAAGACTAAAGCCCATTCTGGCGAACCTGATTGGCTTTAGACCTGGTAAATTCACGACCGACCAGATATTCACGCTAAGACAAATCCTGGAGAATACCCAAGAAATGCTGATCGATACGACATAAACTATTAGAAGCTATGGCTGAGTTTGGTATCCCCGCGAAGCAGATACGACTTTGCGGGATGACACTGACCAACACGAAGTATTCAGTGAAAATAGGCACAAGTCTAACAGAGCCATTTTCTACCAAGCGAGGTTTCAGACAAGCCGATAGTCTGTCATGCGATCTCTTTAATATCATCATGGAGATGATCATGCGGAAGGCAGCAGTAAACACGACTGGCACCATCTTTAACAAAAGCCACATGCAGCTCGCTTATGCCGATGATATAGATATCATTGGCCAAGGACTGCGAGATGTTACTGTGGTCTAATCGAGCATTGAAAAGCAGTCGGCGGAAGTGTGTCTGGCGATAAATGAGGACAAAATCAAGTTATTTGTTTCAACGAACAAAGAGTCTACTCGTTTGGGACGCAGCGTGAACGTTGACAACTATAACTTTGAAGTGGTAGGTCATTTTGTGTATCTCGGCTCCGCCATAAACAAATATAATAATGTCAGCCTAGAAATCAAGAGACGGGTGTTGATGGCAAACCGCTGTTATTATACGTTGAGCAAGCGTTTTAATGATAAAGCCCTCTCTCGAAGAACAAAATCTAACTCTACCAGACACTGATCCTGCCTGTCTTACTCTACAGCGCAGAATCCTGGATAATGACACAGGCGGATCAGGGAATTTTCGAGAGAAAAATACTTCGCAAAATATTTGGACCCATCATCGTCAACGACGAGTACCGTCATCGAATGAATCATAAGCTGTATAAGCTGTACAACGACATCGACGTAAACAAGCGCGTTCAAATAGACCGAATGCGCTGGCTTGGACACGTTGTACGAATGGACGAAAACGCCCCGGCTCGAAATGTCTTCGGCAATAAACTCGATGGGTGGCGCAGAGCCTAAAACGTGACAAATTCCCCTATACGATACTTACTAACTTCAAATCGATATTAAATTATTATGGCATGTAGCTTGACGAATAATGCAGAACTTCTTCATTTTAAGGCTACTTTCACGTGCAGTTCTCTGAATTGAGTCCCAAATCAATGAGCTGAAAAATGTTGTACTGTGTAGGTTAATCAAATACACACACAGATTGCCAGAAAATTCATATATGATATTCTACTCGTAAACATATTTTCCATGCCGATAAAATTGAATTTTTCGCCAAAATCGTCTTGGAGCTATACTATATACATATGTCAATTGTATGTAGTATAAATTTGTTTTTTTCATCGCTATGTACTATGTCGACGAATGTCGTATTTCAATTCAAATTGTAAACCCAAAAATACAAATACTTCAAAAAAGTTAAATTCTTTAAAAAAATTTTCCCCATCAGTTGTACAAATATTGTACTGAAATTTTATCCATTCGGCGCAGCTGCAAGGAGCTATAAAAGCGGACCATTTTTCTACACACATTCAGAGTGAAAACTTGAAGCGGTTGATTAACAACAAATTCACATTTTATCTGTTAAGAAAATGTCCAGTTACAAGATTACCGTAATCTTTGGTGGTAAGATTGCTGTTATATGAAATATTTATAATACTGGTTCTGATGCTATTCCATATCTTTCAGCACTTTTGTGTATGAGCGTGGTATTCGCTACCGAAGAATCATGTGCCCCAGAAGGCCCAGCTGGTCTGCCCGGTCAACCTGGCGAGCCGGGTCAAAAAGGTCCTCCTGGACCTGCAGGACCTATAGGAAATCCTGGCGCAAAGGGTCCGTGCGGAGACAAAGGAAATAAAGGCTGCACTGGAGAGAAAGGTGTACCCGGACCAGACGGAGCGCCTGGTGCAAACGGTTCACCCGGCCCAGATGGTAAACCCGGTAATGATGGTGCCAATGGAACGCCTGGTGCAAATGGTGATCCTGGTACTCCTGGCTTACCAGGAGGAAAGGGACCTAAAGGGCCAACTGGTGAGGCAGGAGATGTAGGAGCCAAGGGCATTGTGGGTGAAAAGGGTCCAACTGGTCCTAAAGGATGTCTTGGCAACGCCGGCCCTGTTGGCGAAGATGGTCCACCTGGCGAACCAGGAGATTGCATATGTGATGTTGATTGTTGATTCAGGAAAGTGCTAATATTGATTTCTCTAAACCGATCGAAACCGCAGTGAATTGAATTTGATTTGTAATACGTTAACCATAAGATGGAAAAAAACTACTACTAATTATAAATAAAAAGTGCACTCTTAAGGAGGCTTATAAGTCATTTAAATTCTAAGTTATTTTTATGAAAAGGGTAAAATTAACCACAGTGCTCTGCAAAAAAGTGTGAGACCCGTCACTATTGCTTCTGATTCTTATGAGAAAAACCCTTCTGAATTCAAATATCGTCCCGAGAAAACGGGTGGGGGAAAATAGGGATAATATTCGGGTCGAGGAGGTAACAGAATAAGAAGTTTTCTTGTAACGCCCTCTACCGTTTTATGTTATCATTTAAGTGAAGTACTAAATGGGAGGGGACGTCTCGAGAAGACGGCCGGGGTGATATTCGTTTCCATGAGGTCATTTCACCTAAGAATCAGCCGTTCTCTCAGAACGCCACGTCCCCCTTGCAATTTATTACTTTCGTTTTTGTTATCATTTAAAAGGGATGTGATGTTCGGATTCACGAGGTCATTTTACAATTCAATCAGAAGCAGTGCAGTGCAATCGCGTAATCATAGCAAGATGACCTGGTCTCAAATAGTACCGTGAAAAACTTCCAATAAAACAATTCCCAATAAAAATGAATCAACCTCCAACTGTTAAAAATGTAATGGGATTTTTTAAATTTCGTACTTTAAGGGCTAAAATAGACCCAAAAAGCGTAAAACTGGTATTATTACCCAAACCAAACGACTAAAGCTTAAATCGCAAAATTTTATATCCGAAGAGAGTTTCCAAAATTCGTACTTTAAGGGTTAAAAATTTCACCAAAAGGGATTAAACTGGTACCATCACCCAGACCGAAAAACGGCATTAGGTATATGGCAAAAATTTATTGCGTTCTACCATTACAATTAGAGAGCTGTACGAAGTGGTTTTTAGAAATTCGTTCTTTTGGGCTTACCCATCAAAGATAAACCAAAACAAATGGCTCATAGTAGAATAGAGAAAATGGTGCGGAGTATTTGTTTTAGGAATGATGGGATTTTTGGCTTTTCAAACTTTTGAGGTCTGTCTGGAAGGCTGGTCAGCAGGATAACTCGAGTAATCCTTAACGGATCGGTATGAAAATTTACCAGTATTAATATTTTTCAAAACGATCTTATGGGATTGTAAATGGGCTGAATAGCTGAACCCCTTCTGATACCTCCCATACAAAATTACCTATTTTTGTAAAATTAATATTTGTTCCATAACTTCCAAACGGACAACTGGAGGATGTTTGAATTTGGTCAGTTTATTTATGTTGCAAAAGTAGACAAACCCTAAGAAAACCGAAAACTTTTCCACACCCCTTCTGGCACCTCCCATACAAATGACCGAATTAACCCTTATAGTTTTACATACATATCTTTTTTGCAAGTAAACTGAGATCACTCAAATTTTGCATATGATGTTCGCTTATAAAAAGTTGAACTAGAAATGAATATGGACTATATCGGTTCACGCCGTCTGGTACCTCCCATACAAAATTACCTTTTTTTGGAAAATTAATATTTCTCCCATAACTTCCCAACGGACACTTGCGGGTAATGAATATTGGTCGATAAATTTATGTTGTGATAGGAGGCGAAACCTCATAGAGCCTAATTATTTGACACACCCCTTCTGATACCTCCCATACAAAATTACCTCTTTTTGGAAAATTAATATTTCTTCCATCCTGGCAACATGTCTCAGCCATCGTAGTCGTTGGATTCTGACTCTTTTACTAACGTCGATGTCGCGGTAAAGCTCATACAGCTCATGGTTCATCCGATGGCGAAACTTGCCGTCTACACAGATAGGTCCATATATTTTTCGGAGTAAATACTCCCAGGCTTTGTATGTCCGTTGTCGTAAGCAACCACGATTCGGCGGCATACAACAGAACGGGTAAAATTAACAACTTGTATAGCTGTTTCTTAGTATCACGAGATAAGGCGGATTTACTAAAGTGCTGCCGAAGTCCGTAAAAGCATATATTTCTTGGCTGACATTGTTTTTCTAGTTGACGTAAGATCAGAAGTAGGTAAACGCATCGACTACCTCAAAACAATAAATTGCAACGTTAATGGTGCGTGCCCATCAAGAGGACTCAATCATTAATTTTGTTTTGTCCTCGTTGACCGCTTATCCCATTTTTGCTGACTTCTTTTCTAGCGATGAGAAAACTGCAGTAACATCCCGCAGATTTCGGCCTGTGATGTGGAATATATTGCCAGACATATTGAAGCCAGCCTTTCTCATCATCTTCTCCATAACTATATATATTAAATAGTGTACATGATAAGCTATTACTTTGCCTGAGCTCTCTTTACGTATTGAATGGCTCAGAGTGATCCTTACCAATCTTAACCGAGGGTTTGGTGTTTTCCAAGGTACATCTTCAAATTTGAATTAGAATTGCAGGAATACTAAACTCAGACATGGCTTCATATAACTTACTACGTATCGGAGAGTCGTGGTAGGTAACGATCTGCTTTTCATGAGTTTTTTTCCAGGATATTTGATAAAGCCGCGCTGATAAATTCCAATTAGTTTTTCTACAATTGGCTTCAGACGTTCACATAATATGCTCGAAAGGACCTTGTATGTAATTTGTAATAGACTTATTCCAAGTAGTTCTTACATTCACTACGATCTCCTCTTTTGTATATGGTACATAACAGACTGAGACTCCAATCCCCGGCCTTGTTCTTCTCCAGCCAGAAGTTCTCCATCAGCTGATGCATGATCCTAATCAGCTCCTCCCCACCCCATTGATGGATAATTATCTGTTAATCCCAATATATATTAATTTGATTTTAAATGTGATTACACTCCAATCTGTCGAATCAGATATATCTATATCAAGATTTGGCACAACAACTAAAAATAATTTGAGCAAACTGGTTCTGCAGGAGATGTGAAAACACCAGTGCATGCGCGTACAGCTTGTACTGCAGAAAATATTTTTGCTGTTCGCGATAGTGTGGTTGAAGAGCCGTCCACCTCAACTCGTCGTCGTGTCCAACAATTGCACCTCTAACGCTCGACGTTGATGAACATTATGCATAAAGACTTGCATTTACACGCTTACAAGGTGCAATTGACTAAAGAACTAAAGTCTCTTGACCATTCCAAAAGGAGTCACTGGTCAGAATGGTGGCAAGAAATGGCAACAGTGGATGATCAATTTTCAAAGAAAATCATCTTCAGTGATGAGGCACATTTTTACCTCAGTGGATTCGTCAACAAGTAGAATTGATGCAGTTGGGCGAATGATAATCCAAGAGTGACTGTTTGGTGCGATTTATGGACTGGCGGCATCATCAGGCCCGTATTTTTTTTCCAAAATGAGGCCGGTCAGGCAGTTACTGTGAATGGTGTTCGCTGTCGTGATATGATAACGAACTTTTTATGGCCCGAATTGAAAGATATGAATGTGGTTTCAATTGGACGGTGCCACTTGCCATACAGCTAGCGAAATAATGGCTCTCTCTCTCTCACATGGTGGCGGTGTCATTTGTCAACAAAATCATGTGGTTTGACACCGTTGGAGTTCTTTGGGGTTATTTAAAGGAAAGGGGTACATGGATAAGCCAGCAACAATTCAAGAGCTAATTTATGAGATAATTCGGCACATTAACGGCATAGAACATCAATTATGCCTCAGCGTCATCGAAAATTCAATACACTTGTTCCAACGTTGTTACAATAGCTTTATCCCTTCATTAATAAACGACTCCGGAAGGTCTTCAAAATAACCATTCACAGCTTTGTCACTTCTAGACATAATATTCTTTGATATTTGGAATCAAATATCAATCGCAGGAAGCCAAATCTGGTTTGTGAGGTGGATGTTCAAGCAATTCGAACTGTAATTCGTTAAATTTTACCATTTTCGTAACACTTTTGTGAACAGATGTATAGTCCTGATGAAAGATGATTTTCTTTTCTTCTGGACTCAAGATCTATTTACACGAATTTCTCAAAGTTTACAATAATATTCGGAATACATTGTTTTACCTTTCTAAAGATAATCAACAAATAAAACTTCTTTGTAAAACTCCAAAAAACTGTTGCCATTATCATTCCTGCTGATGGAACCCACTCTGCCTTCTATGGTGCACTTCCGCTGGCTTCAATCCATTGTTTTGACTGTTCTTTCCGCTCCTATGTATAATGGTGGGCCCACATTGCATCAACATTTACAAAACGACGTTAAAAGTTTAGTTTATTAAACAATTAAAAGGATTCAAACAAGCTTGAGTGATACGCATTCGAAAGCGTTTTTGTAAGCAATTGCGGCACCCATCTTGTACAAAGATTGTTCATGTGTAATTCTTGATGTAAAATATATACTACTCGTTCAATTGCCCTTTTCGAGTCAGCTATTTCAGGCACATTTACTCGTCGATCATCCAACTCCATATCATGGACTTGTTGTATGATTACTGTTGTGCATCTTCTTCAAGACTTATAAACCGTTTGTTTTAATTTAAAAACAAAATATTTTAGTAACTATAAAAATTATTCAAAAAATTAATACGTTGTTGGAAACACGTCAATGTTTTTATGAACTCGAGTTAGGCCAACTTAAATCTCCCACTCTGTAGCTGTTGTTCACCTAGATTATTTTGATATTTCAGACGAACAGATATAAACAATATACGAAACCAGAAAGAAAGTTTCAGTCAGGCAACCTGACTTACATATACACTCACCCTAAGTAAAACAAAAAAAATTCTATTATATTGATATTATTACTCGATTTCTAAAGTGGTCGGAGTGGTACATTTGTATGGGAGGTACCAGAAGGGGCGTGTCTAGACTTCCAGATTTTTTCTCCAAAACTTTATCCTGTTATTGCTTTACTAAATACAGAATTTGGGCACGATCGCGTTGGGTGTATTGATTTTATTACTCCATCTCTTAAGCGCCCCATACACGAGTACTGCCGCATGTCATGCCGATGAACCCCTTGTATACGTGTGTGATTGAAAGTTCCGATACACACTTATCAATCATTGTTTTATTTTGAACTTGGCTATTCCTTTAAAATTAAGTTCCACAATGCAGGAAAGGACTGGTACAATCCAATAAATTTCAAAAACAAATCGCTTTTCTATTTCCCCTTTTTATTTTTTACAACAAACAATTTCCAAACTTCGTTGTTTACACTTTCGTAAAACAATTTTGTAGAATCTGACATATTTGAAATATAAAAATTCCACAAAGTTCATCTAATTGATAGGTGTTCATTTTGAAAATCAATCTGTGTGACAAATACATTCTCATGTACTCTCAAATTCACAAATACAAATATATTGCCGTTCCAGCGGCAGTACTCGTGTATGGGGCGCTTTAAGTACCCTGCAGGGAATGGAACTAGCTTAAAACTAGCTAAATTACTGTTCCCAAGAGTACAGAACTAGTTCCGCTTCTATCCCCTCGCAATGCGTTTAAGAATCTACTTTAACATTGACATGTCATTGGACGAGGTTAATTGTCCCCCATCTGCATTACCAACGTGCTAGTACTTTAGCTATTGCGCAAGTAATAGCCACTTGACTAGTCAACAAGTCCCCACTGTGTGTCGTAAAGCAAAACAAAAACCAACGCGAGCCAAAACGAACGGTATTTTTTCGTGGAATGTCCAAATACACATTGTGATCGTGAGAGTGGGTTGCAGATCTACAACAGAATACACCTGAAACCCGTTGAACTGTCCCCTCTATGCATTACCATAGGGCTAGTGAAGTAGATAGATGTTTATGAAATAGTATAATCTACAGCCCTGTAGTGGCAAATGTCACATCAAAAACTAGAGGGCCCTGCAGGGAATGGAACTAGCTTAAAACTAGCTAAATTACTGTTCCCAAGAGTACAGAACTAGTTCCGCTTCTATCCCCTCGCAATGCGTTTAAGAATCTACTTTAACATTGACATGTCATTGGACGAGGTTAGTTGTCCCCCATCTGCATTACCAACGTGCTAGTACTTTAGCTACTGCACAAGTAATAGCCACTTGACTAGTTAACAAGTCCCCACTGTGTGTCGTAAAGTAAAACAAAAACCAACAAGAAGCAAAAAGAACGGTATTTTTTCGTCCAAATACTCATTGTGATCGTGAGAGTGGGTTGCAGATCTACAACAGAATACACATGAAACCTGTTGAACTGTCCCCTCTATGCATTACCATAGGACTAGTGAAGTAGATAGATGTTTATGAGTTAGTGCAATCGACAGCCCTGTAGTGGAAATTGTCACATCAAAAACTAGAGGGCCGCACCAGCCGGACAGCCAAATAGACAGACAGACGGACATGGCTCAAATGACTTAAAAAGTCATGAATCGAATTTGGTTCAAAGAAACTTGGGGTCTAAACTTTAACTTAAACTAGATACATGTGCCGATTGACTCGGCTACTCAGAATTTACTGTCTACAACAACGCCAATCACAAAAATGTAGATAGCTGTGACAAGGTTCGAACGCAGGCCATCCGTATGCTGGTCAAGTGTTCTAACAATTTGTAGAATATTATTTGTTTGCTATAGTTGGGCTTGAGGTCATTAGTGGTGCTTGAGAAAAACACTGATGTTAATGTATTTTTCCTGTTTTTATTTATATTCCAATATTTCGATTGACATCGTTAATCATCTTCAGGTAAATTTTTATTAAATAAAACGAAGAACAAAAAACGTTAAACGTCTGCGTCGCGTCCAGAATTTGTAGAATATAAATCAGATACCAAATATCCATTGTTACTTTTGTCATTGTCCCACTGTCCCACTTATCATACCAGCCCTCTATTTTTGTTTGTTAGCAAATAGACATAAATCTGCCTGGGAATTAAATATTTGAGTGAACTAATATTGACACATCAACAATAATAAAGACAAACATAGCTAACAATTATTCATAGATTATAAATAAAAGCCAGCAGCTGGTAGCTGTGCTAGAAACAACAACAGAATAATAAAAAAATACCATATTAATAGATTGTCAATTTTATTGTCACAACAGAACAGAATTTTAGCCGTTTAGTGTTCAGCCCCGACATTGTTATGGTGGCAATTTCTAATGTAGGGGATTTAGAGAAAATAACAACAAATAACCTAGTGAGCTATTTGGACTATTTCGAACATATAAATCCTTTTTGGAATCAAATGCGGTCTTACAAGTTCCAGTATTTACTATTCCCTGTTATTTAAACAATTTCAGGATTTGACCAAAAATAAAAAAATCTCTAAATGTTTTAAGGCTTATAAGTCATATAAAATATTTATTGTTTGCTTCTTATATAATTTAATTTTATGACAAACAGTAATAATTTCACAAAATGATTATCATTACTGCGCGTCACTCAAATTTTTCTTTTACATTTACTCGTTTGTAGTCGGAGACTCACATTTACAAATTTTTTCATCGCTAGTTATTCTTTCAGAGTAAATATTTTATTTAGGTTTTCCTTTGCAGCAGCATTTAGGATTGCAATCAGCATCGGGACCGGGGGGTCCTGTCTGTCCCTTTAGTCCTTTTGGTCCAGCATCGCCTATAGGGCCAGCGTCACCATCTGGACCGTTATCACCCTGTGGACCTTGTGGACCATCGGGTCCTTTGTCTCCTTTATCACCAGCTGGACCAACGCAACCGGGTTCACCAACAGGGCCAGGTAAACCATCTGGGCCTGGAGAGCCATCTTTACCGGGCAGACCTTTTTGTCCCTTAGCACCGTCGCAACCAGGTTGACCATCTTTGCCTTTGTCACCAGGTTTGCCTACATCACCAGTGTCTCCCTTTACACCATTGTCACCGGGTGGGCCAGGCAGACCAGTAGCACCTTTACATCCTTGGTCACCAGGCGCGCCAGGTGTGCCGGGTGTACCAGGAGTACCGGCAGGACCAGGAGGTCCAATGACTACGCTGGTACTGCTTACTAGGCCCCACAGGCACAAAAGTGCTGGAAATAAATACAAAAAATAAGCATTAGCGTATAAAAAAAGAAATTATGAATTTGTATTCTTACTTGCGAAGAAAATTGAAATTTTCATCATTTTCACAATTTAACCTTTTAAGAATCTGTAACTGTAGGAACGATTACAAGTTGAAGTCTGATTATTTGGTGCACATGGCAGGGCTTTTATATGCCATCGAGACAATGGCTGTGGGCTGATACCATATTTGAACAAGTGGAATATGTATTTTTTGGGGAATTTTATTTGTATTTTGAAGAGCACAATACAAAACGCCTCATTGTTCAAGAAAATTGTTTGGAGAAGGATTCGATAAACAATGTTTTTGGCTTTAGATTGCGAAAACATAAATACAAATTTGCATATTTCTGACACTTTTGGTTTTCCAATACAATATATAAGCGATATAATGGGAGGGGGTGGCGTCTCATGGACATAGTTTAAAAATAACAAGGAATAAAATCCTGTGTTAATAAATTCGTCAACAAATGTAAAATTTCAATTCACTGGGGCATTTGGACAGTTTTGTATGGTGTTACCGAAAGGCTCTTATACGATACCAAATAAGGGAAGAGAACTGAGGAAAAAGTCTCTTATTAATTCGAGCAAAAATCTATAAAGAAGTCTTAAATTTAAATGGGTATAATAAACCTCTCGGTTTCTTTAGTTTCGGCTATGAATACAAAGTTTTTAGGTATTATTAATGTTTTGAAATTACTAGCTGACCCGTCAGACTTCGTCCTGCCTGCAAAATTGTTGATAAATATGTTGAGTATTGTTATATTTTACTAACATTTGTCCATAACATTGGTCACACTCTTCGCTAGACAAATATGTGTAATTTATAAATTTTTTTTTTGATCAGATTTAGTGTCTCGCCAATTTCTTCTGCGCCTAACTTAGATATTCAATAATGCCTTTAAAGCTGAAGGCTACTTCATTAGGGGAAAATCACACTAAATTGCAACTTTTAGATAAATATTCACAATAAATTTGATTATTGGATGACGCGTTTGGTCAAAATCGCAATTTCTCTGATTTAGTGACACTGCCCCTGAATTAGAGTTTGCAAAAACGCCTTCGTATCGCACTGCTACTCTATAAAATAAACATTCATGCCAATATTAGCTATTCTTTCTTCAGCCATTTGGTTTGGGTTATGGTACCAATTTTATCCCTTTCTTGGCCTTGTGCCCCTAAAAGTACGAATCCCTTCAAATCGCACAACAATCCAATAAAATAAGAATTACACGCGATTCTACGTTGTGCAGTTTAGTCTAAGTGATTCTGCCAGTTTTATCCCTTTTTTTGGCCTTTTATTCCCTTAAAGTTCGAAATTGGTAAAATTCTTTAATAGCGCTCAACTAGTCCATGAAATAGATATTTAGTAACATTTTCGCGATTCTATCTTGTGCAGTTTGATCTGAATGATTCTATCAGTTGTTGTTTTTGTTTTTTTGGTAATTTTTTTCGTCCTTAAAGTCCAAATTTCGTCCGGTTTATGGTACCGGTTTGATCCCTTTTTTAATCTTTTTTTGGGTCTAAAATTTGTTTGTTTTTCTGGTAATTTTTTTCGTCCTGAAAGTCAAAATTTCGTCCGGTTTATGGTACCAGTTTGATCCCTTTTTTAATCTTTTTTAGTGTCTAAAATTACGAATTTTGGAAAATCCCTTTATCCAGCTCTCTAATTCTACACCCAGCGAGCCCATACCGCGATTTTTGCGATTGTAACTTTAGCTGTTTGGTCTGAGTTATGATGCCAGTTTTATCACTTTTTGACCATTTTTAGCCTTAGAAGTAGGAATTTTCAAAAATCCTTTTATGCAGCTCTATAGTTGTATAGAGAGCATGCTCATACAAATTTTCTTGATTATGGCTTTACCCGTTTGGTCCTGGTTATTTAACCAGTTTTATCCCTTTTTGGACCTTTTTGGTCCTAAAAGTAAAAATTTCCAAAAATCCCTTTATGGAGCTCTCTCATTTTATAGGAAGCAAGCCCATATTGATTTTCGAGATTTTACTATAGCCGTTTGATCTGGGTGATGGTAGCAATTTTATTCCATTTTGGACATGTTTAGCCCTTAAAGTACGAATTTTGAAAAATAGCTCTGTTTAATGCAAATCGGCATAAAATGCGTCATGAATTGATTACGAGTAAGTTTTTACAGGTGGCAGGGCTATTAAAGAGTAGGATCTTTTCGAAACTTTTGAATACTTCTTGTCTATAATGCTCTTTTTACCATATCTGGTTACTACAATTGTGACATATTATAGGCCAAAACTAACCATATAAGAAATAATGCTTTTAAATATTTTTCCTGCTCAGTTAAAGAGCTTCTTCTTCTTCTTAATTTGCAGCAACAACAGAAATTTATCCATCAGTAGCCGCACGTATAAGGGAATTCCAAGCGCTTCGGTCTTTTGCGCTAAGCTTGGTTCGTCACACCAATCTTAGTTAACAGCTCTTTTACCTGGTCCATCCATCGAAGTTTTGGTCGCTCCCTCCTTCTCCGCCCATCGAGTTTATTGCCGAAGACTTTTCGAGCCGGAGCGTTTTCGTCCATTCGTACAACGTGTCCAAGCCAGCGCATTCGGTCTATTTGAACGCGATTGACTACGTCTATGTCGTTGTACAGCTCATGATTCATTCGACGACTGTACTCGCCGTTAACGATGATGGGTCCAAATATTCTGCGAAGTATTTTTCTCCCAAAGACTCCCAAGACTCCCAGATCCGCTTGTGTCATTACCCAGGATTCTGTGCTGCAGAGCAAGACAGGTAGGATCAGCGTCTGGTAGATTTGGACCTATGTTCTTCGAGAGAGCGCTTTCTCATTAAATCGCTTGCTTAGCGCATAGTAGCAGCGGTTTGCGATCAATACACGTCTTTTGATTTCCAGGCTGACATTGTTTTTTTGTTTATGGCGGAGCCATGGTAGACAAAATCATCTACCACTTCAAAGTTATAGTTGCCAACGTTCACGCAGCGTCCCAGACGAGTGGACTCTTTGTTCGTTGAAACAAATAACATGGTTTTGTCCTCATTTATCACCAGACCAACTTTCGCCGACTGCTTTTCAATGCTCGAAAAAGCCGCAGTAACATCACGCAATCCACGGCCAATGATATCTATATCATCGGCGTATGCGGGCTACTAGTGACTTTTGTTGAAGATGGTACCATTCCTGTTTACTGCAGCCTTCCGCATGATCATCTCCATTACGATGATAAAGATATCGCATAACAGACTATCGCCTTGTCTAAAGCCTCGCTTGTTATAAAGTGGCTCTGACAGATTTTTGCCAATTTTCACTGAAGACCATGTCAGTCAGTGTCATCCCGCAAAGTCGTTTTAGCTTGCTCTCTCTCTTCTTCCACAGACGCTTTTCCACCTGAACAGGCGTCTCAATCCCTCCTTTTCTTATTATAACGGTCCGTTACGCACGCGCCGTTGCCTGCAGTTTTGTCTTGTATGCAGCATCCATTTCCTCAGACATTTCGCTATATTCATCATCGTACCAGGGCTTGTCTGAGCGTGGTTTTTCATAACCCAGTACGGTCGTTGCGGCTGTAGTCATAGAATTCGCAATATGCTGCCACTGTGTGTTGGGAACATCAGAACTAGGGAATTGGTTTGAAGTAATTGAGAGAGTTGGTTGGAGTAGGCATTGGCTATATCGGTGGTATGCAGATTTGTGATGTCTAGCTTCCTTTGCGTTTGATTACGAGTGTTTTTAACACTACTTAATCGTGTGCGTATCTTGGTTGCAACTAGTTGGTGATCCGAGACAATATTTGCACCGCGCATCACACGTACGTCCATAACGCTTGAGACATGCCTTCCAACAATTACCACGTGAACAACTCAGCGTGATGTAAAAAAATACTTCGCCCGGATGCGAATAGTGACTATTCGGTCACTTATAGGGTTAAACCGCGATACCAGGTGTCGAAGTCTCTTGCCGACTATGAAACCACATCCAAATTCATGTCTTTCTGCAGGGCAGCTGTAAAAGATGTCACAATTCTTTCGGCGTGTGCATCCCTCTGTCCCGTTCATCTCATTGCCTGTATGGCGCCTTGTATTGGCCTTGTATTTGTCGAGGACATCCGCCAGTTGGATTGAGGTACTATCTCTGTATAGAGTTCGGACATTCCAGGTGCATATCATTAAATCATGGTCCTTCGAAAGTTATCGTGCGTACCAGCCGGACAGACGAACATGGCTCAAACGACCTAAAACGTCATGAATCGAATTTGTTTCAAAGAAACCTAGGATCTAAAGTGACTCCTTCTATGTGTTACACTTTTGGGTCGCCTCCTACCCGTAGGGTGAGGGTATAATTATTCCAAAAAAGATTAAAAAATTTTTTTTTTTAATTTTTTATTTTTCTTATCTATAAAGAACTAAACAATTAGGATGGCTTCTGCCGGCTTTTATGTAAAAATTGTCAAAGAATGCATGCAACACATTTTTGGAATCATGTCTTTTCAAAATTTTACCTGTAGCAAAAAAAGAGGCAAACACAGGCTGATGCAGATTTTTGCATTAGGTAAAGGAGTAATCAAATAAATTATTTTGAAAATACGGCTAATGTGGTGTTTGGTAGTTTTTTTTTTATTTTTTATCAAAGTTGAGAAATATTAAAATAATGGATTGTTGGTAAATATCGATTAACCTGGACACACACAAAGCAAACTGTAAATAACCTAAAAATGATCTGTTTTTTTAAACACTAAAATTCAGTCAACTTTGAAGGGTTATATCTTCTGATTGAAATTAGAGTAGCATATTTCAAATCGTTGGACAATTTCCAGTAAAATAGGTTTATTTAATATTTTTTAGGGTCACAAAGCAAATTGCATCTCTGTAGCGCAATATTAAAGATTTTAAAGAATCTTCACCATGTGCATTGATATATTTAAAGGTTCAATTTTACATGTTCTCGACTAAAAAAGATTTGTGTCACGGAATTTTTTATCGGGATGGTTTCCTCTCGAATACTGTCAGAACCGATTCATTCGCTTGTGTCATATCTCAGTATTCTGAACCACACATCACAACAGGTAGAACCAGTGCATGGTATAACAGGATTTTTCGCTCGTCAAGATAGAGCTCTATCATTGAATCGCTTGCTTAGTCCGTTATAGCATTTTAAGGCTGACGTTGTTCGTTTCATTTATGAAAAAGTCGAGGTAGTTAAAATCATCTACCAATTCGAAATTGTAGTTGTCAACGTTCACGCAGCGTCCCAAAGTAGATTATTCTTTTCTCGTTGAGACTAACAACTTCGTGTTGTCCTCGTTTACCGTTAGACCCATTTTTAGCTGATACCTGAATACCAGTTTTCGGCCATTCGTGTTTACTGCAGTTTTCCTCCTTAACATATCACCTCACTATATTAAAGAGTTCACATGATAGGCCGTCGCTTTATTTTGACCTCGTCTTGTCTAAGGTGGCTTTATAATGTCCTTGCCAATCTTCACTGATGAAAATGGTACGTGTCTTACCGTTTCTCTTGGCTCTTTTCCAGGATTTGCCAAAATGTTAATATCTTGTCAGTCACAATACACACTACGCTTAGATGCCAATCGTCCAACATGCACTCGTTAAGCCATACCGTTCGTAAAAGCTGGAGCATGCTCACTATCAGCTCATCGCTTAAAGAGCTCTGCCAGAAGTGCGGCGGCACCGGCTACTTTAATATTTTTAAGCAATGGCTGGAAGTGTCCTCTCCATATATGAAGCACACTCTGCGTACCTGTAACCAGATTTCCATCCTTGTCCTTACTGGAGGTGAGCTCAGTACCGTAACCTTTTGCTTTCTGGTAAAATTTACAGGCTTTACCTATATCCCTATACCTCTATATATCCTCCTTTCCTTCATCTAATATTTTTTTCTCGCTTAAATAACAGCCTCGCCTGTTTAACTGTCTGCAACTGTATTCACTCATGCATTTTTATTGATTTTCAAAAAGAAAATATAATTTAAAAGACTTTTGTCAGGTTTCTGTGAAAAAATGGCCGTTAATGCGTTGGGTAATGTGTTTCTGAATTGTTTTGTGAAAGGCAAAGGACATGACAGGTTTACTCCTGTCAGTGAACAAATCGCCACCATAAGACTAAAGGCAAAATTTTTCTACATCACGCTGATATGTGCTCATGCTCCGACGGAGGAGAAAAGTGACGAGGTCAAAGACGAATTCTACGCCCAACTTGAAGAAACATATGACCGTAGCCCGGGCCATGATGTTAAAATCGTGCTGGGAGATTTTAATGCCAAAATAGGCCGGGAGAATGTCTTTAGCCCAACAGTCGGAAAATTTAGTCTGCATACTGACACATCGCCAAACGGAATCAGACTGATTGATTTCTCTGCAGCAAGGAACATGGTAATCAGCAGCCCACAATTTGACCACAAAAACATTCACAAAGCAACGTGGATATCTCCTGATCAAGTAACGAGAAACCAAATTGATCAGGTGGTAATCGATGGAAGGCACGCGTCAAGTGTCTTAGACGTACGAGTGATCAGAGGCGCGAACATCAACTCGGATCACCACCTCACTGCAGTGAAGGTGCGTACTAGGCTAAGCAGAGCGAAAACCCTGCGTAACCAGGCACAGAGAAAGCTGGACATCGCTAAACTGCAGACCGCGGAGATAGCCAACGCCTATTCTGACCAACTCACTCAACTACTTCTTGATGCTCCAACTCCCGAAAATACTAGCGCGCAATGGCAACATATTGCCCACTCGATGGAAAGGACTGCGCGGTCCGTACTAGGGTATGTGAAGCCCTTTAACGATAATGCCTGGTACGATGACCAATGCCGCGATGCCACCCGGCAACAAGATGCTGCATACAGGGGCAAACTGCAGCCAATGGCAACGCGAGCTGTTCATGAAAAGTATAAGGAGAAGAGGCGGGAGGTGACTGGACTCTTCAGGCGAAAAAAACGAGAGCTTAAGGAGCGGAATAATGTGTGTATTGAAGATTACAGGAACAGAGGTGAAGCCCGAAAATTCTATCAGAAGATAAAAGGAAAGGTACATGGAACAGGTCTTCCCTCCTGTAAAGACAAGGATGGTCATCTCGTTACTGACTCCGAGAGCGTACTGAGAATATATAAAGATCACTTCTGCAGCCTATTGATGTGTGAAAACTCGGCTGATGAAGACTGTGCACCAATCCGAGATGATAACATCGAGTGTCCACAACAACTGCCATATCCCGCCTAAGAACAACAAGGCCGCTGGGGCTGATGGCCTTCCAGCTGAGTTGTTTAAGGCGGGTGGAGATGAGCTTGTTTTAAGCATGCAACAGCTCATAGAGAACATTTGGCTTCAGGAGAGCATGCCAGAGGATTGGAGTGTGCTATGTCCAATCTACAAAAAAGGTGACCGTAGTGAGTGTAAAAACTATCGTGGAATTAGCCTCTTACCCATTGCGTATAAGGTCCTGTCTAGCATACTGTGTGAACGTCTAAAGCCAATTGTGGAAAACCTGATTGGACCTTATCAGTGCGGCTTTAGACCAGGAAAATCCACGACGGATCAGATATTTACACTACGGCAGATTCTTGAGAAAACCCATGAGAAGCAAATCGACACTTACCACCTCTTTGTCGATAACAAAGCTGCCTTCGATAGTCCCATCAGGCATCGACTATACGAAGCCATGTCTGAGTTCGGTATTCCTGCGAAGATAATTCGCCTCTGCCGCTGTACCCTTACGAATACCAAATCCTCTGTTCGGATTGGCAAGGATCTATCTGCACCATTCGATACGACGAGAGGTCTTAGACAGGGTGACGGTTTGTCATGTATGCTGTTCAACATAGTGATTGAGAAGCTGTTAAGGAAAGCAGCGGTTAACATGTCTGGCACCATATTTAATAAGAGCCACATGCTGCTCGCATATGCCGATGATATCGACATTATCGGTCGAACGATGCGAGGGGTAACAGCTGTTTTCACATCAGTCGAAAGGGAGTCAGCGAAAATGGGTTTGGCAGTGAATGAGGACAAGACGAAGTTAATGGTATCATCGAACAAAGTGTCCACCCGTTGGGGACGCAGCGTGAACGTTGAAAACTATTGCTTTGAGGTAGTGGATGAATTTATCTACCTTGGATCCGCCATGAACAAGAACAACAGTGTCAGCCTCGAAATAAAACGGAGAATAGTGCTTGCTAACAGGTGTTTCTTTGGACTACGCGAGCACTTTATAAACACCACCCTATCTCGAACTACCAAAGTCCAGCTGTACCAGGTACTAATTTTACCGGTCCTGTTGTACGCCTCCGAATCTTGGCTGCTTACACAGGCAGATGCAGCTCATCTGGCGGTGTTTGAGAGAAAAATACTCCGCAAAATATATGGACCCATTTGCGTAAACGGCGAGTTTAGGATTCGGATGAACCATGAGCTGTACGAGTTATACCACGACATTGATGTCGTCAAGCGGATCAAAGTGCAACGAATACGCTGGCTAGGCCATGTCGTGAGAATGGATGAGGAAACTCCAGCGCGAAAGGTATTCTATCAAGACCTCGAAGGACGGCGCAAAAGAGGGAAACCGCGACTACGTTGGAAGGACCAGGTGGAGGAATCACTGACGCTGCTTGGTAGGACTGACTGGAGACGGTGCGCACAAGATCGAAGCGAATGGAAATCTTTGATCATTTCGGCCTCTGACTTAGGCACTAAGATATAAATATATATATGTGTCAAGTTGTTTTAAAGGCTAATAATAATAATAAAAGGACATGACAATGTGGCTATGGTCGTTTTAACATTATGCGTACTTCCTGTTGTTATAAAAACTAATACTAATTTAAAAACAATATAAATAATTATCTCAACTTCTGTAAATTCTTAGACAGAATCGAAAGCGATAAATATCTTTTATTACTATAAGTTCTAATCATGCTCAGATACATATGCAGTAGGGTGAGTCTTATTTATTTTTTTTTGAGTTTTTCATGGGCCAATTTAAAATTTTATTAAGAAGTACAAAAAAACCCTATGTGAATTTTTCGATTTTTTCTTAAAGGTTTAGGGGTCGCTACAGGGCTACCGGTTTTCATCTTTCTTAAAATTTGATGGTATTCATTGTTATTACTAAAAAAGATATGTATGTAAAACTATGAGGGTTAATTCTGTCATTTGTATGGGAGGTACCAGAAGGAGTGAGAAAAAAGTTTTGGTTTTCTGAGAGTTTATCTATTATTTCAAGTTGATTAAACTGACCAAGTTTAAATATCCTCCAGTTGTCCGTTTGGAAGTTATGGGAGAAATATTAATTTGCTAAAAATGGGTCATTTTGTATGGGAGGTACCATAAGGGGTCAACCGATTAGTCCATTCCCCAGACAAATTTTCGCATGGGTTCATCTTACGCAAAATTTGATGAAATTCAGTGTTCTTACAAAAAAGATGTAATGTAAAACTATTCGGTCATTTGTATGGGAGGTACCAGAAGGGGTGTGGCAAAGGTTTTGGTTTTCTGAGGGTTTTATGATATTACAAGTGGATTAAACTGGCAAAGTTTAAATATCCTCCAGTTGTCCGTTTGGAAGTTATGGAAGAAATATTAAATTGCTAAAAATGGGTCATTTTGTATGGGAGGTACCAGAAGGGGTCTACCGATTAGTCCATTCCCCAGACAAATTTTCGCATGGGTTCATCTTACGCAAAATTTGAGGGAATTCAGTGTTCTTACAAAAAAGATATGTATGTAAAACTATTCGGTCATTTGTATGGGAGGTACCAGAAGGGGTGTGGCAAAGGTTTTGGTTTTCTGAGGGTTTTATGTTATTACAAGTGGATTAAACTGGCAAAGTTTAAATATCCTCCAGTTGTCCGTTTGGAAGTTATGGAAGAAATATTAATTTTCCAAAAATAGGTAATTTTGTATGGGAGGTACCAGAAGGGGTGGGGCAATTCCGCCCATTTACAACTTTATTACTTAGTTGTGGAAAATATTAACAATTCATATTAATACTTCAAATTTTCATAAGAATCTGTTAAGGTTTACTCGAGTTATACTGCCTTTTCCTAAGGGTGGCGGTAAAATTACACACTTTGAAGGCCGCTAGCGACCCCTAATCCTTTGAGAAAAAAATCAAAAAAAAAATCAAATTGGGTTTTTTTTTGTACGTCTTAATAAAATTTTTAGTTGGCCCATGAAAAAAATATAAAACTTTTTTTTTTGCCAAAAAAGAATCAACCTAATATGCAGCTTCCTCAAAATTAGGGACACTAATCAGTATTGTAGGAATTTGTAGATATATGCAAAAGTAAACATCGAAATATACTAAAAGTCATGTAAACTTTGATTAATTTCATGAACTCAAATTTGCTAAGATATTTGGCATTTCATTATCGAGTTAATATCGTTGCATCCATCTGTGTTAACCAAATTTGATCGATTTGAAAAATTTGGCAGTATCAAGGCAAACGTTTGCTTTGTATTTTCTTTTGAATTAAACACAAAAAAATAAAAATATTACATTTGATATTAAATGACACTGAATGCAAATAATGGCCAATTGTTCTTGGTTTCACGGCGTTGCAACAAACAATTTTGTTTTTTTTTTGTTTTGTAAGATATTTGTATATGTCTTTTTATGTTGATATATATTTTCACCCTACGGTGATACGTCCCAAAGTGTCACACATAGAAGGAGTCACTTTAGACCCTGTCTGTCTGTATCGTGTACGCACGATAACTTTCGATAGACGCAACCAATTGTTTTGAAACATATGGGCTGCATGACCACGCCTCTTCTGGTACCTACCATACAAATGTACCTTTCATCATCAAAATAAAAAAGCAGAGTAGATGTCTTTGTTCGTTGAAAATAATAATTTGAATTTGTTCTTATTTATCACTAGAACTACTTCTGCAGACTACTTCTCAATGCTCCATGTGGTTGCAGTAACATCCCGCAGTCCTTGGTCAATGACATTGATTTCATTGGCGCCCACGAGCATTATGTGACTTTCTGTATAGATGGTTCAGTCGTGGTTCTAGACTCCAGCGAGTTCAACTTCATTAGCATATCGCCCGGTCTGAAGCTCAGTCAGATTGTTGACTATCTTCACTGAAGAGATTGTAATATCTTACAAAGTCGTATCAGTCAAACTGAAATATCATAATCAGTCATGGCATTTACTTTTGTCTGTCGTAACGGACTGTTGAAATGTAGCTGATTGTAGCATCATAGTCGTTAAAATTATGGTGAGTCGTTCAGCATTTCTAGAATCTTTTCCAGAATTTGTCTTGTAGTGTGAATATCTGATCGTTCAGGGATTGCCTTGGTCTAAAGTCACACTGACAAGGTTTAATCAGTTGGCTAATTTCCGCAGTCGTAATCAACATTAAGTTCGAATCGAAATTTATTTCGAAAGCGTGTAATATTCTAATTCGACACGAAACGAATCGAGTGTTGTAAAAAACACACCTAAATACCTAAATACGTATTTTAATAAAATGTAAACAAAAAAAATGTATTTTTAAAATAAAAAAGTTGGTGTAAAAGTTTTGTTAAGCAAGTAAAGTTCTGATTCGTATGAAACGGAAAATGTTACTGTTATAACAAAACATAGGGACCGGCCGTGACATAGTGGTTCAAACATGCGATTACCATGCGGGGAATCTTTGGTTCGACTCTTGGCGCCAGTCATCTATATTTTTCTTTCATTGTCGAGTCAATCGCCATTCTAGTAAAATGCTTCTCAAACAGTGACGTTCGTATTCGTCGATAAACAAGTAGGTGCCTTTTGTTGTAAATCTAAAATCGAAAGCTTGTTAATTTACAACAATGCGAGAAGCTATCCGATACTACATTCATGGGGTGTAAAGGGAAATTAAGTAAGTAAGTATAAGGAAATAAAATTGGAGGAAGTAACGATCCCTAAGGATGAGGTTATATATCATGTGATACGGGGACAAGAGTAACGCATAAAAGTAGACGAGTTACACCCCAAGTATCTTAAGAACAAATTCGTTTTAGGACATTTTAAAACGGTTGAGCTATGTCCGTCTGTCTGGCTGGTGGCTGGTGGGCACGATAACTCGAGCAAACCTTAACTGATCGGTATGACAAATTACTTGTAGCAATATTTTCCATATTAAGTAATTTTAAATAGGCACAATAGGTCCACTCCTTCTGGTACCTCCCATATAAAATTACCAATTTTTGGATAAATAATATTTCTTCCATAACTTTCAAATGGAATAAATTTAGTCAGTTTAACGATATTGTAATAGTAGACCAATACTCAAAAGGCCGAAACATTAGACACGCCCCTTCTAGTATCTCCCATACAAATGACCGAATTGATCCTCATAGTTTTACAAACAAATCTTCTCTCTTAGTACAGAATTCAGTCATATTTTGCAAAAGATATACGCTGATGAAAATTTGACATATTTTTGGAAAACTTATATTTCTTCCATAATTTTCAAACGGACAAGTGGAGGATATTTTAATTTGGTAAGTTCGATTATTTTCGAATAGTAGACAAAAACTTAGGATACCGAAACATTTGTCGCACCCCTTCTGGTAACTCTCATACAAATGATCGAATTCATCCTTATAGTTTTACGCATATTTGTGTTTATAAATAGCTTGAAAGAAGTCGTATTTGGATCGTGATATAAAGTTATTGAAATTTGACTCGGAAATGAATATGGACGACATCGGCCGAATCCGACTTGTACTTTCCATACAAGATAATCTTTTTTTGGAAAATTAATATTTCCCCCATTACTTTCGAACTTCAGGATATTTAAATTTTTTCAATTAAACTATTTTGTAACAGTAGGCAAAACTGCAGAGAACCGAAACGTTTGCCACACCTATTCCGGAACATCTCATAAAAATTACCGAAATCAACCCCCATTGATGAACATGTATATCTTTTTTGTAGGTACACTCAAGTTAGAAAAGTTGTGCAGAATAAACGTTGATTTCCGAATCAAAATCGTACACGTTATGCCCCTACTGGCAGCTCCAATACCCAGTTGAGAATATTGTACTTATTTGTAAATATTTTGTATTTACAAGTGAAAGCTAAGAAACCGGGTTTACGCCACACGCCAATGACACAGCGCAATACCATGTCATTACAACACTCGGAGACCACTATGGTCCATTGCGATTGTCCTGATTTAAGAGAGGAGGGAAAGAGATAAAAAACTTAATTTCCCTTTACATTCCATGAAAGAGGTATGGGATAGCTTCTCGCGTTGTTGCGAATTAACACGCTTTTTATTTTAGATTCACAACAAACGACACCTACTTGCTTATCGACTAATGCGAACGTCACTGTTTGACATGCTTCTACTAGACATGCCGATTTACTCGACACTTATACGGCAAAGTTGTTGTCGACAACATCGAGGGGGTCGGCAATGAAGAAAAATTTAGATGACTGGAGGCGGGAATCGAACCCGGGATCTCCCGCATAGTAGTCGCGTGTTCCAACCACTATGCCACGGCCGGTCCCCAAGGAAAAGAGTAGTTTACAATATAATAAAGAGTTCACAAGAATAGTGCAGTGGAAAAGAGATAGAAATGCTAAAACATAATTCCGGTGTGTTCTCTCCGTCAACTTCATATTTACAAGTAGTGAGATTACGTGGGTACACTGTGGTCCTCTGCCCTTAAGCCAGCTCAAACCATCAGTGGACTTCACCAGATTCTCCATGTTACATGACGACAATTCGGTAAGACTATCAAAGAACCATTTCCCGAGAAATTGCTTCATTCTTCTATAAAGAGTTGGGCAAAGGTACAAAGGTCTCAATTTCCTCCTAATCGTCGCAAAGCCTACAATAATCCTCCTGTGTCGTTTCCCAGTTGGATGTAAATGCACTCTGTGTCCCGTGCATACTCCAATTAGTCGTAAAACGGACATCATATCCAGTTCCAATCGTGATTTGGTTCGTCTTCCATCCAATCCTGGCCAAATATCTCGTGATACCACACAGTCGGTGCGATGTTTCCAGGATGCATTTGCCAGCCGCTGGGCCTGTCCGGAGACCCAACAGAGTCAAACACTATTCTCCGGCAGTTTTGAAAGCGCCGTCCTACACCTGCACACTAATCTCGACTGTATAACCTTTGATACCAAAGCCTTTAAGGCCGCTAGATTGTGACGATATCCTTTAAATTACTTGCCAGTATTTCCTCCACATATTTCATAATTGCGAAGATCTCCACCTGGAACACACTGCAAACTTAATTTTTGTGCAAATTCATTTTTCTTTGATGTTCAGTTTGGATCGTAAAAGACCATTTGAGTACCCTCATAAAAAATTACCATAGTCCTAGATATATTGAATATAAAAGGAACGATTTTCTACAATTTTACTATGTATACGTCTAGTCTTTCTATTTTTAGATTTACAACAAACGGCACCTACTTGTTCATCGACGAATGCGAACGTCACTGTTTAAGAAATGAAATGATTTCGACAACATCGAGGTGGCCGGCAATGAAAGAACAATGCAGATGACTGGAGACGGGAATCGAACCCGAGATCTTCCGCATGGTAGTCGCGTGTTCTAACCATCCTGCCACGGCCGGTCCTCAACAAAATTTGTACTTTCAGAATATATGGGACATACATGTATCATTTTGTTGGCTTTAATTAAGTTTCATGTACCAGACACCAATTCAAACACGAACCTGTGTCCCCTACGGAAAATACATCAAACTATAATCGTCTCTTGTGTTCTACCGAAAAGTTAGTTGTAAAAAATTTCAACATTTTGTGCGTTTGTCTGTTATATTAAGGTAGCATGATATGAATACTTCGTAGCACCGTTAAGGCTTAAACCCATATTGACAAAAATAAATAAAATAATAACAAATATTTATATTTTATAAATAAAACGATTTTAATTTTCATTATAATTTATGAACGCGTCTATACAAATTATTAAAAGACATACATATAACGATTTGAAGAATATATCGAGAAATAGCTAAATAAATATTTTTCACTTGTCTAAATAACGCTTCAGGCCGCCGTCGTGTCGCAATTGTTCCGAGGGCCTATAAAAGCTCTGAATTTTGCAAGCAACAATCAGAATACAAATTCAAGTCATTTGTATAACAATCTTTTCTCAACCAGGCTTATAATGAACACATACATCCTTTTCGCTGGTAAGAATTTGAACCTCCTTATAAGTTTTACGAGATTTATCTGTAAATAACACAACTACGGTTACATTTCACTTTTAGTACTGATGTGCATGTGCGGCTTAGCAGTCTGTGGGTCAATGCCCGGGGCAATACCCGGCGCACCTGGTGCACCCGGAGATAAGGGAGCGGCTGGCCAAACTGGATGGCCCGGTCTCCCAGGCTTACAAGGTGATCGAGGATGCCCTGGACCAAAAGGAGGAAAAGGAGCAGATGGTGACTGTGGTGGTAAGGGTCCACCCGGCGCACCTGGTAATGATGGTAAAAAAGGTAATGACGGTTTACCAGGAGATGCTGGCAAGGACGGAAAAGGTGGTTTGCCTGGTAATAAAGGCGCTAATGGTCTTCCCGGTACTCCTGGCAATGACGGCCCAGCAGGTCCCCAAGGTGAAAAGGGAACAGTTGGTGCACCTGGGCCACAGGGCAACACCGGTAATGTTGGAGTAACTGGTGCACCAGGACCAGATGGCGGACCCGGCGAAAAAGGAGCTAAAGGACCTAAAGGTGCAAGCCAAGTTTGTAAACCCGTATGTAAATGGTGCTAGATGATTGTTTGATGGTCATCAGTGTTACGGGCCGATGACAACGACAGATGACGAGCTGGTTGTGTTTTTGTGGATCTTTGACTAGAAAAGACTTAAATGACGGATAACTTAATTAACACTTTTTATGATTTATCATTTGCAAAAAATTAATAAAAAAAAAATATTTCATTACAACTAATTCGTAGTTGATACTAGGTTTTCATTGAGGGTGACAATGTTTAGCTGATTAAATTTTTTTAATGTAAAGAGTGACAGGCTTGTTAACGATTCTATTAAAAAGGAAGCAAATTATATTTGTTTTTTCTTTGGGACTTTATTTGTTTTGAGATCTAAATTTCAATTTGCTTTAACTAAAAGCCTAACAACTACCCAGTAGGGAAAAATACTAGTTCGGAACTAGTAAAGTACTAGTTTTCCATAGGACAGTAAACAAATTCATATACCATACAAGCAACTGTTTCATTTAACACGTAATTGTCCGAGGCTTAGGGGGTACTAGTACAAAGTAACAAAGTTAACGCATTAGAATTAGATCTATTCTGGAAAATCTTAGATAGTATTTTATTATTAAAAACGATATTATAACTTTATACAATAATTGAGATTATTCAATAATTTTTAATTTAAAAGTCATTTAGCAGTATTTTGTGATTGTTTGTGGTGTAATTTTTAATGTCTAACTTAAAACTTAATTTCCCTTTACACCCCATGAATGAGGTATGGGATAGCTTCTCGTGTTGTTGTGAATTAACACGCTTTCTAGAGTGGCCCAAATGAGACCAAAAATTTCACGCAGCATGTCCATAGTTTGCCTAGCAGTATGCACAGTGGCTTCATCTTGTTGAAACCACAAATTAGGATGTTGATTCACCAACAAGAAGCCCCGGAGACCGTTTCTGGCGTTTCATCCTCATTCTCAAAGAAATATGGGCCGATGATTTTTGTGGCTATAACACCGCACCAAACAGTGCATCTGATTGGGTGTGACTGATGCTGATGTATTGCCCTTGGATTTTCGGTGCCTCACAACCTACAGTTTTGTTTATTCACAAACGGCGATAATATCGCTGCGTCAGAACAATTGATCGTTGAGAAGAATAATAAAAATCGATAATTTTAATGCGTTGCTGTGGACTGTACGTATTCATTTTAAATTTCCAAGAGTTCAGTTATATTCAGTTCAGTTAAATTATGTTAAAAAACAAAAAACTTAATTGTGTTTTACATCAGCTGGTCTTATTTGGGCCATCCTGTAGATTCGTAACAAACGGCACCTACTTGTTTATCGACGAATGCAAACGTCACTGTTTGAGAAGCTTTTACTAGACATGCCGATTGACTCGACACTATACTGTGACGTTGCAGTCGATAACATTGAGGGGGCCGGCAATGAAAGAAAAATATAGATGACTAGAGCCGGGAAGTGAACCACGGATCTCCTGCATGTAAGTCGCGTGTTTTAACCACTATGCATCGGCTGGTCCCAATTTTATAATGTTATATAGTTATAACTTCTGAAATTATTTTAAAATTCTCATTTTCCTATTCATCAACTCCGTCATTTGTATGGGAAGTACCAGAAGGGGTGTTGCAAAGTTATATAAGAGAAAAAAAATTACCAAATTTAAAAATGCTCCAGGTGTCCGTTTAGAAGTTATTGGGGAAATATTAATTTTTTCAAAATATGTAATTTTATATGGGAGGTACCAGAAGGGTCGGTCGATATAGTCCGTACATGTTACGCAAAAACATCTCTGCATTCAGTGTACTTACGAAAAAGATATGTATGTTTAACAATAAAGGTCAAATCGCTCATTTGTATTTGAGGTACCAATAGGGGTGTTGTAAAGGTTTTGGTTTTCTGAAGGAGATTTTACTTTGCTTAATACCCCTGTAATGCCAGACAAAATAAAAATAAGAGATTTTAAGTTTTTTTCCCCAAAACTTACTGTTGTACAGAAAAGATCATTTTACCTTAATAAAGGATTAGCTACGATTTTGATTCAAGTGGATTTTTAACGTACAATTGCCTCCCAACAAAACGCCATTTATCGTATTTGTTGCCTTGTTTAGGTCAACCCATTTATCGTTCAGGCGAGGTGTGTATGGGGGGAAATATTAATTTTCCGACTCATACCAGAGTCAAATATTCATAAGCGTACATCTTTCGCAAAATATGACTGAATTCAGTGTATACATTTGTATGGTAAGTACCAGAAGAGGTAGGGCAAAGGTTTCGGGTTTATTGAGGATATGCGAATGCGAATTATTCGAATCGTTTTGTACATTCGCTTTCGCATTCGCATTCGTAAAAATTATTTAATACAAGTAATAGGGAGGCTGATGACGACATGCAAGAGGACACGTTTTCAGTATCTCATGCAAAAAAAATTGTTAGCTGAATACAATAAAGAGAAAAAAATTCATATTTCAGAAGATCCTTTATTGTGGTGGAAACTAAAAAGCTAGAAATACCAAAAGTAAGTACCTTTGGCATGCCAGTTCTTAGCTACGCCTCCGGGAATTGTCCCCAGCGAACAGTTGTTTAGTGGAGCCGGACTTATCTATGATCCACTAAGAACTAGATTGCATAGCGAAAAAGCAGCGAAGCTTCTTTTTGTTAAATAAAACTTGGCTCTACTAAACTTTGAATACAGAATACGTCAAAGTTTTCAAAAGTTTCGAAAGTAAACTGTTTAGTTACCTTAAAGACAAAATTTTTGAGATATATATATACATTTTGTTTTTGTTTTACTTTGAAATAAATTTTTTATGTTTAATTACTTAACTGGAATACATATTTTTATTTGAAAAGGTAGACAGTAGAAATGAAACTAAATTATTCGTTTACGTAAACCATTTTTTGACATTCGCTAAACAATATTGGAATAATTGCTTTCGCATTCGCAAAAATTATTAGTATACGCATTTGCATTCGCATTCGCAAAAACCAAAAATAACTATTCGCATTCGCTTTCGCAAAAAAAATATTCCAATATTCGCATTCGCTAAAGCACATTCGTTACATCCCTAATTAAAATTACCAAACTAAAATATCCTCCACTTGTCCGCTTGAAAATTGTGGAAGAAATATAAGTTTTCTAAAAATTCGTCATTTTAAATGGGAGGTACAATAATGGGTCAATCGATATGGACCACATTCATTCCAGAGTCAAATTTTCATTTCTGAGTCAAATCGGAAAATATGGCTAAATTAAGGTAATTTACAAAAAAGATATGTATGTAAAGCTATGAGGGACAAATCGGTCATTTGTAAGGGAGGTACCAGAAAGTTTCGGTTTTTTTGGGTGTTTCTAAATTATTATAAGGTAATTAAACTGAACAAATTCAAATATCCTCCAGTTGTCCGTTTGGAAGTTATGGAAAAATATTAATTATTCAAAAATTCGTAATTTTGTATGGGAGGTACCAGAAGGGGTGTGGCTATTCAGCCCATTTACAATCCCATTACTTCATTTACGAAAATAGTTGTACTGGTAAATTTCTTTCTGATCAGTTAAGGTTTACTCGAGTTATCATGCCCACCAGCCATCCAGCCAGCATGCCATCCAGCCAAACAGATGGACATAGTTCAATCGTCTTAAAAAGTCGTGAAACGAATTTGATCTTAAGATGCTTGGGGTCTAACTCGTCTCCTTTAGTGCGTTGCTTTTTATACCCTCACCCTACGAAGTAGGAAGGTATATAGCATTTGATACGACCCTAAAGTGTAACACATAGAAGAAGTCACTTTAGAGTCTAAGTTTCTTTGAACCAAATTCGATTCATGACTTTTTAAGTCGTTTGAGCAATGTCCGTCTGTCTGGCTGGTAAGCACGATAACTTTCGAAAGACAAAACCAAATGTTTTGAAACTTTGCATAATTTAACATCATTCCGCTTACTTTACAAATACATCATTCCGCTTACTTTAGAAATCGAGTAATAATATCAATACACTCAACGCGATCGTACCCAATTTCTGTATTTATAAGATAAAGTTTTGAAAAAAAAATGTAAGTCTGGCCACGCCCCTTTTGGTACCTCCCATACAAATGTACCTTTCCGCCCACTTTAGAGATGGAATAATAATATCAATACACTTGACACGATCGTGCCCAAATCTCTAACAGGATAATGTTTTGAAGAAAAGATCTGGATGTCTAGACACGCCCCTTCTGGTACCTCCCATACAAATTTACCTTTCCGCCCACTTTAGAGATGGAGTAATAATATCAATAAATACAAGGCGATCGTACCCAAATTCTTTATTTAGTAAAGCTATAGCAGGATATAGTTTTGGAGAAAAATACTGCAATTCTAGCCACGCCCTACTGGCAGAGTACGTATTGGCTCGCTCTTTTCGGCTCTCAGCTCGCGAGCCAGGACCCTCAAAACTACAAGAGAGCTCTTGGCTCGCGAGCTAGGAGCCACAAATTTCAAACGAGCTCTCGGCTCGCGAGCCACGAGCCTAAATAGAGAGCTGGCTCGCGAGCCAAGAGCCACAAAATTTTAAATGAGCTCTCGGCTCGCGAGCCAGGAGCCACAAAATTTCAAATGAGCTCTTGGCTCGCGATCCAGGAGCTCAAATAAAGAGCTGGCTCGCGAGCCAAGAGCTACAAAATTTCAAATGAGCTCTCAGCTCGCAAGCCAGGAGCCCAAATAAAGAGCTGGCTCGCGAGCCAGGAGTCAAGAGCTCAAAAAAGAGCCAGCTCGAGAGCCCATTTGAAATTTTGTGGCTCTTGGCTCGCAAGTTAAGTACCAAAGTTATGTACCAAAAAGTAATTTTTTCATAAGAAAGTACTTTGGTACAAAAAAAGTACTTTGTGCAAAGAGTTTTTTGGTCAATAAAAGTACTTTGTGCCGAAAAATACATTAAAAGTACTTTTTGGTACAAAAGTGGTACAAAAAAAGTACTTTGTGTCAAAAAGTACGTTAAAAGTACTTTTGTTACAAAAAAGTACTTTTGGTACAAAAGTGTACTCTGGTACAAAAAAAGTACTTTGTGTCAAAAAGTACGTAAAAAAGTACTTTGTGCCGAAAAGTACATTAATAGTACTTTTTGGTACAAAAGTGTACTCTGGTACAAAAAAAGTACTTTGTGCTGAAAAGTACATTAAAAGTACTTTTGGTACAAAAAAAGTCCCTGGTACAAAAAAAGTACTTTGTGCCGAAAAGTACATTTGGTACAAAAAAGTACTCTGGTACAAAAAAAGTACTTTGTGCTAAAAAGTGCATTAAAAGGACATTTGGTACAAAAAAAGTCCCTGGTACAAAAAACAGTAATTTGTGCCGAAAAGTACATTAAAAGTACTTTGTGCTGAAAAGTACATTAAAAGCACTTTTTGGTACACAAAAAAAGTACTTTGTGCCGAAAAGTACATTAAAAGTACTTTTGGTACAAAAAACTACTCTGGTACAAAAAACAGTACTTTGTGCCGAAAAGTACATTAAGAGTACTATTGGTACAAAAAAGTCCCTGGTACAAAAAAAGTACTTTGTGTCAAAAAGTACGTTACAAGTACTTTTAGTACAAAAAAGTCCCTGGTACAAAAAAAGTACTTTGTACAATGTACAATGGTACAAAAAAATTACTTGGTGCAACAGAAAATTTTTTTTGGGCCAATGAAATTACTTGTTGGCATAAAAAAGTACTTTTGGTACATAACTTTGGTACTTTGCTAAAGAGCCAAGAGCTCGCTGGCTCGAGAGCTGGATCTTTTTGGTCTCTTGGCTCGCGAGCCGAGAGCTCGTTTGAAATTTTGTGGATCCCGGCTCGCGAGCTGAGAGCTCATTTGAAATTTTGTAGCTATCGGCCCGCGAGCCGAACCCTGCCTAGTGGTAACTCCCATACCCATCTGGTACCGCCCACTTTAGAAATCGATTAACATTATTACTAGACCTAACTCGATCGTGCCCAAATTCTGTATTTAGTAAAGCTCAAGCTGGATAAAGTTTTTGAGAAAAAAAAACTGGAAGTCTATCCAAGCCCCATTTGGCACCGCCCACTTTAGAAATCAATTAATATTATTAATATACCTAACGCGATCGTGCCCAAATTCTTTATTTTGTTTAGCTGTAACAGGATAAAGTTTTAGAGAAAAATCTAGATGTTTGGACACGCCCCTTCTGGTACCTCCCATATAAATGTACCATTCCGCCCACTTTGGATATGGAATAATAATATAAATGTAATAGAAAATTTTATGTTCTACTGAGGTTGAGGATATATGTAAGTTGGGATCCTCAACTGAAACTTTCCTACTGGTTCTTTGATTCTCAGCTGGGCGCTTTCGGTATCCATATAAAAAGTTACCATATGCCCAGTGATATTGAATTTAAGATTTTACATTTGTCGGCTGTAACTTTTTCTACAGTTTTACTATACGTCCCGTATGGTCATACGACCGAAAGTTATGTTATATTGGTGATGGTATTTATCAGTCAGTTTGCCTGACTGAAATTTCTGTACTGTTTTTTATACCATCACCCTTAGTGATGAGGGTATATATCATTTGATACGACCCAAAAGTGTAACACATAGAAGGAGTGACTTTAGACCCTAGGTTTCTTTGAACCAAATTCGATTCATGACTTTTTAAGTCGTTTGAGCCATGTCCGTCTGTCTGTCTGTCTTTCTGTACTGGTTTTACAAATTTATATGTATCAATAACTTTTGGGGCAGGTCGACCAGAAAGTAAAACTGACCAAGTCCACTTTTTATGTTTCTGAGTTATTGATGTTATGATACAATAACAACAAAATTATTTCAAATAGAAAAAGGTTTTTTTAGAGGGCATAGACTATGACTTTTGGAACATTTTTGCATCATTAAGTCCATTTCACAATTAAGTGGACTTGGTCAGTTTTTCCTGTATACTCACGATTTCTTATTTAGTAAGTACATTCACTGCATTTGGTAACATTTTGCACAAGTTTAAAGTTTATTAAACGTTGACTTACGAATAAAAGCCGGACACGTTGTGCTGAAACTGCGAGCCAGGAACAGATTTTTATGACCAATTTCTTCCCGGTCGAACAAACACATTGTGCAGTAAAATTTATTTTCATTGACCCTGCCGCTTTCCGCCATTTTCCTTTAAACTCCGCAAATAATTGAAAGAAACGAGAGGTGTAGAATGGATGATGTCATTGAAAGTGGAAGGTTCTTTCTCATATATATAAGCTGAATTCAAGATTTCATCCTCAGCCAGTACATTTTTTTTAAAGTATCTTTTGGTCGAACATCTTCATTGAAGAAGCGCTTTAATTGTACAAAAAAAAACACTATTGTATGAAAAAGTACAGTTTATTGTACTTTACCAAATTTATTTGACCAAAAAGTGCACTTATTGCACCAGAAGAACACAAAGTACACTTTATTGTACCAAAATGTATATTTATTCTACCAAAAAGTACTTTTATTGTGCCACAAAGTACACTTTACTGTACCGAAAAGTACAATTATTGCACAAAAGTACAATTATTGCACTAAAAGTACACTTTATTGAAACTAAAAGTACATTTATTGTACGAAAAAAATGATTTTATTGTACCACGAAGTGCACTTTATTGTATGCATTATAGCATAAAATTACATAGCAGAACCTTTTTGATTTGGACTCATTTCTGAGAACTGGACGTGAAAGTAGCACCAAAAGGAAGAATTTCTGCATCATTCGCTTTGTCAAGTTACATGCTATAATATTTTAATATCGATTTAATGTTAGTAAGTATCGTATAGGGGAATTTGTTACGTTTTAAGCTTTTTTGTTTGACATAACTCGAGAACCACTAGTCCGATTTCGCTGAAACAAATTTAAAAAAAAAACCAGTAAGAAAGTTTCAGTCGGGTAACCCGACTGACATATACCCTTACCCTCAGTAAAACATAAAATTTTTATTTTTATTTTATTATATTGATATCATTATTCGATTTATAAAGTGGGCGGAGTGGTAAATTTGTATCAGAAGTGGCGCGGCTAGACTTCCAGTTTTTTTTTCCAAAACTTTGTCCTGTTATAGCTAAACAAGATACAGAATTTGGGCACGATCGTATCGGGAGTATAAATATTATTACTTCATTTCTAAAGTGGGGGAGTAGTACTTTTTTATGGGAGGTACCATAAGGGGCGTATCTAGACTTCCAGATTTTTTCTCAAAAACTTTAACCTGCTTAAGCTTTATTAAATAGAGAATATGGGCACGATCGCGTTAGGTCTATTAACAATAATAATCAATTTCTAAAATGGGCGGTACGAGATGGGTATGGGAGGCACCTCATTACAGTTTTTTTCTCCAAACTGTATCCTGCTCTAGCTTTACTAAATAAAGAATTTGGGTACGATCGCATTGAATTTATTGATATAATTACTCTATTTTTAAAGAGGGCGGAAAGGTACATTTGTATGGGCGGTGTGGCAAGACTTCCAATTTTTTCCGAAACTTTATCCTGTTATAGCTTTACTAAGTACAGAATTTGGGTACGATCCGGTTGCGTGTATTGATATTATTACTCGATTTCTAAAGGGGGCGGATTGATGTATTTGTATGGGAGGTATCAGAAGGGGCGGGGCCATATAGCCCATTTGCAATACCGTAAGTAGTCGTGCAAAATTTCAAAAAATTTGGTTGCGTCTTCGGAAAATTATGGTGCGTATCAGACGGACAGACAGACGGTCATGGCTTAAGCGACTCAAAAAGTCATGAATCGAATTTGGTTCAGAGAAACCTAGGGTCTAAAGTGACTCCTTCTATGTGTGATACTTTTGGGTCGTATCAAAGGATATATAACCTCCTACCCGTAGGGTGAGGGTATAATTAAAGACTTTGAATTGGGTTTATTTTGTAGCAGCTATAATAAAACTGTTGTACACCATATAACAATAGAGCCTGAAACGTCAAAAATTCCCCTATACGATACTTACTAACTTCAAATCGATATTAAATTATTATGGCATATAACTTGACGGATAGGATAGGTACAAGTGTCCGCTTTGACATGCACGACCTGATGATCGACAATGTTGGTCAAATTGTCGTTGATGCCTAAAACGTGTGGTACATGAACCGCACAGCTGATTATAATAATCTGAAAAATTTTTCATAAAATCTTGTTGATTGTGTTTGATGCACGCCAATATTAGTATTTTGTCGCCCAGCTTGTCGTCAACTATGTGTTTTGACGACAAGTACATACATTTGTCACATTTTGTCATGAGGACAGCGTCGACGACAAAGTCGTTTATGACTGTACTTCCTACTGGGCAATAACCATATTCAAAGGTATGTGTATCGGTGAGTGGTTCAAATTGACGACCCTAACGACAACAATTGGCAAATAATATTTTTCCATATAGCAATGAACAAAAGTCAACAATTTTTGCAAACCCTAACATGTGTTTGTCAATATTGACACAGAATATGCATTGTTTTCGAAAAAATTTAAATTGTCTTTAGGCCTACACGTATACGGGAGGAAAATAGTCCTGGAAGACATTTAATTGCACTTGTACTACTTATTTCAACAAGGTGGATTCGTTTGAAACATATGTATGTACATTAGTGATAGTCCATTTGTATGGTTAGAAAATAATCAACGAAGCGTATAGCAAAATCGAAATCTATGTTTAATTCTAAAAAAATTCTCTAAGAAACCATTGGTCTAAATTAAATTCCTAGCCTGCGCAAATCGATTTTCGATTTTTTTACACTATTTTTTAAGTTTGAAGAAGTTTTAAGCCACTATTTTATTACATTACAGTAATGTTTATTACATAATTCAGAAAGTGCATTTTGTCATGTGTAAAACACATCATTGTTTGTTCAAATTCGTAAACAAATGGTTAAGTTATACATGTTTTTCGAGGAACGCAATTTTCATATTACATTGAAAATATTTACTCTTAGTATTTTGTATTTTTAGGTGCAACTTAAGAAACCGCGAGGTTTACGTCCAACCATTAGAAATTATGATTTCTTTTAAGATTTTTGTGGGAATTAATTACAGAAGTTTTCTTTGATTTTTGGAACCGTAAAAGATCCTTTGGGTACCCCCATAAACAATTACCATATGCCCAGAGATATTGAATTTAATATTTTACATATATGTGGGCTGTATGTAACCTTTTTCTACTATTTTACTATACGTCTCGTCTGGCCATGCGACCGAAAGTCGTATGATTCAGTTCATTTAACAAACATTTTTGTACTAGTTTTTCTATTTTTTGCAGCGTCCGGGACGGAGAGTGTGAAGGTAACGAAGAAAGTGCAACTAATTAAAGGAGACGAGTTGAGCCAATGTCCATCTGTCTGGCTGGCTTGTGTTCACGACAGCCGGAGTAAATCTTAACTGATCTTTAAAGAGATTTACCAGCGCTGTGCCATTGTAAATAAGCAGAATAGCCCCACCTCTTCTTCTTCTTAATCGACAGCAGCAACAGAAATCCATCTATCGCTTTTATATAACATTAAGTCTCCTTTAACTCGTCCTTCCAACGAAGTTTTGGCCTCCTGTCGCAGGAGGGGCACCCATCAAGTTTACTGCTGAAAAGTTTCCGACTACTTCTTAATGCTTGAAAATGCCTCAGTAACATCCCGGGGAATGGGGAATTTTCTAATTTGAGTTTGTTATTGTTATTCATTTGGAAATAACCAGAAGCTCTCTTTAGAGGTTCCCAAGCAGCTCACAACGTCCGAGAGATCACGTATTTCCCGGGCAATGCCTCTGAACATCCGTTCAGTGATAGCAAATGTGAGAAGGCGAAATGTTGAGTAACCTAATCGGCATGCTACCACCGATGCGTCTTCGGAAGTTACTGAAGCTCACCACAGGCTCTCTTAGTGGCTTTGAGCCAATGAGCCTAATAAGCCACTCTCCTTAAACAAAACAATTATTATGAAAACAAAAAGTAAAGAAAAAAAGAGAACTCCCCAAAATTTGACGACCCCCGCAAACGTTATAAGGACTATGATTTAAGGATATGTACCTGGAATGTCCACACTCTATACAGAGATTGTGCCTCCATCCACCTGGCGGATATCCTCGACAAATACAAGGCATACATCACCGCCATACAGGAAATGAGATATACGGGACAGGGATGCACACGACGAAAGAACGGTGACATCTTTCACAGCTACCATGCAGAAAGACACGAATTTGAATAGCCACTATTCGCATCCGGGCGAAATATTTTTTTACATTACGCTGATTTGTGTACACGCCCCGACGGAAGACAAAGACGACATTAAAGATGCATTCTATGAGCGCCTGAAGGAGATATATGACCGCTGCCCTGCACATGACATTAAAATTGTTCTGGGAGATTTTAATGCTAAAATAGGAAGGGATGATGCTCTTGGTTTAGCAGTCGGAAAATTCAGTTGACACAACAACACCTCCGATAATGGATTCAGACTGATAAGTTGCGCGTTGGGAAGAAAAATGGTAGTGAGTGGTACCAGATTCCTGCATAAAGATATCCACAAGGTAACCTGGATATCCCCAAAAGACTAGAATCCAGGTTGATATCGTTGTAATTGATGGAAGGCATGTCTCAAGTGTAATGGACGTGCGGGTGATGCGCGGTGCAAATATTGACTCGAATCACCATCTAGTTGCAACCAAGGTACACACACGATTAAGTAGAGCTTTAAACACTCGTAATCAAACGCAAAGGAGGCTACACATCACAAAGCTGCATACTACCGAGATAGCCAATGCCTACTCCAACCAACTCTCTCAATTACTCCAAACAAACCCCACTAGTTCTGATGTTCCTGACATACAGCGGCAGCATATTGCGATTTCTATGACCACTTCCGCAACGACGGTACTGGGTTATGAAAAACTACGCGAGGAAATGGATGCTGCATACAAGGCTTAACTGCCGGCAGAGCTTTTTAAAGCCGGCGGCGATGAGCTGGTAACATGCATACACCTGCTCATAAATACGATTTGGCTCAAAGAGTGCATGCCCGATGATTGGAATCTGAGTGTCTTATGTCCTGTGCCTAACAAACGTGATCCAAGTCTTTTATCTAGTGTGTTATGTGAAAGACTAAATCCCATTCTGGCGAACCTGATTGGACTGATAAGGTGATAAGGTAAATCCACAACCGACCAGATATTCACACTACGACAAATCCTGGAGAAGACCCAAGAAATGCAGATCGACACCTACCATCTGTTCATCGATTACAAAGCTGCATTCGATAGTCCGATACTACAGAAATTGTTGGATGCTATTTCTGAGTTCGGTATCCCTGCGAAGCTAATTCGACTTTGCGGGATGACACTGACTGACACGAAGTCTTTAGTGAAAATTGGCAAAAACCTGACAGAGCCATTTTCAATCAAGCGAGGCTTAAGGCGATAGTCTGTTCTGCGATCTCTTTAACATCGTAATGGAGATAGATATAATTGGCCGAACAAAGAGTCCACTCGCCTCGGACGCTGCGTGAACATTGGCAACTATAACTTTGAAATGGTAGATGATTTTGTCTACCTTGGCTCCGCCATAAACAAAAATAATAATGTCAGCCTGGAAATCAGAAGACGAGTTTTGATCGCAAATCGCTGCTACTATGCGCTAAGCAACCGGTTTAATGCCAAAGCGCTCTCTCGAAGAACAAAGATCCAAATCTACCAGACTCTGATCTTACCTGTCTTGCTCTACAGCACAGAATTCTGGATAATGACACAAGCGGAACAATCTATTCTATAATATTTGGATCCATCAACGGGCTAGTATCGTCTTCAAATGAACCACGAACTGTATTAGCTGTACAATGACATCGACGTAGTCAAGTGCGTTGATATAGACCGAATGCACTAGCTTGGATAAGTTGAACATCCCGCAGTCCTCGGTTAATGATATCTATGCGATAGTTGGTACATACACATTAATTGGCTTTCTTTGGCACGAACATAGGACAGCTGTCACATGTGTTTTACATTTAGTATCATTTTGTATACCTTGTGTGGCCACCCCTCTAAAAGCGACTTGTTCTGTGTATAGGCGCCATTTTTTATAGACATATATCCTACACTCCAAATCTGCTTGGCGGAACCGATATTCCCCATCCGGCTGGGCACTTATCATTCTGAAATATACCGCAGTATACTACGCAACAAAGCTCCCCATTTGGCTCACATCATTTAATACATTCTGCTATATGCCGATGCACCATCAACTTGATAGGAAGAGCAGCAAAGAGACATGCACAATTATGGCCTTTCATATAACAAAGGAAAAAGACTCGTGCCAACGTAACAAAATTCCAGCAACCGTAGTTACATTCTTGTTTTTGGTTCGGAGCTATCCATCCCCTTATGCCTTGAGAATGCAACGCCACATTAAACAAAAGGGTACATTGAAGCACAATAAGAAATAAGAGTCTCGTATGGTATCAGGGGCATCGAGCTCCATATCTCGACCGTCAAACTTTTAATTTATCATCTTCAAAATATTCCCTTAACCATTCGGCCAGGAAGTGTAGGTATAAATCTACACTGGTGCTGTGGCAGCCCGTAGTGCCGTTTTTAGAAACCTCGGTCGGAGCTTTTAAAGGAATACATTATTGCTACCGCTTTTTACCGTTGCAGAGTCGGAAAGAGGAGGAGGAGGACATAGAACATTTAGATTGTAATCTTTGGGCATGCATTCCATTAGACAAATCGTGTTCATGGGCTGGTTGGTACATGCACGTCGCCGGCCTTAAAGAGCTGTCTTGACAGTCCATCGCCTTGCGCAGCTATATTATACAGATTTCCTTACAGGTAAGGATCCTTGTTGCAAAACATTTGTATTAAACCTTTTAATAGAACTATCTGTCTTCACCTCTATCCCCATCCCCTATGTTAAATTCGTCAGTATAAAGCTTTGTTGGAAGTCTGGCGGGTAGTTAATGGTGATTATTAGTAGTTAGAGAAATATCTAAAAATTCGTTAGCTACGCCGACTACAGGGAAGTTAATCAAATACACACATAGATTGCCAGAAAATTCATATATGGTATTCTACTCGTAAACATATTTTCCATGCTGATAAAATTGAATTTTTCGCCAAAATCGTCTTGGAGCTATACTATATACATATGTCAATTGTTTGTAGCATACATTTGTTTTGTTCATCGCTGTGTACTTTATAAATGAATGTCGTATTTCAATTCCAATTGTAAACCCAAAAGTACAATAATATACAGAAAGCTATTGTTAATTGTTAATTCAAAAAAGTTAAATTCATTAAACAAATTTTCCCCATCAGTTGTGCAAATATTGTACTGAAATTTTATCCATTCGGCGCAGCTGCAAGGAGCTATAAAAGCGGACCATTTTTCTACACACATTCAGAGTGAAAACTTGAAGCGGTTGATTAACAACAAATTCACATTTTATCTGTTAAGAAAATGTCCAGTTACAAGATTACCGTAATCTTTGGTGGTAAGATTGCTGTTATATGAAATATTTATAATACTGGTTTTGATGCTATTCCATATCTTTCAGCACTTTTGTGTATGAGCGTGGTATTCGCTACCGAAGAATCATGTGCCCCAGAAGGCCCAGCTGGTCTGCCCGGTCAACCTGGCGAGCCGGGTCAAAAAGGTCCTCCTGGACCTGCAGGACCTATAGGAAATCCTGGCGCAAAGGGTCCGTGCGGAGACAAAGGAAATAAAGGCTGCACTGGAGAGAAAGGTGTACCCGGACCAGACGGAGCGCCTGGTGCAAACGGTTCACCCGGCGCAGATGGTAAACCCGGTAATGATGGTGCCAATGGAGCGCCTGGTGCAAATGGTGATCCTGGTACTCCTGGCTTACCAGGAGGAAAGGGACCTAAAGGGCCAACTGGTGAGGCAGGAGATGTAGGAGCCAAGGGCATTGTGGGTGAAAAGGGTCCAACTGGTCCTAAAGGATGTCTTGGCAACGCCGGCCCTGTTGGCGAAGTTGGTCCACCTGGCGAACCAGGAGATTGCATATGTGATGTTGATTGTTGATTCAGGAAAGTGCTAATGCTGATTTCTCTAAACCGATCGCAACCGCTGTGAATTGAATTTGAATTGTAATACGTTAACCATAAGATGGAAAAAAACTACTACTTATAATTATAAATAAAAAAAGCACTCTTAAGAAGGCTTATAAGTCATTTAAATCTTGCGTTGTTATTATGTAATGGGTAAAATGAGCAGTCGTAGAGTCATGGCGAGTTGTTCTCCTGATGCGGTTCAAAAGTGACCAAAGGCAAAAGTTGAGCCATTGACGAAACATGAACAAAGGCTCTATGAAATAAGGCCCCAAGAAATAAGGCCCCAAATCCAAAATGAAATAAAGCCCCAAAAATAGGGTTTTATTTCGTTATGAAACAAAGCCCCAATATCAAGAATGAAATAAGACCCCAACTAAATGCAAAAACACCCCAATTCATAAATGAAATAATGCCCCATTTTTGGGGCAAGCCTTTCAAGTAATAAAAAGGCTAGGTACGTGTGGGCGGAGTAGTAGAAGTGAAAAAGAAAGGGGGGGGTGTCCGCTTTGTTTATTGACTTTGAAAAATGACAGAGAGAAAGTTGCGAGACTGACTACGACGTATGAGGCGGGTATTTCCGGTATAAAAACAAACAATGGCAACACGCGAACAGGCAACGTATAGCTGACCTTGTGAAAAGAAATGAAAAATGTCTTTCCTGTCCCACCGATAAAGTAAATGCCTCCCGTTCCATCGTCAACAACCTTCATCATTGAATCGTACACGTTCGTTTGCTCGGAATTCAACGGCGGCACATTTGTTCGGACTCTTTCAGTCAGCTCATATCGATCGAATTCAACTCGCTGAGCAGAAACAGTTGCCTCGGCGATCGTTGAGTCCCAATGCGTATCGTTTTCGACAAAATGCCAACGTTGGCGAGCTTCTCAAAATTTCGCGACTGATTGAAACGACGCTCCGTTTCGACATTGACGTACATAAAATAACCGGCGATATCTTAAAAGATGATTGTCAACATTTTGAAGAATCATCAATCAATACGCATAAAAATTCATTGAGCTTACCATTTTATTCGTTTCTTTTGAAATACGAATTCGAACTTAAATAGAGAATGAAAACCAGTAAGAACGTTTCAGTCGGGCAACCCGACTTACATATACCATCACCCTCAGTACAAAAAAAGGTTTATACTGATATTATTACTCGATTTCTAAAGTGGGCGGAGTAATACAATTGTATGGGAGGTACCAAAAGGGGCGTTTCTAGACTTCTAGATAATTTCTCCAATACTTTATCCTGTTATAGCTTTACTAAATACAGAATTTGGGAACGATCGCGTTGGGTGTATTAATATAATTATTACTCCATCTCTAAAGTGGGCGGCGAGGTACATTTGTATGGGAGGTACCAGAAGGGGCGTGTGTAAACTTCCTGATTTCTTCTGTAAAACTTTTTCCTGCTTGAACTTTCGTAAATACAGAATTTGGGCACGGTCGCGTTAGGTCTATTTATAATATTAATCGAGTTCTAAGGTGGGCGGTACCAGATGTGTATGGGAGGTACCAGATGGGGCTGGCTAGACTTTAAATTTTTTTCTCAAAAACTGTATCCTGCTATAGATTTACTATAGAAAGAATTTGGTTACGATCGCGTTGGATTTATTGATATTATTACACCATCTTTAAAGTGGGGTCGTACATTTGTATGGGAGGTACCGGAAGGGGCGTGGGTAGACTTCCAATTTTTTTTTCCGAAACTTTATCCTGTTATAGCTTTATTAAGTACATAATTTGGGTACGATCCCGTTGGGAGTATTGATATTATTGTTCGATTTATAAAGTGGGCGGAATGATGTATTTGTATGGGAGGTAACAGAAGGGGCGGGGCCATGTAGCCCATTTGCAATACCATAAGTAGTTTTGGGCAAATATTAACTCGTGCAAAATTTCAAAACATTTGGTTGCCTCTTTCGAAAGTTATCGTGCGAACCAGTCGGACAGCCACCAGACAGACAGACTGACAGACAGACGGACATAGCACAAACGACTTAAATAGTCATGAATCGAATTTCGTTCAAAGAAACCTAGGGTCTAAAGTCACTCCTTCTATGTGTTTGACTTATGGGTCGTATAAAATGATCATCCCTAAGAGTGATGGTATAAAAATGTAGCTAGGTGTGACAGGGATCGAACGCAGGCCATCCGTATGCTGGTCAAGTGTTCTAACAATGTGTAGAATATAAATAAGATACCAAATCTCCATTGTTACTTTTGTCATTGTCCCACTGTCCCACTTATCATACCAGCCCTCTATTTTTGTTTGTTAGCAAATAGACATAAATCTGCCTGGGAATTAAATATTTGAGTGAACTAATATTGACACATCAACAATAATAAAGACAAACATAGCTAACAATTATTCGTAGATTATAAATAAAAGCCAGCAGCTGGTAGCTGTGCTAGAAACAACAACAGAATAATAAAAAAAATACCATATTAATAGATTGTCAATTTAACTGTCACAACAGAACAGAATTTTAGCCGTTTAGTGTTCAGCCCCCCTACATTATTATGGTGTTAATTTCTAATGGAGAGGATTTTGAGAAAATAACAACAGATAACATAGGGAGCTGTTTGAACTATTTCGAACATATAAATCCTTTTTGAAAACAAATGCGATCTTACAAGTTCTAGTAATTACTATTTCCTGTTATATGGACAATTTCAGGATTTGACCAAAAAAAAAACCTCTAAATGTTTTAAGGCTTATAAGTCATATAAAATATTTATTGTTTGCTTCTTATATAATTTAATTTTATAACAAACAGTACTAATTTCACAAAATGATTATCATTACTGCGCGTCACGCAAATTTTTCTTTTACATTTACTCGTTTGTAGTCGGAGACTCACATTTACAAATTTTTTCATCGCTAGTTATTCTTTCAGAGTAAATATTTTATTTAGGTTTTCCTTTGCAGCAGCATTTAGGTTTGCAATCAGCATCGGGACCGGGGGGTCCTGATGGTCCCTTTAGTCCTTTTGGTCCAGCATCGCCTGTAGGGCCAGCGTCACCATCTGGACCGTTATCACCCTGTGGACCTTGTGGACCATCAGGTCCTTTGTCTCCTTTATCACCAGCTGGACCAACGCAACCAGGTTCACCTACAGGGCCAGGTAAACCATCTGGGCCTGGAGAGCCATCTTTACCGGGCAGACCTTTTTGTCCCTTAGCACCGTCGCAACCAGGTTGACCATCTTTGCCTTTGTCACCAGGTTTGCCTACATCACCAGTGTCTCCCTTTCCACCATTGTCGCCGGGTGGGCCGGGCAGACCAGTAGCACCTTTACATCCTTGGTCACCAGGCGCGCCAGGTGTGCCGGGTGTACCAGGAGTACCGGCAGGGCCAGGAGGACCAATGACTACGCTGGTACTGCTTACTAGGCCCCACAGGCACAAAAGTGCTGGAAATAAATACAAAAAATAAGCATTAGCGTATATAAAAAAGTAATTATGAATTTGTATTCTTACCTGAGAAGAAAATTGAAATTTTCATCATTTTCACAATTTACCCTTTTAAGAATCTGTAACTGTAGGAACGATTACAAGTTGAATTCTGATTATTTGGTGCACATGGCAGGGCTTTTATATGCCATCGAGACAATGGCTGTGGACTGATACCATATTTGAACAAGTGGAATATGCATTTTTTTGGGAATTTTATTTGTATTTTGAAGAGCACAATACAAAAGGTTTCATTGTTTAAGAAAATTGTTATCTCATTGACGTATTCGTAAAATAACAAGGAATAAAATCCTGTGAATACAACTTAAGATCAGTCAGAAAACACACTTGAAATGTTAGGATTTTGCAGTGAATAGATAAATTTTGAGACTACATCAAATTCGTCCATCAAAAACATGTATGAAATCTGTACTACACACTATTACTTACTTACTTAGCTGGTACTTTTTTGCAATCCCAGTAGATTATATACCGCACGTAGAAAAATATTATAAGCGCCTCGATCTTCTGCGCTTCTTCTCCAGTTAGTCACACCAAGTTCTGTAAGGTTCTCAGTAACCTGGTCTTTCCAACGGAGTTTTGGTCGCCCTCTTCTGCGCCGTCCATCAAGTTCATTGTCGAAGACTTTTCGAGCTAGAGCATTTTCGTCCATGCGTACAACATGACCTAGCAAACGCAACCGCTGCACCTTAATGCGTCTGATCACGTCAATGTCAGTGTACAGCTCATAATTCATACGATGCCGATACTCTCCGTTAACGATGATGGGCCCATATATTTTATGAAATATTTTTCACTCGAATACCGCCAGAATCGATTCATCCGCTTGTGTCATAACCCAGGATTCTGAACAATACATTAAGACAGGTAGAACCAGTATCTGATATAGCTGGAGTTTTGTTCGTCGAGAGAGAGCTCTGTCATTGAATCGCTTGCTTTGTCTGTAGTAGCATTTACTAGCAAGCAGGATTCTTCTCCGGATTTCGAGGTTGACATTATTTTCTTTGTTGGTGGCGGAGCCAAGGTAGACAAAATTATCTATCACATCGAAATTATAGTTATCAACATTCACGCAGTTTCCCAAACGAGTAGATTCTTTGTTCGTTGAAAGTAATAACTTTGTTTTGTCCTCGTTCACCGTTAGACCCATTTTCGCTGATCCCTTCTGTATACCTGAGAAGGCTGCAGTCACATCTCACGGTTTTCGACCGATGATGTCTACGTCATCAGCGTACGTGAGCAGCATGTGGCTTTTGTGGAATATAGTGCCACTCGTGTTTACTGCAGCTTTCTCATTATCATCTCCATCACTATGTTAAAGAGATCGCACGATAGGCCGTCGCCTTGTTTTAGGCCTCGTCTGGTATAGAATGGCTCAGTAAGGTCCTTGCCAATCTTCACTGAAGACTTCGTGTCAGTCAGCGTCATTCCGCAAAGACGTATCAGCTTCGCTGGAATACCAAACTCAGCCATGGCTTCAAGTAATTTCTGCCGTATCGGGCTGTCGAAGGCAGCTTTATAGTCGACAAAAAGATGGTACGTGTCGATCTGTTTCTCTTGGGTCTTTTCCAGGATTTGCCGAAGTGTGAAAATGTGGTCAGTTGTTGATTTTCCAGGTCTAAAGCCACACTGATAAGGCCCGATCAGGTTGGATAACACTGGCTTCAGTCTTTCACATAGCACACTCGACAGGACCTTATATGCGATGGGTAAAAGGCTGATCCCGCGGTAGTTGGAGCACACACTTGGATCACCTTTTTTCAGCACAGGACATAATAGGCTTACATTCCAATCGTCGGGCATGCACTCCTTAAGCCAAACCGTGCACAGGAGCTGGTGCATGCTCGTTATCAACTCCTCGCCACCGGACTTGAAGAGCTCTGTGGGCAGACCGTCGGCACCGGCTGCTTTGTTGTTTTCAGCCACGATATCGCACTTCTTACCTCGGCTTGGCTTGGTGGTGGGCAATCTAAGCCGTCGTCGACAATTGGCGTGATAACTTCACGTGCGCTGCCTTCTAGAACATGCAGTTACTGGAAGTGTTCTCTCCATATGTGCATCACACTCTGCGTATCTGTGACCAGATTTCCATCCTTGTCCTTACAGGAGGATAGGCCATTACCGTAGCCATTTGCTCTTACTTTCTGGTAAAATTTTCGGGCCTCACCTCTATCCCTGTATCGCTCTATATCCTCGTTCTCCCGTTCCTTCATCTGAGGTTTTTTTCGCCTAAATAGCTGTCTCGCCTGTTTTACTTTTTCCTTGTACCGTTCCCTAACAGCACGGGTTACAATTGGCTGTAGCGTTGCCCTATTCACCGCATCCTGTTCCTCAGACGCTATGCGACATTCTTCATCGTACCAGGATTCGTCTGAACGGCGCTTTTCATATCCTAGCACGGTTGTTGCGGCGGTTGCCATGGAATGCGCAATATGCTGCCACTGTGTATCGGGAACGTCAGAAGTAGAGGCGTTGTGTCGTAGAAGTTGGGAGAGCTGGATGGAGTAGGCAGTAGCTATTTTTGGAGTTTGCAGCTTCGCGATGTTCAGCTTTCTTTGTGTTTGGTTACGTGCGTTTTTCGCTCTGCTCAATCTTGTGCGCACCTTGGCAATTTGATTTTTGGTGTTTTGATCGGGGGATAGCCAAGTTGCCTTGTGGATATCTTTGTGGTGGAGTCAGCCTTGTATTTTTCGAGGACATCCGCCGGTTGGATAGAGGCACCATCTCTGTATAGAGTTCGGACATTCCACGTGCATATCCTTAAATCATGATCCTTATATCGTTTGCGGGGGTCGTCAACATTTGGGGGGTCCTTGTTTTTTCCTTTCTTCGTGTTTTCATAATAATTTTGTTTAAGGAGAGTGGCTTATTAGGCCACCGCTCCCGATCCTAGTTTCTTGGGGCTGCCAAAGCCACTAAGAGAGCCTGTGTTGAGTTTCAGGAACTTCTGTTACCTACTTCCTAAGACGCATCGGTGGTAGCATGCCGATTAGGTTACTCAACATTTCGCCTTCTAACTCTAGCTAAATTCTAAGAGTTTGCTTTAAAGTCATTGACCGGGGAATACTTGGTCTAAGACCGGAAGTAGTTAGCTGCTTGGACAGTGTCATAAAGGAATCGCTTCCGGTCACTCCCAAGTGAGAGACAATCAGTAACTTTCCACCTCTGGGCAATGTACCATTTCCCAACACACACACTATAGTGCTCCTTAAAGCATTGTTTAGGACCGTAACCCTTGAAAATTCGTATGAAAACAATAGCAGAAATTTTAGTCAGATGTCCTTATTAAAACCAGTACAGAAATTTCAGTCAGTTGAACTGACTGATAAATACCATCACCCAATATAAGATATTGTTTAAGTCTTGAGTTATTGAAATTAACCGATTTGTAATTAAAACCAGTTAGAAAGTTTCATTCGGGCAACCCAACTTACATTTACCCTTACCCTCCGTAAATCAACTAATTTTCTAGTATATTGATATTATTACTCGATTTCTAAAGTGGGCGGAGTGGCACATTTGTATGCGAGGTACGAGAAGGGGTGTGGTTAGGCTTCCAGATTTATTCTCCATTACTTTATCCTGTTATAGCTTTACTAATTACAGAATTTCGGCACGATTGCCTTGGGTGTATTGATATTATTAGTACATCCCTAAAGTGGGAGGAAAGGTACATTTGTATGGGGGGTACCATAATGGGCGTCGCTAGACTTCCAATTTTTTCTCCAAAACTTTGTCCTGTTATAACATAACAAAATACAGAATTTGGGCACGATCGTGTCGAGTGTATTGATATTATTACCCTATTTCTAAAGTGGGTGGAGTGGTACATTTGTATGGGAGGTACCAGAGGGGGCGTGTCTAGACTACCAGATTTTTTTTTCCAAAACTTTATCCTGCTTAAACTTTACCAAATACAGAATTTGGGCGATCGCGCGTTATGTCTTTTAATAATATTAATCGATTTCTAAAGTGGGCGGTACCAGATGTGTGTGGGAGGTACCAGATGGGGCGTGAATAGACTTCCAATCTTTTTCTCCAAAACTTTGTCCTGTTATAGCTTTACTAAAAATAGAATTTGGGTACGATCACCTTTAATTTATTGATATTATTTCTCCATCTCTATAGTGGGCGAAAATGTAGATTTGTATGGGAGGTACCAGAAGGGGCGTGGCCAGGCTTTCAGAATTTTTTCCAAAACTTTTTCCTGTTATAGCTTTACTAAAGACGGAATTTGGGGACGATCCCGTTGGGTGTATTGATATTATTACTCAATTTCTAAAGTGGGCGGAATGATGTATTTGTATGGGAGGTACCAGAAGGGGCGGAGCCATGTAGCCCATTTGCAATACCGTAAGTAGTTTTAAGAAAATACTACCTCGTGCAAAATTTCAAAACATTTGGTTGGATCTTTCGAAAGTTATCGTGCGAACCAGCCGGACAGCCACCCGACAGACAGACAGACGGACATGGCTCAAACGACTTAAAAAGTCATGAATCGAATTTGGTTCATAGAAACCTAGGGTCTAAAGTCACTCCTTCTATGTGTTACACTTTTGGGTCGTGTCAAATGATATATACCCTCATCCCTAAGGGTGATGGTATAATAAATACCCTTTCACTACGTATGTTATTTGTTTACTTTCGAATTATTGCAATTAACCGATTTTTTAATAAAACCAGTACAGAAATTTCAGTCAGTTAAACTGACTGATAAATACCATCACCCAATATAAGATATTGTTTAAGTCTTGAGTTATTGAAATTAACCGATTTGTAATTAAAACCAGTTATAAAGTTTCAGTCGGGCAACCCAACTTACATTTACCCTTACCCTCAGCAAAACAAATAAATTTCTATTATATTGATATTATTACTCGATTTCTAAAGTGGGCGGAGTGGTACATTAGTATGGGAGGTACGAGAAGGGGTGTGGATAGGCTTGCAGATTTATTATCTATTACTTTAACCTGTTACAGCTTTACTAATTACAAAATTTGGGCACGATTGCCTTGGGTGTACTGATATTATTAGTACATGCCTAAAGTGGGCGGAAAGGTACATTTGTATGGGAGGTTCCATAAGGGGCGTCGCTATACTTCCAATTTTTTCTCCAAAACTTTGTCCTGTTATAGCATAACAAAATACCGAATTTGGGCACGATCGTGTCGAGTATATTGATATTATTACCCTATTTCTAAAGTGGGCGGAGTGGTACATTTGTATGGGAGGTACCAGAAGGGGCGTGTCTAGACTTCCAGGTTTTTTCTCCAAAACTTTATCCTGCTTAAACTTTACCAATACAGAATTTGGGCACGATCGCGTTAGGACTTTTAATAATATTAATCGATTTCTAAAGTGGACGGTACCAGATGTGTATGGGAGGTACCAGATGGGGCGTGAATAGACTTCCAATTTTTTTATCCAAAACTTTATCCTGTTATAACTTTACTCAAAATAGAATTTGGGTACGATCACGTTTAATTTATTGATATTATTTCTTCATCTCTATAGTGGGCGGAAAGGTAGAATTGTATGGAAGGTACCAGAAGGGGTGTGGCTAGGCTTTCAAAATTTTTTCCAAAACTTTATCCTGTTATAGCTTTACTAAATACAGAATTTGGGGACGATCCCGTAGGGTGTATTAATATTATTACGCGATTTCTAAAGTGGGCGGAATGATGTATTTGTATGGGAGGTACCAGAAGGGGCGGGGCCATGTAGCCCATTTGCAATACCGTAAGTAGTTTTGAGAAAATAATAACTCGTGCAAAATTTCAAAACATTTGGTTACGTCTTTCGAAAGTTATCGTGCGAACCAGCCGGACAGCCACCAGACAGACAGACAGACAGACAGACGGACATGGCTCAAACGACTTAAAAAGTCATGAATCGAATTTGGTTCAAAGAAACCTAGGGTCTAAAGTCACTCCTTCTATATGTTACACTTTTGGGTCGTATCAAATGATATATACCCTCATCCCTAAGGGTGATGGTATAATTAGTAATATATTAATATTACACGATTACACTGTAAGTAAAATGTTCTTTCGAAATGACACAGAACTTAATTTTGTGTCGTAGAACATCCGTTTGAAAAGATTAGGTCAAAATTAAGAAATATTCCATTTTTAAGTTTGTATTGTCTCTCAAGCGATTTTTTGGTGTTTTAAGGAAATTTCTTTTAAAAAAAACTTTAGCTTTTGTTTTCTTTTTTTTTGTAATAGTCTTATGATGATGGGTTTTCGCCTTCCGGTGAGCACAATATATCTTGCGAGACAATACAAACTTAAAAATGGAATATCTCTTGTATTTGACCTAATCTTTAAAATCGGAGTATAACACTGTGTTCTACGGCCCAAAATTAAGTTGGGGTGTCTTGGCGTTTTTCCGTGTCATTTCGACGTACTTACAGTGTTACTATTATTAGAGCGTTAACGATTGGAGATAGGACTTTCAGTCGTTTGGCCAGAAGTTTTAAGATATGTAGTAAAACTGTAAAAAAGTAAACATTTTAAAAAGTGTTACTAAATTCGTCAACAAATGTAAAATTTCAATTCACTATTTCTGTGCATTTGGACAGTTTTGTATGGTGTTACCGAAAGGCTCTTATACGGTACCAACTAAGGGATGAGAACTGAGGAAAAAGTCTCTTATTAGATCGAACAAAAATCTTTAAATAAATCATAAATTTAAATGGGTGAAACAAACCACCCGGTTTCTTATGTTTCACCTATGAATACGAAATATTTAAGTATTATCAATATTTTGAGGAGTTTATTTTATGAAATTATTGGGATAATAATAATTTTGGAGAAATTGACTCATTTGTATGGGAGGTAAAGCAAAGTTTAACAATTGCTTACTTACTTATTTCCTGAAGTGGGCCATTACAACTAACGAACGTGGTTCATAAATTTAAAGCCCGAAGTATTAAAGAATTCCACACGCTTCGGTCTTCTGCGTGCGTTCTCTAGTTAGTCCTACTCGATGGTGGCACGTCGCCAACCACTTGTTCCTTCTAACGGAGTTTGGGTCTCCCTGCTCTTCGCCTTCCTTTAGATTCGCCTTCAAACACCTTTCTCGCTGGAGCATTTACATCCATCCTGGCAACATGTCCCAGCCATCGTAGTCGTTGGATTCTGACTCTTTTAGCTACGTCGATGTCGTGGTAAAGCTCATACAGCTCATGGTTTAACCGATGGCGAAACTCGCCGTCGACACAGATAGGTCCACATATTTTCGAGTACTTTTCTCTCGAATACTCCTAGGTTTTGTGTCCGTTGTCGTAAGCACCCACGATTCGGCAGCATACAACAGAACGGGTAAAATTAACACCTGATATAGCTGTTTCTAAGTATCCCGAGATAAGGTGGTGTTACTAAAGCGCTGCCGAAGTCCGTAAAAACATCTTTTGGCGAGCACTATTCTCCGCTTGATTCTTGGCTGTAATATTTTTCCTTGCTTACGCAAGATCCGAGATAGGTAAACTCATCTACTACCTCAAAACAATAATTTTCAACGTTGACGGTGCATCCTCATCGAGAGGACTCTTTGTTCTTCGAAATCATTATTTTTGTTTTGTCTTCGTTGACCGCTAAACCCATTTTTGTTGACTCCTTTTCTAGCGATGAGAAAACTGCAGTAACATCCCACAGAATTCGGCCAATGATGTCTATATCATCGGCATAGGCTAGTGTCATGTGGCTCTTGTGGAATATTTTATGTTGTTTTATGCCAAACATGTTGACACCCGCCTTTCTCATCACCTTCTCCATAACTATATTAAATAGTGTACAAGACAAGCTATCTCCCTGCCTGAGACCTCTTTCTGTGCTGAATGGGTCAGGGTGATCCTTACCAATCTTAACCGAAGATTTGGTGTTTTCCAAGGTACATCTGCAAAGTCGAATTAGCTTCGCAGGAATACCAAACTCAGACATGGCCTCATATAGCATATTCCTTATCGGAGAGTCGAAGGCAGCTTTGTAGTCGACAAAGAGGTAGTATATTTGTCGTAAGGTGAATATTTGATCCGTCGTAGATTTACCAGGTATCTACAATTGGCTTTAGACGTTAAAACAATGTGCTCGGAAGGACCTAGTACGCAATTGGTAATAGGCTTATTCCACGGTAGTTCTTATATTCACTACGATCTTCTTTCTTGTATATGGGACATAACCGACTGAGACTCCAATCCCCGGGCATGCTCTCCTCTAGCCAGATGTTCTCCATGAGCTAATGCATGCCAAACTCGACATTCTTTATCGTATCAGGGCTAGTCTGAGCATGGTTTTTCATATTCAGTGGTCATAGAATTCGTAATTTGGTGACACTATGCGTAGAAAATATCTACAATTGCGAAAGTCTGTTAAAGTAGGCATTAGCTATCTCGGTGGTATGCAGCTATGTGTTGACTAACTTCCTTTGCGTTTGGTTTACGGGCTTTTAAGCATTACATAATGCTGATCCGAGTCTATATTTGCACCACCAGGGGTGGGATAGTGTTGTATAGAGATCCAAGATTTGGATACGGCTCACTGTTCTCTCGTCCATTCTTGTGAATACTAATTGTTTCTTGCTATAAAATCGTTCAATATTAAGTATGTTATGATCAATTGTTGCTAGTTATTAACATAGACCAGAGATTTGACGTACCTTGACAAAAAATAATCCAAAGGTGTCAAATCACACGAATGTGGTGGCCAATTCACAGGTTCAACTACCAGTTGATTCTCAACCCATTTATCGAACACACGGTGGTCTGATGGTTTTAATTCTTGCACAAGTTGGATCTTGGGATGTGGCATAGTGGTTGAAACACGCGACTACCATGCGGGAGATCACAGGTTCAACACATGGCTCCAATCATCTTAAAAAAAAATTTCTTTCATTGTCGGCTCCCCTCGAATGTTGTTGATAGCAACTTCGCAGTATAAGTGTCGAGTCAATCAGCATGTCTAGTAAGAGCTTCTCAAACATTGACGTTCGCATTCGTCGATAAACAAGTAGTTGCCGTTATTTAGTTTTGAATCTAAAAATCGCGAGAAGCTATCCCATACCTCATTCATGGGGTGTAAAGGGAAATTAAGTTTTTTTTTTTTACTAGTTGGATCTTATATCAATGTAGGCTAAGATCGTTCATCTAATTTTTCCAAATAGTGGACAACCTGGGAACGGCGTTGGTTGAATAAATTCGAGTCCTCTGTCACACTTACGTCTACAACGGCGATGGCTTATATGTACGTACGGTACCCCTGCAAGTGGACCCCTCCGAAAGACTTCAGGGAGCATCGCCCACTCGACCACTTCGTTTGTGCCACATAGTGCCTGTGGTTAATACTACAAAATTACGCCAGTAAAATAAAAGTTGATGCTCGAGTTGAAAAAACCAGTATCCCTTGATAAAATCAGTCTTGGATTGTCACCCGCATCAATAACACAAGGGAACAAAATTGAACTTTTTGAGTGTTGTTTGGAATTCGATAGCTGTTTTTTACTAATTTGGGGTCGCTGATTTCAAATCTAATCTCCATTTTTCTCCATCAGCTCGAATTTTTAAGTTACAGGTACTAATCGTATTTTCGACTTTTTTCCAAAAAATTATAGTTCAAAAAATCATAATTTTTTTTTCAAAAGCCGGATTTTAAAATTTTATTTTTTTATTAAAGATATCTTTGTTACCTTTGAAAAAAATCAAATTTTTTAATATTACAAAAAAAAAAATGACTGAGTAACGGCTGTTTTATTCAAAAAAAAAAAAAAATTACACAAAAAATTACACATTTTAATTTTCTTCACGCTGAAAGTTAATCGGTTGGGAGCAAATTGTTATTTTTATTAGCTTTATTGAATATCATATTAAGATAGCTTTCTAAAACATGTATGTACATAATAATCGATTGAAAATTGAATGAGTTAGCTAAATTCAGTGATAACAGATTTTTCGCAATTTTTGTTTTTACCCAAAAAAAAATTAAAATTTTGTATTTTTAAAAATCATGACATATTAGCAAATTTATTTATAGTTTAATTTATAGTTTTGCCTCCTATTACAATATTAATTAACTGACCAAATTTAATTAATCGGCAGATTTCAATTTTGAAGTTAAGTGAGAAATATTAATTTTCCAAAAATAGGTCATTTTGTATGGGAGGTACCAGAAGGGGTGATCCGATATAGTGCAAATTCATTCCTGATTTATATTTTCATAACCGTAAAACTTTCGCATAGTTTGACTAAATTCAGTATACTTACAAAAAAGATATGTATGTAAGACTATTGGGGTGAGTTCGGTCATTTGTATGGGAGGTACCAGAAGGGGTATGGCAACGCTTTCGGTTTTTCTAGGGGTTGTCTACTTTTGCATGATAAATAAACTGACCAAATTTCAATATCCTCCGGTAGTCTGTTTGGCAGCTATCGAAGATATATTAATTATCCAAAAATAGGTAATTTTGTATGGGAGGTACCAGAAGGGGTGGGGCTATTCCGCCCATTTACAATCCCATAAGTTCGTTTCGAAAAATATTAATACTGATAAATTTTCATAACGATCCGTTAAGGTTTGCTCGAGTTACACTTTCACAAACATATTAATAAATGTTATTTTTGTATGGAAATCGTGATTTTTGTAAATTTAGTTATCTCAGTAAATTGTTGACAAAATCAAAAGTTGTGCAGATATTTTAATGAAATAAAGCTCATTTGATTCACACTATATTAAACTAAATGTTTTAAGACAAACACTGTGATTTTTGTTGCAATAATTTTTTTTATGAATTTTTAAAAAACAAAATTTTTTTTTTTTTTGTAAATTTTTTGTTTTATTTTTTAAAACTACAACGATATCTCTGAAACTACTAAGCCAAATTAAAAACAATGTAGGCACGGATTAAAGATAATTTTGTTGACGAGTTTAAGTTTTTTTATTTAATTGAATATGGTGAACCGTTTTCAAGTTATTTAAATATTTGTAGTGGAAGTGCCTTAGTTATGGACATAACGGTATATCGCGAAAAGTCGAGCTGATACAAAAAAACCAAGTGCAGATTTGGATTCAGCGTCCAAAATTACCTTTAAAACAATATTCAGTTCTTAAACAACAAATACCTTGTTCCCTTGTGTAATCCTTTTGGTTGAAAAAAAAAATTTAAGGTAATTAGATAGCTACGAACATATAATAGAATGTATCTAATATCTAATATGTATCGACCCGTAAACATTATAAGGACCCTGGTTTAAGGATATGCACCTGAAATGTCCAATCTCTATACAGAGATGGTGTCTCTTTCAAACTGACCGATGTCCTCAACAAATACTAGGACATCGCCATACAGGAAATGAGATGGATGGGACAGGGGTGCACACGACGAAAGAACTGTAACATCTTTTACAGCTGCCAGGCAGAAAGACACGAATATGGATATGAATTCATAGTCGGCAAGAGACTTCGACACCTGATCTTGCGGTTTAATCCTGTAAGTGACCGCATAGCTGGTATTCGCATCCGGGCCAAATATTTTTACATTACGCTGATTTGTGTACACGCCCCGACGGAAGACAAAGACGATGACCTTAAAGATGTATTCTATGAGCGTCTGGAGGAGATATATGACCGCTGCCCTGCACATGACATTAAAATTGTTCTGGGAGATTCTAATGCTAAAATATGAAGGAAAGATGCCATTGGTTCAGCAGTCGGAAACTTCAGTCTACGCAACAACACCTCCGATAACGGATTCAGACTGCTTAGTTTCGCGTCGGCAAGAAACATGGTTGCAGATTTCCGCATAAACATGTCCACAAGGCAACCTAGATATCTCCCGATCAAAATACAAGAAATCAAATTGATCACGTGGTAATTGATGGAAGGCATGTCTCATGCGTTAAGGACGTGCGTGTGATGCGCGGTGCAAATATTAACTCGGATCACCACATAGTTGAAGCCAATGTACGCACACGATTAAGTTGTGCTAAAAACACTAGTAATCAAACGCACACAAAGCTAGACATCACAAAGCTGCATACCACCGATATAGCCAATGCCTACTCCAACCAACTCTATCAATTACTCTAAACAAACCCCCACACACATTGGCACCATATTACGAATTCTTGGACCACTGCCGCAACGACCGTACTGGGTTATGAAAAACCACGCTCAGACAAGCCCTGGTACGATGAAGAATGTAGCGAAATGTCTGAGGAAATGGATGCTGCATACAAGGCAAAACTGCAGCCAAAGGCGACGCGTGCGGTGACGGAGCGTTATAATGAAAAAAGGATGGAGATGAAACGCCTGTGTAGGCGGAAAACCCGTCTGTGGAAGAAAAGAGAGAGCCAGGATATCGAAAACTACAGGGATAGAGGTGAGGCCCGAAAGTTCTTAAGCAAGTTAAAAGCAAAGGTTTTGGAACAGACACTCAGAGTGTGCTGCAAATATGGAGGGAACAGCACGGCCTGAAAATAATAAAGCTGCGGGACCCGATGGACTGGTAACATGCATGCACCAGCTTATAAACACGATTTGGCTCAGGTAGTGCATGCCCGATGATTGAAAGCCTTTTACCCATCGCATACAAGGGTCTGTCTAGTGTGTTATGTGAAAGACTAAAGCCCATTCTGGCAAAACTGATTGGACCATATCAGTGTGGCTTTAGACCTGGAAAATCCACGACCGACCAGATATTCACACTACGACACCGGAGAAGACCCAAGAAATGCAGATCGACACCTACCATCTGTTCAGCGATTACAAAGCTGCATTTGACAGTCCGATACGACAGAAATTGTTGGATGATATGGCTGAGTTTGGTATTCCCGCGAAGCTAATACGACTTTGCGGGATGACACTGATTGACACGAAGTCTTCAGTGAAAATTGGCAAAAATTTGTCAGAGCCATTTTCTACCAAGCGAGGCTTTAGAGAAGGCGATATTATGTCCTGCGATCTCTTTAACATCGTAATGGAGATGATCATGCGGAAGGCTGCAGTAAACAGGAATGGTACC